>CM037033.1:102172173-103372173 GCA_020882235.1 Schizaphis graminum
TTTATGTTCCTTCAACTCATCAAAAACAATTTTGGAAAAATAAAAATAGACAAGATAACAAAATAACTGGTTTAAAATTAATTGGAGATATAATTAAAAAAAATAAAACTGAAGATATTAATTCTATTGTTCCAATAATCTCAAAGGTTTGTTTCTTTCACAATTATTAAATAAGAATGGATTATAATAATTATTATTTAATTTTAGATAGCAAAAGAAAAAAAAGTTCAAAATTATGAGCATTTAATATATCTATTAGCTGTATGTGCAAAGTTTAATTGGGAAAATTGTCAAAAAATGATAACTGATGCTTATGCAATGGTTAAAACCATTTGTGTGGACGGATTATCATTATTGATGTTCTTTAAATTTTGTAACACTGCTGCTAAGCTCCTTTATGAAAACGGTAATTCTTTTTAGTATAGTATATACAAATACATAATATTAATTGTGGATTTGTTTTAGGATATATTTCTACAGAATCTTCGGGTCTTGGTCAAGGCACTCGAAAGGCAATTCAAAATTGGTATCTTAGTAGAGAACCTCTTGAGACAATTAAAACTATAATGAAACATAAAACCTATCGTGGTGTTAGTCATAAACAAATTATGAGCACAATTCATCTATGTTCGGATGACCCAAGTAGTTAATAAACTATTATGTTACATATTTAAATTATTCATATGTTTAAATATATTATAGGTCATGGAATTTACATTTCTTACATATTACATGGTATAGAAAGAATAAAAAAAGTATTTGAACAAAAATTGGTAATAAAAGATGATGACAGCCAGGAGCAAAAATTATCAAAAACATTACAACTATGTGTTTACAACTATATTAAAAGAGTACATTGTATACAAAATTCAACAAATAGTAAATGGACATGGAATAATGTGGGAAAAGATTATGAAATTGTAGTTTCAAAAATGCTCAAGAGTCCAAAAGTTAGTTATACAATGTAAATGTAAAAAAAATATTTTAATGTAAATTGAAATTTCTTTTAGGTTTTAACTACTTTTGTTAAGCAATTACCACTGAGAACATTACTAGATAATACTTACTCCTTTTCTCAACATTGTTTATTTCAAAATTTAATGGGCAATGAAGGCTGTATAGAATTTATATTGCGTTTCAATAATTATAAAGCATTACAAGAATCTGAAATACATCCAATAGAATCATATTTAGAATATTTAAGATATGTAAGATCTGGCCCGTAAGTAATATACAATGTAGATTTAATTGGTATAAAATATTAATAGGATCAGGTGTTATATTTCAAAAAACTTTAAAAACACAAAGTAATATTGAATGTTTTATTTAAGTGTTATTCATACTATAAATAAAAAAAAGGATTTCCAACAAAATATGTTATTTAACACTAATGAACAAGGGTAAGTTTAAAAAAAAATATTATGATATAAAAATAAACAATTCATTTAATTAGTTATTATTTCAGGTGTTCTAATAATATTGTGATAGAAAAAAAAAACAATGAAAAATGGAATCAATTAACCAAAACTGAAAAAGGTCAAAGGAAATTCTTTAAAAATCACATTTATTTCATGAAGCCGATTCCAACTCCTTCATCACAATTATCACAATTTTTATCAACTGATTTAGTGAAAATGACTTTAAATGTATTTATAGAATTTTCATTTTAAATTTATTTAAAATGCAATATTGAATTATTAAAACAATTATTCATTTTTTAGAACTTAAATCCTTCTGATAGCAGGTTATTAATAGCTTATGACAGTCGAATATATTATACGAATACAGTTAATTGTTATTATATGCATGTGAAATTTCTCAAAGTTTTTGAAGCCATCACATTGATAATACAGTCAATAGTTTACCAAAATCGATTAAAAGCAAACAACAAACCTACTATATGTGCTTTAAGCAGTTCACTTAAATTTAGAACAATTTATGTGGACGATGAACAAGCACTGACAATAACGTCCTTAAAAAATTATTTGTTCGTGCCGGTGAATTATTTTTTTATTTTTATTAAATTATACAATAATTTTGACTTAAATTTCTTTTTCAGTCCTCAAAAAAACAAAAAAAAAATGCTCGTGTTCGAAATATCAAACCATTAATTACTCTCCAATGGTCTAAGGATCATAACCAAATGTATAATGTATTTCTGTTTATGGGAACTCATAAAATGGATTTAAAAAATATAAGAAAAGATAAGGCAAACTATGAAGCATATTTCTCAAATTCAAAAATTAAGTATGTTTTTGTATAAACTGATAAACTATTATTTTTTTAACTACTCGCTTACTTAAATATTCCTATTTTATATATCTAACTGTGGAATACTATAACACATTGCCCAAATACTCATACCTCTTAATTACATTAAATACATTTTCCTGCTTTATTAATGAAGTCCTTGTTAAAATTGTATGGTTTTAAATTTTAATTATGTATTATGAAGTTTTGGAAATTAATAGGATTAAGATATCTAAATCCATACTAAATAGAAATGTGGAATCAAAGAGCAAACACTTTTTTTTTTTTTTTGTATAATGCATATTATTAGAAATAAGAATATTTAGTTTCTCGCAGTATACTTAAGAATTTTGCTCAAAATTTTGTTTTTTATGTACAGTATGTAGGGTGATAAGCATACCAAACACACAAAAAAAAAAATTAATCTTTCTTATTTATTAGTTGACAATGAGTAACATTAGTTTTTATGCCCTTTTTTTATCTATCAACTTTTTATTTATACCTGTCAATGTATTTTAAAATTTTCAAAATCAAAAAACTAAATTTGTATTATTATACTTTGTTGTTTTTTGCATATTTATCAAATAACCACTATAATTGACATTTTATAACTTTAATATTTTTTTTAGGATTATTGTTTGTTGTTTAAATGGAAACCATGTTGAACGAGTGAATCTTAGTCGTGATGGTTTGTTATTTATATCTGGCTTTGATAAACATGTTGGAAAAATTATTGAATTATTTATAAATAATAATTTTTAAACACTCATGTAAATTTTGTAATACCTCGTATATGACTCACAATTAATAGACTTGAATGCTTTGTTCCATAGTAAGTCTAGTATTTGAATAAAAGTATTATAATTCATATGAATTTTTAAAATATCTACTTGTATGTTTGAAACTAAATACTTTTTTTTTTATTAACCAGACTTCATGTATCCTAACTTTAAGTATTACAATTCTATGGTATGTACTTATATAAATTACACTTTAAAAAGCCTTTTTGAATTATGTATATGTAACATCAAACTGTGTTTTTATCATTAAAGGAGTCAATAATGAAGAAAAATAACAAAAATATTTGTTATATTATTAAGTGTTTTTCATTTAAAACATTTTCTATGTGCTCGTTTAATTGAAAATGAGGGCATGTATATAGTTACCCTCAAAAATACTTTTTTTATACCAAACTACCTAGAGCAAAATGCACCCACAGTTGCCCTCATATATTATATACATGATTATAATAGGTATATAATACCAATCCATAAAATTGGAAAGGTAGTTAAGTAAAATAAAATAATAATAATGGTTATAATAAATGGTATTTTATTTAAAATATTAATCCCCATTGAGGGCAACTGAAAATACAATTGAGACCGAAAATGATTACAAGTCCAAATAACAATATTCTGATGTAGACTGACATAAAGGTATTCGTGTTAAATCTAGTAAAAACAAGTCTACCGGAGTTCCTCTCAAGGACAGGGCCCCCTTATATCGTTGATTTCCTACTATTATTTACTATTATTACTATTACTCATTTTTATGATTCAGGGCCGCACGTGCGATTGCTCATATCCTTTGTATGATGCCCGGATAACATGTTGGCCACACGCAAGCTTGACTCAACTGCGCGCAACGGTTCCTCTAGCGCAGTGGTGGGCAAACTTTTTTAATAGGGGGCCACAAAGTTTAAGAAATTCTAGAGGAGGGCCATAATTATAGAAAAAATGCATTTTGGGTTAAAGCTTTGAAACATATAATATTATAAAAACATGACACTTTTATACTATACAGCCATACAGGCCATATACTATCCATGTCGATGGACCCTCGGCGGGCCGGATTAAATACTTTCGCGGGCCGGAGTTGGCCCGCGGGCCGTACTTTGCCCATCACTGCTCTAGCGATTATACTGATTATAGATTATAATCTATAAACCTTGTATATTCTCCACATTAAAATGTTTATTTTCTACGTCGTAGTAATCTACCTACCTATCTTTATTGGGTGTTATATTATTCAAATATATCAGTGATCATTATACTAATACCTATGCCTATGTCGCACTATCAGTATTCTTATTACGTATTATATTATTTAGTATAAGATATCAGAGCATGTAGCATCTTCCCATAAAAAAAGGTTTATGTCCTCAAAACAGAAATCTTTCAAAGTATAGGACAAAGTAGTTGATTTACAAAATACAATACCTACTAGTTGTAAAAGCTTGATTACATTATTTTTAATACATTTTACAATCATTTGTATGTTCTTACAATAACATATTATGAACATTTTCATAATATATTCAAGTTAACAATAAACGTTTATACTAATATATTGATTACAAAAATGGTTAAATAGTTTGCTTAATACAATATACTAGTTAGTAGTAACATTTTTTTTTTCATTAATACAATAAAATATGTGGTTAGTGGATAATGATATAATAATATGATTCATTTTTATATAAAAAAATAAAGTGATTAGTAAAATTGAAGTATAAATAATTTCACTATAGGTATTTAATTTTTTTAATATGAGTAATAATAATGATATTGATATTAATATTTTATTAGTAAAATAGATATTAAAATTTAATATTTATCAAAATAGTTAGAAAGGTTTACTTTGCATTCTTCGAGTTTATACTTTTAAAACGTCATCAACAATGTATTATATTATAGAGACAGAGCCACAGAAGACATTTTCTAAACCTTACAAATAATATTCTTTTATTACAATAAAATATAATCAAAATCCTTATTTTTCAATTAAACATCAAATATCATAAATTGATATAGGTAACATAATATAATATATGTTACGGTCCAAGTGAATAAATTAGCCATTGTAATACGATGCCCGGACATTGTACCTATACAATGTCTAAGATACTTGGGCAAAGTAAATAATACATATGTAATTCTCATATAGACTAAGACTAGTCACTGTGTACAATGTTGTAGTAAACAATGCATATACTGGTGTAGACAATGTGAATATTAGAGTTATCTTAGAGTGTTATGTTGTATAATTATGACTGCTGTATTTGTAACCAGAAATGTGAGACAAGAAGATGCAAATGTAATGCTACGGGAGTACAAATCTAAATGCTAAAATTGTAATAATTGTAAAAATAAATAGTTTCAATATTCAATAAAAATTAATATAAATAAAATATTCTTCATTTGTTTTACTAACCATATCAAATAAAATTATATACATCAATAATATATGAATTTTGTTCACTTTAAGTACCTACTGGCCATTGTGTACAATGACTAGTATATTGTATATATGGGAATATATATGTATTATTTACTTTGCCCAAATATCGTAGACATTGTATACAATGACTGATTTATCCACTTGGATCTACATAATTTCTTATTTTCCATTTACTTCTATGGAACAGCTTACAAGTAATAACAGTATACATAAATATTATATATTGTATAAATAAAGTAAATAGTCAATAGGTACCTACTAAATTTTTCAGTCATCAAGAAGTAAATAATATAATATACAAAATAGTAATTGTTAGGCTGAGTTTTTTAAAGACTTTGTAAAGCCAAAGTCTAAAAGTGTAAATATAATATCTAAGACTGAAAGTCACAGGTAAATATATATTTTCATTGTACACAGATTATTTTTTTGGTAAGGATATTTATTTATTTATTTATTTATTCAAATACACAGACATAAGTCCTATTACAATTTCGAATATGTGCACATAAGAATATAAGATATTAACAAATTAGTAAATAAGAAAAAAAAAATTTAACAAAAATTATACATAAAACTAATAGTATTTATATGAATATAATAAGAAAACTATAAAGTGCGATATAAGGTATATAATAAAGATAATAGACAATAAGATAGGTATATAAAATCAAAGGGGTAAGTGTTACCAGCTACCATGAGGAGATTAGCTGGGGAATTTAAAATATAATTTTTATTTGAAAATTGAGGGTAAAATAGTTTCGGATCTCTGGTATTAAGGTTATTTATTTTTAAATTAATCAATGATAACAATTCCGGACAATCAATAAGGCCTAATAATAATTTATTAAGAAATTTGGAAAGTAGAAGTATTCGACGTTCATTAAGTAGTAAAAGTTATAGAAAATGTAATACGTTATTATAAGAACCGCGGGGAGGCTGTATATATTAAATTTAAAGGAAATGAAACGTAGAAAATTATTTTGAACAGATTCTAGGAAAGAATTAGTATTCTAGATGGGAAAGAACAAGGGAGCAATATAGAATTTTCAAGGGAATAGGATCTATGAATGAGCCACAGGTGCGCTTAATAAAAACCAAGTTACGCATAGCGTTATTCTTTATCATTTCAGTGTGTGGGAAAAAATTTAATTTAGAGTCTAAAATAATACTTAAATCCTTAAACTGAGATACAAGCTCAATATTTGAAGCAGAAATAGAATAATTATAGTTAATTGGATTTTTTATTAAATAAAAGTGCATAAATTTACATTAATCAACATAAGATAAGTGATTTCTATAACACCATGAAAGTAAGTTACTGATGTCAGATTGTAAATCAATCGCATCTTGTTCAATTTTAATTATTTTTATTAATTTAGCATTGTCAGTATGCCAATATAATTACCATTTACATTATAAAACTAAATTTTTTAATTATTTTAATTTGGTACTTACAGTGCTGAATTTGAAATCTGAGGGCCCTGGTGCAAAAAAAAAATTTGAGTGCCCCCATAAAAAAAATTTACTGTACAATATTTTACCTTTATTTTGTACTACAAATCAAATGTTTTATACATTTATAACCATATTTTATTTAATTTTAACATAAATGGGTACTAATGTAATCTAAAATGTAATGTAATATAATGTAATATACTAATATAATAATATTTAATAAATTATTTCACATAACTAAAATTTATTAAATAAATATCTATAGGAATGCTGTGCATAGCAAATATTTTACATAATATATATAATAAATATAACACATGTAAACTGAATATGTTTTCAAATTTATTAAATAAAGCAAGTAAATTTTTTTCCTTGATTTTGTGTTGGCAAAATTGTCAATTATCTTCTCAATATTTATAGTTTTTCGTTCTTTTTCTATATTTAAAATTACTATAGGTACCAGGGCCTAAAATTAGAGTATTTTGCTACTGTACACCTAATTCTATACATCAAAATATTTTAAAGTAATAAACATAGATCTAGTGCACAATGCACATGACATATATAACTTTGTTGCATAATTATTTTTAATATTTATTAATAATTAGTTACAATAAAAAAATCTAAGACAATTTTCTATAAAAGCCTTTGATACCTATATGACTAAAAATTTTAAAATTAAAAACAAAATAGCTTGAGTTAATTTACTTATTTTAATTTTCTAAAAGGTCACTTCCTAATGTTTAATGTTTATCAGTAGGGCTGTGAATTAAATGTACTAATAAAGATAAACCTTAAATAATGCGTTTAAAATATTAAAAACATTTAATAAAAAATGCACTTAAAATGCACTTAAAATGGTTATTAATTTTTATATTTATATTAATATTAGTTTATTATTATATGCATAAAAATGTATTTATTTAATGCAATTTGAATAATTTGAATTTTTAAATTTATTGATTCTTTAATAATGCTATTTGCCAGAAACATTTTTTTTAAATTTTTCAAAAGATTTTCAAAGATGTTAATTAAAAGAATTTAATTCAAAATACCAAAAAATGAATTAAAAAAAGAAAATATGATCTAAAAAGGCAAAAAAGTTACCTAAAAATCAAAAACTTGAAAAAATGCACTTTCCTACAAATTCACAACTTTATTTATCAGCTATTAGGTATTGGCTGTCTTAATCATTTTTATATACCTATACCATGAACATTATTCTCTAATGTTCATGACCTATATCGGCTATGTCTGTATCACAGATTATATTCATATGTCATATTATCTTTGATAATATAGTTAAAATTGTGACTGCGAGTCAAAGTTATACAACAGTTCTGCTAACGTAGATTGATACCCCAACATCCCGATGTCATGTGGTAAAATGTCGTTATCAACAGACGGTGTTAATGTAGAAGCCAAGTAAAAGTTTGTTCTGACATGAAGCACTTGTGAGCAAACGGCACTAATGCAACACAATCAAATGAAAAAAAAATTGAGAATATCCATTGTGATGGGGTTGTGGAAATGGACCAATTTTAAATGAATACATGCAATTTAGTAATTTTCAATAATCAATATTGAATATTAATCAAATAAAAATTTATAAAAGTCAAAAAACATACTGCACATTCAATTTGAGGCTCTGATAAACGTTCTTGTCGACATAAGTTTCTCTTTTTTTACTTTATCGCCAAAATCTTGACCTAAAACTAATAAAGCCCATCTTGAGGCACTACTGGCAAATAATTGAATACATTATATTGTTTATATTGCCATATTTGATTAAAAAGTATCATACTTAAAAATGGACCAAAACCTCCATTATTATCCAAACTAACTAAACGGAAGCAAGATATGTTTTTAGCAAGATTCAAGGTCGATTGCAAGCCATTCACAAACAGTGATAGACGTTAGTTACAAAGTACTAATTTCCCGTATGTTTAGTTCTTCCATTATGTAATGTTTCATCTAGATCCCCTGTTATTTGGATCTAAATGGTTAACTTTGTTTTCATAATTCAATCAGTTACCCTTACAGCTAAATCTCCTTTAACCAATTATATTTAAACTATAAAGTGACTTATTATAATACTCGTCTATGGTTAAATCTACATCTACAGACTGTTTACGATTAGTGATTACCAAATATATATTCCCCCCTTGGGATTTAATTGATCAACATATCAAAATTAATATAATGGTTTGTTTTAATAGTAAGCGCATATTTACCAACGAGTAATTTAAAATGTACAATTTATCAGATAAGGTTTCATTGTATTTATTTATGAAGTCAAAAATATTATGAGGTCAAAAACTCATAAACATACAATATCATGTATCCTTAAATGCAAGGTGATATCAACTAGATAATTTTATAAATTCTCAATGCTAACTCAGAATAGTTTAAACAATAATATTACGTTTATTTAACCAAATTTTAACTAATTATTTCAATACATAATAGTAAATTGCTAGAATAATTATCAAATATAAATAAACAGTAAAAAAAAAATAAAAAAAAAAAAATAATATACCTAATTTTAAAATTATAAATAAAACTAAAAAATTAAAGTTCCACATTTGAAGAACACAAATAATACATCAAAATCTGGTATTAACTTATTAGCTATTTACATAAAATATAAACTATGCATAGTGGTGTTGTAAAATTAATAACAACTATAAAACTTATAGAAAAACATATATAATTATTATTACAGTAGTTAAGTTTTTCATACATGTTTTGTTAAATGTTTAATACCAATTCCCATCTCAAGTTGCACACTTAGCACTTTTTTCTTATGAAAAGTTTTATGTAGACACTTATACAACTGATATAAATTCGGCAAACCTACAAATCTGTAATGAGTTATCAGTGGGATGTTTTAGCTGTCGGCATCCCTTCATGTTTTGTAATCTCAAATTGTTTAGATCAGTAACATTATTATTTTTTTTTTTTTCAATAAATTCCTTTATCAAGTAATCCTTTATTAATTGTAGGCATTCCAGACCTTGTTCTTTTTCAGTGACATTATAATATTTAATGAATTTACGTTCAAAATTCACAAAAACTAAAGTCCACATCTGTAGGTGAGACAATTCTTCATTTATTTCTCCCAAACACACAGGGATAATTAGTTTTTGTTTTGAGAATATATCATTATCTTCTGTAAAATCTTTAACTCCATCATATCCTTTTCGATATAGATCTAAATAGAATAATGTTTTGAACACATACACAGTATTGGGGGAACGTTGTGTGATTAGCGCCATATAATAGTCTATTCTTTTAGCATGTATCATATAGCGACCATGTACCACGTATGTATTTGGACGAAGATTAACAAACTGATTATTATCGGAATCCATACTTCTATTCTCAACCTAAAATCATAAAAAATAGTTAATATAAAATATATTTATAATATAAGTACTAATAACATTGAAATTTAGATTATAGAAATGTGAACTATTTACAACAATTTTTATACATTTATGTTTATATTATAAATATATTGTGAATAAGTTAGTTTGAATTCTTAGAGTATTTACAATTTTAATTTTTTGTTGGAAAAGCTTTATTAAAATAAAAAAGAACTTTCTTGGTAAAAATTAAAAATTATAAATTTAATAAATATTATTTCTTTAATATAGCAGAGATTTTCTGAAAAACAATTAACAATATGAACATGATAACGTATATACCCCAAGGCATGACATTGTTAACGTGTAGTGATTTATACTTGTCGTAAAATAAGAACGTTTCTATCATATATACCATTATAAAGCACCTTTAATAATAATATGCATATACATTATTATTGTGCTTGTATAGTACCGATCATGTACTTTAAATTATTTAATTGAGTACCTAGATAGTAATTTAATTTAATTCCAGGGGAATCAAAAATAACAATATCAATCAATAATCATAATCAATAACAAAAATTAAATTTTCAATTTGTGTGTCATGTGTTAGCCATCCTGATAATAACTAATTTAATTATTATAAACTTGAATTCACCAAAATTAATATAAATGACAATATACAGAGTGTAACAAAAAGAACTGACAAATAAAAATGAAAAATAAATAACTAGGTACATAAAAATAACTATGATTTTCAACACTTACAGATTCAGTGTCTTAATCATTAAAATAATAATAGTAATAATATATAGGTAATTAAAAATGAGCATGATGTGTACTATTTATTAAGGAGTTGGTCGACAGTAGGCTAGGGTTCATTTGGCGCCTTAGTATAATGATAGTATAATATTAGTAGGTATAATGTAGTATAATTAAAAAAAATTATTTTGTGGCGCCCCCAATTTAACATTGGACGATTGGTGCCCTAAGCTGTAGCCTACTCAGCCTATTGGTTAATTAGGCCCTGACTAAGACGCATTAATACCCTACAATAGTTCAAAGAGTTATATTGAATAATTCAAGAACTGCTACACAATAATTACCTGTTGGAATAAGTATCCTCCACGGACGAGGAATAAATATATGAAAAAATAGAAAATAAAAACTATTATAATATTATACGCAAAATTCAGATGAACTTCGCGTTAGCCTTTGTAATATCTATTTGCCACGTGAGTTTTGAAAACACTGAATACTGATAAAGTAATAATTTTATTGTTCGGACGTGTCGACTGTCGATGTGGCAGTCTTCAACGACAGTGTAGCCCTGCTAGGCATACGATAATTAAACGGCAAAATATTCGAATTATGCTAGGGAACGTGTAGGTATTTACTATAGTTGGGTGAATGAAAAGTGACCGCTGATGCCCACGCACCTGATGGTGAATTTTTGTTATTGTTTCACGAAATTTTGAATCAAAGCGCGCGCATTTTGAATTATAAATCATAATGTATGTTATTACATTGCGTGATGCACTTTGAGAACCAATGTTACTTTTTAACGACAAAAAAATAAATCTTCCTATCAAATTGCCAGTAGTCATTTTTCATTCTCCCGAATATAGTACTGCAGGGGTGGATCCAGGAATTTTCTGTGGGGGGGGGGGGCGCGCACATTTTGTAGATATTTATTTTGTAATCTGATGAATAGTGTAATATTATAAATATAAATAATATGAATAATTAATTATAAATATTATAAATATCTATTTCAGTTATTACGATAACGGCGACCGGCACCGTACATCGTGGCCCGAAAATAATCTGAATGGAATATTTATTTTTAGATATAATTCAAATACTTATCAAAATAATAATAATAATAACATACGTAAACATGTAGAAACTAGAGATAACCTCGATTAAAAATAATATAAAAATATGTATTATTATATATTACTATTTATTATATAATACGTCATTATGCTTACAGACAATCATTTCATAAAAACATTTTACAATTTTTAAATTGTATTTTAAAATGTAATTTTTCAACTAAATAAAAGCCGAGGGGGTGGCGCGCGCCCCCTGCGCCACCCCCCTGGATCCACCCCTGTACTACTGTGGTAGTGCTCAACGTCTACTAGGTCCGTTTTTTCATGGACTGGATCGGACCACGCGGTTAATAAGAGCTTACACCGAAACTAGACCATACTGAATTATGATTTGACAGTTTGAACCGAATCTAACCGATTGTTGTTGCTATAAGCATTTTAAGCTAATCGGACTAGATCATTTTTTTTCATCAATTAACAGATCGAACTGAACCGCCAAAGCGGTGCGTTCTTATTTTGGATAAATTATAGAACGTGTGCGCGCCGATTATAGAGATATCAATATTGTCTTCAGGCGGTGGCAGATTGGCAGAGAGAACGCTATCGCATAATATTTTAGAGTAATGATAAAAGATTGAATAGTTTAATAATAGGTTAATTCACTCTCAATATTAAAATAAATAAAAGCACACTATTGAAACTGGCGAACAAAAATTAACTTGTCATAATAAGTGTGTAAGACAGAGACAACACATGCGAGTGTGACGTCCTCTTACACAATTTTTGAATTCGGATTAAATATAACCTAAAATTTAATTTCTAAATAAGATTAAAATGTATTGCATAAAAATTTAATAATAATAATAATTATTAAATAAATGTATAAATAAATATTTTTAAATTAAATTAGTGTATAATCAGAGGTTTAGAAAATACTGTACCTACCACCAATTAAATGCACAATATAGAATCATATGTATTGTTTGAGTATTAAAATAATATGATAATTAATACATAAATATATTATTGTTAGCATTAATTTTTATTAAAATGGAATACTAAATATGTAATTTTGTAAAAAAAACAATTTGAATGAAATTCTTATATTATACTAACATTAAGATTAATGATACACTAAAGTATCAGGTATAATAAATTATAGTTACCACTTAACTCCAAAACAAAAAGTTTTATAAAAAAAAAATATATACTCCAGGTATAAAACCAAAAATTTTAAATATAATATTATAAAATATTATTATATAAAAAGTAAATATTGAGATCCGCTGGAAGCACTCCGAAGCGTAGTTCAATATCTGACATTGTATAAATAATAAAAATATAATTTTAAACATAAATCACAATAAAGATATTTTGAAAAATTATCATAGGTTATTAAGCAATTACTGGTACCATGTTCCAGATTTAATTGAGGCTATTTAACATAAGGCTACATCAACAAGAAATGGGAATTAACCAATTAGAAAAACTAATCACTAATGAAATTATTTGAACTCAAAAATAGAAGAAATAAAATCATATAAGTGGATGTTAAATTGATAAGAAGAATAAAATATAATCAATTATTAATAAAAAAAAATAATAATAATTAATTTAGTCTAAAATCAAAATATATATTTTTACAATAATCTCATTTTTTTAAATTATGGTATTTTAAACAAAGTACATAACTTTCTTTGTATCAGCATGTACTTTAATAGCATTTGACATTAGGCTTGATGTTTTATCTTCACTATGGGCAGATTTATATGATTCATCAACACTGAAAAAAATAAGTTTATTTATTCAAAAAAATACATAATATCATAATTTTGTATAATATGCACAAAACAAAAATTTTAAACCAAAATTCTCAATCTTAGGACAAATTAAGATTTAATTAAACTTTATAATAATAATAATATCAGTTTGTAATTTTAAATAAAATACAATGCTTATTTGAAAGTAAAGAAATTTATTATTGGGATTGTGTTCAAGAATACCATAAAAAAAAATTAATAATAAAATAACATTTTTCTGTAAAAAATGTATAATAAAAAAGTGGTTTTTTAACAAATGAAAATTTCCCTAAACTTTTTAAAACGTTTGAAAAACAAAAAAAAAAGGCTATGAGAAAATGGGAATGTTTTATAGGTAAATGGAATGAGTTTTCTCAGATGATTTAGTATTTTGTTGTAATTAAAAAATATTTGAATTTTATGATATAGTAAAATTGTTATAATATTTTTGTTCTTTTTAATCTGTTGACTATAAAATTTTAAATTGTTGTAAATAATTTATTGCAATATCAGTGTACTGTAGATTGGTATGAAAACATTTGTAATGTAATTAGCCTAAAATTATTTAAGTTAATCATGACTATCCTAACCCCCAACCCTTCATATTGAAATAATTTCTGATAAAGTATATTCTCAAAAGGCCACTAGAAAGATAATAAAAAATAAGTAAATTTAATAATTTTACTTGTCATGTTGTCTTTCAGTTAAGTGATATCTAGACCTTAATATAGCTAAGTGAGCATAATAGAGAGGAGCCGGTATGGATACAGAGCGTGTACATCTGACATAAGTATGACACAATTGGTATGTTAAATTTTGCAATTCATCAGACTCAAAATTATTGTCGTCCCATAAAACATGATAATGACTTGGCCGACTTGTTCCCTGTAAACATTTGTTTTTATTATAAAACACTGTTTATAAAAGTAAAAACTACTATTAATAATTATTACTTGAATTCCTTGATGACTACATAAGAAGAAATCAAATTCTATAGGATGTGTTATTCCAAAATCAACTATTGTACCAGCAGGAATATTTCCAGATTTTCCCCATTGATCCCTTTTATCAGCACAGAACAATCTAAGACAAAAAAAATAATTTACTAAGAATATAGACTTAAAATACCCACTAAAAATGCAAACCTAGTGTGATGATGTCTTTGAACAACAATAAAAGTAATTCCTGGCTTGTAATCTCCTTCTAATTTTATACATGCCTCTCGGATAGCTGTAAGTTCATATTGTAAGATCTGTCAATAGAAAAATAGTTAATATAAGAAAACACATTCAAAAATAAATAATATAAATAAGAAATACCGTATTTTATAAATAAACGTTGATATAAAAACTATACATATTATTAAACATCTATATTGATATTTTATCACCCGTATGACTTATTAATTAGGTTATTTATAATGTAATATACATACATACAAACATACAGTGGCGTATTCAGGGGCAGGCTATGAGGCTAGAGCGGCTTTTTTGGAGGGGCGGCTTATTTTTTAATTCAAGAGATAGTTACTTGGAAAAATTATTTTAATACATTTTATAAATTAATATGTTTCGATTATTGATACATGTGACATGTCGTTTAACAGGTTAATGTAAAACAAATTTAGAAGTGTTTGCCTTATAATCAGTTACTTTTTTTATTTTTAGTAAATTTAGTTTTGAAATTTTGAATGTATAATATTGTATAATCAATATGAGGTTTTTTGCACAATTTTGCTATTGATATTATTTATATTTACTATGATTATATAAGTTGATTTTTCAATTTCCATTGTTATGGAACTGTACAAGAATCAAATTTACAAGTAAAGAAAACTATAAGGCCTGCAGAAATATGTATTTTTTTTTTAAATTTGTTTGTTTTAAAGATTTAATATAAATTATTTTAATAAAAATGTGTATACAAAAATTTATCATGAAAGACCAAATATTGTTGATTCCTTGGTACCACGAGGTGAGGATAGGAGCGCCAGAATAATTTAGCCTATGGGCGCCAAAAAGCTAAATACGCCACTACAAACACACATACATAATATGTATATATTATATTACAATTATTTTGGAGAACAAATTTAAGTTATTTTTCATTGAATTTCAAACATATACTTAATGCACTTGAATGAAAAAATAATATAACACAAAATCCAATTTCTTTTAAAAAATGAATTATGAATGCAACTTTAGTGTCATTGTATATACAATTAAACGTACACGAGAAAACTTTCTTTCGGATACTCCATCACGATATAATATGATTCTATGTGGTTTAAAACCTCCAGTACTCTTGTAAAACATAATAAGGTGTTCTCTAAAATCAAAAATTTTAAAATTAATAATTCAATTTTATTAAAGAAAATGTAATTTGGTGCATACTTGACTATAGAACTAAGCTCTTGAATATGTTCTTGTCTATGTTGTTGGAGAAGTACAGTAGCGGCATAACGACTGGGATGAGCATCCATAGACCCAACTACTCCAGCAATGGATTGTCTTTTTTCATCATATGCAGACGGGTGAGTTACATATGCACCCAAAAATAAAAGTGGTTCATTGAATACCTAGAGGATATTAATAATCTATAAATTAAAAAAAAAAAACAGAAGTATTTTTTATAAGTTTAAGTAGGTACCTTAGGTCTAATGCTTGGTACAAGAATGCTATTGATACCACCTAATTTCACATTAATTTTTAAACATAAGTTGGACAATGTTTGAAGAGATGGTTTATTAACATTTTTTGCTTGAATACATTGTGTAGTTATTCCTAAAACAGTGTCTCCAACTCTTTTGACTTCAGCTAATAATGAAAATTCATAAAATATGTTTTATTTTCAATTAAATCAGTTGAAAACATTAGGTAAAAATTGTAAATAACATAAACATTTTAATACCATATACTGGAGTTTTTCCTGGTAAAACAATAACTAATAGTTGTAATCCAGTGAATGTTGATTTTAAATAATTGAACATAGGTTCTACTTGATCAGACCCTGTTGCGTATTTAGCTATTAAAAGAAATAAAACTTACTTGGTAAAATAAAATTATACTTGTTATATGTTTTATACTTACAAAAACATGGTTGACCAATTATTGGCATACCAGCATCCCTACTTATTTTTTGAAGTTGTGTTGTAAAATACCTATACAATTAATAATATACATTACAAACTAATAAACAAAACTATAAGGAAATATTGACACTGCTATGATAAAATAATACATTGTTAAATAATTTAGTTCTCTCCATGACAAAATAGATCTATTTTGTCATGGTTCTCTCCTTATAATAATAATAATACAAATATTTTTAGTTACTTTAATTCATTCTCATGAACAGTTTTTTGGGGCGCAAAACAAGCTAATGCCCAAATATGAATTTCAACACCTGTAAAGAACTGTTTGCCTCTCATATCCCAAACACCTTGTTTGGGCAATACTTGTTTGCTATTAAATCCCTCCTATAATAAAAATAATTCATAAAATTAAATAAGTACTGTTTTTAAAATATTTTTTGGGACCGGTTTCTTATAAAAATGGTCAACATAATGAAAATTATACATAGTGGGTATATAAATCTAGGTAATCTATACCTGATTAAGTGAAGTTCCTCCACCATATTGTAATTTTGGTGGTGGTAAAACACGTCCAGAAACTTCCATCATGCTATTTGATATGGTAAGACCAAATTCTTTTACATATGAATCATTATTCAAATTAGCTTGATTAATTAAGAAATTGATCTCCTGTTCACGGTCAGTAGCAATGCGTGAAGTTTCCTTAATCATGGATGATGTTTGCGTATCAGTTAATTTTTTAAAACATCGTTGACCCACAGACAAGTTACAGACCTAATAAAAAAAGTTAACATTGGTTACTACTTTTTACTGACAACCAACACATATTGATAATATAATTTGTTTTGTCAGCCACATATAGAACAATTTAAACACAACTTAAATAAAATTATGTAATATTTATCAATGAATGCAAAATCCAATAATAATCTGAATTAATTGTTTAATTGTTGGTAGATAAATTAAATGTAGAGCAATTAACCAATTTTATAACAGATACATGAATAACATTATAATATTAAATAAAGTTAAATAATGATAAAAACAGAATTATTACAGCTTGATTAATCGCTGAATTATACGTTAAAAATAATTAAATGCTATTATCATGTACTCAAAATATATTAATCATATAAATACACTAACCTCGATAGGAAGATATGTGTGTCTAAGTTCTTTTCCCACATGAAGACATGGTAAATGTGGATAATTTAGTTTTATCTTGTATTTGTCTAAGAAATATTCAGTTACAGTGCAATCTACTGTCTGGCCATTTTCTAATTGCAATGGAAAACTAAAAATTGTTTCAAAGAATGTATGACAATGTAAAAATACATAAATAAATATATACATGAAAATATATACATAATATAATATAATATACATGAATAATTACTTACCTTTGAAATTGAGCTGGTTTTCTAGTAACATTAATAACTCTGTATTTTCTTCGATGTTTACCATGATGTGTGACCTCTATTTTAAGATCTTTAATTTCTTTAGTAAATTTTACTAATTGTGCATTTGATAATGGTTTTTTTTTATCTAATGTTCTAATATTTAAAATTTCACACATAAATTCTAATACAGATTGTGGTTTGTAAAAGGCTGTTGCTGTTACTAAAATGAAATATGTAATATTATAAGATAAACTAATTTTAATTTATTTTGTTTTAATAAATTACCATCAATATTAAGCATCATTTTCCAATGAGATGGCCGGATAGACTGGTGAAAACCTTGCCAAACTTCTCTACCACCACCTAATGAATGACATTCTCCTTCAGGAGGAGAAAAATATGATTTACCCACTGGTATGTAAGTCATTGATGGAAAATATCTCATTATTACATCTAATGCCTATAAATATAATATTGAAAATTAACATAAGTAATAAATATAAATCATTGATTGAAAATTAAAAATTAGTAAAATAAGATGAAACAACCGAAATTGCATCATATGGAATCTGTTTTGCGCGACCTTCCAATGATTCTTCCAAAGCAACTAATGATATTTGAGCTAACCATTTGATAAAAACACGAAATACACGATCTTTACCAGCACTGGGCAATATAACCTGGAATCAAAATGAATAAAATTTAATTTTGTTAAAATATAATTTAAAAGAAAAAACATACTTCTAATTCTACTAGATCTTTTCCAAAAGGTAGTGGATCTTTGGTATAAAAATTTTTTTGGCCATCAAACACAGGCCGAATACTACCGAAAACTTTTTTGTATGCAGCAACCATAGTTTGAAAAACTTCTCTATTAACCATTTGTGGGCAATTATCTGGCTGAATGTTTATGTTATAATTATAAACAAACATTTGTGGTATTGAAATTTGAAAATAATTAGCATGAAGCGCAATAGATCGGCCTTTCTGTCCCAAGTTTGGTCTACTTGGAATATTGAATACTAAAAATTAACACAACAAAAAGAATTTTTAGTAACAAACAGATCATACATTTTATAAAGTTAAAATTACCATGCTCCCTGAGAAATACCATCAAAAACATTATTTATAACTAAATCTTATTTGAAAAATACAAAGAGAAATTACTATTATATACTGGTGATTGTATTGTAGGAAACTTCCAGCTCTATGATAGATGTATTTTATCTAATATAAAACTTCTGAATATTTTGGTGCATTAATGTATTATATGCAATCATGAATCTCATACAAAAGTAGTTAATGTATAATATAATTCAGAAAGTAGCTTGAATTTAACAAAATATAGTTTTAGAAAGTTATAATTTTACAATAAATACAAGTCCTATAAGTGAAAGAATAAGTTGTGGCTTAGAAGAATATAGAGACATTTTATTTATTTAAGCATTTGGGAATATAGGAATATAGATGTATTGACTGTAATGTATTTGTAAAATATACAAATTATAGTGCAAGAGACCTTCTTAATGGAACTAACTAGTTTAACAAGATCGTCATTTGTAATTATATAACGCATATAGATATGGATGAATAAGTTTCCTATAACTGCTTTATCTAAGAGAGGTGAGAAAGGGTCTATAATATTTATGTTATAATATGATTCAGTTGCTCTAAAGACATATATTACATAATATTTCTTCTTTATGTCACTGGCAAGCTAAATACTCAAAAGTTAACGATATTCTCTATTCAAAAAGTAAAGACTAATTAGAACGTTTAATTGGCACACTGGCCAACACTTGCTGGAGATAACTTTGTATAGTTGAATTGTTTCCGTGAATCTGGCTTCATAGTTCATACTATTAACCTTAACCATAATATCACTTATCTACATGAGCCACACACTAATTAGTTCAAATTATCGTTGAAAATGATTAACTTCAAATGGTTATAGTATCAAAACAAAATTTCTGTAACAATTATAACTGCACCGTTATTCTTATGTTAATAAAATAATCAAATAAGTCAGTTCAAACAATTTCTTTATTAATTTCACGAAGAATGTAGTAAAGTAAACTAGTTTCATATAAATAGACAAATAACTATGATTATTTAAAAACTTACTTTTAACATTTTAAATTATTATAGTGAAATTTTACCTGGTACATCGACTAGTTGTGGTACTAAAGCAGAAGTTTGGGGTTGAAGAACACCCATTGCTTCAGATAGAATAACTGGCGCTGAGGTTTTAACAGGTGGTGTAGAACCTTAACAAATTTAAATTAATAATTAATTTAATATACAATGATATAAATTAAACATCAAGATACTAACTCAAATATATATACATATTCTACTGTTTTAACTTAATCTTTATACTATATCATATAAAATGAAACTGTTACATTAAAAGTTAGGTAACTTTCAATATAATAATTCTAGATTTGACAAGTTTCTTCATATAAAACCTAATTTTAGTAATACATTTGTATTTAATCAAGTTATTAAAATTAATTATAATATACAGTAAATAATAGTTTAAAAAAAAAGTACATGGGTTCAATACAACTGGAAAAAAATAATTATTATGGTTTTCTGTCAATACCATCATCAATAGATAGATGATACCTCATATTTTAATACACCTTAGTCTTAATTAATAATACTAAGGAGTAAGGACTATTTTGCAGCCTAACATATGCGATATGTATGATTTGACACTAATGGTAACTTTAGCTGTGAAACAGATCACATACTCATATTGTCTAGTTTTTACATGTGAATGTTAGGAGGACATTATACTTGTATGTTTTGTCTCTATCTTACTAATGTATATCATAGCAAATTTGCATTCAGCAGAACACATTTTGTGATGTTAGCTTTAGTATTAGAGTAAAATTACCTATTAACAAATTTAAAGCTAAGAATATAATGTAGGAAATTACATGCTTTTATTGATATTATGATTTTAAAGTGAGTTATAGCTATGTAAAATATTACAACTTTAAAATGTTCATAACTCACTTTAAATACATAATCAATAAAAGCATATGAGAGAAAATTATAAGTAAATTTACTCTAATATTAAAGCTTTAAAGTTAACATCACAAAATGTGTTCTACTGAACGCAAATTTGCTATGATGTACGTTAGTAAGACAGATACAACACATGTGGGTATAACGTCCTCTTAAAACTTATTCACAAAATATTTTAAATAAAATAGTGCATAGAATATAGTGTAAAAATTGGATCATTCTATTAATTTTATCACATAGATACAAGAAATTTAAAGTAACTAGTAAGTTTAATATAATTAGGCATAGTTGTCAACTTCATAAAAATAATAAAAAGGTACCTATTTCATATTTGTTATATAAATCATCTAAATACCTATAGGTATTAATAAACTATTTAATGGCTGGTTTTAATATCATATTTACAGTAAAAGATTAATCTTTTTACTTATTTAACTATTTCAATTATGGATGCATTTTACTGATTTAAAATTAATTATATTTTGTACATTTTTTTCCTTAAAGTAAGATATAATGGATGGATAAAGGTTTAAAAACGTCTACAAAAACTATATTATGTAATATAAAACCTATATTATGCAATTTATACAAAGAAAAATATAAAATGTTTTAGTGTTAAGGTCTTGGTCACGTTTGAAATATTATTTAATAGGTCTATATTGAAGTATAACAGTAAAACAGACTGGTGGCAATCTATACAAATTTGTAGTACTATAATTACCAATACAGATAAATAACAACAAGCATCATAATATTAATTATTTGCTTTCAACATTTTTATATTATCTACTTTCTGTACCTAGAAATTTGAGAATAAAATAAAGTCCTCATTGCTCAACCTAACCTCATACAAACATAGTTTTTTTAAATATTATATTTCATTATCATTTTAGTCAATAGACAAAAGTAGATAATCTGTTTTGAAAAAAAAAACAATTTCCCTAACAAAACAAAAAAAAAATAGCAAAAGGGCAACTATGCCTATAGATAATTATAATATGTAAATCAAAATGTACACTTATTTAAATTATAATATCTTATAAGGTACTATAATATCAAAACATTTATTATTTGTAATAATAATGTGATCAATGATCATTTATCATCTATCTAATCTCTACAATAATCTGGTGCTTATTTATGACGTAGTATCTGACTTATATCAGTTATATTCAATATCCTACTTTGGAAAAAATTATTTTATGGAATCGCTCAAAATTACAAAAATTATTGAATATAATACAAATACATATCAGATATAGTTTGTTAAAGATCTATTTTTATTTTTTATTTTATCCTAAATGCACACATATTAATACATCAGTATATATTTATATTATTAGGTACTATTATTATTTTATGATTGGTAATTAGTTTTAATATACTTAAAAAAATGGGGGGGGACATCATTATATAACTATAATATGTTATAATTTAGTAATTGAAAATATAATATATTATTATAAAATGTTTTACTATGATTAATTATTTTAAAAAAAGGTTATTTGTATTTCTTATAATAAATAAAAGCTATTTTGATCAGTGTGTGTTTATATTTTGTATCCCTTATTTTTATTTGTAACCCATCATATAATAAAAAAATGTAGCATGATATGATTAGAATACATATTTAATATATAAAATATATATATATTTAAATAGTTCTCCCCTTCATAGCCTTTTTAAAACTGGCATTTAAAAAGCTAAATTACAAAAATCATTGAACAATATACAAATCATGATAAAAACTCATTCTTTAAATTATTATTGCTATTTATACCTAATACCTTAATAAAATACAATTATAAAACACTATATTTTATTTTAAACGAATTTGCTAAGAGATATGGAAGCGATTATTTTCAGAAAACTTGTACAACATAGGTCATAACATTCCATTCATTAAAGTGGGCTGGCATGGCTAGAGAAACTGAACTTTTAACATAAGCCAATTAAATGTTATTTTTCACCGAATTTAACAAGAAGTATTGATTTGGAAAGGCCTTAATCATAAACGACGACAGCGCCAGAGAACTTGTTGATCGAGTTGATTTATCGCCGCATAATTATATTTTTTTTAAACAAACCCAAAACGATAAACATCTAAGAGGCGAGACGCCTTACGGCATCTAAAATCGGTGAACTTTCCCCCCCCCTTTAACCTTTGAACAACACAATAGTACTTTCGTTAGTTGTAAAATAATATTATATATTATATTGGAAATAAATATCATGGTCTAATCATATCTTAATCAATTTGCACACAAAATTATAAGAGGTGTAGGTACATATTACGTATACTTGTGTAGTTGTGTACGTATATGCTTGTCAGAGCCCAACTTACAAAATATAGGTCAGGGGAAATATAATTTTAGGGACCTATAATATTTGTTAGAAAGTGTACATTAAAATCATATAATTATTATAACATCAGGACAAATGAAAAATATTAATTAATGTTAACTATATTATGTAAATGTCTAACGAAAGCAATATAATCAAATTTCACAGTGCCACTTTAATATTTAATTATCAACAGGGGCTCGGGACTGCAGCCCCTTAGCCCCCCCCCACCATAAATAAGTCAGGCTCTGATGCGCGCACGCGCGCTGTGCCTTAGTTTAGGTACTTACGTAGGCCGACGGGATTCATGATTCGCTTCGATTATTACAGCGGCAGCGAGTTTAAACGTGTTAAAAGTAATGGCGTTCGACGTCGATGGTCAGATGGCAACGAAAATGTTTAAAAAGCTAAAAATTGTAATGATCTGATAATGGAAAAACTATACATTGTAACAAAAAAATTGTCACTGAAAGAACAATAATGATGGTGGAAGAAAAATAAATGAATAAAAAACAGTGTCGAAATCGGGAATACACTACGACGCGTACGTAGTTGGCTCTAGATCCACAACAGGTGGTACAAAACTGGATTTCGTTTCACGTTCGCTGCCAGTGTAGCTCAGTGGAATAACAAAATAATAGCCGACGTGCAGGACGCAGGTGGTTACTACCATCACGGTACTTATAAGGGCGGGACGAAAATTATAAAGGTTATAATATAACCAATAACTTGGTCTGTCGGTCTTGTTTTATCACAGAGAATAGTAGATAATGCCGGACTACTATTCCTTGTCAGTTGTTCGCTTGTCGAGACAGATAATAAATTATAATAATTATAATAATCAATTAGATATAAAACATTATATTTTATACGATTTTGCTAAGAAACACGGAAGTGATTATTGTCAGAACACCTGTACAATAACATTTCATTTTCGCTTAAAGTGGGCTGATGTGGCAAGAAAACCCGAATTTTTGTTTAAATTTTTTCAAAAAAAAAATTAAAATTAAACTTAATGTTTTTTTTCACCGAATTTAATAAAAATAAATGTTTTCAAAGGTCCTAAGATCATTAGCGGTGACAACGTCAGACAGCTTTTGGATAGAGTTGATTTATCGTATATGATGTAATTCCAAAATGTAGCGCGGGCCAGATAAAATAGGTTCGCAGGTCACCAGTTGCCTACCCCTGCTATATAGCATACAAAGCTATAAGTGTGATCATACATATTACGAATGATTGTGTATGTGCGCGCACGCTATGCCTTAGTTTAGGTACTTACGTTGGTCGAAAAGATACATTGCTTGCTCCGGTAGTTACAGCGACAGCGAGCTTAAACGTGTAATTACGCTACAGGTCAAAGGCAACGAAAATGTTTAAAAACTTCGTAGTAGAAAATGTGAAAAAAAATCTGACACCGAAAGAACAACGAAGGCGGGTGAACAATAAAATACCGTGTTGGAATGCACTACGACGCGTACGTAGTCGTCCCAAGGTCGACAACAGGTGATACAAAACTGGATTTCGTTGCACGTTTGTTGAGCAGTGCAGTTCGGTGAAATATAATAGTTGACGCGCAGGTGGTTACTTCTACAGTGGTACTTACCTGTATGGACGCGACGAATATTAAAACATTTATAATCAATAAAAAACCCGGCTTATTCTTTATCACGTATCATAATGTTCAACCACCACAGATTTCTTAATACTATTATATAGCGAACCCCCGTTATTAGCTGAAGCCTGGGATTTTGGTTGAAATTATAATATGGTATTTTCTATGTTATATGGTAAATATTAATTAGATTAAATAGTATTTTATTATTTCTTAACCTATATTTATTATTAAATGTTATCATTAAAAACAACGTTATTCCTAATACATTTTGTATAAATGCAATGTTTTGTCAACTTACAAAATAGCGGCAAAGTGCTACGCGAACTTCACTGATAACAATATAAAAAATATAGAAACAATATAGGGTTGCATCCAAAAACCGCACAATTTTGATTTTGACCCTAAAAAGGTCGATAGACAAAAACCGCATAGCTTATCGGTCATTTTATAACAAACTACCGCACATTTGAAAGTTTTAATTATTTTTAATTAATATTTTAAATTTTTAAATATATAATTTTTTTTTAAATATAAGAATAATGAGAATAGATAATTAATTAAATATATACATATGTGTTTTTGTTTATCGATTTTGGGGTCGAAATCATGACTGTGCGGTTTTTGGATACAACAATTTTTAAAATTGTGTGGTGTTAACCTATTAAATGTGTGCGGTTTTTGGAGTCAACGCAATTACGCAATATAGAAACGACTAGGGGCACCTTTGGGGTATCGCAGGGTATACATTGGCGGTCCTATTTTTTCTTATAACATATTGGCCTGCCTTAATTTTATACTGCGCCGGCATAGCTAAAATGTAATAAATAAACTATTATAATAATTTTTGAAAAATATTTTATAAATAAAGGTATATTGTTTTAATCTTTATTGTAGTTAACTTTTCTTGACAGTTGTAAGATTATAATCAATGGATCAAAATTAAAAAATATATTTATCTGTTTTATTAGCTTCTTAAGATTGAGATATAAATATAAATTATTAAAAATTTGTAAAAATCAATCTTACGTTATTCACTTTGCTAATTATTTATAAACTCTCAATTTCAAACCTCAAATAATTTAATAATAAAAATAACTGCATGCTTATAGTTTACGTTGATTTTTTTTTATAATTTATTGTTTACAGCTTTATTTGTATAATAAAAAATTTGATTTGAATGATAATAGTCATAGTTATTCATTATAAATTGAGGTGCTTAAGTTAAATTAATGAATTATATTAATAGATAATGACAGAATAATCAAGATTTAAAGTAAGAGTGTGTAGGCTGGTTGTGAGACTTCTACAAATAGGCTAAAATGTATAAAGAATGTTGCGCGCCCTATCTTTTAAGACAGTAATATATTTCAATATTTTTATTATGTTCTGATATGGTGGGCAAATTTGGCCTGCTTAATAATTTGGCAGCCCTATTTTAAAACTGAATTGGCGCCCCTGTCAAACGACATTGAGCGGTACCCTACGCCCTATGGTATGAAAAATTGAACTCAGTCAAGAGGACGTTATACCTGCATGTGTTGTCTCTGTCTTACTAATGTAGATCATGGCAAATTTTCGTTCAGCAGAACACATTTTGTGATGTTAACTTTAATATTAGAGTAAATTTGCCTATTATTAGATTTAAAGGTAAGAATATTATCTAGGACATGTCATAGGCTTATTGATATCTTTTAATTTTTAAGTGAGTAGTATAGTTATACAAATATTAAAACTTTAAAATGCTCGTAACTCGCTTAAAAATTAAGATATCAATAAAAGCCTATAAGATGCCCTAGATAATATTCTTACCTTTAAATTTTATAATAGGCAAATTTACTCTAATATTAAAGCTAACATCACAAAATATGTCATTTATCGATTTTTTTTGCGATAATAATGGGTAGGTTACCTACTAGGTATCTAGTCACTTATCGTGCGACATCCCCGGAAAAATATGAACAAAAATAGAAATTACATATAATACATTTATATTGAGTGTACACGAAAATATGTCACTTGACATAGCATTTTGTATCATGTTTTTTTTCAACCACGTTAAACAGTTAACTTTGTAAAATCCGGAAATTTCTCAAATCCGGACAGATATTTGAAATCCAGAGTGTCCGGGCGTAGGTTAGGTATGGTAACCCTAAATGTATAGTGCGACTCGAAAGAAATGCGCGCGTTTCTCGCGGATCGTAACGAGACGTACAACTGGGCGATTGTAAACTCCGCCAGAATATCGGTCAAGATAAAAAGGTAATAATAGGTCTATGGTAAACTCCGCCAGTTTTTTTTTCTTACCTGTAATGGGTATATGTAAACTCCGCCAGTTTTTTTTTTACCTAGTCAGTGCGACAGTGATCAAAATGCAAATTTAAATCGAACAACAAATACCTGTGAATTCTTTCATAGTCATCTGAGAAATTCATTTTATATATGTTCACATTTTTAGTAAAGTTCTTATCGAATTTCAAACCCAAACTTATATTAAATTAAATGGCATATCTCAAGTAAATCAGCTAAAAAATTCGAAATCAAAAAAAAAAAAAATGACAGTATTACAGGATGCTATGAATAGGTATACCTACTAATAAAGAAATACAAGACTTAGAATATTTGCAAATTGTATCACATCATTATAGTTTTCATACATGACAATATTAATTATAACGATTATTTATTTATTATTTATTATATTTTATTCTATTATGTGGACAATTATTAATTATTATTATGAAAAATATGATTTTGGATTAGGTATTACGTATATAACAATTATTTTTTGACTATGATTTATGTATATTTAATGTGGACGATTTATATACGATTTATTATTATGGAAAATATGATTTTATATTATTAGGTACCACGAAGTGCTATTACTGAATAGCTATTTCAATCAAGCCAACCTCGACCTTTTTATATATACATCCATCTATTGTGCTATTATTGTAAATATATTTTATACAGATTGTACAAATAAAAATAAATATGATAAAAATATTATTAGGTATAACGATTCTTTATTTATTTTTTATTATATTTTATTATATTATGTGAACAATTATTAATTATTATTATGAAAAATATGATTTTGGATTATTTATTATGATTTTTTATACCATGATTTAAATATTGATATGATATGATATTATATTATATTATAATTTTTTTTTAATAATAGGTATATCATATTAATTTTATACTACTATTTGATATTCTTCACTGGCGGAGTTTACATGTACTCAATTTTACCTGATTTTTTTCAGTGGCGGAGTTTACATGAACCCAATTTTACCTGTTTTTTTTTCTGGCGGAGTTTACAGTAAAAAAAAGTACTTGTGGCGGAGTTTACATGCGCCCGTACAACTGTCACATCAATGTAAACAAGTTATGATCGGAACTTTTTCAGGTCATTTGATAGACGCATGACGAACGTACATTAATAACAAAAATTATTCATGATAATATACACGGGTAGGCGAATGACGGGTACAGCGCGTTTGAGTCAAATCCGTACTACCGCGATCTGCTATTTTGCATAATTTAACGCGCACGGCTTATCGTTAGTAAAATGTTATGGTAAAAACTAAGAATATTATTATGATTTATGGGTATTGTACGATCGGAGCGGCAGGAGCAGCGACGAGCGTGTTCAGTTACGAGCGTTCTGGCCTACGCGATACCCGTGACCTGGTGACTCATCATGAGCACAAAGCGCATACGTAGTACGTATGACAAGACCGGTATTACGTGCAAAATAAGGTTTTAACACTTTTACTAAATATCAGTTATATTGGTTATTAGTTTATTACTATTGATTATACATCGTTATTAATGTATTATACATTATTACGCACGTCTCGCGTTAACATTGCATTTTCGATGATATTAATGTATACGAAATAATATTATCGTGGTTAACTGCATTTTTTTTTTTGGCAATTTTCATTTAAATTAACAAAGAAGGAACTAAAAATATTTGATTAGTCCAAATTAAAAAAAAAAAAAAAAAAAAAAGAAAGAAAGAAAGATAAATAAGTGGGTACTGTTGTGCTGTGCAGTGCAGTAAGTGTTGAGTGGGCCACTGTAATAATAAATGTATTCAAATTTATATAATAATAATATCGTTGCAGGTAAACGATAAACGAGTTTGAGAGGAGACTGTTAGCCCAGATCACTAAGTTCGTGATGTGATTTTTTTTTTGTTATTTCTTTTATATGTAGGTAGATATAAATGCAATTTATTTTATTATTAATATTATTACGGTAGATCGATATACATTTTTTTCGAAAACATTGTATTTATTATAGTTTAAAAGTTAGTAATACTTTACTGTGAATAGTAAATACCGTACAAAAGCATGAATAGGACAAAGGTTTATATCATAATAAATCATAATTAGGTAGACTAGATAGTACTGTGGTAGGTGGATAATTTTTTTAAATTATTCAACAAGTTTTGAAAATGTCATTGCGTATAGCAAAATTTATAATATACGTAAAAGTTTTAACTGTTTTAAGTTCCCGTTATTAATGTTTTAGAATTATAACAAAATATTGAACATCGATATCATATTATTACCATCGATAATCGATAAGTAATTTCATTTAAATCTGAACTACAAATATCTATAGAAAATTATTGTATTCGTATATTTTTAAGATTTTTTTAGTTTTTATATGAAATACTTCAAACACTTACCTATGAAAAAACATTAAATCAAATTATAAAACCTTATTTATAATTGTTTAAAGTAACTTTCTTGTGTAGTTTGTAATTTTCATGATTTTGATGAATTTGATAATAATTTGAACTTAAAATGCGTACTCAGGGCTGGATTGGGTAGTCTCGGCCTTTCGAGAAGTATCGTTCAACAGGCCCATAATTTGCTGTTAATATTGCTTAATAACAATTGTTTACGAAATAGGAAATAAGGCATTACGTTTTCGGCATAACAATTAGGGTGTATAATAATAGAATAGTAATAAATAATATTATATTATAATATATAGAAATAATATGCGGTCCTTCTGAGTTCTGACTCAACAATATATGAAATAAATAAAAAAAATACCAGCTAGCTTTCTCCTATCCTAATAATAGTATAATATAATTCCACATACACAATACACCGATTAAAATAATATAGTATAAATAAATAACAGTGTGGCAATTCGCACACACAATAATAGTAACAATATAATAAAAAAATCAGTGGCGATTTACAAATACAATAGTAATAATATAATAAAATAACGGTAATTGGACACCTTCGGGGTATAGCCATAATAGAAAAAACGTGAAAACTGTGATTTTTGTAAAGTTGTAAGTACAGTAGATATTAGAACCTCGATTATCCAAACCTCCGTTATACGAACCTTCTATTATCCGAACGTTCTGTTATCCGAAAGGGCATTGCAGCTCGTTGTCAAATAAAAATCGATAATTTTGTCAAAAAAATATAATAAACATTATATGTTCCTATGTATGTAATGTATTTATAATAATAAATAATAATTTATATGTATGTAATTCTAATAAAATATTATTAATAATAATAATAAATACGAGTATGTATGAGTTGTATGACGTACACAGTGGCGTAGTTACGGGGGGGGGGGGGCAAAGGGGGCGCTTGCGCCCCAACCTCTTCTGAAAATTAACTTTTAAGCAAAATTTGGTAATTAAAAAAAAAACTGTATATTGGAAAAAATATTTTGGATTCTGAACGGAGTGATGAATGTATGAATGTATTGATTTTACAAAGATGTGTGTTTTTTTATTTTTGTGTCTGTCATCACGTTTTAGAGTAGGTAGTAATAATGCTTCGATTTTTTACTTCAGCCCCTCTTTGAATAGGAAAATTCATCTAGTTGGTACTTTTACATAAGCAAACATTTTCCTACAGTTTTCAAAAAAATCGAAAAAAACAAAAAAAAAGTGACAGAAAAACGGCAATTTTACGCATAACCACTTTTCGACAAAATCGATTGTGTTTGATTTTTTTGCTACTGCGAGTACTGACGCATATTATGTACTTATATACTCGTATTTTATTATTTATTTTTTATAAATGTCGTAATGTAATTTTGAATAAAACCGTCAAGTATACAACTTTACACTCACATAATACAGTAGACGACGCTTGCAAGACTCACTTTGAGACCAGAAAGTGAGTTTTATTACCGAATGTACCTTATGTTATAGATGAAATGGGAAAAACAAACAAAAATTTTAATTAATTAATAATCGTACTATGCTCTCGATTATCCGCGCAAAAGGTTGTAAGATAGGTAAAAAAAATTAAATCACAAGTTAAAAAGAAGTGTTTTCAAACAAAAAAAACAACTTGTTAGGTACTGATTAGTGATTTGTGTCTCAAAAATAAATAGTATACATTTCATACGTCACATTATATGAATTTTTAAATAAAAATAAAATGTGTTCTCATTTAATATTCCTTAATGTATTAACATTATAACTTATAAGATATAATTATAATTTTTTAATAATATGATTATTGAATTTTCGTTTCAATTTATTGAATTTAGTGGATTATTCGCAGAATTCGCGCTCTTATCTGTGGATCCCACGCCACCCTATTACGCGGATAATCAAAAGTAGGTACACGACTGTTAATTAATTTAAATTTTTGTTTGTTTACAAAATATATCAAAATCGCGAAAATTTGCAAAAAATTTTGAAGTTGAAAAGTCATAAAATTTTTGTGTTTTATACCTAATACCCAATATAAAGTTATCCTTCAAATAACTAAAAAAAACTAGTGATGTAGAAAACATTTTACGAGCATATGGTAGTATGAAATTTAAATTTTTACGAAATCACGTAAAATAACAATATAATATATTATATTATATTATACCTACACATTATTCTAAAACGATTTAAAATATTTGTTGTCAATTGTTATTAAAAAAGTATAAGTTGTAGAAACTTAAAACTTTCATCAGTAGAGTTGAGAAAAATAAATTACTTGTATCAAAAAAAAAAAAAAATATATATATATAGGTATATTACAATTTAAAAATAATATAATATATGAAAATTTCCTAGACTGACAATATAAATCATATAAATAATAAATAATTATAATATAAAATATAATAAATCATATTATATTCATATCTATTCAGTATTCTGTTCATAATCGTTTTTCGTATATACAGTAGAAACCGTTTATAATGACACCGGTAGTAATGACATACCGGGTATAATGACCTTAGATTACAAGTCCCGGCAAAACTCTTATATTGTGTGTACTAATTTGTATCGATTATAAATTATAATGACGTCTATATAGTGACTATTCGGATGTTATGACGGTTATTTTTGATTTTATTGGAAAAAAGTTTTATCTATAATGACTTAATTAATTTTATCAAAGGTCTTATAACAACCGATAATTTCATCGTTTTTTTGTAAATTTATCGTCAGTGTTCCGATATTCGTGTACTTGATCGTTAATTATAAATATTAAAAATTGTATTATTTTTTTTTCTATATGAATTAAATTTACGATTTATAATTTGTATACACATATATAATATAATAATTAATAACACATTAAAAATGTAATTATAATAAAATATTTTGTTCATTGCATGTATATAAAAGAGTGTTTAATTTAATTTTTGTCATTTTGGTTATAATGACAATCGGTTATTATGACCAATTTTGACTAGTCCCTTGAATGTCATTAAGCGCGAGGACTTTCTAAGGGCACCGTGGTCTACGTAAAATTGGTTATCAATGAATATTTTTTTTGTTCTTTCTTTCGTGTTATTCACAGCAGGGCACCGTGGCTAAATGGGGTCCAAAAAAAGGCACCTTAGAAAAAAAAGCATGGGAACCGCTACATTAAAATATTTAATACATTCATTATAGTGACCTAGCCACCTAGAGGCGACGGTAATACCGGTGTAACGTAGTCGGGGAATGACCAGTTAATTATAAGATATCTAGAGAGAGTCGTAGGACCCTATAGATATAATTCAGTGGTAGATATCGGAATCTTAAATGTCATATAAATAACTAAGATTCAGTTTCAGTTATTATTCACATTTATTACATATTAAAGACTTATAAATAACGATACTCAAAATAATTATGTTCTATACTATATTGTTACCTTATCGTAGTCATACGGAGTCCTGTACTCGTATAGTATATTTTATATTTAAGGTGTACAGTGAACTGAACTACTTATACACATGGGCGCAACTAAAGAGAGCTTGGGAGCACTCTCAAATTTTAGATTCTGAACGAAGTGATGAATGTATTGCATTTACTATGATGTGTGTTTTTTTTTTTTTTTTTTTGTGTCTGACTCCAACATTTGGAGCAGTAATAATGCTCCGATTTTTGACTTCAGCCCCTCTTTGAATAGGGAATTGAATCTAGTTGGTACTTTAGGGAGGTCAAAATTAAAATTTTCTAATGGTTTTCAAAAAAATCGAGAAAAACAAAAAAAAATGACAGAAAAATGGAAATTTTACGGAAAAACCACTTTTCGACAAAATCGATTTTGATTTTGCTGTAACTCAAAAACGAATTATTGTAAATACTTGAAATTTTCACCAAATGTTTATATTATGGTTATCTCTTTACAGTTAAATTTTCAAAATATTTTGACCATTTTTAAGCTACTAATAGACAATTGAAATTTTCGACTTTTCTAAGTTTTTTTTTCTTCAAATGCCGATAAAAATTTTTTGGGTGGCCAGAAAATCTTGAAAATTTAATACAAGGTTTCTTATAAGTTTTTCTTAAAGTGATAAAAAAAAATCCGAAATCGTTAGTCACAATTTTTTTTTATAAGTATTTAAAGTTCGAATTTATACGAAATATGTAAAAATTTAAATTAAATTTCATACGCTCATAATGCGAATGTTGGCCATAGTAACCATAGTAACATATAAAAACTATACTATTTGTTTCAAAATAGAATATTTGACAATATTTAAATATAATATATCCTAAACTGACAAATCATCTTCGTTCAGAATCGTTTTTCGTATACAATGATACCTATCATTGCATTCAAATTTAACCTACCATAGTCTGAGGTCCACCCCACCCCCTAATATACAGCAGAGCGATACCTACTTACCCGCTTTTTGTGGGTTATGCATTTTTTTGAATTGCACTTAAATTTAAATAGGTACGTAGCTTTTTTTTGTTATTAATTTATGTTAATAAAAAAAAACAATTTTAGTTTTACATTTTAAAATTTCTTTTTTATACTGGTTTTTTACAATATTTGTAAAATTTCTGATTTGATAATTAATAATTTACCAAAATATTACAAATTTAATGGAAACTTAAAGGCTGTAAGGCGTACACTATAGGTATATAAATACGTAGAATCAGTAGGTTTTATTTTTAAGAAGACGTAGTACCCGCATGTGTTGTCTCCTTTTTACACACGTATGACATTGCAAATTTTCGTTCACTAGTTTCAGTATTGTATTTTTGTACTGTTAGTTTTGATATTAAAGTGAAGATTTACCTATTATTAAATTTAAAGGTAATATTATTATCCAGGGTCCCACGTAGGTTTTTAATGATATTATTATTTTTAAGTACCTAAGTTATGATCTTTTTGAAACTACATTTTAAAATGATCATGAATTTTTATAACTGTTAGATCCTTGCAGTTAACTATTACTTGTGAAAGATCTTTTTCTCATTTTCTGTAATGCGAAGACTGAAGAATTGGCTTCGAACAAGCATGCAACAAAATCGTTTTAAAAATCTAGCCTCAATATACCTACCTATATTGAAAGAGAAATTACCAATAACATAAATTCTGAAAATATTTTAAACAATATAAGTTTGCATTAAGTAATAACAGAAAAATTAATTTATATAACAATATATGAGTACTACGATATTATATTAAAATATTTTTTGTGTATAATAATTTTGATTATCATAAATAATGGGGGGTGCTCTTATATTGTAGTATAGGGTTTACTGTTTTAGCACTCCCATTATACATTTTACCCTAGTTGCGCCCTGCATGCTTATACATCCAGTGTCTTGGCTATAGGCCTTACAATTATACGGACAATTATATATATATACGCGCGCGCGCGCGCGTGTGTGTGTTAATAATGTATTTGTCAGCAGTAGAGTTCATATATAAGTGTCAATAGTGCTGGCGCTAGTCATTTGGCGGCCCTATGTCAATTCATAAAATTGCCGTTCTTTCAACCAAAAAAACTTCTTTACATCAGTTAAATAAATATTTAAATTCTTTAAAAACTTAATGAGTTTAATAAAAATTTGAAATAAAAATATGTTTAAGTAATATGATAAGCTATTGTTAGGAAATACGTTATTAAATACGATTAAAATTAAATACATATTTTAAAAATTGTTTGTACCTATAAGAACTTAAAAAGTTAAAAAGTTATCCTTCAATTTAAATATACTCATCTATCTATATAAAACATATTCTTAATAATTATTAAATTTACTCAAACATATTTATATACAAAACTATGTAAAATTTAAAAATAGTTTCCTAGGATTATAAAATATATTTGCATTATATCACTCGTATTTTTATAAACCTATTTCTGGACAAGATTAAAAAATAATAATAGTAGTATTTTGTCTTAATTATAAATAGGGCTAGGGACTTCTACTTTCTAGGAGTTTGCATGTTTTTCAATAATTATTAAAAACATAGCAAAGTAAAATATACCTAAATTAGTTTCATAGCAATACTGGTGTATATTTAAAATTTATAGGTGCATATTTTAAATATTTGACAATTTTCATTAATAAATGATAATTAAATTAAATAATATTTGACAATTATTTATAAAAAGTGGGTATCGCTCTGCTGTATATTAGGGGGTGGGGTGGACCTCGGACTATGGTAGGTTAAATTTGAATGCAATGATAGGTATCATTGTATACGAAAAACGATTCTGAACGAAGATGATTTGTCAGTTTATGATATATTATATTTAAATATTGTCATATATTCTATTTTGAAACAAATAGTATAGTTTTTATATGTTACTATGGTTACTTTATAGTATCTGTTTATTAATAAAAAAAATATTAGGCAACATACGCATAATGAGAGTATGAAATTTAATTTAAATTTTGAAATATTTCGTATAAATTCAAACTTTAAGCACTTATAAAAAAAAATTGTGACTAACGATTTCGGATTTTTTTTTATCACTTTAAGAAAAACTTATAAGAAACCTTGTATTAAATTTTCAAGACTTTCTGGCCACCCAAAAAATTTTTATCGGCATTTGAAGAAAAAAAACTTAGAAAAGTCGAAAATTTCAATTGTCTATAAGTAGTTTAAAAATGGTCAAAATATTTTGAAAATTTAACTGTAAAGAGATAACCATAATATAAACATTTGGTGAAAATTTCAAGTATTTACAATGATTCGTTTTTGAGTTACAGCAAAATCAAAAAATAGATTTTGTCGAAAAGTGGTTTTTCGTAAAATTGCCATTTTTCTGTCATTTTTTTTTGTTTTTCTCGATTTTTTTGAAAACTATTTGAAAATTTTAATTTTGACCCCCCCTCCCCCCAAAGTACCAACTAGATTCAATTTCCTATTCAAAGAGGGGCTGAAGTCAAAAATTTGAGCATTATTACTGCTCCAAATGTTGTCGTCAGACACAAAAAAAAAACACACATCATTGTAAAAGCAATACATTCATCACTTCGTTCAGAATCTAAAATATGCAAGTTTTATAATTTTATAAAGAAAAATTTTAAATAAATTTTCTAGAACCTATTGGTTTTATTCTAATATTCATATAAGATAAATATTTTAAAATTAGTGTTTGTGTTTTTCTCGCCAATCACTTGCACTGTCATTAATCGGTGTACTGCAAGTGTGATTAAAAAAAAAATAATAATAAACAATTTATAATTTTAGAAATTATGAAAATATTATCTAGCTATTAAAATAAAATACTTTTATTTAATACTATAATTTTTATTATTTTTTTTAATGCATTTTTAATAGCATATTTAGTGGTTCTTTTAGTTCTTTAGCGCATAAATGCATGTATATTTCAAAGTTTTTTATGGCATGAAGTCCTTAGTCTAAATTATAAATATTTTTTAAATAATTTTTTAACTTATAAGTTATAACTGTTGTTAAAAATTTATATTTTATTCTACAGTCATTCCATATCTATTAGTTATTTATATTTGTATAGTCGTAATCATCGAGTAAAAATCTAACTTACCTCACAATTTGATAATTATTTATTAATTGACTCATATTGTCTACCACGCAGTTGCTATATGCCTATATAAACTATAAAGTACAATTAGTTTGTTATTTACCTGGTGACGATGAACGAAAAAGTAATCTTATCACATATTATGAAGTGTGTAGGTATAATCTAATAAGTAATAACCGACCACAGTGGAACAACGACGCAGTTATTTGTATATCCATTATTTATAATTTATAGTCAATGCTTATAAATACCATTACGCATGTTATCAATTCAAATAAAATAAACAATAATACTGATAAATAAAAAATTATGGGATACGGGTATTTTAGGAAATATTCTTGAACCATTTCATATTTTTTGGAGTTAATTATTTTGTTCCTAAATAGTTTTAAATTTTAAGCATGTTCAATAAAATACCCTACTATAAGCATTGATGATCTTTCACGATGGTCATAATATTGCCGCCCTGTGCGAATGCGCTGCCCGCACATGCATTCCGCCGGCTCTGACTGTCAAATTACATATTTGTAGGTATTAGGTATAATTGTTACACCGGTATACCGTCTTTATTTTAAAAACGATAATATAACAAAAATATGGAATATACCGATAATACAAAAAGTACCGAGATATCGAAATTAGTTATTTAATATTTTAATATATTTTTAAATTGTGTAAAATTTCCAGTGTGAAATGTATGATATAATATTATATTTTATTTATAATACAGATGTCAAATACGGATCTGTATTGTTTTTTTTTATCGTTGTCGTGTGCTGTTTATCATCGTCTTCGCATTCGTATCTAAATTGAAACTAAAATATGATAGGTATAGGTACGAGTTTATATCTACAAGATTATCATCGACCGTCAGTGCTTTGTAGTTTAGTTGGTGGCGTTTTTGCAGTGTTACGGCAGAGTTAGTACATGTGATTGAATTCATATAAAGCAGTATTAGGATTCAAACGTTTAGGTGAGTTATTCATTTTAATTAGCTATATTTCTAATTAGTATATTAATATATTATATATACCTTATAATAAGCTATAAGTAGGGCTAGGATTTGTATGTTTTTTTTCAAAATTGATTGGTTATCAGATATGTCCACGATTTGGCTTATTCTTGATTAAATCAAACCTACGCAATTTATTTTTCATATTTTGAACATAATGCATATAATTGCATATATATCAATTGTTGAGAATCTTTTTAATTTGAAATAGTATTTATCTAATGTCCTAATGAACGTCTAAAATTGTTGGTTTATTATTTGTCGAATTATCGTAAATATATACTACATAATACCTACCTATTTAAACTAAAATTAATTTAATACTAAAGAAGAATAAGGGATTCAAAACATTTCTAAAAATGTTTAACATTATATAAACGGTGATTATAATTTATAAAAAGGAAGATGTTAATATTACTTTAAATCCGGGAAAAATCACGTCATTTAAATATGCTCCAACAACATCGTTTGATGCAGAAAGCAGTTTCAGCCAATATAAATCTTTGATTTAATCGCTTAGTTCACATTTGAAAATTAAAAAAAAAAATAATTTAATAGTAACATGTAATAATTTTAACTAATACTTAAAAAATTGGTTTTTGCATATTTTGGTAAAATACCTAAATGTACCAACGTGTTTACTGTGTCTCACGCGTAATAAAGTAACACGTAATTCTACGATTATAGATCAAGGAATGGCAATTCCTGTTTTCTTGTATGTTAAACGGGTCGTTTTTTAATATTACAAAAATAAACAAGTTATTAAAAATAATAGAAATTAAATTAAAATAAAACACGCTTATCTTGATAAACAATATTTAAAAATATAATTTTTTAATAAAAACGTTGTTTTTTTAACAATTTAAAACTATGTAAAAAAATATTTTCAAAAACATGATTACTAACCACGATGAGTTTTGTTTGATAAAAAAAATCACCCTGTATATATGAGTTATATAGTAATTACCATTGATGTACATTTTTAAAAAGTGTTTTAGTGAGAGTGTCCAAATTTACAATGTATTATAATTTTCTACTTTTATATCATTGTACAAAGATTTGTTATAGATTGAACAGAGCGATATAGGTTTTTTTCATTCATTTTAATAAATGTAAAATGTAAATGCATTAAAAATTTTAAATTACCACAATTGATAGATTCATCATGGGCGTATTTATTATGATTGTACTAAATGGAAATAAATAAAAAAAATTATTGGAAGTAGTTTGCCAAATCTGCAGTAAACTTTTTGATAATTTAATTTTTCTTATCATAGAACTCCTTATTGCTTCTTTAACTTCAAGTTTTTTATTTAATTATCTGTTCTTATTTTTTTTACATATTGCCAAAGCTGGGCAAGTTAACTATTTTTTTAACTCGCTAAGTTAAATTAATATAGAAAAAAATAAGTTAAGTTTAAAGTTAAAAGTTACCTCTATTTTTAGAGGTAACTCTATTTTAGTTACAAGTTAATTAGAAAATAAAAGTAACTTAACTTAGTTAAAAATAAGTTACTTTTTTTTTTTAGTATAAAATTAATAATTATACCTATCTACCTTTTTTTAAGTTAACAAATAACATAATAACTCAATAAATGTATGTAATAAAGTTATTTACTGCAGGTACCTAGGTACTTATATTTGTATATTATACTTTAATCAATGATGAAATCCAATAAAATAATTTTTATTTTTTTTTATTTTCATTAATAAACACACAATCTATACACAAAAAGGCACAATAAGAGTATGGGCTATATCGCTATATACACAAAAGAAAAAAATCTTGAATGAAAAAGCCACCCACTAATGACACTTTCGTCAATAAAATAATAAAATAATTGTTATGTATTTGTTAACGAAAATGATCCACAACTATATTAAATATTTTCTATGAATATGCCATATTATGTCATATGATAATTATTTTTATAAATTATTGTCTAATAATTATTAATTAATATATTTAAAATTTCAGATTTTTTAGATTCTGAACGGAGTGATGAATGTATTGATTTTACAATGATGTGTTTTTTTTTTTGAGTCTGTGTACAGCATAACTAGTCGAAATAATGCTTCAATTTCAAACTTTGGGGGTGGTTTCCGGTGGTAAAGTGGATATCCTTGATGCATTATAGAGGTCAAAAGTAAACATTTTCCAACAGTTTTCAAAAAAATCGAATTTTTTATTTTGCTATAACTCAAAAACCAATCGATTTAAACACTTGAAATTTTCATAAAATGTTTAAATTAGCGTTCTCCATACACAGTTAAATTTTCAAAGAATTTTGACTTTTTTTGAGCTATTTATAGACAATTGAAATTTTCAATTTTTCTAAGTACTTTTTTTTTAAATAACAATAAAAATTTTTTTCCGGCCAGAAAATCTTGAAAATTTAATACAAGGTTTCTTATAAGTTGTTCTTAAAGTGATAAAAAAAAAATCCGAAATCGTTAGTCACAATTTTTTTTTATAAGTGCTTAAAGTTCGAATTTATAAAAAATATGTCAAAATTGCGAAATTTGCAAGTAATTTTGTGGTTGAAAAATCGTAAAATTTTTTTCTTTTATAACTAAGTTTTTAAAAATTGGTTCAAGGTTCTCCATACATTTTTCTTTAAACATCTGTAAAAAAAACTCTACCGGATTCAGACAAAAAATTTTTATGAGTGTTTGAAATTTAAATTTTTACAAAACCGCGTTAAATAACGGTTTAGCCTCAAACGGTTTTTGATATTTGTTGTTATTCAAATAGTATAAGTCGTTTTCTTGCCATTTTCTTTACGTGATTTGATTTTCAAAATGTTTTAATATTTTACTATCAAAAGCTAAGAATTGAAAATTGAATACTATGCTGTCCATAAGTTAAGCTTAGAATAATTATAAAAAAGTTTGAGGATTATTCAATTTAAAAAATTGTACGAGTGTTTAAAGTTTTAATTTTAATTTGAAATCAAAAATACACGTGTAAAATTACGTTTTACTACTAAAAATTATCAATCGTAAGATCTTGAAGCTTTTACTTAAATGTTTGAATTTGTTAATTTGTTTCAAAATAGAATATATGACAATATTTAAATATAATATATCCCAGATTGACAAATCATCTCCGTTCAGAATCGTTTTTCGTATTCGTATACAATTATACCTATCATTGCATTCAAATTTAACCTACGCTAGTCCGAGGTCCATCCCACCCCCTAATGTACAGCAGAGCGATACTCACTTACCCGCTTTTTTTTTATAAAATTAATTTGTACAAAATTGAATTTATTTTAAATCTGTGGTTTAGGAAAAAAATTAACTTACCGTGCCAATAAAATTAATTAACTCGTTAGTTACTGAATAATTTGGGAAAAAATGTAACTTGTTAAGTTAGAAGTTACTTCTAAAAAAAAGTAACTCGTTAATTAACTTAGTTAAAAGTAACTTAACTTTAACTTATTAACTCGTTAATGCCCAGCCTTGCATATTGAGATTGCACGTTGCAATGTAGCAATTTTTGCAATGAGGAATCAAATTTTATTTAATCAAGTTTCACAAAAAAGAACTTTCAGTTAACGAGAACGGAAGGTGAAAAATAGTGCAGATTCGGATCGTTTGTTTAGAGTGGTAATGAACAATGTTTGTTTACAACTCGAACATTAAGTGGATCTAGAAAATAATGTTATGACCATAAGACGTTATAGGTAAAATTGTGTTTGTGAGTGGAAAATAAAGGGGTGGTAAAATAAAAATATTTAAAAGTGTCACCTAATTAAAGGTATAATGTTATGTCAGCATATAAATGTTAAAATATAATTAAATTTAATCAAATTTATTATGCAGTTTTGTCAAATAAAAACTGTGAATTTCTTTGTTCCATTGTTAATATATTAATTGCATCCTGAAAGAAATCATGTCTTTGTTTAAATTCAGATGATTTTGAAAACAAATTTTTATTATGTTATCTAGGTTATTATTTAATACCATGGTAGTGTTTATTAAATTACAAGTTCTCTTACCTTAGTTTCAGCTCTAGAAATAAATACCTTAATGAGAGTCTCAAAAATAATTTTTTCATCTGTTTTAATGCATATAAAAATATTGAAATCAATTATTTTATATATATATATATATACATATATTAATTAATATCATAAGATATTTTTTTCTTATACAGCATTAAGTTGAATTTATCTTTAATTAACATAAGTATTAAGTAAAAAAAACTTGAATTTATAATTTTATTATTGTTATACTATTGAATGGGACTTTTGAAATATTCAGTAGTATTTATTATACAAAAAAAAAAAAAAAAAATGAAATTAATTTGAAAAAAAAGTTATAGCTAGGTATTATTTACCTATATTATTTAGATATATATACTGAACTGTTTTTGCCTTTTTGGTATTATCTAAGTATAACTTTTATAAGTTCTGATAATTTATATTTCCACAAAACTATAAAATAGTTTTAAATCTTATATTATGTTAATAAAACAATTTTATAGTTGGAAGTATTGAATACTTTAAATTTTTTCAAATTTTTTTATTTATAAAGCTGTCTCATATTACGCATAGTATTTGGTGATGTCTTATATTAAAACCTTTTCAGCTCTGCAAACTAGATAAAATTTAAAATTTATAGAGGTTTAACATAAGTATAATAAAAGTTAAATTTTACTATTATTATTGTAAATTCTGTACAAAAACCATTTAAATATTCCTTATTTGGAATTGAATGAGTAGAATTTATTAAAGTACCTTAAAAATATTTATAATTTTCAATTTCTAACAAATTGAACAAATGAGTTATACGGGTATAAATTATTATGTGATATGTGTCAACAAATTAATTTAATTTTATAATTCGTGTACAATTTTAATTTTATGCAATTATAAGTATGTATATTTTATGATTCTAATAAAACCATTTGGAGATAGACTATTGTCTACTATTGATTATTGCTACTCTCATTTACTTTAAAAAGAATACATCAATAGTAGAATGTAGAATATTTAATTTAAATCTCAATTTTTTATGTAATTCAATGACACAAATATAACAATAAATTGCTTTTTCATAAAAGGAAAATAGTATTAAAATCAAATAATGTATAATATACATATACTAAGAAAACAAATATAGCTGCTAGTATATTTCTACTTTATTAAAATATTCTATTACAATTTCTAAATAACATGTACAGAACATGAAACTACTTAGTATTTATTTAATAATCAAAAATGAATATAATGATTAAAACTAAAACTACGTATAATAAAGATTAAATAGTATAGTTAAATAAAGCCTAAGACATAATATTATGTATTACCAACAATCATTAGAAGGTTAGAAGGGGAATCTAAAATATAATTTAGATAGTAAAAGCATTTGACGTTTATTAAGTGATAAAAATTAAGAAAGTTTAAAATATTATTCTAATAAAAACCGTGGAGAATATGAGATGTATTACTGCTTTTCTTTTGGCTCTTTGCATTTTGGACAGAACCATTTTCCTTCGGGCTTAGTAGTCAAATTGACGCAAACAAAATGGAACCATTCAATGGTACACTAAATTGAAAAAACCAGATAATTAAAAAAATGATATTTAAGAAGTACTAAACAATGATACAATATTTATAATAAAAGTAGAACATAAATAAACTTTTAATGGTTAAAAAATCAAATAATATATTTTACCACTCTGTTATTAGTAGAAGTAAAGTGGGTTGCTGTAAAGAGTGTATTAAATTTGAGTTCTGTAATATAGCATTGAAAATGTTTCTGAGCGGAGACAGCCTATTCCACTAAATATATTTACTACTGTTATATAATTAAAATTAACTTTATTAATATTATTAACTTAATGAATATTAACTATATTTACTTATATTAATATAATTGTAAATATTCATGATTTTGACAAATTAGATAAAAATGTAAACTTTAAATACATTAAAAAATGAATATAATATATAAATGTGTATTTAATATTTTTATATAGCTAACAGAACAACTTGTGCAGTTATGTGGGATTTTGTATTAAATTTTCAAGCAGTAGCGTACGCTGGATTTTTTTAAGAGGGGTGTCATAAATCATAACTATATGGCATATGCATGAATTGACTATTTTTTTTAGTCATCGTTTCATAATTTGAACAGATACTTATTTTTAAGGGGAGTGTCATATCTCCTTGACACCCCCCCCCCCCCTACGTACGCCAATGTGTTCAAGAATTTTGAAGTATTTCATAAATATTTTAACATCATTCATAAAAACAAAAATAAAAATGTCTTAATACTTTTAGAAAATAATACTATGTGTAGGAAATGCAAACATTAACCTTTGGGTGAAAAATGTTTCAATTAATTATCAACCTATAAGATACAGACAAAATTAAGAACAAATCTTATATAGGTATATATAAGATCAATAGAATAGATAACTCAGATACCTGTTATCATGAATAATAATTAATAAAAATTACTATACAGTATACTTACATCTGGGTTATCACACCCTATCATTTCCCCAAATGAGACTTGGTTACACAGACAAAATTTTGGTTCATTCGGATCAACAGGCATGTCGATTACTGGAGCCGTACGTACAACCCCTTTGCCAACCAGTGCACCGACCACTCCGCTTTTTGGGAAATTTTTAGGAATATTGACATCTAATTTTGCTTTTTCAGATGCAGTACTTGTTTTTTTAGCTCCTGAAAAATGTTAGTGATTTTAATGTATAATACAATAAATCTACTTAGACGACATAAAAATTATGTCGTCCACAAACCTTTATCTAATTGATTCTTTTTAATGTCATTGTTCTCGGTCTTATTAAATTTTTCTAAAAGAAACGCACACGAGGAAATGTCTTAGAACTTTAACACTATCATTAAAATATATTCTGCAGATCACTTACTTTTTTGTAAATCTTCCTGTATAGTTTTAGCGATGTTCGTGGCATCAGGTTGCAAGTTGGATTCGTACCACTTAAAATATTCATCCATTTTTTTTATATGGTCATCCACCTGAAACGTACAATAGAGTAGGACTCATATTCTTAAATTACACAAATAACTCAAAATCAACATACCGCCGAGTATGACTGTACAGACAACTGAACTTTATCGTCACCATACTTTTTTGCTTCCGCAAACTGACGTTGTATGCTGTTCAAAGCTTTATTATTTTTGTCGGTCAAATATTTTTTGTTCTTAAGGTAATCGTCGGTCTGTTGGGTTATGTTGCGTACCAGGTCTCGCGATTGTAAATCGATGTTTTCCAATTTCTTGAGGTTTTCCTGTATCTTGGCAGGAAGGTCACCCAATTCTAAAATATGATTTTGTTATTATTTTGTTGAAATGTAAAACCAAAAGTGTGCTTACCGGCTAGAAACTTGTCCATGTCTATCGGCGGTGAAGCCATTGTTAAAATTGTATGAATTTTAGTATTTAGTGGATAAAAAATAAATAAAGACACTTGTAAAATAAGCAAACAAAGATATGGAATGTTTTGTGTTTTCTGTTTGATCAACTAGCTGAATACGACATAAGACGCATAAATTTCTGTTGTCGATACTATCGTGTGCACGAGGGTGTGGACTGTGGAGATGGAGAATACTGAATAATACGTCAATACGAGATTTTGGTATGGCCGACTATTGCGTATATTACAAAGATCAGAACTATATACTATACCTATATATATATCAGGCTTGAAACTTTACGGTTGGTGACACTGTATGAGTCAAAACATTTTTAAAGAGCTTTAATGAAAAAATTGCATTTAAATCGTTAATTACTTGTACGCTATTCTCCCAGTGGCGATTACATTAAATTTTTTGTATAAACATAATTTTTAGGTTGACAATTACCAATAAAATTACTACTAAAACCGTTGCCATTTTACCAATTATACAGGAACGGCGGCGGAATCGAGTAAAACCAGGGGCACTCCCTTATTTCGATGTTATTGATTTATACAATATGTGATATATATTTGACACCGAGTGCGCCGCGCGCCGTGCCGCCCAACGCACCACGATTGCGTCATTGCGGCAAACTCGAAAACCTCCCGCCACCCTCGCCATCAGACCTTTAACAACTGCTATTGACGATTGCGACTTATCCAGGAATCTGTATCTTATATTTTGAGGGGGCTGAAGGCTGAAGCATATCATTTTTTAAGGATTGGTGTTTAGGTTTCACATTATATTATGACATGTACATTTTGGCTATGTCAATGTCGTGTGAGAATATGAGAATGAACATTAGCGTGTGTAATCCATTATCGCATTTTTCGCGACGAAATTTGAATTCCCAGCTTTACGATACCTAGTAATCAAAACAAACCATACCTTATGAGGATTCGTCGAAAAAAGGGTATATTATTGTTTTGCCATACAACTACTTTGAATATTCATTTATAATGTTATAGTCGCGACGTAGGTACCCGCATCATAGAAAAATAAAATATAAATTAAAATGAGTTTATTGTTCATACCCGTAGTTTTGGACTTCGATCGTTGCGAGATACAATTCCTATTTATAATTAAGTTCAAAGTATTTTTTGAGTAAAATCGATAATGAACTAGTGATTTTAAAATACGTGTAACATTTTATTGCTATGCAAAATATGCTTTTGTGTTTTTATTAAAAAACGAAAATTACCAGTTATTATTATAAACATAAAACTATAAAAGTCACAACAGCACAACTGCTGTCTTTTTTTAAGCTAAAAAATTGTGTTTTGATTAAAGCAGAGATTGAAATAGTTATTTTACTATCACATAATATAACACGAAAAAAATTCGGGGGGTTTAAACCCCCCAACCACCCCAGGTACGGCCTTGAGTAAATCGATCGATTATGAAACTTGATGGTAAGAAAATTGTCTGTATTTGTATGTTGGTTTTTTACAATAGCTCAATTTTTTATCAAGTTATGCGTATATAACATAGCGTAAATTAAAAATGCTCATAACTCGCATAAAAACTTAATAATCGTAAAAAACCAACATACAAAGTTTGTATTACAAACACAGATAATGTTCTTACCATCAAGTTTCATAATAGGTCGATTCACTCTAATTTTTAAACGATCGGAGCTAAACGTGATCTACTGAGCGTAAATTTGCTATGATGTTACGTACCTGTAAGACGGAGACAACACATAAAGGTACTGCGACTTTTTAAACAGTGGCGTACAAACGGTGGGTATTTCTACGGAAATATTGTAGATATTAACGCGGATGAACGTTGTAGTTATTATAACAATCTTCTATCGCAGTCGGGTATTTTATTTTGTGCCATTAATCGCCTTGCGCCATTTAACTTAGTGAGTTAGTGACAACCGGAACTACGACAAGCAGGGGCGTATTGAGATAGGGGCTTTGGGTCCCGTTGCCCAGAGCTGCAAATTTTTATTTTGTACTTCACATACTGAGTACCATGAACTAAGTTTATGCTGAGTATTGACGTCAATCATAAATATTTTTATAGCAAATGTGTACCATAGAGGCATAGAATACTATTGTAGTATTTATATAACATGGTGTTCTATGGTATTAACCGTTTCACTACTGCACGGCGTAGAACTTTTTTTTTTTACTGTGGAGGAGGGGCGGGGGCGGCGAATTATATGTTGCCCTTATTCTAAAATTCCTAAATACGCCACTGACGACAAGTACGTTGCTCAAATTTATTTATTTCATTAGTTAGTATATTATTATAATAATTTTAATAATTCAATCAATTATATTCGAACTATTATAAGCTTGTGTGACAATATTGTAAATAAAAAAGTTCTATTGTGGAAACAACGATGGATAATCTCATAACATAAGCCCCCTTGCACTTTTAGATGCAATAAAATAAAAATACGTTGTTGTGATGAGTTACTGTCTGTTGAGGACGTATTTGAGAGGAGAAGGGGACATTCACCTCTCCCATCACTCTTATTATTTTTCTATATAATACATCAATTAATAATTTATTTAAAAAATTTTCTATTTAATAAAGATTGTAAATCGTATTGATATCATAATACTTAACATAAAAAGTATTTTATACCTATTTAAGTAATTAACTGTAAATTACTTTTAGTTTGTATAGAAGAAAAAATAATTTTGCACCCCTCCCCCTCATGGACTTAACACAAATACGCCCTTGGTTACTGTTCCCTAAAGTATCTATACCAATATTCAAAAATTGGCACTACGTTGTCCGTTACAGTTACCAGCGTAGAATGAAGCTTTTCAACGTTGAAAATCATATTTGAGGAATTATACGGGGAAAATCGACGTAATGGATTGGCTCACCTAAGCATCCGCAGAGAAATACCAATACAATGTAGTGAGGTGGTTGAATAATGTTGAAACATCAATATTTTCAGAAAATAAACTCTACAAAATGGCAATCTACAATTTTTTTGAAAACAATTAAATTAAATAAATTAAAACATGAAATATTTGTAGTTCTTGTCCCTATGAAATTTATTAAAATTGAGTTTATTAATAATTGATTAAAACTTAATAGTGATACTTTATAAGGAGTTAAATATATATATATATTTAAATATTACCTTTTATGGCTAGGTAATTGAAAAACACTTGAATATTGTATTAGTATTTATAATTTTTCTTTACAAACACTCTTTAGAGATCAAATCGAATGCATCTATTCATGGTAAAACCGTCCGAAAAAATTATTATTTTGATTTAGTTATAAAAATGGTGATTAAAACCAAAAAATCAATTCATACATAACATTGATGAATCATTATTATAAAAATATATACACAAAATTATTTAATCAATTACGAGATATTTAATTGATTAATAATAATTATTGTAATAGACTACCTACACTTAATACAAGGTTTACTTAAACGGAATAGTTTAAACTTATAAATGTAAATTGAATATAAATATTACCTATTTATTGTTATAGATTTGAATAATCAATTAATGAAATAAATAATAATTTATAAATAAACATAGATACTTATATAATGTATTTAATCATAATCATATATAATAGTTTATTAGTATGATATCGTAACAAAATTTCACAGTATTTTAAATATGGTACTACGTGAAATTATATAACTATGACCAAAAGCTTATTATAGGTATAAGCTCATATAAAACAGCCGCATAATATTAATATTAATAAATATTTAAATGCTGCTTTTTTTATGTGTATGATATAATATATTATTATTATATTAATAATTCTTTTCATTCTTTCGAAAATAAAAATATTATTCTTATTGTGCTTCTGTAGATTGTTATTTAACTATTAACTAGAGAATTTCGTTAAAAACAATTTAACACATGAAACCAAAATACATTTACAGTGGAAAGAATAAAAGGAAACGAGTGTTATGTTTTATATATTTTTGATAGAATGCAATACTATATAAATCGTCTTTTTTATAAAACAAGACAGTTTGCGTTCTTCAAGGACAGTGAGATACGTCACATGGCTCATGGCTCGATAAAGTGTATAAAGAATATTATATTTTTACGAACATTATAATATAACATTATAACATTAATACTATCAGATTATGTGAACGTGGTTCATTTTACAATGTCATCCGTGGTACGGAAATAAACTATCCCGATTTTTAAATATAGTAAATTTTACCGGGTCAACATTATGTTTACCTGAAGTAAATGTATGAACTCTCCCGGATCAACATTATGGTTAACGATATGAAATAGGTAAGCTCTCCCAGGTCAACATTTTCAAACTGAAATATACATTAAAATGCAAATGTTGCAATAAATTGAATAAATTAAACAAAACAAGTAAAAACTGTTTGTATATACAAAAAATAATGAAAAACTACATCTATTCTCAAAAAGTATTAGATAATAAAGACAAATAAACAGATACCATAAGTTTTTTGAAATCTGTGTTTATATTATAAAAAAAAAATTAAATTTAAACATTTTTATTTTTTATTGTATTTTGACTATGATATTAATAGTTATATATTTATATATTTAGCTCACAGCTAAAGGCATTAATTTATATTATTATTGTATGATTGATTATTTTTAAATGAAACTTAAATATATATTAGATTTATTTTAAGATTTTTATTAAATTAAATAAGTAGTACTGACTTCTGACTATTGAAGACCCGGGAAAATTTACCACCGAGAGAGTTTACCATCGGGAGAGTTTACAATAACTCCATCCGTGATAAAGGAGTTTGAAGGCGATTTCGACAAAACTAGAAAATAACCATACCTAATAATAAGAATAAATAAAAAGAGAAACGTATTCTCGATAGTCAAAATTATTTCTTACCACCTTACGACCCGAACCCCTGTGCCGATAAGTAGATCTAAATGGGTTAAGGTCTAAAAGGAGATTAGTTGGGAATACAACAAATTGTCCCACATGTAGCACATTGTCCACATAGATCTAAATATTCTGAGTACCCAGAGTACCTATTTTAAAGAGTTTCTCTTTATTTATTTATTGACACGGCTACGGCGGTAGGTGCTCGGTGAGTCGGTCAGTATAAAAGAACAACATGAAATTCACTACTTGTACGATGTATTTTTATTTATAATAAACAACGGTACACCACAATGGCTAGTTGTCGAATGTCACTATGTCAGATGTTGACGACATAAAAGAGAATACACAATTATGCTTTACGCGGTCTTACGACTAGGTGACGTTGTTGCCGTTGTCGGTAAGACGGTTCACGCAAGAGAGCTAGACGGCCGGCGGCCGGTACTCTACCCGACCGACTTGTCTTCCCGTCCCACCCTGTGCTTTTGCAGCGTGGGTGAAGAGTCGACGGCGTCGTGTCGTCGTTGTGGGAGTTTCCCAAGTGTGTCTCGAAATTACCTTTTTTTAATGTTCCAAGTGTGCCGAAAAAAAAAAGTAACACCCAAGTGCGTCCCAAAAAGAAAAATCATATTATTGACATAGCCTTATAGTGCGTTACAGTTCGTTTAGAGTTACCCAGGGTGCACCACGAGGAGGTGAATGAAATTTTTCCACCGTTTCAGTGCTTCACTATCATAGCTCTAAAAATTAAGTACCTAAAAAGTATTAAAATTGTAGATTTCATCTGCAATATTCGATCGCCAAATGGCCAAATCTGTATTTTGAAAGGTTTATTTAATATTTCATCTTAAATATAAGTATACCTATAGCTGTGGACCGGGGACGCACTCGGGTTATCCAATATTATTTGTCGATAAGACTGCGGACGCACTTAGGCTATAAAAAAGGTGAAAATTAAAAACGGGACGCACTCGTGATATCCCCGTCGTTGCCCGTGGTGGCGGTTGATAAGGCGTTGACCGGTCGCTATGGTGCTTGTACTTTATACCGGTGACCATTGCGTACCGTGTCATTATTAGACATTTACTTTCATTGTAGTACCTTATTATTTTCTTGTTAGCATTCTATAGCCAAGAGGTATTAAATATGTATGCGACTATTTAGGTTCTAAAACTTTTTTTATATTATGAGTAATGAATTCCCTAATAGTTCCATTTAATAAAGTGTAAAAGTATAACCATTCATAAAACAGTTTATAACAAACATATTACTTATCTACTAATAATATTGTCATATTTTATAATAAAGGGAAAGATACGAGTAATATATACAAGAATGTTTCTCAAAACATTTTAGTTTATATGTATATGGTGTAGGGTGTAGTAGGTACATATTTCGTATTGATGATGACCACGTGTATGAAATGGAAATTAATTTTGTTCTTGTAAATGTATTTAGGTGATGACTTACATAATATTATGAACATTTTATTGTTTCTATTTCATTTTAATAAATAGATTATAGATTTTTTTTATTTATCATATAACAAAAAATTGTTTAATTTTAAATAGAACATTTTGAAAATAAAATCTTTTATCATATTGCTTATAAATGATTTATTGTATACTATGATCAAATATTAATAGGTACTCTATAAACAGGGATAGGATTTATATGCAACAAACAGACTTCTGATTATTGATTTTGTCAGTAATGTTCATCAATCACCTCATGATGAGATAAATGGTGATGATTTTACTTTACATGTTTTTGCTTATTTTGAATAAAATTCATATTATTATTTTTGTGCTTCCGGCGGCCCACTGATACTTGCAACATAAACAGTTTTATTTTATTTTGTTTCTGTTTAGAAACATCACAGCTATATTAAAGCTAGTATAAAGATAATATAACAATTTAATAATAAAAATAATAAAAATAATATAGGTACAATTGTTCTTAGTTCACTAGCTAGAAATAAAAAATTGAAAATCTTTCCTACATTACTTACCAAAGTGTTATATCTAACAGACTTAAAAATTATTTATATTAAATTATATTATTATAATATAACATAAATACAAAATTGAAAATAACATATTTATTTAATATATTATTATCAAAGCTACAAATATTATTTTAAATTTCATCATTTTAAATTCCCACCAAGTTCAGTATCACATAAATATACAAATATAGTTATTAATAGTTATATATAGCATTGATTCATAGCATATCAATTATTGTCTTAAATTATTATTAATAATTTGTCTATTGTGTATTACTCCATTAGTGAAATGTTTAAAAAAACAAAAATATGCATATATTATATACAACACAAACTGAGTAATAACTACTTACAATGTTTCAAAAAATAAGTAAGTCTATAATTGACACAATTATTGCCTCAAACATCAAAACGATTACCTACCAGATTATAAACGTTAATGATTTTTTAGAAGATACAATGGATGAAATTTGTTAATACTTTTGAGTTGCATTACTAGGTATAGTCTATAATTATTATACAAAAATTTTTAATATTGCTGTGATGTTTCTAAACAGAAACAAAATAAAATAAAAAAATAAAACTGTTTATGTTTTAAGTATATTAACTGTATAAGTAGATACCTACTCAGTCGCTAATTGTGTATAACCTGACCCAGCTTTGTATAAATAGTCAAAAGCATAACTCACCGACAAACATATCTGGAACTATCATTATTAGAGGACTTAGTATTTACTATTTATACACCAATTTGTGTTTGTGGTAGAACTATGTTCAGTAATCCATTGAATTATATCTTGTTCATAAAACGAATTACAACGGAATGAATTTTTTTCGTATTCCAAAAGTTTAAACATTATTAATAAAATATCTATTTTTATATAGTTCAACTATTACACCAAAATGTTATGTCCAACAGATTTATAATATAATTAACATAATTATTTAATATTTTATTATCATTGATATTATTGATAAACGCGAAAGAAATTCACGCTGAAATTTAAATGAACCAATTAAAAGCGTCAATTAGTTTATAGGTGCCGAGACCTAACCCATAATGCCAATATGCCGGCGGGTACCTTATGTACGGAAAACGGTCACTTTGTACGGTCGGGGTAAAAAGATACGGCTGCATACTAGTTGCGGTCATGGATGATTTTTGAGATAAGCACATATAACAGTTGCGGTCGCTGCAATTGTAGATAATATCTAAGTTGCGGTAACAGCAAAGACTGAGCTTTTACACTCGGTGTTTACTAGTTGCGGTCAAAATCAAAAATTACTTACTAGTTGCGGTCAACTAATTAAAAGGTTACTTACTAATTAACTGCGGTCACTGTTTGCGCTTTTATAACTCAACTGTGAGATAAAAACACAAAAATATATAAATATTTCTTAAATGTATAGTATTTTTATATTTCAAAAACAACAGTTTTCGACTTCAGTTAACAAACTACGGTGACGGTTAATAATCATTTAAGATTTCTATGCAGTATAATATTATATGATATAAACTTACATCAAATGGTATTTAATAGCATTGCAGAACTCGGACACATTTTAGGTACTATTATAAATTGCATATAGTTATATACCTACCTATGATGTAAATTATTAAAATTTAAAAATAAAAAATAAAATAAAGAGTCAATATTACAAACATTAAAAAATATAGAAAATTAACAAGTCAAATTAATAAGTTTTTTAAATTAATTACTACTATATAGTTTATTATCAAAATTTAAAAATTCGAAAATTGTTATTTCCTTATTCTGATGCTGGTTACTTAAATTTAATAGTTTATTGTTGTCCCCGGCATTGGGTTTTTGTCTCCTATGAAGTCCATTATCATATTCGTCCAATTGTATTCCCCACAACACTCTTCAAAAACACGAATTAGTTATTACTAGATTGACAGTTTCTTCTAATTTGTTGAATACATTATTCGTTATAAGCTTATTATCCTTTACCAAATTATTCGTTTGATGAGATTTTGACCTAACCTAAACATACTTTATATATAATATAATAATACAAAGTGTCCGCGTTCTGCTATCTTAATTTTTCCCAAACGTAAAAAGTGAAAGTGTTCGCACATTTAATACTCGATCATACAACGCGACCAGAACCATAACGTACATTATATTCGGGTTGGTAATGTGAACAGTACCTTTAGAGGGTGATTCTTTAATCATGAACCACTCATTATTTCAAAAAGTATTCATGTTTTTGAAAACATTTATTTATATAGTTTCAAGCTGTTAAAAAATAAACTTTTTTATTAAAAAATTATATTTTAAAATATTTTTTATCCTTATAGTTTTTTAAGATTTTTACATTTTTAAAAGACAAAATAATTTTAATTTCATATTCCAAAGCAGAATATTTTTCTAAGTATTTTGATACATAAAAATCGAATTTAGGGCGAGTAGTTTATGAGTTAAAGTTTTAATTCGCAGAGTGGAGTGGTACGGGGTAACCCCGCACAAATTGTTTTTCCACTACTCCGCTTTTCTAAACTTTAAATAATTTTAAATAGTTAAAAATTTTCTTTTTGAGTAATAAAACCCATACAAATTTTTAAATGGAAAATTGTAAAGGTCTAATAAATAAATGTGTCATAAATAACACGAATTTGTTAAATTGTATTACTTAAAGCAAAAAAGAATTTTGTCTTATTTAAAAAAATCAATACTGTAATGGTGAAACATTATTTTATAATAATAAATTTAAAATATTTCTATCAAACAGATTTTTTATTGTATTTTCAAAAATAAATATTATAATAATGATCAGTATAAGAAATGTAATTTAAATTATGGGGCAGTTCAATATTTATGTTTAAAATATAATTCAAAATATATTCAATTAGTGAAGCATATTTGAATTGTAATACCGAGGGTGGGTTGCATAAACGTTCATTAGCGATTTATAGAGCCGTTAACACACTAATGATCCGTTAAGAAAAATTGAGTGTTGCTTGAACGTTTGTTAGTGTTAACGAGTCTGTAAATTATCGGCTATTGGACCTGTAAACTACAGATCCGATTTGGGCTCTGTAACTAGTTAAAGATCGGTAAAATAATATAATATTTATATGGTTTAATTTATTTGGTAACCACGGTTATCAATAATTTAATATTTCTTTATGCAACCCGAGAATAGTTTACACAATCATTAAAAACTTTACAGAGCCAGTAAATTACAGGGCCGGTAACAAATTTACAGACTGTTCTTTATGCAACCCGCCCCGAGTTCGGTAAAGCGACTAAAAATACGTGGAAAAATAATTTATAGTTAAATATTAAATACCTAGGTATATAGTTAGACATACTTATGATGAATATTTATCAAATTGCTTAGATTTTAAGGCATTTGTCTAGCAGGTGTTTTACTTTAATATAGTAATCTAATACCAGTTTTATTATTATACACATATTTAGTAAGAAAAAATAAATAAAATTAGATGTATCACCCTTTTTGGACAGGCTTAAAATATTTTTCCAATTTACAGATTTTTGTAGCACATTTTTAATTTAATATAAATCTAAATAAATTATAAATCCATATTATATAATAATACATTTGAAATATGATTCTACATTATTTATTTTTATTATTTAATTACTATAATAAATAATAATCATAAATATAATAAAAAATAATTTATTTTTGTTTTTTTAGTCACAATGAATCGTTACCCTAGCGAACATATGATGCTGTCTAGTTTTGAGACTGTTGAATTGCAAGTATTATTGGAAACGTTTGGTCTAAATAACAGTGGAATAAGATCTGAACTGCTTTATCGGATAAATCAATTGATAAATTGTAAACCAGATGGCCTTAACATTGCAGCATTTAAATCAAAAATAATTGAAATATTTCAATCTAAACTAAATAGTAACTCGAATCCCCTTTTTATTCAACCCCATAAGGTTATATATTTGGGTCAAAAAAATACGAACAAATTGCAGCAATATTCTCAACAATCAACACATGTTAAGCTTCCTCAAAATCTAAAACATTACAAGTTAAGAAAGCTACCATTTTATGAAAATATTGAAGAAATTATTAAGCTAACTCCTCTAAGTAGCTCAAATAACAAATGTACATTAGTAAACCATCCTACAGGTAGCAATATATTTATGATCACTCTTTTTTTAAATTAATTTTTTATTTATAATATCTATTTTATTTCAGGTATGAGAGAATATGTATTTACATTTAATATGTCTATAGATCAAATTAATATAATATCTTCAAATCGTGATATTTCAAAATCAATACCAGAATATCCCTATCAGTACCAAATTCGACTATGTCAAATAGAATTAGGACGTTTTGAAGCAATGGATTATTTTCCCAGTGAACTTTTTGTTCGAGTTGGAGATACACCTTGTCCATTGCCACCTACTAATAAGCGATCTAAATCAAGACAAATAGCAAGTCTTATCAATTGCAGTCATGAATTAAAATTAAGTCCATTTGTTACAAACCTAATCAAAGTAAACTGGGTACCCGATGGGAAAATTTACGGTATTACTATGAATTTAGTTAAACAATTAAGTGCGGATAATTTATTAAATAAACTTCAAGATAAAGAAACAAGGAGTTCAGAAGATACTAAAAATCAAATTATTAAAAAATTAACTCGTGTTGATCCAGATTTGGCCTGTACATCTAATCAATTTTCTTTGTTATGTCCATTGAGTAAAAATAGAATAAAGTTACCTGCAAAGTCTGTTCATTGTGATCATATAATGTGTTTTGATGCAGATACTTTCATTAGAATGAATGAAAAAAAATCAAAATGGCTTTGTCCAATTTGTAATGTACCTTGTTTATACGAGGACATAAAAATAGAAAATTACTTTTTGGAAATTGTGAAAAGCTCTAGACTTGAAGATGATGACAACAATATTTTAATTAAAGCTGACGGATCATGGGAAAAAGAATTAAAAACAACTACCAATAATACACTTGTCATTAAAGGAAAATCTATTAATTTTGTGGATTTTTTATAACATATTTAATCTAAAACGTTGTAAAATGTTAACATTAAATATAGATTGAAAAATTTCCAATTGTACGAGATAGAACACTTATATTTTATCTTTCAGCAATATGCTATAGGTTTTTTTTGTAAATAAACATGCCTCTTTATTTCTAGTATTATTACAATATTACCAAAATTGAGTTTATAGACAAATAAATCTTACATTTATCGACACCGTTGTTAACATACTAAATAAAATATTTTTTTAAAAGCACTCCTAATAGGTACATGTTAGCATAATGTAAAATATGTAGATCAATATTAAAAATACATCGGTTGTTCTTAAGCAATAAGAAAAAATAGGGATTTCATTATTTTAAGTACCTACTTGTGGTACTTGGTCAATTGTCTCCTAGTATTAGGATATTTTAAAATAACACTACATGTATATTAAAAATGGCTTTGTATTAAATAGTTGAAATTCATTTTTCAATTTTGCATTATTGATATTATTAAACATATTTTTTTGTACCTAACATTCCTTGATCGTTTTTTTACATTATGGTGTGTCATATAGCGTATACTATAATAATATTATTTATTAATTTATGATTATATGTTCAATTTTATTATTTTTAAAACAAATAACTACCTATTATTATTTAATATATTCTAAAAGTATAAAAGTATAAAAGTATTATATTATTGAAAATACATTTTAAAGAATGTTTAACGATAAAATAATATTTTGTATTTAACTTTCAAACCGGGGACTAATTGTCCAAATATAAAATTATGACGGGGACAATTTGTCCGCATAGATACTATATTTTTCTCGTGGGGACCAATTGTCCGGGACCCAATTTCCTAGATCCGTCTACGAGTAATGGGCGTTACTTAAACGTTGCACACTTGTGGATCGCTATAACACCAAACAGCAACGTCGCACAACAGCGCATTCTCTCAGCATTTGATCATTGTACGTTGTATACGTTTCGCTGTGGGTAGCTATCATCACGGACTAAGATATAATGGACTGGCATCGAATAGGCTGGGGGAGTAGGAGGGACCGAGCATCAAATGTTATGAAAAATAAAATCCCAATGATTCCAACGCCATCTACATTTTTTTTAATATTATTTTAGTATAAAAAAGTATATAAATTATATTATAGAGAGCGCTAAAATCATTCGGATTTTTTTAACCCCCTGCACTCCTCGCTCGCGTAACTCGATGCCAGTCCATTATATCTTAGTCCGTGGCTATCACTTAGTACTGTTCTCTCAATTTAATATCACATTTTTAACGTGTAGTAAAAATACAAGTATAGAAATTGTAAGGACAATACAATGAGTGAAAACCAAATGAATAACTGTGTTTCAGAACAAGTAAATAACAAAGAAGAAGAACCTCAAATATTCACTGAAATGACCGGCACTTTAACTCAACTTCCAGTATCAATTTTTAATAATACATTAGAACGCAAAATCACTAATATTTTGAACAATGAAATGGATGAAGATATTGAACCAAAAGAATTGTTAAAATATGCAGAACACGAGTATAGTAATATGACATTTGAAGAATTTAAAAGTCATGCCAAAGGTTTAAAATGTGTAATAAAACACTTGGAAAAAAAATTAAAAGAAGATATATTTTGTACAAGATGTATGGATACCTCGAAAAGTCAAATTGTTAATACTTCATCGAGCAATAAATTAAACAAGTAAGACATACCTATTAATTTTAAAATAATTTGTTGGTTTTTAGCTATTTTTAAAATTTTTAATTATATTTTTTTAATACAAATATTGAATAGATCTATTTTTAATATTTATATTATAATTATGAATTTAAAAATAAATAATTATTTATTATTATTATTTAATTAAATTGGTTATTCATAACCAAATTATTTAAAATCCATAAATAATAATAAATTATGTTTACTAATCAGTAATTTACTTTAACTATTGTTTAGGGCTATTGCACATGAGGATTCTAATAAGGAACATGAAATATTTACTTTATTAAAGAGTGAAGATGAACCTGATGCCATAAATTATACATCAAAAATTCAAAGTAAACATAAAAATATCATTGATCTAAGTATTGATACCCAAAAATATGAACCAAATCTGAAATCAAAAACAAATGTTTCTATACCTGATGTCAATACAATTAGTAATGATAAAGTACTACCAATTAATACTGAAGCTAGAACAACTTTAAGTAATGTAAAATGTTTATCTTCAACAATTAAACGTAAACATAAATCTGAGCCAAAATCAAAGACAATGTTAATTAATAATAAAGTTTTGTCTGATGCTAAAAATAAGAAAACAGTTCAAAAAGAAATCCGTTTAAAGATTCGTGAAATTATAAATAAAAGAAATAAATTTAAAAAAAAAATTATCGTTATTTAGTTCAGTAAAAATAATAAAAGTTGTAAAGAATTTGTAATCATAAATTTTACTCTTAAGTCTTCAAATTATTCACTTCCTTTTCCATTACATCACAATAGAATAATAAAAAAATAAAGATAAAAAGTCTACCAATAGCAAAATAGACAACCACAAATACAAGAAATAAAGTGGTATTAAATTACAACTTGAAATTGTCTTTGCAAACAGCAGAAATCAAAAATTGTATTTCATGAGACAGATGCACTTCCAGACATGTCAATGTGAAAAATGAAAAGTAATATAAAAACAAAAACATTGTTTGAGTTGTGAAATCAAAATATTTAATTTGGGATTTATTTATCATTTTATTTTGAGAACAATGGATGTCCATGACAGACAGCACCTTTTGCTTAACAAAAAGTCAAGATTTAGATAAACAAATTAGGTATAATAAGTATGTATGTTAATCATTTATTAAATTTACTAAATTATTAGACAATGTTAATGGATTAAGTATTATTGAATAATTTTTATACCTACAAAAATATAATCCATACATTTTGTTAAATAATTTAATGCCAACTATACATTTTCTAACTATAAAATATAAAACTTTTGATGAATTTATTTAATGATAAATTAATAATATCCATAATTTTACCTGAATATTATTGAAGTACAATATTATATTATTATAAATAGAATATTCATAAGACACTTTTAATTGTATTAAATTTATTTTACTAGATTATTGCAATTAAATTCCATTCATTGCTGTACTCATACAACTATTTAACTAATTATACTTAGGTATTTAAACAAAGTATCTAGTTTTTAAGATTTGAATACAGTCTTCAAAAATATATTTATTATTGTTAATCAATTGAGTACAATAAAGATTTAGTCAATTTTCTTCTTTAAATAAGTTAAGTGTAAAGGGCATAGTGTTTTGGGTACGAAAACTGATTATTGTAATAACATATTGTATTGTTTAGCACGGTGTTATGTTACATAATATGCTAATTTAGTAATACAAATCTCTAATATCAATCTTAACAATGTAAATATATAATAATGTATAATACTGTATAAACCACTTTCTTATAGTTATATAATTAAAATTATAACAAATTATCCATAAATAATGTAATCACAACCGCAGGCTAATGACTTAGCTGTTGAAGCCTTTATCCTCAATAAAAAAAAATATATACATATATTATCTTTATTTTATATTGTATGTTAGTAAGTCAATGCCGTGCCCTCTTAATAAGTACATTCAATTATATAGTATTATAGTAGTGTGCATGTACTTACATAAATACCAAAATAATCTAGCTAACAACAATACAACATTGTTTACCAGTTTTTGTTCATTTGTTCGATTACTAAAGTTAATTGTCATTAGTATTTGAATAGGTGGCAGACTGCTTGAAAACAACTATATTTTTAGTATATATTCTGTTTTATTTTTCACATATAATTATGTGAATACACATATAATTCATGCAATATAATATTCAATTGGCATTTAATTATTTTTAAATATTCAAAATATTGTATATTTTTGTGGTTATTTTAACATTAAATTATTTAATTTTCAATCAAATTTCGGTCAAGTTTTTAATTTTAATTTGTATTGCACATAGTATATACATATATTATATTTACAGCAATAAAACTATTAGAAGACTTTTATCTCAATATTCATCCAATATTTTTACAATGTCATACTTCGATTGATTTTTACAATACTTTGCTTTCTATAAAGTGAATTTTTAATACAACACCCAATATTACACAATTTTATGCCAACACAAAACTTTAAAATACTGTGACTTTTCACCAGCTGGCCACTCAATATAGGTTTTTATGTTTTTATTTTCATTATTTAACAATTAGTGACTTTAAAAAAAATACATGATCAAACTAAAACCCGCTGAAACCTAACTTTTTATAATGAAGACAAAGATTACCTACTATTTTATATACATAATATATAATTTGAATTTAAAAATGATTACTCTAAATCTCATAGTAATTATTACCTTACATTAAAATGGACAAAAATACCAAAAATGTAATATCTAGTCGTAACAGTTACTAAGTAAGTTAGAAGAGGTGTAATTTGGTCATGTTTAATGGGGAGGGAGGAGATTAAATGTTTAAGCATTTTATCCATTACTCTCCCTCAACAACAAAAAAAAAAAATATATTGTATTATCATAAGTACTTTTCAGTACAGTAAATGCAGTGGTGTATTGGGGGGTATACGGGGGTATACGGCGTATACCCAATACGCTATTTGTATCCATAGCGTATAGCTTATGACAAATTAATGATACGCGGGTATACGGCCGTATCTACCGTATACCCTATCTGGAAATTTTAAATAATATATAAATTATTGTAAAATACCTATATTTTGAGCGTCAATTGTAATATAGGACGTAACAAATATTTTATATTTTTACGAACAATTATTATCATTTAAAAATCAAGGTTATCACTTATCAGCCTTGTAATCACGATTGAAGATACTGGTTATCTATTTCCTAGATTCTATATCATAGAGTATACTCTATGTTCTATATTAACCACAAATGCATCGTTTTCGCGAGTCTTTGATCAATAACCAAAATCATGTAACCACATCTGATTAAAAGTATAAACAGGTTAAACGCGAAAACACGCCTATAGATAATAGAAGAAATAATAAGATAATAGAATTCTATTATCTATGTCTTTTATCGTGCTTGTAATCAAACATTCATAACTCATATGGATCATAGGATTTCAAATCATAGGTAAATGTTAACGTCGTAAACCAAAACAGCCATCAGCCAATATTTTTGTGTTATTGTTATGCACTTATTCTAGTTACTTATACTTGTTACTTGTATATTTTATATTTTTGTTTAATTTAAAATGAGTGAAAAAAGAAGCAGTAGAAGTACTTTACATTCATATTTCAAAAAAAAAGTAAAATTAAATGACGGTCATCAGTCATCAGTCAAAGTAATATATAATAGTTTCTTTTTTTCTAGTATTAATTTTATTTTACTTAGATGATAAATGTATTGATGATGAACATTTATATTAATTACAGTCTACAGAATCCTGGGAAACAAAATCATCGAATGATTTATGTAAAAATAGTACATTTGGAGAGGTAGGAATGTAGGATTATATTATTATTTTTTATTATAAATTTAAAATGTTTAACAAAATAAAAATATGATTCATATTGGTATTTTAGATAATTCAATAAACTATGTTAATAATAATATTAAAGTTATTATAATTAATGTATTATATCTTCAGTTTCAAAAAAAATGAAAATTGGTAAAGTTAAAAAATTATTAAAAATTAAACTAATATATCTTCATTGTACGAAGATTTTGCTTTGAGCTTAATGCTTAAAAAGATTAAAAACACTACATAAACATATAAATAAGATGTAACTATGATTTGATATTATATAGTTATGGCAATTAATTTTAATCAGCTTGGCATAATTATTGTGACTGCTATGTTGCTTTGCACACTATAAGTCTATAAATTGCACGAAAGTAAATAGTTTTCATTGGTAAATGATGACTTAAAAATAAACGATCGATACAATTTTATTCAATGATAATCATGATATTGATAAATATATTATATATATACTATATATCTCATATATTATGAATATGTATATATATCAATATGTGAATATAATTTGTATAAGTAAACATATTTAATATTATTTAATCAGCATATTTGCTTATTTTGCTTTTTATATTGTTATAATTCCATTTTAAATCAAAGCTGGGCAAGTTAGTCATTTTTAACTAGTTGAAGTTAAGTTACTATAGTAGAAAAACTAACTAAGTTAGAACATAAGTTAGTTTCTGAAACTGTCCTAGTACACCTATTAATTTGATCATAATATATTACATAACATATTATGTTCTAATTAGGTAAGTAATTATTACAATTTCTTGGAATTTTAGTTATTACTTATTAAAACATAAATGATGAAATAAAATAAAAAAATATATACAACAGTATGACAACATAAAATATAAATATAAAATAATAATACATATCATAGTATAAACCTTATTATATATATATATATATATATATATATATATATTCTATACAGCTTTTAAAAGATTAAAACTAACTTAACTTTAACTTTCTAACTAGTTAGTGCCCAACTTTGTTGTAAATCTCTTGATACGTAATGTGGAGGTGTTAATGATAATTTTTTTTAATTAAAATAATTTTGATCCACTTTGATGTTATTTAGCAAAATAAATCTGAAAATGCAAATGAAGTGACGATTAGTGATGATCATAGCCAAGTTAAACCGGAGGTTTGGCCACCAGAATGGAGTGAGGGAAATTGGAGGGAGAAATTGGCAAAATATCCATGGCTGATATCTCATAATAGAAAACTTGGGTGCAGAGTTTGTAAGGAGTTTGCTGATTTTAATTCATTTAAAAGTTATAACATTGTTCTTGCTAAAGAGTGGATTTCTTCTCAAGTTGATGGAGGTGAAAACTTAAAAAAAGAAACGAGACTTGCTCTATTACGAAATAAAATTAAAAAACACAACTCCTCCGAAGCGCACAAAACTGCCTTTAATGTTTCAATAGAAAAAAATTCTGATAGACTTACTAATCTCTTTGAAGAAACTTCATGTAAAATAGATAAAACAACGCATTTAATTTTTCGCACAGCTTATTATATTGCGAAAAACAATCGTCCCTTTGATGATCATTATAAACTTTTAGAACTCCAAAAAATCAATGGACTACTAATCGGTAATACACTACATTCAAGATTTTCCTGTACCAATATAATCGATAACATATCATTAAAAATGAAGGAAAAAATCATCTCTAATATAATAGAAACTGGAGCAAAACTATCTGTTTTAATTGACGAATCCACAACTATTAGCACATTGTGTGGAATGGTTGTGTATATAAGAGCAGCAATATCTTGTAATGATCCAATTTTTATTTTTTTAGATTTGATTGAACTTACAAATCAATCAGCTGAAAATATTGTAAATCAATTAGTTACTTGTTTACATGATAATGGACTTGATGATAGCTATTTGAAAGAAAAATGGGTGTCATTTGTAAGTGACGGTGCCAGTGTACTACTAGGAAAAAAAAACGGTGTAGCTAAACGTTTAAAAGATATTTACCCACTTATTTTTAGTTGGCATTGTTTAAATCACAGATTAGAATTAGCAGTTAACGATTCAATAAAAGATGTGGGAGCCACTAATCATTTTAAATCGTTTATAGATGGACTTTACGTGTTGTATAACGCATCACCCAAAAACCAAAAAGAGCTAAAAGATAACTGTAATGATTTAGATGTAATGTTTTTGAAAGTGGGACGCGTTCTAGATGTTCGTTGGGTAGCCAGCAGCTGGAAAGCTGTCAATGTTGTTTGGAGAATGTTCCCGGCTTTATGTAAACATTTTTCTGAGGCATCAGAAGATACTCAAAGAGACTCTAAAGCAAGAAGAAAGTATCATGGTTTAAAATCAAGATTAGCTAGTCCAGAATTTTTAACCGACTTAGCTCTAATGTGTGATTGTCTTCAAGAATTATCCATTTTGTCAAAACAGCTACAAGATCGTTCCACAACACTCATTAATGGTCAAAAACATATCAATAGAACAATTAGAGTATTAGATTCTTTTAAAAATGTACCAGGAGAACATATGTCTGAAGTATTAAAAATTAAAGATACTATGAAGTTCAAAAATATTCATCTTTTCACTAATACAAAAATTATTAGAATTAATCAAAGTCAATTTCTTACTAGTGTGATTAACAACTTAAAATCTAGATTGCTCGAAAATGAACAAGATGATATGATTATTCAAGATATGCAAATAATGGATATAACCAACTGGCCAGAAAATATTGACATACGATTTGGAGAAACCGAGGTTAAACGTTTATGTAAACGCTTTATGCTCAACCAGGAAAATGCAATTAATGGAATCAGGCAACTAATTCATGATCCAACAGTTTTACCAAAAGATATTATGCCAGAATTTGATAATTTTTATAAAACATTTCCTGTTTCAACAGCGGAATGTGAAAGAGGGTTCAGCTTAATGAACAACATATGTACTAAACTAAGAGCTAGGCTTACCATGAAGAATATTTCCAATTTAATGTTTGTTAATATTAATGGTCCTCCACTAGAAAAATGGGATCCCAAAGACTATGTGAAATCGTGGATGGTTAATCATAGATCAGCGGAAGATACTAGAACTAAGTTATGTAGACCAGCTATTGTTACAAATAGTGAAAACAAATCAAACCTTTGGAAAATACTTTAAACAAATTTAAAAAAAAATGTAAAATAGATTGTCCTATTAGACTATTAAATGTTAAAATAATAATTTTTTTTTCTTTTTATTCATATGGCAAAGTAAATAATTAATTGTTTTTAATTTAGTATATTGTAAAGAGATAAATATAATTAATAGTTCGAGCGAAGCGAGAAAATTTTTTTTAGACCCTAGATCCCTCCATTATATATATCTATGTGAATAAGGCGTATACCCACGGTTTATTTTAGCAATACATCACTGAGTAAATGTATGTATGCATGTGAGTATGTGACACAGAAACAAATAGTTATAAATTATAATATATTCACATTTCCAAATAGATTTGATATTTTATTGTAATTTCATTATTACCTAATGATTATGTAGTTGCTTAATGTTACCTATGGCTTGTCTGCTATTATGATTCAATAACAAATTTATCATTTATGTTTGTGTTGAAAATCAAATACACAAAGATAAACATAAAATATTGAACCAAGGTAGATAGTACAAATGTATAAAACTGGTAAATTAAATTATTAAAATTCTTACTACATTTTAATGTGATTGAATATTATTAACTTCTATAATAAATAAAATATAATATAAATAATTAATGATATTCCATATTCCTGATTCTATTTCATAAATTTATTTATTGAAAAAGAATAATATTTAATTAAAGTCTCTAGTGCCAATTACTAGTAAGTTCTAGCTAGGTACTAACGTACACTATTAATTATTGACTTGTTCAGTTGTTTTTATGCTGTTTGTTTTAATCAAAACTATGTTTGATTAATTTAGATGTTTTAAACACAATTTTTAATATACCTAGGTCAAAATATTTGAAACATCTCAACACTAATCAAAACTAATTACTAAATTATACTCCTAAATAATTAATGTAGAAGATTCGAAGTTGAAGATTAAGAGGCTGATCTTCTGACAATACAATAATTTGTATCTCTGGGTCATTAATTTTATTTTGATTTATAAGAGCATATAAGTTAAAAATAAACAAAAATTTGAATTTATGAAAACAAAATATAAATTGATCAAAGTAGGTACTTACATCATCACAGTCGCAAAGTTCTCTATTATTGTTAGAACAATTTTGTTTTTTAAAATTAGAAAAAAAGTGTATTTGTAATATTTACATCTTTTTTCCTTTCATTTTTAAGATTTTAAAATAACTGTTTCCCTTACGCTGTTGTTCTTGTTTCTTTGAGGAAAAATAAACAGTTAATATTAATAACAAAACTCATTCACATTTCACACGATTTTAATATTACAATGTCAAACTATATATTAATTATGAAAGTGGAACCTAGACAGTAAGGCACTGCCGAGCGCCGACTGCCGATTGTAAACGAATGACGACGGAAAGTCGTTTCGAAAATTCCAATGACGTGTATATTATATCCATAGATAAGTTATTTTTAGGGCGTATAATAATATATATTGTTATAGCCTTTACTGTCTTATATAGTTATATATTATAAAATATAATCTAATAAATTGATTAGCGTCGTCGATCGTCGAATCACGATAAAATAATGTTGACCGGTCAGTGATTTATTTTTGTACCATTACCACAACACATTATTTACGTAAATTTGTGAAAATGTGCAATTCTGCAATAATGATACCTTAATCTTAATGCACCTGTTTATGTACAGATATCATAGGGGATTCCGTTTTTTTGTTATTATTTTCATTAAATTTAGAAACTAAAGGTATTTAATATTAGATATACTGATTATACCGTAAATGTCCACACGATGGTCTTACCTATAATTATTGTGGGTTGCGTTGCGACTATCGTGATTATATCTATCATATTATTATTGCCCATATTTTATAATTATTTTATATTTATAACTAATTTACGAGAAACTGTTTGTGTAATGACTTTATATATTAAGAAAATTATCTGCGTTCTCTCGTTGGCTTTCTACGATATTTTAATTTTTAGATGAGTTATGAGTATGAAATTATTAAATATTTGAAAATGCTCATAATTCACTTAAAAATTAAAATATCGTAAAAAGCCAACGAGAGAACACAAATAACACTTTCTTACCTAAAAGTATGATAACAGGTCAATTCAATCTAATATTAAAACTAAAAGCACATATTATTATTGAAATTGGTGAACGAAAATTTACTATGTGATACGTGTGTAAGACGGAGACGACACATGCGGGTGAGACGTCCTCTTAAAGAAAGTATATATTATATAAATTTAGGCATAGGCGCAACTAGGGGGGGGCTTGGGGGGCTTAGCCCCCCTAAATTTTCCCATAGCCCCCTCTGATGAATAATCTAAGGATTGTGTGATTTACGGTTCTGTGTGGTATTGGTATTTTTAGCCTCCCCAAAATAAAAGCTCTAGTTACGCCTATGAATTTAGGGCTGGGATTTGTATGTAGGTAAATACATATTTTCACTAAAACATGACAAATTAGGTATTGAAAATCACATGAAATTAATTTATCATTTTTAATATTTAATTTATCATGTTTAGTAAAAATATGTATTTACATACAAATTCCAGCCCTAATTATAGTAGCCAATAGGTAGTTAAATATAATAAGAGTATATATTTTAGATTAAATTGGTTCCTGTGACGTACTGACGTGTGATAGAAAATACAATACAATACAGGAAAAAACAAATGTAGTTATTATTTTAATTATATGGTTTTTGATAGTCATTTATTCAGTTAGGTATAGCATTAATGTTATGTGTAATAGTACATAATATGCATGCAATAATAAAATATGGTAACACTTATAATTTATAAATTGCAGGACGGGCTTTATAAAAATGAAACAAATCATAACTGGGAACTCTGTTACTCAAACTAGATGTTCAAACTTCAAATACCTATATAATATATTACTTTATGTCTTTATGTCTTTATGTAGGTAATATAATGCCTATTATATTTATCATTTTTTTCACTCACTTTCCTACAATTAATATATTATTATTTATTATACATCTACTTATTATTAAAATAAAAGTATTTTTATTAAAACAAATTAGGTACGATATTTAGTTAGGAACATAATATACATGATAATTGTAACCATTGATTCAAAATTGTAAATTTATAAAAATAAAAATACTACTATCGACCATTGAATATAATATTCTAAATAATTTAAATGTTATCACTTTATCAGTAATGTATTAGTATGTTCGCTCTGTATCTGTATTTTGAATTTTGCGCCACTTCGTATCTTGTTGTATATTATCATTTTCAGGTGGCTTATGCCCAAAGACTTATAATCACGGACGTACATACAGGACTGGTCACGGACGCTGATAACTGTATAAGCCTTCAGAAAATTAGTGTCACGCTATGGGCCCACTATAAACTACGTCGACATCTAGCGGCCAATAATGCAACTAATTTGTTTATTTTTAAATACATATTATTTGGATCAACATTCATAATATCATATTATAATAATTTATATTCTAATAATAGATACTGTATGTATTTTATACATCCGCAATATAAATATATTTAATCTTTTTATTTACATAAACTAGATTACCCTCCAAAAATTGTATCTTCATGTTTATATTTGTATTTTGCATAATAAATGATACATCCATAAAATAAAATGTTATAGTTAGTAAATTAATTATTCATTATTCCTATTCTATAATTTTATCCTATAAACATCCTTTGTAACTAAATTGAATATGGTACAGTTTTGTTGTTTTCCCCATTGTGGGTCAAAAAAGGGACAAAACATTTCTTCGTAAGTAGTATTAAAATTATACATTTAATCATTAATAAGACAGTTGTGGCCTGTGGGGAATATGTATGAGTACTATACTTATATAATTTGTTTAATTAATTGTAGATTTGGATTTCCAAAAGAAAAAATTGTTTTTGATAAATGGGTTTCATTATTACAGATTATTAATAAAAATTATGTATATAAAATTTCACATAGGCTATGTGAAAAACATTTCAAATCTAGCAATATCATAGGAAATTGCATGACTACAGTAGGTTTATATTTATATTTTTTAATTTATTGAATAAGTAGATCACAACTTATTTTATTTTATTTTCCTTATTATTAAGCTACAGAGGGAGCGTAAAAATTTGAAACCAGATGCTATACCACAGGTACAAAATTTCAGAGAAATAACTTAAATTAAATATACTGAGTAGGTAAATACTAAATTAATTATTTTATTTAAGATTGATATCATAGGGAATAATTTAGAACATTCTTTTAAAAACAATATTACATTCAATGAGGACATGTTACCATCAGCCGATATAAATAATTCTGAACCATGGCATTTAACACTTAAGCGAAGTTCTACTCCAATAACATATTCTGCACATAAGAATAAAATACATAAAAATGATTCAAATGATAAGGTTAGAACTTTAATATAGTAACAATAGAAAAGTACTTGTGTATTGCATATGTGTGTGTGTTCAAACACCAATAATTCAACTACTTAATAATTTTGTTATTTATATAAAAATAATTACAATTATGTTTTGCAGTTAAATACTTCTGTAGACATACCACAACATGCATCTTCGGGTACTATAATTCAACATAATGTATTTTCATTAGACACTGATTCTGGGTATTATGATTCAACTCTATCTCCAATAATCCAACAAAATCCAATGGTTGAGACTGAAACAGATATTTTTCTTAAAATTTACAATAACCTTCATAGTTTTTCATTACCAACCAATTATAGTTATCAAAAAATGATAAATGGCAATATGAATGTTGTGGCATTTTCTTCTTTTATGTTTTCAGACCATTTACAAATGGTTGTACCTTATAAACAAATAATACTACATAGTAATTTTAATACTGAAGTAATTGTTGTTGGAAAAAAATATGCTACCTACTCGTCTACTATAAAATCAACAGAAGTACTGTCCAAAACAATTATGAATATAGAAAAACAGTCAGTATGTAAAGGTTTTAATAATATTTTATTGTCCTCTGTAAGTACAAGTCCTTATACTAAAGATATTTTTGGAACAGTTCGTCATACAAAATGTTCATTATTATTAGATAATGTATCTGAAACAGAAAATACATTATGTTTATTTTGTAAACGAATTAAAACCAACGAAAGGCAAAAATCTTATAGAAAATCAGTTTCTAGATCAGAAAACTTGATTAAATATAAGAAAAGAATAAATATGCAAGTTAGTCCACACAGTAAATCAAAGTTATTATCCCTTCGTAAATCCATGTATAATTGTCGTAAGAAACAAAATAGTGCAGAAAATCGTTTAAAATTATTAGAATATGAACTACATGATTGTAAAAATAAAATGAAAAATATTGATTCATTTAATGATCAAAACTTACCAGAGTCTTATAGAGTTGTTGTCCACGAAATTTTTAAAGCATCTAAGCATCAAAATAAAAAAACAATGCGTTACTCAGAAGACTGGATCCTAAAATGCCTATTGTTTCATATAAGATCAGCAAGTGGTTATAATTTTATTTTAAAAAATGATATATTACCTCTTCCTAGTCCAAGAACATTGCGTCGATACTTAAGTGTTATAGATACAAAATTTGGATTTGATTCCAATTTTTTTTCCATCTTCGAAAAACATATTTCATCAAAAGGAGAATTACAAAAACATGGTATAATACTGTTTGATGAAATGTCAGTAAGGGAATCATTAAGTGTTTGCTCAACTTCACTAACCTATAAAGGTTTAATAGATTTTGGTAATGATGTTGAACACAATTTCCCCAAAGCAAGTACTATTGAAGATAAAGCTAACATGGCATTGGTTTTTATGTTTCAACCATTATGTGATAATTACACCCAGCCAGTGGCTGTTTTTGCTTCAAGAGGACCCGTTCATGGAACTGTTCTTGCACAGCTGCTACTGAAGTGTATTATACTAGTAGAAAAAGCTGGGGCTAAAGTTCATGGGTTTGTGTGTGATGGGGCAACTACAAACAGAAAATTATGGTTAGAGCTTGGAATAAATGGAAAAATGAATGAGCTCAATAATAGTTTTATTCATCCATTAGATACAACTAGACAAATTTTTGCATTTTCTGATACCCCACATCTTATAAAAAATATTAGAAACCGTTTGAACAATAAAAAACAGTTAAAGGTATTTATTATATTTTAAACAATAAAATTATTCTATTAATGGTTGTAACAATTTTTACCTCCTGTTTCAATTAGTTAAGTGGACAAAACGATCCAATTAAATGGCATTTCTTTGAAAAATTGTATCACACTGAAAAAGAAAATCGAGGTCTAGTTAAAGTATGTCCATCTATCACAAAAAATCATGTTTATTTAAATTCATTTTTAAAAATGAAAGTAAAACTTGCAACTCAGGTATGATTGTTATTGTTCCTAAAAATTATTTTTTTTATTAATTATTATTGTTGCATGTATATGTTTGCTGTATACTAATGTCTAATATAATTGTATACATTTATGTGTATAATATATAACTTATTTGTATTTTGTATTTTGTTGCCTATTGTCAATAATTTTTTTAACAAACATTGAGTATCCACATGGTTAGTAGGTAAGTATTAGATCATTTCAAAGGCCAACGTTGATACAAAAAAGTAGATATTATTTTAATAAATACATATTATGTAGTATTATTAACCAAGAGTATATTAATCTAAATTAACATATTTATCAATAGTAATAAAATTAACTTACAAATGTGTTTGGAATTATGGTGTTAACTAATTTGTATGTGTTTCCATAGAGATGATAGCTTCTTCATTTATCAACAGGTAAATTATTTATAAATTATTGTACTACTATAACTTATTTACAATTTGTTTGATAGATATTTAGTGAAACAGTAGCAACTGCACTAGAATATTATAAATTGAAGAACTATCCAGAATTTGAAAATAGTGATGAAACAGTAAATTTCTGCCGAAAAATAAATTGCTTATTTGATTCACTGAATAATCTAAATCCATACCATGGTTTGAGTGTTGACACTGAAGGATGGAAAGTAAATAATTTACCTAAGTCCTATACTATAATAAATATATTATTGGAATATATATTATATTGATTTATAATTAGAAAAATAATAATTACTTTTCATATTTTAGAATATCAGGTCAAGTATAAAATGGCTTGATGATTGGGAGATGGCACTGAAAGAAGGAGAGATAACTGAAGAAGAATTTCTGCCACCCAATACATCACAGGGCCTTAGAATAACTATGAGTTCTATGCTTGACATGTCATTATATCTAATAGATAAATTTGATTTTAAATATATTCTAAGTGGCCGTATTAACCAAGATAATCTTGAGGTTTGATAATTCTGTTTAATCATTCAATAACTAAAATCAATAATATTAAATTATTTAAATTTCAGAAATTTTTTGGCACTATTCGAGCTGCCGGTGGACAAAATGACCATCCAGCAATGCCAAATTTTCAACATATTTATAAAATGTTGTCAGTTTATAGCATTTTGAAACCACCAAAATCAGGAAACTGTACAGTTATCGAACATAATAAAAATCTCATCAGTTTAGAAGAGTTAAAAAATATATTTAATAAGCCAAAGATAACAGCAATTGATCTAATAAAAGAAAAACTCAATGAACATCTTCTCAACATAGATGACATTCATGAAATAGAAGTAAGACAATTTCAAGTTTGACAATGAAAATATATTCAGTAGGAACCTTACCTTCTAACTTGGAAATCTGTCTTTAATCATAGGTTTTTGATATCATGTCGGAATCTTCTAGTCCATTTAACTCTACAGATGTTGTTGACTGTATTATTTATTATATTGCCGGATACTTTACAAAACAAGTAAGTACCTATCATTAAATTTAATCTTAAATCTAAAATTTATCAACAAAAAAAAACTAACCATCTTCAGTAGGTCACGCAGGGTATATTATTATTTCGCCAACAATTTGGCTGATGTAAGAATTACAAGATTTTAAGTACTAAGTAGGCTTAATATTATCAGTTCTGAAAGATTAAAAATAAAATATATATTTACCATTTTTTATTATACTGTTTGTTTCCTTCCAATATCAAGGTTTCAAAACGTTTGAAGTGTCAGCAATGTATAGAATCATTTAAATTTAGTCATACTTCTGATGAAGAAATTGCTCTCTTAACAACAATGAAGTCACGTGGAAGGTTGATTCATCCAAATAGTGGAATATTTAAGATGTTGATTATAATTGAGGATATTTTTCAAAAATATGCAACATGCCCTGATGTCATTGAACTGGTGACAACTGATATATGTTCCAACATTCAATATAAGTTTCCTTGTACAGAACATCAAGAACAAATGACCAGCATCATCATCAGCTATTATTTGTCCATGAGAATCAAACAATATACTAAAATGATAAATTTAAATACAACTAAACATAATAAGACAAAGAAAAAAATAGCTAAGCTGACAAAAACTTAATAAGTACTTACTAGTTTTATAAAAATAGTTATGATTGTTAAACATATACTTAATAAATATCTTTCCTTTACTTTGGACGTTTGATTATACATTTTTTCTTCATATTTTTGAATGTCAAACCCAAGTTCTGAATTAGTAATTAAAAATTAATACATAGACACATAGTTAATTAGTTTATAAATACTAAAATAGTATTAAAGTAAGATCATAATATTTAATATATAAATATACATCGAATACCCATGTTAAAAATATAAATGAAAATAAAATAATTTCGCACTTAAACATAACATTAATAGATGGCGCAACGTGTATTTCTGTGGTCCCGAGCGTGACACTAATTTTCCACTGATAACGACTCGTGCCCAGTCCTGTATGTACGTCCGTGCTTATAATATATAGACCGCGCATTACGCTCGTTTTGTGTAGAACACCTTGAAGCCAACATAATATGTGCGAGAGATACCATTGAAATAATAATGAGTATGAGAAAGAAAGACTCAACATTCCTTTTTCAAGGAGTTTATAAGCAATTTATACAATGTCCCTGATATAATAAACATCCATTAATCCATTAATGATTATCAAGGAATATTATAAAATTATTTACAACCTCCTTGAGAAAGTAATGTAGAGTCTGTCTCTCTCGCACATATGAAGGTTTCAATAAATTTCAGTAATGCGCGGTCTATATATTATAAGTCTATGCTTATGCCCAAGGTTTATATATTATACAGGTTGCTCATTTCGCATTTTTGAAATTTTGGGAGTGGGAGAAGCCACACCGTGACGTCACCCGAAGTATAAACTGTTTCGTTATTCCCATATAACAAGGGTAAAATGAACACGATTTTTAACTTTCCCAAGCTCCTACAACTTCAATATTAATTTTTTTAATTTGAAAAAAAAAATGGTATAGGCTCAAGGTATAAATAAATATATTTGCATAAAAAAAAATTTTTTGTCTAAATCCGGTAGAGTTTTTTTTACAGATATTTGAAGAAAAATGTATGTAGAAACTTGTATCAAATTTTCAAAACTTAGTTATAAAAGAAAAAATTTTTACGATTTTTCAACCACAAAATTAATTACAAATTTTCGCAATTTTCACATATTTCGTATAAATTCGAACTTTAGGCACTTATAAAAAAAAATTGTGACTAACGATTTCGGATTTTTTTTTATCACTTTAAAAACAACTTATAAGAAACCTTTTATTAAATTTTCAAGATTTTCTGGCCACCCAAAAAATTTTTATCGGCATTTGAAGAAAAAAAACTTAGAAAAGTCGAATATTTCAATTGTCTATAAGTAGCTTAAAAATGGTCAAAATATTTTCCAGTCTGGGATATATTATATTTAAATATTGTCATATATTATATTTTGAAAAAAATTCACAAATTCAAACACTAAAGTAAAAGCTTCAAGATCTTACGTTTGATAATTTTTTAAAAATAACAAAAATCGAAAATTATTTATTAGTAAAACGTAATTTTACACGCGTATTTTTGATTTCAAATTAAAATTAAAACTTTAAACACTCGTAAAATGTTTTAAATTGAATAATCCTCAAACTTTTTTATAATTATTCTAAGCTTAACTTATGGACAGCATAGTATTAAATTTTCAATTCTTAGCTTTTGATAGTAAAATATTTATAAAGTTTTAACTACCAAATAGTGAAAAATATTCATGATTTTGACGAATTTTTGCCAATATTTGAACTTCAAATGCTAATAAAAAAAAATTGTGCCTATGTATTTTTATAATTTTTGAATCAGAGTTAGAACAAGTTATGAGGACCCTTCAATTAAATTTTCAAGTAATTTGTCTCAGCTAAATTTTTTTTATCAACATTTCTAATAAAAAATTGACAATTTCAATTGTCTATAAATAGCTCAAAAAAAGTCAAAATGTTTTGAAAATCAAATCAAGTAAAGAAAATGGCAATCTAAATAACTGGTAAAATTTTCAAGTATTTACGACTTATACTGTTCGAATAACAACAAATATCAAAAATCGTTTGAGGCTAAACCGTTATTTAACGCGGTTTTCTAAAAATGTAAATTTCAAACACTCATAAAAAATTTTTGTCTGAATCCGGTAGAGTTTTTATTACAGATAATTGAAGAAAAATTTATGGAGAACCTTATATCAAATTTTCAAAACTTAGTTATAAAAGAAAAAAATTTTACGATTTTTCAACCCCAAAATTACTTGCAAATTTTCGCAATTTTGACATATTTCGTATAAATTCGAACTTTAAGCACTTATAAAAAAAAATTGTGACTAACGATTTCGGATTTTTTTTTATCACTTTAAAAACAACTTATAAGAAACCTTTTATTAAATTTTCAAGATTTTCTGGCCACCCAAAAAATTTTTATCGGCATTTAAAAAAAAAATACTAAAAAAAATTAAAAATTTCAATTGTCTATAAATAGCTCAAAAAAATTCAAAATTCTTTGAAAATTTAACTGTGTATGGAGAACGCTAATATAAACATTTGGTGAAAATTTGAAGTATTTACATTTATTAGTTTTTGAGTTATAGCAAAATAAAAAATTCGATTTTGACGAAAATTGGTTTTGCGTAAAAAATCCCGTTTTTCTGTCATTTTTTTTTCGTTTTTCTCGATTTTTTTGAAAACTGTTGGAAAATGTTTACTTTTGACCTCTGTAATGCACCAAGGATATTAAAGGTACTTTGCTATCGGAAACCACCCCCAAAGTTTGAAATTTAAGCATTATTTCGACTAGTTATGCTGTACACAGACATAAAAACAAAAACAAAAAAAAAACACACATCATTGTAAAATCAATACGTTCATCCATCACTCCGTTCAGAATCTAAAAAATTTAACTGTAATTTCACATTTTTTTTTATTATGAGTACCAGAGTACCTGTAGTTTAAATTTCAACTATATTGAATATTTACCCATAAAATAAACATATGTTTCTCATCAAACGTAGAGAGTAGATAGGTATTTTACACTTTCACTTAATTTTTATTATAGTATTTTTTATTTTTCAAAATAATTTTTCTCTTTTTGAGCAATTTATAAATATTTTCAATTTGTTTAGCTTAGTTTTCGATACATATCGATTAAAACCATTTATTCGGTTGTTATAATGCTTTATTGTTCAGTATACGTAATTTATTGTCATAAAATGTTATCATACCTAGTTATCTTAAAATAATAAAAGTTACATAGACATGAAATTTTTTTATAAATATTTACGAGTATTTGGAAAAATTACGAAAATTTAAAAATTATTTCATAATTAATAATAAATAAAATGCTCAATTTTCGTAGGTAGGTAAGCCTTTAAAATTTAACACAAAGTTTTTCATAAGTCATAAGTAGTTAATACTAATTATTATATCCAAAATATATTAAAACCAATAAAACCTAATTGATTTTTATTGTGATTTAAAGTTCAAATTTAGATGAAATTAACATTTAAGCCAAGAATAAAAATTTTGGTTACCTATTTTTTGTTGTAAAACTAAAATATTTTTCGTTAGGATTTGAAACTTTGAATCTATATCACTATATTGTCTATATTACAAATTGTGTATGATAACATTTTTCAAATACAATGTTTTCTGAAAAACTTAATTCAAACGTCAGTATTATTAATATTGGTAATATTACTAAATACTAATAGTAAAATAAATTATTTTAATAAAAATATAAAAAAAGCGGGTAAGTGAATATCGCTCTGCTGTACATTAGGGGGTGGGGTGGACCTCGGACTAGGGCAGGTTAAATTTGAATGCAATGATGGGTATCATTGTATACGAAAAACGATTCTGAACGGAGATGATTTGTCAGTCTAGGATATAATATATTTAAATATTGTCATATATTCTATTTTGAAACAAATTCAAAAAAGTCTCAAGATCTTACGTTAAGTAATTTTTTAAAAATAACAAAAATCGAAAATTATTTATTAGTAAAACGTTATTTTACACGTGTATTTTTGATTTCAAATTAAAATTAAAACTTTAAACACTCATTAAATTTTAGATTCTGAACGGAGTGATGAATGTATTGATTTTACAATGATGTGTGTTTTTTTTTTTTTTTTTTGTGTCTGTCAACAACATTTGGGGCAGTAAAAATGCTTCGATTTTCAACTTCTGCCCCTCTTTGAAAAGGAAATCGGATCTAGTTGGTACTTTGGGGGGTCAAAAGTTAAAAATTTTCAATATTTTTTAAATGAGTCGGGAAAAACCTTAAAAAAATGACGGAAAAAACGGGATTTTTTACGCACAACCAGTTTTCGTCAAAATCAAATTTTTATTTTGCTATAACTCAAAAACTACTTGATGTAAATACTTGAAATTTTCACAAAATGTTTATATTAGCGTTCTCCATACACAGTTAAATTTTCAAAATATTTTGACCATTTTTAAGCTACTTATAGACAATTGAAATATTCGACTTTTCTAAGTTTTTTTTCTTCAAATGCCGATAAAAATTTTTTGGGTGGCCAGAAAATCTTGAAAATTTAATAAAAGGTTTCTTATAAGTTGTTTTTAAAGTGATAAAAAAAAATCCGAAATCGTTAGTCACAATTTTTTTTTATAAGTGCTTAAAGTTCGAATTTATACGAAATATGTCAAAATTGCGAAAATTTGCAAGTAATTTTGGGGTTGAAAAATCGTAAAATTTTTTTCTTTTATAACTAAGTTTTGAAAATTTGATATAAGGTTCTCCATAAATTTTTCTTCAATTATCTGTAATAAAAACTCTACCGGATTCAGACAAAAATTTTTTATGAGTGTTTGAAATTTACATTTTTAGAAAACCGCGTTAAATAACGGTTTAGCCTCAAACGATTTTTGATATTTGTTGTTATTCGAACAGTATAAGTCGTAAATACTTGAAAATTTTACCAGTTATTTAGATTGCCATTTTCTTTACGTGATTTGATTTTCAAAACATTTTGACTTTTTTTGAGCTATTTATAGACAATTGAAATTGTCAATTTTTTATTAGAAATGTTGATAAAAAAAATTTAGCTGGGACAAATTACTTGAAAATTTAATTGAAGGGTCCACATAGCTTGTTCTAACTCTCATTCAAAAATTATAAAAATACATAGGCACAATTTTTTTTTATTAGCATTTGAAGTTCAAATATTGACACAAATTCGTCAAAATCATGAATATTTTTCACTATTTGGTAGTAAAAAATTTATAAATATTTTACTATCAATAGCTAAGAATTGAAAATTTAATACTATGCTGTCCATAAGTTAAGCTTAGAATAATTATAAAAAAGTTTGAGGATTATTCAATTTAAAAAATTTTACGAGTGTTTAAAGTTTTAATTTTAATTTGAAATCAAAAATACGCGTGTAAAATTACGTTTTACTAATAAATAATTTTCGATTTTTGTTATTTTTAAAAAATTATCAAACGTAAGATCTTGAAGCTTTTACTTTAGTGTTTGAATTTGTGAATTTTTTTCAAAATATAATATATGACAATATTTAAATATAATATATCCCAGACTGACAAATCATCTCCGTTCAGAATCGTTTTTCGTATACAATGATACCTATCATTGCATTCAAATTTAACCTACCATAGTCCGAGGTCCACCCCATCCCCTAATATACAGCACAGCGATACTCACTTACCCGCTTTTTTTAAATTGAATAATCCTCAAACTTTTTTATAATTATTTTAAGCTTAACTTATGGACAGCATAGTATTACATTTTCAATTCTTAGCTTTTGATAGTAAAATATTTATAAATTTTTAACTACCAAATAGTGAAAAATATTCATGATTTTGACGAATTTTTGTCAATATTTGAACTTCAAATGCTAATAAAAAAAAATTGTGCTTATGTATTTTTATAATTTTTGAATGAGAGTTAGAACAAGTTATGTGGACCCTTCAATTAAATTTTCAAGTAATTTGTCCCAGCAAAATTTTTTATATCAACATTTATAAAAAAAAATTGAAAATTTCAATTGTCTATAAATAGCTCAAAAAAAGTCAAAATATTTTGAAAATCTAAGCACGTAAAGAAAATGGCAATATAAATAACTGGTGAAATTTTAAAGTATCTACGACTTATACTATTTGAATAACAACAAATATCAAAAATCGTTTGCCAAGAAATTGCCACGGTTAAGTTAATCTTACATTAACAGCGTATGAGTCCAGATATTACAATATTTTATAATAAAGAAAATAAAGTTAAAAATACATTATCTGGATAAAGATGAAAAAAAACTATTTTATCCACATAAATCGTCAAGTAAATTTTTTATATTTATTTAGAACACTCATTTTTATGAAATATAAAAATAATGACGTATTATGTGCCTACCTATAAAAATAATCAAAATCAAAAGATCTTGAGCTAATATTATGTTGTTCTGGAGTTCTGGACTGTTATAGTGCTAACTAGTGGATTTTATTTATGTATATTATAATTTATAGATGTTATATCATAATATATATATTTATAGATATGTAAATTAATTTTACTAATTCGAAAAATAATGTAAATATTGGAGTGCAGTATTTTCAATGAAATAAACAAGTTATATGGGGTATGGCTAATAAGTACGTAATAGCCCACTTTTTTAATGATCTAAGATTAAAAACCACTTACATTTTTTTTTTTATTCAAAATTGCTATTTTATAGTTATTTATTTGTAATATGAAGAAAAAACAATTTTGAAACCGGTTTAATTTTGAATATTAATTAATCCAGCCACGGGGTGTGGTTAGGTATATTATACAATAATTGCACTGCACAGTCGACGGCGGCCGTTAACGCGTCGGGCGCTGACGGTGAATTCCGATTTTTGGCGGCACATGGGGGGCGCCGCTGCAGCTGCACCACCACGCAACGCAGTATCCATGCAGCGACAGTAGGTCACGACGTGCTGCGGGCAGGTCGATACAACGGACAAGTGGAACAAACCGTCATACATCCAAGCTAAGCGACGCGTATTAGGCGCATCACGGTTAGGTTATCGCTACAGTTATAGTCGGCGACACGAAAACTGGCGGGTGGCCGCCGTCGTACCCCGATCCTCACCCAGCCAGTAGACAGTGGTTCTAACCACCTGTTTCGCCAAACAGTGCTGTAACGTGAACAATACGAATACTACCCAGGCATTATATACCAAATAAAAATACGTAATATTATTATTTTTATTAATCGTAGAATATTGTTTACATTATTAACAAATAATAAAAAAAATTTATATGAATATGAAATATTTGAAAAAGCGTGGCAAATGGTTTAATGACCACTATTACGAAAAACCCACTAGGATCGCTGCGATCACTCGCCAGTTTTCGTTTGGCCGATTATTGTTGGTTAACTCTGGTGCCGAACCGCTGTTCGTTCCGTGTTTCTCCGGTGTACCGTGTGCCGCCTCCGCCATTGTAGCAGATCGACGTTTCGTTACTCTCCGCTAAGGTTAGATAGTCATTGTTTCGTTTAGCCGGTCGTCCGCCAATACCTGTTGATACATTTTTTAATGCTTCGTCGATTTTCATAACCGTTTAATAGCCGCGCGTCCAACGATCGGATTTGTACGCAAACGATTTCGGTGTACGTGTACGTAATTACGCCGGTGTTTGTAGACATGTCTAGCCATTCACCTGCCAGTGGGTCAGACGACGGGGACTCTTCAAGCGACTGTAGCAGTTCAGGCGAATCATCGATATCCTCGTCCTCGACTTCGTCATTTTTTTCGTCTACGTCTTCGTCTTCGTATTGGTCTACGTCTTCATCTTCGTCTTCGTCTTCATCTTCGCCCTCGCCCTCCGAAAAACCCGTTATTAAGAAAGTCTCGCTTGATTCCCTCGTGTTGCAAAATAAACTTGCTGAAATCAAATCAAAACGGTATTTTAAATTTTAATATATTTCTAATGTCTTCATTTTAAAATAGCATGTCTACGGCCAGACGGACGCCATGTCGCCATAGTCCTGATATTTGAAGCACATATAAGCGACAAGTCTCTTCTTGATATTCATTATCTGCGCATGTGCGAGTATACTTGTCGCATATTCATTCTAATGTTTTTACCTAACCTAACCTAACACTGCGAATAAATATGCGACGAATATACACGCGTATACGCAGATAATGAATATCAAGAAGGACTCGTCGCTAATATGTGCTTCAAATTGTTTACACAGATAAGATAGGCCATGGTTCCATTCATATTATATGATTTAAGAAACAAGCTATCTGCCCCTTTACTGCGCGATTTTTTGGTATCGAGCCACGCCGCGCTGTTATCGTTAATTGTTGTTGTTTACTCACTTGAGTGTTACATTATCACAGTCGGTGGATGAAACGCGATTTTCGCCTAAGTCCCACAATAAAACAAAACAATAAACGGTAAATCGCGTAAAAAAAATTACTCTTTGTAATAAAGTATCGTTCGCTCTAAAATATATCCCATCGATAGATTCGCTATACTCGCTTGCACAGCAGATCACACGTGGCACTAATGGTGGTTTTGTTTGTTATCAATTTTCAAATGATAGTTAAATTGTTGCACTAGAAAAAAAAAAAAAATTAGATTGGTTAATGCAATAGGTATAGGTAATCGTCCGCCACTACACAATTTTTATTGTACAATTTGGAATTGTAATAATTACATTCCACTTACTTTATAGTTTTCTTATTATATTTTTGATCATTTTTTTTAACACATTTTATCCATGGATAATTAGTAGGAACTAGAATTAGCAGTCTACTCATTTAAATACAACAAATAAAAAATGCTTTGGAAACTGTAGAAAAATTAATCACTCATAACCAGTTATATAAATATATTTTGTAATATATTGTATTAAGATTATTTTAACTTAAAATATTATTTTTAAAATTACATAGTAAAACTTAAGTTGTGAAGATGGATATTTTAATTAGCCAAGAAATTATTCACATTTTTACTAGTTAATCCAACTTTGTAAATATAGTCAAAGTAATGAAAATAGATGTTCCAAATCACTCTAGTAGTACCATTAAATTAGTTAAATAGTTTGGAATATTACATTTATAGGTATCTTTTACATTCAATAAGCTTTCTTATGATACATTTATTTCTATTTGGTTATTAATATACAAGTAGAATCTCGTTGTAATAATATTTTCTATTCTACGAGTTCTATGGTTTTAAATCACAACTATGAATTTTTACTTAAATTATTTGCAATAAGTATATTAATTATTAAATACATTTTTTGTTTTATAGTTCTGTGTCAACCAATGAAGAAGATTTCCAACCACCACCAACCCCAGAATCCATGTTTATTTTTCAAAGAGAAATATATGAGAAGGATCGAAATGATCCTACGTATGGTGATGGATATGAAATTGAAGAAATGTTTGGTGTGTTGTTAATAAGAGGCGTACTTCATTACCGTCTCAAATGGCGAAAAGGTATTCACTATGGTGTAGGCGTACTTGATCTTACAACTATACAGAAAAAATGGCCTGAAGTAGCTGATAGGTTATTCCGGCAACGTTTCAGTAGTAGAAAACGGGTATATACAAGACATGTAAATGAATCTTATTCTTAAGTCTATAATTAACTTATGAGCACTAATTACATTAGTACATGCCTAATGTACCAATACTTTTATATTTTATTATTTACCATAAGACATTTTTTTTGTTTACTCTGCTTAGAGTAAGACTGTATTTTTGTGACAAATATATTTATTAATAAATTGTATGCCTCTGCAGCATTACTAAGTTTGATTATTTTGGTCTTGTTTAAGTTAATTGTCCTATAACTATCAAATATTTCAGGAGGTTCAAAAACGACATATGCATCACCTTACAAAACACTTTTGGTGAACGGTGTAATTAATCTAACAAACTGTACCAATAGCGTAAGTTCTGGTGTATTGGTTTTGCGCTGAGGATGCATACTCGGCAGCTGTGTTCAAAATACCCGGTGATCCACATAAATCAAAGTTTTGTTTATGTAACCAGGTGAAATGATAAGCTGTGATACCCAGACATAAGCATTTTAATTTTAATTTAATTACTATTTATAATTTTTAAATTCTAAACGCTTTGTTTATCACTTCGATGAATGTATTTATTTTACAATGATTTCTTTTATTTTTGTTTGTATCTTGTTAGTCGATATATAATCGAAAAAATACTTTGATTTTCATGTTTGAGGTTTTTTTTTTACTAATTTGTTCTCTAATAGAGACAAAATTTAAAAACTCATAGTATTATTCAAAATATTAATAGCACAATTTAAAAACAAAATGATATTTGAAATTTTAATTTTTATAGATAAAATATTATTCATTGCGTTAGAATTAAAATTCAGTCTATCATAACTCATAACTTGTTTTTAAATCTATATACAAATAATCAAAATATTTAATATTTCATTATATCTATTTTTCCAACTTTAATTTTGATGGTTATTGGGTATTTAAGTACATTGTACCTGTAATTATACCTATGCCTCACAGCCATAATAACATGTAGGATGAACGCCTACAAATTTCAAACCACCCAACTATGAGCAGCTATAATTCACTAACAGTTAAATGAAAATAATGATTTTAACGTTTAAATACATAAAAAAAGCCCTACTATTTTATATTTTATTTTAAATATAGGTTACCATTTGAAAATTAAAAGTTGATAGGGGATTCACTATTAAATAAAAGGGTGAATAAAATAAAATTTTCATATAGTTTGTGAAGAGCACAATAAAAAAATAATTTTAATAATAAAATGTACATTCAATAATAATTTTAATTGTATCTTTATCTTAAAAAAATAAAATTTAAATAATAGATAGATCTAGGAGTTGAACATCCTTTTTAAAGAATTTAATACATCCAAAGGTGATCTATGTTAATATTAATTGTACAACATAAGTTTAACATGTTTATGAACTATAAAATATCACTTTGACCAATTCTTTTATTTTTATTTAAAAATTGTGCATTAATTTATTTTAATTTTTTTATGTAGTGTTTCTAAAGAAAAATTATACTAAAACAATATTAAAGTGTTTTGCATTCCCCTTGAAATAATAGGTAATATATATATATATATATATCAACTTTAAGCTCACTAAAATATCACTAATGAGTTTAATCAATTATTATTTAGTTCTAAAACAAATAATGCTGCTTCAATTGCTCCCAAAACAAATCCGGGAAATCACAAGAATATGTAAATTACAATATTCATAGCTAAAAATGTTATCTTTGTTAATTTATAGATAAATTACTTCAACAGAAACCAACTCCCTGTCTTGAAAAAATATGACAGCATCAATTAGGTACTACTAAACAAAATATTAATCTAATGGTAGGTAAGTTTATTTTTTAATCATTTTATGTTTAATGGTAAATATTTCATTGTGCTATAGAACAATTTGAGTCCATCACTTCCATTTATCAAGGCAGGTCAAGTTGTAAACCAACGTTTTAAGTGGACAAAATATATGCGTATTGTTTTGATGAAAATACTTGTGCTAAGTGTCGCTTATGTAAACCTGTTACACCAAATAAGTTTTTTTTTTAACATATTAAAGCAACACAATAAACTCAGATTATATTATTATTATAAAGTTCATAAAGAATGATCCATTAATAGCATTAACCATTTATTGATAAAACTAATAGTAGGTATTTAATTGTAATTTTAATATTAAAAAACATACATTATACAATGCATAATTTTTATACAATGTTTTTAGAAGAGGAACATTTTTATCAAATCATTGTTTATATATTAGAGATGACAAATTAATTATTATTATTTTAATATAGGTAAGTACACAATTATGTGGAGAAAAAAAATATACATTCAATAATAATTTTTGTTGCATACTTGCATCTTTATCTTAAGAAAATATAATTTAACTAATAGATAGATCTACCTAGGTGTTGAACATACTTTTTAAAAACTTAAAATTTTCAAAGGTGATCTGTATTAGTATTTATTATATGTCTCATTTGTATGAGGTATTACATACGTATATAGGTTCTTTCAGGAATTTACAAAAAAATGTTATAAATATAATTTAAATGCTTATCCCATTTTAACCTGTAATCTAGGATTTAATCAAAGCATTTTATTTCTTTAACATTTTCATGTTTAATACATTTTCGACCACATATAGTTTTTAAGTTTAGATTACACTGGTAAGTATAAGTAATTTAAATTTTTAAATTTTGAACAATTCTCCTGAAGTAGGTACTTTAATACATCTTAACCTAGATCAACTATACGAGTCTTGGTTCGGGCCTGTACGGCTATACTCAATTATTGTGACCATACGTACTATTTTTCGAAGGACAGTAATATTTTTTAATGCATGTCCTAGTGTCAATACAGTTAAGTACATGAAATTGTACTATTTTTTAGAAAATATTATGGGCTAATACATGCTTATGATTTTTTAAATTTGATATTAATTTATATTTTATGGTTCAAGCTAATGCAATCTAATTTGTTGGTAGCATATCTATTAATGTTTCCTACATATTAACAATGTTTTGTATTTATTTATTCAAATTTTACACATAGTAGGTATTTTTACCAAAACAATTGTACTTTTTTTAATTTTCTGAACCGTCGTCCGTTGTTTAACACTGTAAGCACCTACTACAATAAATCTACATACGGGCTACATCATCAGTATAAGGTATAACTACCTATTAGATAAAGTAATCTAAAGACTAATGATTATATTTTTTACTTTGACCGAAAAACCCATTTGGTCACAAAGCATTTCGACCGTATCAAAAAAATATTCGATCATTTATTTTTCGGCTATAAAACTATTCGATCATATTTTATCGATCACAAAACCATTGACTAATGGCAATAGACCAAACTACTCGCATCGCTATACCCTTACGCAGTTACGGGTGTCAAACGTGCGAAGTCGACGGCAAATAGGCCGGGCTCGCGGGCGCAGAGCAACGACGCATCTGTTTTGCGATTCCACAGTCAGTGGAAACACACTCGCTGTCACAATAAGACGCGGATATAATAATATTATAAAATATTATGATGATGAGTTACCGGTGCGCCGACAACAAAACCACGTGTCGACGGGAACGATTCAACCAAACGACCGTGGTGACGGATCACGCACACACTCAAAATGACAAGCGTCGTCGCGTCAAATAAGACGCGGCGCACGATAGTACTGCAAAGACCCAATCGTCAAAACACGTATTAACGCGATAAACAGCACTTGCGTAAAACAGAACAGTTCCTGACCGCCGAATACGAGTTACAGGCAAAGAGCGAATAACAGCAAACGAACAGACGAAGACGAACTCACGAGCTGAACAGACGTCAAAGTCGTCAGACACGTCATGTCGACGACGGTCGACGATGATCGAGGGCGGCTAAAGGCACTGGGAAAAAGTGGGAGGAACGAAAAAGCTCTCGGAGATTATATTGCCCGCGCGTACGGGAACCGGTCACCGGCGGCGGCGGTAATTTAAATTCGGGCAGCAGTGTCGATTAGTGTAATATTATTATACAGGGTGTTTCACGATGAACTGACAACTGCACACATAAGTTAAGTTCAAAAGTGTCAGTTCATCTTGAAACACTCCGTATAATACATACATAGCCCATACAAATTTGCTGATACTGTTAAAAAAAGGCATCCCCTCTTCCAAATTGCGCCCAGTTGAATTTATTTCTAATTATTTATAATTTATGTTTTTTTTTTTTTTTTATTAGAACCGCGGAGCCAGTGACTAAGTTATAAAAGTATATTATATTAAATGCTTTCAAAATTAATGAAAATGATGGGATCAGCGTTTTAAAACTTTTATTTTTCCTTATCTACTATTATATCTATTATTTTGATAATTGTTGGGTTAGGTAGGTCACTATATAAAAATAAATGATAAATACAAGTTTGAATAATTAAATAATTTAGTATTTGTTTGCCATACATTGAGCCATCGAAAAACTTCGAATGTATCACATATTCACACGAGTACATAGACGCAATTTGAGGGGGGCTTATTTTATGTTTTAGATTCTGAACGGAGTGATGAATGTATTGATTTTACAATGATGTGTGTTTTTTTTTTTTTTGTGTCTGTGTACAGCATAACTAGTAGAAATAATGCTTCGATTTCAAACTTTGGGGGTGGTTTCCGATGGCAAAGTGGATATCCTTGGTGCATTATAGAGGTGAAAAGTAGGTTTTCAAAAAAATCGAGAAAAACAAAAAAAAAATGACAGAAAAACGGGAATTTTTACGCAAAACCAGTTTTCGACAAAATCGAATTTTTTATTTTGCTATAACTCAAAAACTAATTGATGTAAATACTTGAAATTTTCACAAAATGTTTATATTAGCGTTCTCCATACACAGTTAAATTTTCAAAGAATTTTGAATTTTTTTGAGCTATTTATAGACAATTGAAATTTTTAATTTTTTTTAGTATTTTTTTTTAAAATAACGATAAAATTTTTTTGGCCGGCCAGAAAATCTTAAAAATTTAATACAAGGTTTCTTATAAGTTGTTCTTAAAGTGATGAAAAAAAATCCGAAATCGTTAGTCACAATTTTTTTTTATAAGTGCTTAAAGTTCGAATTTATACGAAATATGTCAAAATTGCGAAAATTGGCAAGTAATTTTGTGGTTGAAAAATCGTAAAAATTTTTTCTTTTATAACTAAGATTTGAAAATTTGGTATAAGGTTTTCCATACATTTTTCTTCAACTATCTGCAAAAAAAACTCCACCGGACTAAGACAAAAAAATTTTATGAATGTTTGAAATTTAAATTTTTACAAAACCGCGTTAAATAACGGTTTAGCCAGCTCAAATGATTTTTGATATTTGTTGTTATTCAAATAGTATAAGTCGTAAATACTTGAAAATTTTACCAGTTATTTAGATTGCCATTCTCTTTACGTGATTTGATTTTCAAAATATTTTGACTTTTTTTGAGCTATTTATAGGCATTTTAAATAATCAATTTTTTTAAATTTTTTTTTTATAAATGTTGATAAAAAAAATTTAGCTGGGACAAATTACTTGAAAATTTAATTGAAGGGTCCACATAACTTGTTTTAACTCTCATTCAAAAATTATAAAAATACATAGGCACAATTTTTTTTTATTAGCATTTGAAGTTCAAATATTGACAAAATTTCGTCAAAAACATGAATATTTTTCACTATTTGGTAGTTAAAAATTTATAAATATTTTTCTATCAAAAGCTAAGTATTGAAAATGTAATACTATGCTGTCCATAAGTTAAGCTTAGAATAATTATAAAAAAGTTTGATGTTCATTCAATTTAAAAAATTTTACGAGTGTTTAAAGTTTTAATTTTAATTTGAAATCAAAAATACACGACGTGTAAAATCACGTTTTACTAATAAATAATTTTCGATTTTTGTTATTTTTAAAAAATTACTAAACGTAAGATCTTGAAACTTTTACTTAAATGTTTGAATTAGTTTCAAAATAGAATATATGATAATATTTAAATATAATATATCCTGGACTGACAAATCATCTCCGTTCAGAATCGTTTTTCGTATACAATGATACCTATCATTGCATTCAAATTTAACCTACCATAGTCCGAGGTAATGTACCTCCTAATGTACAGCAGAGTGATACTCACTTACCGGCTTTTTGAAGTTGTTCATTTTACACTGTATTATAACTATATGTCTATATAATATAATGACTTATACAATAATATAAAATCTACTAACAAAATATGTTTAAAGTTTTATTTTTTACATACCTACCTACTTTTATATGCATATATTTTTAAATTAAATTAAATTCATTTTAAATAAATTATTATTTTATAATGATATTAAATGCTTGAAAACCACTCTAAGGCCTGCAAACTTACTATGTCAAACCTATGTCAAACAACATCATAGATAAGTAGGTAGGTAGGTACTATATAAAATAGGTATAATATATATATATATTGGCGAAACAATTTTATACTTTATAACTTATAATTTGATAAATAATATAATCAATAATAACTTACTATAAATTTATAATAATATAATTAATGCTCAAAATATTATGAAAATTGAATTTCATATACCTATTATTAATACGATTTGAAGGCACAAATTATTTTCTCTCAATTACGTTTACGTGTAACACAATACACAAACAAAAGTTCATTCACACAATATCATTGTTTCATCGTTTTTGATTTATCTAATTATCTTAGAGTAAGAATGTAAGATCATATCCAGTACAAAAAATATAAAGAATAACAATATTATAAGGGTTTGACATATTGATTTTGCATTTTATTTATTATTAGACTACCAATACACAATAATAACATAATAAAAATATTTTATTACAATTAGGTAGGTAGGTAATATACTGTGTGATTACAATAACATTATAACAATAACAACAGTTGTTCGTCACCTCCAAACCAATAATGGCTATGCGGAAGTGAAAGTTAAATAATACAAAATTGGTCATTATAAATGTAAGCTATACATAAATAAATTAGGCATTTCTTCTAAAAAAAAAAACTATTGCTATAAAAAATAAATAGAATAAATTAAAGCGACAATTCTGAAGGATAAATTAATATAAACATAATATGAATGACAACAATGTGTCTAAATACCTATATATTAAACTATAAATAATTGCAGTAACAATTTTGTGTGACGATTAAGCCAGATCAGTTATTCTTATTCACGAACAATATTATAATAGTTATTTGTATTGTGCATTTGTGCTTAAAACGTGTACCTATTGTGTTAATAATAGCCAGTGTAATATAAAAATTAAAAATACGATAATAAGTATAGTATAGGTATGAGTCATTGCTTTTCAATTTATATAATAATAATAAAGGCCAAATAAAAACAATATTACAAGATACAATAACGATAATTTATCTATCGCAAGACTTTCAAACACTTTAAATACAACATGACGTGACGTGCCCTCAGTGACCAATGTTAAGTAGGTACATCAACAAATTAATAATGGTCACTGTTGCACACAATTTTATAATAATTTAAAATTTTAATACTTGGTATAAATTTACTACAATATATAGTTTATCCAATATTAATTAAATCTAGATACTACTTACAATAATATCAATTAGGCATTGGTTTATTCAAGTATCTACAATAAACCAAATATCAATAATAATAAATATTTTATAATATACCATGGAACTTAAAAAAATATATGTATAATGTATATTGTATATTATTCAAAAATAACAGTGATAAGTTTAATAAAATATAAAAATAACAATAATAAGAATACCTTGTACTAATAAGATTAAAATATTAATGTTCATTTGTTGACCGATTTTATTTCGACGCGACCGCGCCGAGAAACGTAAGAATAATAAAACAAATATGATTAAAAATACACACTCCACGTGAGCCACAGTCATTGGCAAATAATTCACAACGCTTGTAACACGAAAACACGACTACATATATTTGCCCAAAACTAAGTTGAGATAACATTAACGCAATATAATATTAATTAGTATAATTTTACCTATTGTCAATAAGTATGATTTAAAAAATGAAGATGACTAGCTAGCTTAAAATCGAATTATATAAGGGTCATGTAAAAAACGAAATGGAGAGCAGACGGAGGTGATAAAACTATAAAAGTATGATTTGTTCATAACTGATTACGGTGTTTATTTTAATATTTGTTCGTTATTTTTGTGTACTTTAGAATTCATTAGCGTAAACAACACTGTGGTAGAAATGTTTAGTATGAGAGGATTTCTGAGATAAAAATAGGTGTTGACGAACTAATAGTATCCAAAAAAAAAGATGGTAGTACAGAAGTAATCATGGTCTCCTCATTTGGTATCAGCCCAAAACTAAGACATTTATGCACAGGCGTAAACTTCAAACAATTAACCAAAAGCTCTATCGCATTGTAACGATTGCCGTCTATTGGCATCGTACATTATTCCTTAAGTAAGGCACACGCTGCCTAATATGCTGAGTGTAAGGGATGGCGAGCGCAACTGACTGCTGACCAAGGGTTTTAGGCACACGGCAGCGGTGTATGTAATTATGACACAGGCGGTGTTTGACGAGAGTATGTGCGACACGGAGAAGACGACAACAGCAACAACGACGACTCCGTGACGATCCGTACTGCTACTATCAACGATCCACACTCACGGCACGTTAACACCTATGCGGATCGGTAACCAATTTATATATTTATATATATATATATATATATATATATATGTCTATTATACCTATTATACTTTTACATAGTCTACCTATATTAATAATATACGTAATTTATACATTTGTGCTTCACTTCAATAAGGTAACTCTGATCTATAAGCATTAATATTACACACCGAGGTCGAGTCCTCGAAACTTCGTTAATACAAACAAAACTTGAACTTGTAAGGTAGGAAGACGTAGGCCCGATGAAGAGGAGACGTTACTGTATACAGAATTGGAGGGAGTGGGAACAGTGGTGGTGATATTGTCTCATGATAAAAATTAAAAATACACAGATTAATAGATAAATGCATTGGTTAGAGACATGGCATGCATACCAGAAATAAGGGCTATTATCAAAAGAATATCTGAGCAAAAATCTGATTCTAATACTACTATTGTGTCATTATTATCTCAAATAGCAGCAGTACTAGGTTCTAGACATCAGCATAGAATAGTATTCCCACCAATAATAATAATTAACTATTTCAAGGTGATCAAGGGGACGATTTATATTACGAGGTCACACCTCCGGTAGCCGACAATGACAAGATGAAAACCGATGAAACCACTCCAGTGGAACATCCACAACCATTCGCAAAACAAGCTGAAAAGCGAAAAGCCAACGACCTTAAAGAGCAAACCAAATCACCAGTAGCCAGGATGCCAAAGAAACAAAGAAAATAAAAATAGACGCAAACAATCCGGAAAAAGTAATAGATGACCAGAGACGTGGGAGGATCGAATTAAACAAAGGGCAACACGACAACGTACTCAGATACATACTCGCTTGCCATATACACTTAACTGCAGAGATGAGTGAGATTCCAGAAGTGCATGATCCAATTTACCGGAATGTCCACGTGGACAGTCAACAAATCAATAGCATTTTCAGCACACTACACAGCTGCTTGAGACAAGAATCACTTGCAACTGGCGCACTCAGAACCACCACGAGATAAATTACCTACATCTGAGTTTAAAAAAGCATCCATTAAACGAAAAACTTAAACAGTACTATTTAAAATATAGGAATACTTTAACTAACACGATAAAAGAAGCTAAAACTACATTTTATAAATCTGAATTAGAAAAAGCCGGAAATGACTCGAAACTAAACTGGAAAGTTATTAAAAACTGATTTGTACAAGCTTTGTATAGCAACTGAGTGGTTTTGCCCCATAAGGGTTGAATCATCCGACGTGTTGTCTGAGCTTCTATTCCACTCCATATGGGGAACCTTTGGCACAGACTTTGGCATATTGGAGTTTATGACTGCATATACATCACGGAGGGATAGAAGCGCCATAGGTGATAGGTTCAAGAAGTTTGGGACAAGTCCGGTCCAAAAGCTCATATCATAAGTTTTCTAAACTCAGTTCAGCCAATCAGACAGGATTTTTATCATTATCATCTAACCCAATTGTAGGGAAATCTGCATTCTCAGGGAAACACAAATAAATTTTTACCGATGAATTCATTGACTATTTGGAGAGCACAAAAATCACAACCAGTGGTACCACCACCAACATCGAAGTTCTTAAGAACACCCTCATGCAGGTGAAAGAAAATTTAATATCAGAAATAAAAACCAATAGAATCCAGTCTCGTGGTACTACAAAGTGGCATGCAATGGCTGATTGCACCGCGGTATCGAATATGGGTCAGAGATATCAACTGAACCAACCACTCGTGGCAAGCTCTTTATGCAGTCTGATAAATTAAAACCACAAATGTTTATGCATTAATGCATTATATATATAAAAAAAAAAATGTCAAAAACCACCTAATTTTTATAAGTTTAAATAATAAATGTTAATACATTAATGTAACATGTAAAAAAAAAATAATGTAAAATTTACCCAATTTAAGTTAGTATAAGTTAAAACCACAAATGTATACTGTAACCAGGGTAAGATTATAAAAATACTACAATTTGTATAATTGTATGCATCGACAATAAGATAATTATTGTAACAATTATAAATAAGTATGTTACATGATACTTATATGTATACGTACGGACTCTGCTGCTGACCAATACATTATTAACAGACACATACACACACACACACATGATTGTAAGGCCTATAGCCAAGCCACTGAGTGTATATAAGTAGTCGTCAATTGTATACCTTAGACATAAATATTATGCAGGATTCTGTACGACTACGTTAAGGTCATTTTTAGTATAGAAGATAATTACTGTGAGTACATGATTTATAAGTATTTATTATATAATAAAAGTTAATAACAACTGAAACAGACCTTAGTTATTTATATTACATTTAAGATTCCTATATTCTACCCCTGACTACGGTAATCATATCTACAGAGTCCTACGACTCTCCCTGGATATCTTATATATTCAACTGGTCATTCCCCGACCAAGTTACATATTGGTGGAGGCACCGAAGCATGTAATAATTACAGTTGTATTGAAATACGCGGATTTTGTTTCAATTTTTATTAATTTATAATTTTAAGTAATTAAAATTTTTTTTTACGAGTAAAAAATTAAGTATAAACGAGATAAATTTTTAATAACGAAAAAGTGATTAATAATAACTATAAGTTTTAAGAGGAAATTTAAATTTTAAGATAGAATAAACTGTTTAAAAATCAATTAATTAATTAACATGAAATTGAATTATAAACCATGTAATAATCATAAATATTAGAAAATCAACATAATAAAAGATATTAAGATTAAGAAACAATTAGGAAAGTATAAATAATAGCGTAGTTACATACAAAGTAAGACTCAGTAAGAGTAAGGTAGAAAACATTTTATTAAATTATTTTATTAGATAAATGTGTTAGCAATAATGTTCCGATAAATAAGAGTATTTAATGGACGAACAATTTTACATAAAACGCAATACTATAATAACCAAATAGCAAAAATGGACAGAACGAATATTGTATATTTGAATGAAAATTGACTCCAAAATAAACGAAATTGATCTAATAAATCTGTTACGGCAAATTGAAGAAGTTGATTTAGGTAGTTATTTTGCAAATTCCAGGTTTGGAAAAATACCATTGTCGGCAAAACTTGTTCAAAAATTTGTTTTGTATTCTTTATACGTGGTTGAGACGCTAGGTAAAGAAGAGTTTAATCAATTATTACCAGCACAAAATAAATTTGAGTTTATAATTTCATAGAGAACTGAAGTGTGGATAAATTTATCAGTGGCGGATCTAGGATTTTTTTTTGGGGGGGGGCCCATTATTTTTTTTTACATTAGTACATATTTTTATAAAAACACTTGTATTAGTAAAATAGTATTTTAAAATGTGTAATTATGTATAATGTATTATATAAGTGTATGCACATAAAAAAGTATTAAAATTAAAAATATTTGTATATAAAAAAAAATATAATTAAAAGTAGTGTTTTATAGACAAAATTGTAAACGTCTCGAACTCTCGAATGTTGTTTGGCAAACAAATCTATTACTTCTTCTGGTTTTATATCAATTTGATAATGAATATTTAATAATGATAACCCATTCAAACGATTTTCTTCCATTGTAGTTCTCAAATACGATTTGATTCTTTTTAAGGTAGAAAAAGATCTCTCACTTGTTGATGTTGTTACAGGTAATACAGCAAGAATAAGTAATAGTTGTCGTATGTTTGGGAAATATCCACCTTCAGTCTCTTTAAATGCTTCCATAGCCGTGATGATTTTTGATTTTTTTTCTGTTTGTTTAGCCCAATGTAACTGCCACATCATGATTTCAGCTACAAAAATGCAATATAAATTATTTCATTAACATAGTTATAGGTATATATATTTATTATTTTACCTTTTAATTCGTTAAGTGTTCCTGGTAAATCTGATTCATAGAAAGATGCACCTTTTAAAATTTCCTCTTCAGAATGAGCATTTAAGTAATTTGGTATAAGTTGTTGTATTTTAAACACTATATTATTTTGATTGTCCAAAAACATAGTTTGAATAGACGTTATAAAATTATCTAAAACTGTGAAATAAACTGTAACTTTAAAATATTCTTCAGTACTTGAAGTAGTGAAATTTGATCGGTGAGCTTGTCTTTTACATATCCGTGGAATTTTAACATCAATATTTAACACACCTGCTTTAGACACAGCTCGATTAAAAATAGCAGTGAATTTTGTATCTTCTCTGTTATTTTTAAAAGCAACCAACACAATATTTATCATTTCAATACACTTTGTTAAATCTAAATCTGGATTTTGTAGCTGACGTGATATTGGCAAAGTTATTGATAGTATTTCGACCGCTACTTCCAAAGACAAAATAAATTCAAAATTTAATACTGATTGAAGAAGTCCGTTGCATTTTGAAAGTATATTTCCATCTGCATTACCTATTATATCTTCCAAAAATATTACAATAGGCAAAAGCATATCCGAAAATCTAAGAATCGCTTTATGAGATTCAACCCATCGCGTTTCGCGTAGTTTTATTAAAATAACAGATTTTGATGTCGGTAAATGTTCAGCGATTACTTTTTTAAACAAATCAACTCTTTTCGGGGAATCACGTACAAAATTGCATACTTCTTTAACGGTCGAAAATAATTTTTTTATGGGTAGTACATTGCAAGCTTTTAATAATGTTAAATTTAACCGATGTGATGCACAATGTGTATAAGACGCTTTTGGTTGTAAATTAAGAATTCTAGCTTGTACACCTTTATATTTCCCTGACATATTAGCACCTCCATCGTATCCTTGGCCACGTAAAAATTCTAAACTTAAACCTAATTCCTTCAGTTTTTGAATAATTATATTAGCCAAGTTTTCGCCAGTACATTCAAATACAGGTACAAAACAAATAAAATTTTCTTTAATTGTACATGTTGTTGTATCTACATATCTAACAGATAAACTCATTTGTTCAATATGCGCCAAATCTGAAGTTTCGTCACATAAAATTGAATAAAAAACACTGTCCTTCACCTCTTTTATAAGTTTATCTGTTATGATTGAGCCACATATATTTATCAATTCATTTCGAACAGTTTTACTGACGAATGTCGCGTTTTTTGACGCCGATTCAAAATGTTTACGAAGATTTTCATCACCAGCGTCTATTCTAAATAATAACAATTGTTTAAATATTCCAATATTTTGATTATTAATTGCTTGAGTTTCATGAAAAATTGCCGTATCGTCGATAGGAATCAATTTTTTTAAATTAACATCATCACGGTGTCCTCGCAAAGGAATATTATAACGGCCACAAAAAATAATAGTTTTAATTATGGGAATCAATTTTTTTTTATTTTCTTCGACTGTTTTATTTAACTGGTCATCAAGTTGAACTTCAACTGTTTGTTGTTTACCTTCGAAACATTTAATAAATTCAAATGATCGTAAAATTGCAGTTTTATGATATTCTCTTTCAGAATGCTTTTTTAAATCATATAAAGCATCTTTGTACTTAATTAAAGGAGTTTCTTTCAAGATTCCAAGCCTTTGTCCCCCAATTCCACCCACCTTTGGTCCAAAAAGTACACACACTTTGCAAAAAGCTCCCTTACTTAAATGACTATAAGCTAACCAATTGTATTTATCTATCCATTCAATACGAAAACTTCTACTATGACCATTTTTATCTTTTGTTACTGGAAAAACATACTTTTTATTTGGAGTCCACTTTTTACATAAATAATTATAAAGTTGACTTATCTCTTTTCGTATTTTAACATTAGAATCCTCTTCAACTGCAAATCCTATATCATATTCTTTAGTATCATTTATTTCCGACAAATTGGTGTAAACAGCTGGTTCTTGTTGTGAAGCAGTTTCATTCAAAATATTTTCATTTGTAAGTGTACTATTGTCATCAACTTTTTTTTTCTTAAAGAAAGAAGTAAATATTTCACTTTGACGTTTTTGTGACATGATATAACGAACTACGAAGACAAGACGATACTCATACGTGTAAATACGACAAAAGTAAACTAAACCAAATCATACAATATATTAACCTAGCTATTACTAATAATTGTTCATTTCAGATAAGATATTTGACACTTTCTGCAAGTTATGTCGTTTTACGTCAATGTAATAGGCGATCAGATAAGACGTTACATTATAGCAGCTATATCATGTAACGTCTTATCTTATAGTATAGCTACAGCCTATTTAGTTTCAACTTTTAAGGATGACTTATAAATATAACCGGAATTTTTCGTGAATTGTGATTATAAGTTTCATGTCATAGTTATATTTTTAAACATCTTAGGGGCCATGGGGGGGGGGGCCCAGGCCCCTCTGGTCCCCTCCTTAAATCCGCCACTGAAATTTATTAAGTAAAACGGAAATAGTGAGCTTTTTAAATTTTTGTAGATAGACTGTATTTAGGTACATAGTGAAATTTCATCGACAATTAGAAATTTGAGAAATTTGGAAAAATCAGCAGTAAAATGTTTTAGAAGTGACGAAGACTTTAAAGATAGTTTAACCGACACCAATTTAACTTCTATAGAGGATACCTAATTTATAAATAACATTAAATTGTAATCAATATTTGGTGGATATAACGACTAATGAAGACGACTCTCGGACTCTATAGTAAATAGTATTGAATCAGGAGAAGATAAAAAACTACACACTATTGGAATTACAGCATTAATAATAATAATAATAGTGGTAATACTATATAAAATAATTAGGTAAATACATAAAAAATATCAATAAAAAGACTAAAAACCAAACTGAAGATAAACTCAAAGTAGTATATAACGTGGATAAGAATAAAACACAAAATGATAATAATATAACAGTTGAAGAAGCGAACTAAACATAATCTACCTATAATAATTGTAGTAATAAGTGACTTTGTTTATAAATAAAATAGTAATGTAGGCCAGGGAAGCAAATGTGCTGAGGCAGTTAATTTGTAAACTAGATATAAGGCAAAAATATAGTAAGAGGAGGGCAGTCGTGGTATATGAATACTGCGATACGTTTGATGATTAATTTTTGTGTTTTTGAATAAAAGTGTTTCCGTCTTGAAAATTATATGTTTTGATTGAGTAGCCACACAAATCTAAGTATACTCTTTGAATCTGATCTGTAACCGGTTAATTTATGGTCGTTGACGATTCAAAGTTTAAACGGTGAAAGTAGTCCTACGTTAATTGTATTCTTTTGATCTGATCTGTAACCGGTTAATTTACGGTCTTTGAAGATTAAAAGTCCAAACAAGTAAGGTAGCGATATCGATATATTGAGGACCAAATTGAAACTGGTTAATTTATGGTTTTTGGTTACTCAATTATCGGTAAAGGTATATCACTTAAAATGTGCATATACGACAGTGGCGCCCAACGACATTCGTAATCCACGACCCGAATTTTTTAACATTTGTGTTTTTGTTTGTTTGTTTGTTTGTTTGTTTGCGTTTTAATTTGTTTTTACAAGTAAAATTTTGTGTGTCACACATATCGCGTTTTATACATTTTTCCACCAGATTGAACATTTACGGCGAGAAGACTACGAGCAATTAGGTCCATCATTTTGGTGTTCAACACACACTCGAGATGTTATCCAAATATATTTTAATTCTCATAGCAATTACCAACGCATGTGCTGTGGAAGATATGGCTATAACTGTGTCACCCGGAGCTTTTTTTGAAGAAATCCAAGAAACCATCTTGTATGACAAAAGTATTCCACTGATATTCACGCAAGAAATCCAAGATAACAATTCAAACAACATCAATTATAGCTGGGGGGTAGAAAAATATTGTACAAATAAAAACACCAATTATTGTAATATTATGAAAGAAACATTAGAAATCCTAACTACCATAAATAAAAATATAAAGGACAACGACAAAGATATATTAGATATCATAAACCTCAACCTTAAAAATAATAGATCAAAAAGAGGCATACAATTATTCGGGAACCTCTATCATTTCTGTTGCAATATAGCTACTGAAAAACAACTGAAAAATGTTTATACAAACGAAGAAGCACTAAATCAACAAATTAATAAATGTAAAGATGTTTTCGTGTCAGACCATAGGGACTTAATTAATATTACAACCGAATTAAACAAATATACTAAAAATACAAATAATAATATCCAATTATTAAAAGATAACTTCATCAAATTTACAAATGAGGAAAAGACCAATAATTTATTAGAAAAAACAAATCACGAAAATACAATTCAAGGCATACAAGAGATAATATACAACCTCATGAGAGTAATATTAAAATTCACGAATTATGAAAGAGATACTAGTACCCACTTACATTGTAAGTTACAAAAAATACCACCAAGAATAATAGAGTCCAAAACATTGTATAATGATCTCATAAAACTAGAAAACACAATTAAAAAAGATGGGTACGAACTGACCATCCCATGGGAAAATCTTTCTGCGTATTATAATTTACCTATAGCTGAGTGTCAATTTTCAAAAACAAAAATTCTAATAAAATTAAAAATACCAATCCAAGAAAGATTTGCAAAATGGAAATTGTACCAATACATACCGATACATTTCAAATTTCATGACTCTGTCTGTCTTATACATTCAGAAAAAACATATATCGCAAATAATCATATAAATGACGAACATAGGATTATTTCAGGAATTGGATTACAACATTGTGATCCACCTATTACTGATTTATGTTACATCCCAAAATTCTCGTACGATATCACCCTCTCACCAAAATGTGTAGAAGCAATATTTAAGAACCTACCATTAGACGTAATTAATCAATACTGTTATTTTCAATATGTTAAACAACAAGGTGATGATTCTACAATAATTAAACAAATAGGAATACACACCTATGCACTAACAAACCCACAGCCAACTCTAAAAATAAAAATTGAAAAGTTGGATACCACAATTATAAAAGAACTCAACATAAACTATAACTATCCAGGGTTAATTAAAATATCATTCCCATGTAATTATGAATTATTAAAGGACGAAAAGATTTTAATCCCAAAAATGTACCCATGTGAATCTAATAATCTAAACAAATTCAAAATTAATAAAATATTACCAGCATCTTGGACAAAAATTAAGTCATTAAAAACCAATTATGAAGAAACCAAAGATAATAATATGTACTTCACCAATATGTCAGAAATATTAAATACATATTGGATCAAAGAAATACCAAACTTTCACGTCACTAAACAAATACCAAACATAGAAAAATACTTAAATGATATCATCCTAAAAAAAAAAATAACAAACAATTTGTAGACAAATTCTTAGGAGACATCATATACTTAAAATGGCTAACAATCCTCACAATCACAATAGGTTTCATTATTTACAAAATTTATCCTGTAATAATTAAAACCGAATTTATACCTTGCCACCACCTATTCCATCCAGAAAGGAATAAAAAAAAAAAAAAAATTAATAAAATATCAATACATATATTATATATAATATTCATAAATATTTATATCCATTTATTTAGAAAAAAAAAATATTGTAAATTATACTGCATATGAATAATTGTAAACTAAAAGTTAAATTAAATATTATATATATATATATATAATATATATACATTATACATATTATATATATATATATATAATATATATACATTATACATATACAAAAAAAAAAATGTGTATAACTACTTATAATTTATATTGTATCATCGGCAAAACATCAACAAACCAATGCACTGCACCCAGGATAACTGTATAACAGACAGCAGAAGGAATTTATTCAAGACACTCTTCAAACAATAAGGAAGCTCACAAAATACATGATTTAAAATCTCTTCCTGATACTTCGCATTTCATTCCTGGCAAAAAAAAAAATGTACACCTTCTCTTAGATCGAAATCTCTATTAAAAAAAAAAAACAACAATTAATATTTTAAAATATTAATATCATGCTATAAACATTTCAGATGTCAGACAACAACAAAAATGTGAATATGATAAAAAAATTAAAAAATCAATAAAAAGGGTTGAATTCAACTTAAAAGAATTAAAAAAGAACAAAAAACCATTCAATATTAATAAGTATCGGAAACAATTAAAGAAAAACGACAAAAAATTAATAGACGAAAAGATCAAGAAAGGTTTTGAACAAATTGTAAATTTCATCCTAAGCCAAAATCCAGATAATTCTAAAAAAAAAAAAAAACACAAACTACATTCTTACTTACTATAAATTCAAAATTTGTGATAATGTAATGATGTTAATACACATTACACACATATATATACATATATAAAATAAATACATATATTTTAATTATATTAGTATTAAGCATAAAATATGAGGACATATTTTTAAATTAACATAGGTAGGGGGGTGTAGTAATAAGTGACTTTGTTTATAAATAAAATAGTAATGTAGGCCAGGGAAGCAAATGTGCTGAGGCAGTTAATTTGTAAACTAGATATAAGGCAAAAATATAGTAAGAGGAGGGCAGTCGCGGTATATGAATAGGTACTGCGATACGTTTGATGATTAATTTTTGTGTTTTTAAATAAAAGTGTTTCCGTCTTGAAAATTATATGTTTTGATTGAGTAGCCACACAAATCTAAGTATACTCTTTGAATCTGATCTGTAACCGGTTAATTTATGGTCGTTGACGATTCAAAGTTTAAACGGTGAAAGTAGTCCTACGTTAATTGTATTATTTTGATCTGATCTGTAACCGGTTAATTTACGGTCTTTGAAAATTAAAAGTCTAAACAAGTAGGTAAGGTAGCGATATCGATATATTGAGGACCAAATTGAAACTGGTTAATTTATGGTTTTTGGTTACTCAATTATCGGTAAAGGTATATCACTTAAAAAGTGCATATACGACATAATCGAGTAATACAATTCAAGTCATTATCTCACGTGACAGAAACAGAAATAATAAAAATAATTACGAAAATTACCTAACAAATCAAAATAAATAAATAAAATCTAAAACATATTATGTGATAATTGATAGATAAAAAAATTATAATAGAAAAAAGAGGGCTCTAATTTAGTCCTGGTTAATAATCAACTATTGCGTAAAAATATTTTTATTATGTTAACCTAAAAGTCAAGTATCAGATATATTCATAAATACACAGCGGACGTCAAATACCAGTTTAGTTAAGTTAACCAACCTAAATTATCCAAAAATATTCAAATCATGTAACTAAAAATGGATTAAAGTTATATTATAAATATTATGATTATAAGTATGTAAAAAAAAGGTTGATTTATTGTAATTTGATTAAGTTATTATAGATATTATATAATTGGACATACTCATATCGTCAATCATTAATGTTACTTAGAAAAATTAATTATTATAAAATAAATAATAAAACAATCGAATGTATACAATATAAGACAAATACTATTTAAGTTAAGTAGGTAATAAAAAGTATAATTTGCCTCTGGCACGGTAGAAATACCAATAAGCAAATACTTATAATACACAAATAGTTTACACTGTATTAATGAAGGAATACAAAAAAAATCACAAAAAATTTCAATCAACAGTCCAACATCACCATATTCAAGAAATCAAGACGAATATGAGATAAAAACAATGTTTATGTTCTAAATTTCTTTTGTACCAATGCATTATTAACAGACAAACACACACACACACACACACACACACACGTATAGTTGTAAGGCCTATAGCCAAGTCACTGAGTGTACCTATATAAGTAGTCAGTCGATTGTATACCTTAGACATAAATAGTATTGCATGACTCCGTACGATTACGTTAAGGTCATTTTTAGTATAGAAGATAATTACTGTGAGTATCATGATTTATAAGACGTATTTTGTATATAATAAAAGTTAATAACAATTGAAACAGATCCTAGTTATTTATACCTATTACGTTTAAGATTCTATGTACTCAACCCCTGACTACGGTTATCATATCTATAGAGTCCTACAACTCTCCCTGGATATCCTATATTTAACTGGTCATTCCTCGACCACGTTACACTATATGTTAAACATAAAATAAGCAATATAACAAAATTGAATATATAAGGATAATGAGATGATCTAATAGAAGTCAGTGGTGGTGATCGTGTGACTCGATTACTACTGAACACCGCGTGATAAATAAAGTATTGTTAAATATTTTGTGTGTTCGTTTCATTTATTGTGTATTTTGAATAATCGGAGTATACAAATACAATAGTCAACAAAGTGGCGCCCAACTCGTAGCTCGTTACTTTCCGACCATAATAGTGTGTGTGTGTCATATACACGGTTAAATTTTGATTCTACAGTTGTGTGAACGTGTGTGTATGTGTTCATCAAACACGATTTTACCGGATACCACAGTGTGTTGATCATACGATATTTCGTCTAGATTCTACAACGTGTTTATTCAAACAACGCAACAATAAGGTTAGTATTTTTTTTTTTTAAGTATTTTAAATATAGTTATTTATCTATTTATTATTATTATTAAAATTTTTCTTTATGGAATATGAACTAAGACAATAATAGGATACTTACTATGTCGAAATTATCTAACGGATATTTATCTAAAAAAAAAACTTTGCATATTAAATAAATTAAAATCAGTAGATACAGTATACGAAATAAAAACTATATTATCAAATTTTTACAACTTTCAATGACCTATAGAGGATACATTAAACAAAAGCAAAAAACAGGATATTATACATACATCCATAAACAATAAAATTAGAGATACTAATTTAGAGGCGGAATTAAACGAGACAATAGCAAATAATCAAAAATTAAGTAAAGAGATAGCAGAGAGTAAGAAGGTGTATGAAAATTTAAATAATAAAGAGCATGATATTACTCAGAAAATTGAAACGACCATTAGTGGTTGTGAATTTAGTATCAAAATAAAGTAAATAATGAAAATAAACACGAGATAATTGATTTTAATAATCAAGAATTAGAAGCAGGACCTAACAAAAATTGTTTTACAGGAAATTTATCTAATATTACAAAAACAAGTAATACGGTAGAGAAATTAGATAAAAGCGAGACGAAGAAATTTGTGGATATTATAGTAATAATTTAACATATTATAATGTTTTAATCTCTAGTAACAATCAATACCAGCAATAGTTTAGAAGCAATAGCTAACAAACAAATAAAAAAATAATACATTTTTATGACGAAGTTGCAGCAGCAGATTATAGTATAATAAATAAAAATTTATACGTCGATTTGGGAAATAAAATTGATTTAGTTAGCGAGAACAATACAATAGATTTAATTACCGGATGAAATAAGGAAGAACAATTAAAACAGTATCACGGAGAAAAAAATCAAGGAAAAATATCATGAGTGAACGACCAAGAGCCCTACGCGTAATGCCGGAACATTTCACGTGAAATGAGGACGTAAAAAAATTGTTGAGACAATATTCAATGATAATAGTGTTTAATAACTGGTCGGAGAGAGTTTAAAAAAAAATTCTACTAATGTTTGTGGAAGGGACAGTTAGCAATTGTTTAGACAATTAATACAATATAAGAGAAAAATGGACATGGAAGGAAATAGAAAAGGCTTTCATGGAACAATATCTCCCTATAGGGCATATTACGTTTTTAAGAACAACTCTAGAAAATAGGTGACAGGGAGAGACCAAAATATCAACTAACTTTATGACAGAAATCGAAAGCCTGTGTAGACAGATTGACAGTAAAATGAAAGAAGAAAATATATGTATTTATGTGTTAAAAAGACTTAAAGAAAATAAATTGCAAACAACTTCTATGCAGGAAAATACAACTTTAAAAAAAATTAAATTATATCTTAACAAATTTGAATTGATACAACACAAAATTAGCAATAGAAGAGCAATTACTAGTGTTGTAATGTTGTATATATAACAAAATATTATTTCATATACGGAGTGGGAGTCAACAAATGCCTATTCAACAAAAATTAATAATTAAATTTTCGACAAGAACGGAGCGATCAGGCAGTCGTGGTGTGTTACGGCTGACAACTGTTTTATTTTAATATCTTTAATTATTTCGTTGTGCTATTATATTTTTATTTTATTTCGATTAATATAACTGTTTGTTTTTATTCTCATATCGAGGTACGCACCAAAGCGTTTGTGGCGAGGAAACACTTTAGTAGAAAATAGCAAGACACTATAATACCTTATTTCTCTTCCAGTACTCGTTATCGTGGTCAGTTAAGAAATAGTACTGTTTTGTCCAGGTTAAAGAGATCTCACTCTCAAATATCCAGTACTCGTTATTGTGGTCAGTTGTTTGAGAGTAAAGCAACCTTAGAGTTATAACGTTTAAACCCTGCGAAGTCTTATTAAATTATTGTCCTTTGTGTAGTACTCGTTATCGTGGTCACCAAAGGACTGTTGAACAAGCGCTTACCGCAGGACAGGTATCGATACTACTTGTTGGACGGTTTGGGAATCGGATACCGAGATACCTATTCTATACGTTAAACCATCGCGTGGCGTATATGACAAAGTGGCGCCCAACGTAGGCTCGTTACTTCACGGGATTACCCTGATATATTAGTTTAAATTGTTCGTGTTTTTAAACAGAAGTTTAGTTTTATTGTTTTATTTTATATTTTTTTTTTATAAAGTAAGCGTAGTGAAAAAATGCACGCACAACGAGTAGAGTGCATTTACAAAGTGTATTATCATTTTCAAGAAAAACTCGAGCCAAAACATCAACTCAGAGCGGAAATAAGTCAACTAGTCAGATCATATTTTAAGTATTCAAACATTAAAGTGAAAGCTTCAAGATCTTACGTTTAGTAATTTTTTAAAAATAAGAAAAATCGAAAATTATTTATTAGTAAAACGTAATTTTACACGTTTATTTTTGATTTCAAATTAAAATTAAAACTTTAAACACTCGTAAAATTTTTTAAATTGATTAATCCTCAAACTTTTTTATGGACAGCATAGTCTTAAATTTTAGATTCTGAACGAAGTGATGAATGTATTGCATTTACTATGATGTGTGTTTTTTTTTTTTTTTTTTTTTGTGTCTGACTCCAACATTTGGAGCAGTAATAATGCTCCGATTTTTGACTTCAGCCCCTCTTTGAATAGGGAATTGAATCTAGTTGGTACTTTAGGGGGGTCAAAATTAAAATTTTCTAATAGTTTTCAAAAAAATCGAGAAGAACAAAAAAAAAATGACAGAAAAATGGAAATTTTACGGAAAAACCACTTTTCGACAAAATCGATTTTTTGATTTTGCTGTAACTCAAAAACCAATTATTGTAAATACTTGAAATTTTCACCAAATGTTTATATTATGGTTATCTCTTTACAGTTAAATTTTCAAAATATTTTGACCATTTTTAAGCTACTAATAGACAATTAAAATTTTCGACTTTTCTAAGTTTTTTTTTTCTTCAAATGCCGATAAAAATTTTTTGGGTGGCCAGAAAATCTTGAAAATTTAATACAAGGTTTCTTATAAGTTGTTCTTAAAGTGATAAAAAAAAATCCGAAATCGTTAGTCACAATTTTTTTTTATAAGTGTTTAAAGTTCGAATTTATACGAAATATGTCAAAATTTAAATTAAATTTCATACGCTCATAATGCGAATGTTGGCCATAGTAACCATAGTAACATATAAAAACTATACTATTTGTTTCAAAATAGAATATTTGACAATATTTAAATATAATATATCCTAAACTGACAAATCATCTTCGTTCAGAATCGTTTTTCGTATACAATGATACCTATCATTGCATTCAAATTTAACCTACCATAGTCTGAGGTCTACCCCACCCCCTAATATACAGCAGAGCGATACCTACTTACCCGCTTTTTAATTCTTAGCTTTTGATAGTAAAATATTTATAAATTTTTAACTACCAAATAGTGAAAAATATTCATGATTTTGACGAATTTTTGTCAATATTTGAACTTCAAATGCTAATAAAAAGCGGGTAACTGGGTATCGCTCTGCTGTATATTAGGGGGTGGGGTGGACCTCAGACAATGGTAGGTTAAATTTGAATGCAATGATAGGTATCATTGTATACGAAAAACGATTCTGAACGAAGATGATTTGTCAGTTTAGGATATATTATATTTAAATATTGTCATATATTCTATTTTGAAACATATAGTATAGTTTTTATATGTTACTTTATTGTTACTATAGTTACTTTATACTTTATAGTATTTGTTTATTAATAAAAAAAAGTATTAGGCAACATACGCATAATGAGAGTATGAAATTTAATTTAAATTTTGAAATATTTCGTATAAATTCGAACTTTGAGCACTTATAAAAAAAAATTGTGACTAACGAATTCGGATTTTTTTTTATCACTTTAAGAACAACTTATAAGAAACCTTGTATTAAATTTTCAAGATTTTCTGGCCACCTAAAAAATTTTTATCGGCATTTGAAGAAAAAAAACTTAGAAAAGTAGAAAATTTCAATTGTCTATAAGTAGCTTAAAAGTGGTCAAAATATTTTGAAAATTTAACTGTAAAGAGATAACCATAATATAAACATTTGGTGAAAATTACAAGTATTTGCAATAATTCGTTTTTGAGTTACAGCAAAATCAAAAAATCGATTTTGTCGAAAAGTGGTTTTTCGTAAAATTGCCATTTTTCTTTTTTTTTCTTTTTCTCGATTTTTTTGAAAACTATTTGAAAATTTTACTTTTGACTCCCCCCCCAAAGTACCAACTAGATGTATTTTCCTATTCAAAGAGGGGCTGAAGTCAAAAATCGGAGCATTATTACTGCTCCAAATGTTGTCGTCAGACAAAAAAAAAAAAACACATATCATTGTAAAAGCAATACATTCTTCACTCCGTTCAGAATCTAAAATAAGGTATTAATAAAATATATATATATGAATATATACACAATATTCATATAAAAATAATTAACCAACAAATTTTATAAAACTACATTTCATAAAATAAAAATTCTTACTAAATAAATACAATCCTCACGCCTTAATGAACAAATTAAAAAATACCAAATCGGACATCTCAATTTCCATTAATAAAGCCACAGACATTTACATTTTAAAAAAAGAGGCCCTTATAAAGTATTGTAAATCAAAAAAATTAAATCTATCTGGTAAATCGGCAGATTTAAGATCTAGACTTAGTTGGTACATAAAAGGTGTTTTGAACCCAGACGACGTAAAAAATACACTGAGCAACGAAGAACGTACAGAAATTTTAAATATGAAATATGAACATATTACACGTGTAACAATTATAAATATAAGTATGTTAAATAATACTTATATGTATACATACTAACTCTACTGCTGATCAATACATTATTAACACACATATACAAGGTGATTCTTTTATAAAACAACACTCATTATTTCAAAAAGTATTAATTTTTTCAATTTTTTTTTTCAAAATTTTAGTTTTATGCTTTTCTAAAATTATTTAAAAAATTTGTATACCCAATTTTAATATTAAATATTAAAATAAATATATTTTTAAAATTATATTTATTACTATACAAAATATTGAATTTTTTATTGTAAATGGTTGATGTTGTTTCCTATTTATTGGTAATTATTAATAAGTTATTAGTTAATAGTTATTATTATTAAATTTATATAATATTCAAGTTATGTAGGTAGGTATTATTAGTGCTACTTTTAAATGTTACTATTGTTCTAAGTCTGGGGTTACAGGGGCTAGAGTACTAGAAAACCAAAGTTAAAAATAATTTGAAGGCTTATTGAGGCTAAAAAGTAAAACCTTATAGGCGGGCTAAGCTCCCATAGTTACGCCGATGGTTGTAGACTGAACTATTTAAATATTTTATTCTATAAATAGAATGCTGCTGTATAATTGATCGAGTTATGATATAATATGTAAAGATTATATTGTTCAAAAAATTGTGCACAGTGCACAATCTCTATTTTCCACCGTCTTTGATATTCGTTATCTCTCTATACGCCATATTATGATATTCTCTGCTTTTACTATGGACCATCCAAATAATTAAGCTATAAGGTATATCTTAGTCTACGGTTTTTACCTTTACGCAGTCTTTACAAACAAAAAGTACCCATTTATTTAGAGTGATAAGCACTTGTCCGAAAAATGATAATAATGGTAGACCTTTGGACGAAGGTACAAAATACATTATCATTACTGTGTTGAACGATAGTCGACATTGAGTTTATTACATGTAAAAATTATGAAACTAAAGAATTAAATCAAAATTTTAACTTAGAAAACAGCTTAAAATATTGTCCTTCAATATTAAAAACTAAAACAAATAATAATAACGAGGTTGAGTCTAAATTAAAAACTGTCGATAATACAAATAAATTAAATTCAATTACTAAAATGGCAAGACTTCAACAATTTGTTCCAAATATTTTCAACGGTTTAGGAGATGAATGCGTTTTAGAATTTTTTGAATATTTCAAAGTCATAGCAATTGCTAACGATTGGACTTCGCAAATAAAATTAACTTATTTACCATTATACATAAAAAATTCAGCTTATAAATTGTATAAAACATTGATAATGAATAATTCAAAGTTAACTTTTGATGAAATAGAACGTATATTTAAAGGCAAATTTGCTTCGCCAGCTAGGAATCGTATGTTAAGAAATAAATTGAGAAATAAAAAATTTAAATAAACTGAAACAATATCGGATATTTTAGCAGATATATTGTATTTAATTAGTCAAACGAATAACAATTCCTGAAACTGAAAAAATTGATTAATATTAGATGCACTAACACCAGAATATTATAATACAGTAATTATTATGAATAATAATACATTGGACAACTTAGAAATTAATTTAAAGAAAATAGAAAATTCAAAATTAATAAAATTGGACGTTCAAAGTATTAATACAGTAGATATTGACAATTTAAAAAAAGAAAACGAGTTTTTAACATCTAAATTAAATAGTCTTAACAATGGTAATTATAATTTTAATCAAAAAAAGAAATTTATAAATAATACGCAGAACCCTTATCAAAATGGACAAAATTTCGACTTTAATCAAAATAATTCATTCAATAATATGTACGATCGTAATCCATACAATAATTACAATAATTTTAGTAATACTAATGGCTTTTTTATTCCAAATCAAAGTATGATGAATAGTAACTACCAAAGTAACTTCAATCCAAATAATACATATAATCCAAACAATGATAAAAATAATATTTATACAAAACCTAAGTGGAATAATCATTACAAGAATGTGTAACTTAACCAAAATAATCAACCACAAAATTACAATTGAAATAATAATAATAATCAAAAATTCAAAAATATAACTATAATGAACAAATTGCTAATAATTATCAAACCCCATCGAATAATTTTCACAGTCAAAATGTAGACGTAAAAAATGTTATAAATCAACACGCTAATAATCAAATGGCCGATAATAATACGTTAAATGCAAATAATACTTCATACTAAAATAGTAATCAAAAAAACTGTCATCAATTCTACCTTTCTATTGTTTGTATTATAAACACACATTCGTCACACTGCCTCATCATCATTATCGTAAAAAATAATAATATATTAAAATATCATTGGACATTGGTATAGACTAAAAATCTATTTTCACTGCGTCAATATAATAAATGATTGAAAAAACTCAGACTTCATAGACTCGTACATAACAATCAATAACGAAAATATAGTTCATTTAGATTTGTACGAATATTTTTGATGGGTATAGAAAATAACGAGTTTAACGTATTGCATATGAATATCAGGTCATATAATCGAAGTATAGATGAGTTTTGGTGCATGATAAATGACTCAATCAATTGCTTAGACATTATTATTTTTAATGAAACTTGGAACAGCACGGGGTTTACCCTCCAAAAGATAATAGGATTTTCAAGTTACAAAAGTGAAAATAATCTTAATCAGAAATTCAGAACGATGGAGTACTAATATCTACGAATAATAAACATAATATATCTATTAATCAACTGCAATAATTGTTCTCAGAAACTAGTTGTATAAAAATAAACTTAAATGTAAATAATAAGCCAACTACAATTACAGCCGCATATCGCTCATCACAATCTAATATAAACATGTCCAACATTTTTTTATCTGAACTATCTACCTTAATAACCTCAGGTCATATTCACAATAATTTTATATGGATTTGCGATATTAATATTGACATATTAGAAAAAAAAACTTCTCCTAGAACCGAAAACTATTTAAACATACTGTAACAATCGTTACATCATTATTGATAGTTAATAAACATAATAGGTACAATATGAGTAAACATTATAATAAAATATATATATTACACACTTTATAATATGCATATTACATACTGAACTAGATATTAAGCCCCCCCGGCTTGGTATCACATTCAGTATACCACATTCAGTATATTGTAAGGCCATGTCCAAAACCCAATATGTACGAGAACGTTAGTTCTCCGCGATTACCATCATGCTGACCTGAACTCCAAAACGACAATAGTAAACTGCTTTGTAAGTATTAATAAATTTTTATGTATTAATTATTATTGGACCGATCTTAATTTATTTGTATTATTAAAAATCCTAAATACCTTCTGCTGCCGAGCTTCGGTTAATACAGATTCAAAAGAAGCTAACTTCTTTTTCTATAGAAATAATGAACAGAAGAACAGGTAAATACATTAAACCGTCATATACGTTTTTAAAAAATTCAAGGAACTCCCCCAATCACATGGGGAAAACTATATTCAACGATTTAAGTAACGATGCAAAGAGTCTAATAACAAGTTTATGTGAAAACCAATCTAATAATACCAATCATATAGTTAATAAAAATCAAATAAAAAAGACTATAAATAAAATAGTTAATGAACTAGATGAGAATGTATGTATAAATGAAATTTTAAAAAGTGGATATGTATTGTGGTATCACCCGTATCAGGTAATACGCGGTAAACCAACTGTATACCTTACCCTCGCACACTCTAGAGTCTAGGTTAATGACTGTCTCTAGAATAAATTCAGATTAGCACTGTTAACCTTTGAGGTACGATGGTGTACGTTTAAGTCGTTCTCCGTTCGTTTCTTAAATTGGAATGACTATTAGGACGCCACAACCGGAGCACTATTCAGTTTTGTAATAAAACCTCATTGACTATTAAGGTGTGTGGGTCTGAGCACTGTTCCAATATTAAAGGTAAGAACGAAGAAAGACTTTGAAATAATACTCAACTCGGGTTTTCAGGTCGGAAACGCTTTTATTATATTTAAATAACAAACACAAATAAAAATACTTAGCGAATTCGGATCGCCTAGCCCGTACTATGATTGACGTTTCGCACGCGCAACCAGAGTACCTACGTCCTCGCCGATTCACTCAGCGACAACGGGACCCCCGTGCCTGCGTGTACGGCGGTGTTATATAGTAATCTTATCGCTGTCTCAGCACATATGCTTCACTGACCTATGTCAATGGTTTACAATTAAAAATGTTCCCACCTCTATTACATATATTAAATAATACTTTGACGACTGTCTACTATATACGACTGTATAATAATTATAATATCTTATCAGAATGTGTATAATATGTTAAATTTGATAGGTACTAAAATATATTCCATTAAATTTTTGACAACTGTATATTAATATTAATTAATTAAATCGTACCTTTAATTGTATTGGTATCCTTTTTAAAAATGTTTACTATTATAAGAATTCCGTATACCAACTATACCAGATACGAGCTTAGCTCAAGTGTAATAATTTACTTATTATATCATATAATTGTAATTAATTTTTGGCTGAAATAAATAAATAAAATTATTATTCAAATAATGTATGATTGACATTCGAATGTATAATTGTATTGAAATAAATCTCCTTTATAAATTCAATTTTATTTGTTACTTTTAAGATTTAGATTAATTACTAATAACTAATTTGTATAGTTGTGTTGTATAAGTATCTAATACACTAATTATTTTATGAGATAAGTTTTAATTTTTATAAATTCTTATATTTTTAATACAATAAATAATATATATTATATAGAAATTATGTTTAAATGTTTTTAAAGTTAAAGTTGTTATTCATATTTTATATGAAATTAGAATACTTTATTTTCGATATTTTATTCTCAAAATCGATAAAATCATTTTGCGTTTTCTATTTTTTTTTTTGTCACTTTTTTACTTGTGAATAATTGGTATAAAATATTAAAATATCAAAAATCGAGTCTTATACGTCACCCTAAATAAATCTCCCCTACATATTTTAATTAAGGTAGGTATTTTGCTCTAAAATAATTCTGTAGGTTGTATAATTGGAACAAAACTGCGGCTTGTTTTAGTACGGTAGTTTTGCCCGTTTATCGTCATCTTAATTGTTTTGTTCTATAAAATTCGATTTCTTACAAATAATAACTATAAGAAAAATATACATGACACTGTGTAATTCAATTTTATTATACGGCATAAAATTTTGGTGAGGATAAAATAGAACAGACATTAACTCATTGCATATTTCCCAAAAAATGACAGTAAAACAATACAAATGTATTATTTGTCTATAAATTATATATTAGACAAATTATAATAAAACCCATACAAAACCAAACACTAAGTGCTATAGAAATAATAGACAGAAGAACAGAAAAATACACGAAACCACTAACAAAACTATTTTCAACAATTCAAATAATGAAGTAAAGAGTCTAATAATAAGTTTATGTGAAAATAAATCGAGTAACTCCAATGATATAATTAATAAAAATCAAATAAAAAATTCAATCAATAGAATACTTAATGATCTTGATGAGAAGGTGTGTATTGATAAAATTATAAAAAGTCAGTATGGTTAACAAACGCAATGAATGTATCAGGAATGTATTAGAATAATAATTATAAATATAATATCTAACGCTGATTTTAATCTCGTGGTAAAATATCTATTTAATTTATTATATTTTTGTATTTAATTAACTAAGTAGTAGTCTATTGTGTAATTGTAGGAATACGTTTTTTACCGTAAACAAATTATGATATCCATGAACTCCGTATACCAGATATGAACTTACAGCTCAGTTGGTAAACATATCAACTATTTGTAATTTATTGTTAGTTTGTTACTATGTTACTGTAATTGATTTAGCTGAATAAATAAATAATAATATCCTTAAAACAATGAATAAACCGTTTTTAGATGAATTATTTGGTGACATTATAATATTATATTATACTTAACATAGGTTAATTCCTACACTCACAATAATATGTTTCATAATTTACAACATTTATTCAGTAATAATTATTTATGACGTAAGTATACACTTATACTAGTGGTACCTTATTGTGAACTAAGTTATTAATAATCAAGACAGAGATTAAAGAAGTACCAAAATCTTAAATCATGTGAAATAAAAATAACACAAGTTAATACGAATATACGATGGGTTAGTAAAATTGTATAATGTATATATTTTTTTTTCTATTGTAAAAATGTAATTAATTAACTCACGAGAGCACGAGTTTTCATTCAACAAGTGTAATTAATAAGTATTAATAAACACTGGTACGGACATCATGATAAATAAACAATTAAGAAACATAGTATTTAAAAATCAAATATAGTTGGTATTACGAAATGAAATAGTTGTGTAAAAACTATTTGCCCTTAGAATGAATAAATAAATATTGTTATTTCCAGTGTGTATAATGAGTTAATAACGAAGAAACTATTATTAAACAAATTGGGGTCAATGTTTATGCGAAAACAAACCTACAACCAACATTATTCATTAAAAAATAAGTAGGGAATGCAATAAAATCTCGCAACAACTTTATTTAAATTAAAACCAAAGATGACTAACAAAAATAAAATTACCATGAAATCATGAATTAATCATAAATAAAAAAAATAATTATCCCTGAGATGTACCCATACGAATTAAGAACCTAACACTAATAAATTGACTATATACAACGAGCACTACTCATATCATGAATAAATATAAAATCCCTAAAAATCATGCACGAAGAGCAAAAAGATAAAATATTTATCAAAAAGCGTAAAGAAATAATAATCAAAGACTGATTCAAAACAGATACCGAGTTTTCACATAAACAAGACTATGACCAATATTTCAAAAAAAGATTATATTAGATAAAATGCCTAATAAATTTGCTAAAATTATAAACAAAATACCTTATATTAAGTAGTACATAAATAAACTATTCAGTATTAATTAACTAGTATATAAAACTGAATAGACATTTTTATAATACCGTATGATATTTGTTCGATGTAAATATTATAATACTCCGTAAGAGTTAGTCGTCGATTTCTATTACGCCTAGTGACAAACTATAGTATTAAACGCCTATTTATATTGCTGTATACGGGCAATATATTGTTTCATATTATGTATATTATACGAACAATATATATATATATTATATCTCTGCGAATATGTTGACTCGGAGAAGTGTCTGAGAAGACGCATGCGAGAACCATCATCCTGTTCCCACGATGACCTACGTGACTTAAAATGCTGATTTAGCACATTCTAAATGCTCGGCGCACGGACCGTAGCACGGGCACCGGAAGGCGGTGATTAGTAGAGGATACACACCATCGAACAAGACAAGTGACTATCATGGACGCAGCAGACCCTTAGAAGTATAACACAGAATCTCGTACAGAACCTCTATTATTTATATATATATAATTCACAAACGATAAATTAAGTTTTTCTTTTCAATAAAAAATAGTGATAAATTAAATCCGTCTAAGTATAATTTATTCTAATCAATACCAAGGTTAAAATTATCGTACGACGGTGTACCTACCACATTTCAATTTCGTATTATCATACTCATTGTTGTTATACTTATATATACAATTTTAAAATGATTTTCCTTAAGCTCCTATGTATACCTATATATATATATATATGAGAACTTCAACAAAATTAATTTTTATGGGAAATAACATACATATATAACATGGCTATTAATATTAACCAAACCATTATTTTTATCTGCTATAAAAATATAGTTATCTACCCAGTGGTCATAACAGTATAATTATTAATTACTAATCACAGCATCACATCATACACATTAGCCCAATCTATTCCTCCCAAACAATAAATATTGAAATAATATTTATAGTATAAGCTACATTTTAAAATTAAAATAAACTTAATTTAATAACTTTTTCCCGTATTGCAGAAAAAAAAACTTCCACGTGTGAGTAGACTGGAAAAGATTCAAATATTGCAAAGACAAAACAACCATCACGTTCATAACTATAAGAAAAATGTTCCTATAAAAAAAAAAAAGATTAAATAAAAAAAAAGGAACAAAAACTAATAGGCTTATATCAAACGTCTCAACCGTATGTGTTGTCTCCGTCTTACACACGTACGACATAATACATTTTCGTTCACCAGCTTCAATACTGTGCTTTTAGCTTTAATATTAGAGTGAATTGACCTATTATCAAACTTTTAGGTGAGTACATTAATTATGTTCTCTCGTTGGCTTTTTACGATATTTTAATTTTTAAGTGAATTATGAGTATGAAATTATTAAATATTTGAAAATGCTCATAATTCACTTAAAAAATTAAAATATTGTAAAAAAACAACGAGAGAACACAGATAATGTATTTACCTAAACGTTTGATAATAGGTCAATTCACTCTAATGTTAAAACTAAAATCACATTATTGAAATTGGTGAACGAAAATTTACCATGTTGTATGTGCGTAAGACGGGGATAACACATACAGGTCCTCTTAAGTATTCCAAGTTCTTACAGCCTTAAATTGTATAATGTACCATTAGCATAATGATGAAAATCCATAGTTGCTGTAGATGAGTTTTGAAATATGTTATCGTTTAATTAATGTTACTTAGTAATACTGGTACCAATATAGTTATTAGTTGTCTGTATTGATACATATAGCTATATAAGGCTATATAATATTATAATATCTTATAATAGTTTAGTAGATAAATTCCAATTTATTGTTAATAGTATTTTCTCCAGAATCTGATTTGGTAGGACTACTTATTTATAACTACAATTCTAGAAAATGAGAAAAGTTTTAATTTAACAAGGAATAATTTAATTTTTATTAAAAACAAACTGTAAAATATAATTCTATTATACATCACCTTACTCCATCACGACCGCGTAATATAAAGCATAAATAATTTTGTTTTGATTGGGTTTTCATTTCTCTAGTTTAATCAGATTCCTTGCTAAACGCCAATTGTCAGAGATACCAGAATACTTAATAATTGTAGCTGTTATATCTATAAAAAATATTTTGATTAATAAAATAAAAAAATATTAAATAAATATTATTGTATTTGTATAATATATTATGTACGTTGTAGGTACTTATAACTTATATAAGTTTTAAGTTATAAGTGTATACATATAATATATATATATTTAATATAATATTGTAAGATTTTAAATTATTAAAATGTGATAACTAATCTCTACTTTTTTTAATAAATACCAATTACAAACCATACATACATAATAAATAAAGCACGGATTTGTTTACATTTGCATATTTATTCTGATTGACCGTATGATATGCTAAATGAGCACAAACTTAATTTCTTGACAAGGTAATGATTTAAATAATAAAACTGTTTTAGTGCATATTTTAAGAATTGCATTTTTCTATTTTAAGAACTTATTTTACAATTTTAATGCATATTTTATCTTTTAGTGCATATTTCGATATTTTTTTTGTTTTTTGACATTTTTTTAAATATTTACTATTGTTCTATTATATAATATAAAAAAAAGTATTGTATTTTTATAGTTTCGATTAATATCAAAATAAATTATTAGGTAAGTACCTATGTATTAATAGGTAAACGGTTATAAACGGTTTTCCCAAACATGACCTTAGATCAATAATTTGGGAAATAAAATACTTATAAGATGATGATGATTTAAGATGAAAATTAGATAAGTATATCTACAGTAAGGTTCCATAATTTTTTTTAAATACCTATATTGTGTATATTTAAACAAAAAATAACGATATAAATATATAATTATTGTTAATGATCATTTAATTCACAAATATTATTAGAAATTGAAATGTTTAGGTACATTTATTATTAATATAATAATAATTTATTATATTTTATTTTACTATGTACAATAACATTTAAATATTATTCATATCAACGCTTTCGAAATGAATCACAAGTTATGGGTGTGATACACAATTTTATAAGTACAATAGAAAGTGGAAACAAATATTTTCTCTCCTTTTTTCCCACTAAGATGAGCAATTTTTAACACTTTTCATAAAGGATTTTATTTTCGTAATTTAGTAAATTTTCATAATTTATAAATATAAAATACCCAGTCTTGGACAATTTTCTGAGGCCGTTTCATCACCAGACTATTAGCCTCAGACCAGTTATAATTATTATTTGTGACTTAGTAAAAACAGAAGATTCAGCAGTATTAACATATTACAAAAAAATAATAAATAATAATAATTGGTACCTACTCTGGAACTATAAATTATCATTGGTAAACCATATAACCAACTGATTATTATTTATTACATAATAAATTATTAATTAAATTGATTAATACATAATATAGAAATTATATACTCATAGCAATACTAGCATAAAGCATATGTAGGTAAGTCGTAATTACCTATCTATTATTTATGAGAGCTGGTAAAATGTAACTAAATTAAATTACATCTTTTCTAAAAGTTGATATGTAAACTGCGGCAAAAATAAAAATGAACATTATACAATCTGTGATAAAACCTATAAGATACATTAAAATCATTAGATATACAAATTGCGGCAATTTATTTTATATATTATACAATATTTATTTCATATTGAAAATAACCACTTATTTTTTAATTATATTTAAATTTAAATTAAAAATATTGTTCAGCACTATTAATTGTTTGCCGTTTTGGCTAAACATTTTTGAAAGTTCCGTATTAAATAAAACAGCACGTACAAAGTAGAATTATCACTTGTGATATTCTTTTATGTATAAAGGAGCTCAAGGATACTTAACATATTGCGTTAAAACTTAAAAACAAATTTGGGTTTTCGTTACAAAATTTGTATCCAACATAACATTAATAAAACGATATATATATTATGCTATGTCAAACTCATAATACAAATAGGTATTATAATATATGATGCATGTGTATACGATATACCTATTACCTATTTATGTTATCGTATCGATATGTATATTGTATATGTACAATGTACATAGTATCTATATAATATATTATATATAAAATAAATTGCCGCAGTTTGTACAACGTATCTTATCGGTATTGATGCAAATTGTAAAATGTTAATTTTTTTGCCGCAATTTACATACATCGACTTTTAGAAAAGGTGTAATTTTACACTTTTTACACATAAAACAACCAAAAAAAAGCGGGTAAGTGAGTATCGCTCTGCTGTACATTAGGGGGTGGGGTGGACTTCGGACTAGGGTAGATTAAATTTGAATGCAATGATAGGTATCATTGTATAAGAAAAACGATTCTGAACGGAGATGATTTGTCAGTCTGGGATATATTATATTTAAATATTGTCATATATTCTATTTTGAAACAAATTCAAACATTTAAGTAAAAGTTTCAAGATCTTACGTTTAGTAATTTTTTAAAAATAACAAAAATCGAAAATTATTTATTAGTAAAACGTTATTTTACACGTGCGTATTTTTGATTTCAAATTAAAATTAAAACTTTAAACACTCGTAAAATTTTTTAAATTGAATAATCATCAAACTTTTTTAAAATTATTCTAAGCTTAACTTACGCACAGCATAGTATTAAATTTTCAATTCTTAGCTTTTGATAGTAAAATATTTATGAATTTTTTACTACCAAATAGTGAAAAATATTCATGATTTTGACGAATTTTTGTCAATATTTGAACTTCAAATGCTAATAAAAAAAAATTGTGCCTATGTATTTTTATAATTTTTGAATGAGAGTTAGAACAAGTTATGTGGACCCTTCAATTAAATTTTCAAGTAATTTGTCCCAGCTAAATTTTTTTTTATCAACATTTATAAAAAAAAAAATAAAAAAAATTGATTATTTCAAATGCCTATAAATAGCTCAAAAAAAGTCAAAATGTTTTGAAAATCAAATTACGTAAAGAAAATGGCAATCTAAATAACTGGTAAAATTTTCAAGTATTTACGACTTATACTATTTGAATAACAACAAATATCAAAAATCGTTTGAGGCTAAACCGTTATTTAATGCGGTTTTGTAAAAATTTAAATTTCAATCACTCATAAAATTTTTTTGTCTTAGTCCGGTAAAGTTTTTTTTACAGATAGTTGAAGAAAAATTTATGGAGAACCTTGTACCAAATTTTCAAATCTTAGTTATAAAAGAAAAATTTTTACGATTTTTCAACCACAAAATTACTTGCAAATTTTCGCAATTTTGACATATTTCGTATAAATTCGAACTTAAGCACTTATAAAAAAAAATTGTGACTAACGATTTCGGATTTTTTTTTATCACTTTATGAACAACTTATAAGAAACTTTGTATTAAATTTTCAAAATTTTCTGGTCGGCCAAAAAATTTTTATCGTTATTTAAAAAAAAGTACTTAAAAAAATTTAAAATTTCAATTGTCTATAAATAGCTCAAAAAAAGTTAAAACACTTTGAAAATTTAACTGTGTATGGAGAACGTTAATATAAACATTTGGTGAAAATTTCAAGTATTTACATAGATTAGTTTTTGAGTTATAGCAAAATAAATAATTCGATTTTGTCGAAAACTGGTTTTGCGTAAAAAATCCCGTTTTTCTCTCATTTTTTTAGGGTTTTTCCCGACTCATTTAAAAAATATTGAAAATGTTTGACTTTTGACCCCCCCAAAGTACCAACTAGATGAATTTTCCTATTCAAAGAGGGACTGAAGTCAAAAATCGGAGCATTATTACTGCTCCAAATGTTGTCGTCAGACACAAAAAAAAACACACACATCATAGTAAAATCAATACATTCTTCACTTTGTTCAGAATCTAATAAATATCAATAAAAATATTTGAAATGCTTCAAACAGATAATAAATACTTTACTTAAATAATAAATGGTTTACAATTAAAAGTACTCAGCACGCTCTGTATAATTTCGTTAACTTCATAATATTATTATTTATATTTACACAAATAATACTATTACTATAAACTATTTAAAATTCGCTTGGATTCACGTGTGTCGACTTGACGATATACGTAGTTTTTTTTCTGAACAGTGGTAATAATTTTATTATTTTCATAAATATTAAATTTTAAATCTAAATAATTATTGATTTAGATATACGCATTAAATATTGTATTATACATTGGTGTTGACTATTGAGTTATTTTATACCTAACCGCTAACCGAGAAATTAAATTAAATACAAACATTGGTGACATTGAATATTTAGATGTAAAATAAAGTTTTTGTAATATTTGAAAATTAATAATACAAAATAGTTGTAAATTGTAATAATAGTTAAAAATTATAAATTATTCATATTTATTATTATATTCATTCATAAGACAAGTGTTTGTAGTTAAATTTATATTTATGAAATTTGTCAAAAACACAATTAGGTACATTTAAATAATTTTCTGATTAAAAATTAATAAAATATTTATTTTTAATACTCTGCAGACTTTGGACATTTTATAAAAGACTCCTCACAAGTTTTTTAAATCATACAGTTTTAAAGATATCTCGATTAATTTTAAACTATATTTATATTACGAAGGTACGGAAATCATATTACCTCTGTTCTACGCGCTATTGACTTAAAATTCAATAATTAATACTACTATAATAATATATTATAATTTATAATATAAAATAATATTATAACATAAGTGAATTATTATGGGAATATAATATATATTTAAAAACATCCTTATAGAAACATTATAATAGGCCGACAGGATGACCTAGCTAAAGCTGTAAGCATGAACATAACATTTTCAGTATAGCATTGAACATTTTTAACGGCTGAAATTTTTCATTTTTTTTTTTTTTTTATAGAACAACAGAAGTTAGTACACAATTAGGCATAGTGTTATAAACGTATGCCGTAGTCACGTTTCCAACTTCGTCATATATAATAATAATAGCATAATGATTATAATAATAATTACATATAATATTACAATATTATTACCTACATATTATATAATATATTGTATTTAACAATTCATGTATCGATATATCTATAATGAAGATTTAATTAATTATAAATTATAATTTTTTTTAAATTTTTAACAACATTTTTAAATAATAAACTATGTGAAACAGTTATAGTATTTTTATTTTAAAAGTAAGTCGGTAAATTTTTTGTGTAAAAATGTATAATTAACAAAATATGGTCTACTGTCTATTATTTAAAAAAAATAAATAATTGCAAAATCTATATGAAGAAAAAAATTTCAACATTTTAACGATTTTGAAAATGTTTACGAAATTGTACAGCTCCTAGGATGACCGTCACCACACATATATATATACCTACTCGTTTTTCATCGTGTATATATATATATATATATATACAATGATTTGTCGTATAATTCCATTTCAACATATTATCCAATATTATAGTAAATTACTCAATGACGAGTACCATAAAAAATCACATAACTTTTTTTTTATATAACTGAGAGATATTATTGTTGTAATATATATGCATAAATTAAAACCATCGTATATTTCTATAAAAAAAAAGGCGTGAATAAGATCATGGAAATTTTTACAGTATGTATAATATAAATTACTTACTGCGGACCAACTACAAAACCCGCACATAGCGCGTGACGCGTGTGATACTTTTTTTATTTATATTGGATACTGCTGACACAGTCGTAATAGCTACGAGTGCCTATACTACGAAATAGCACCTCTCTCGAAGTGTTTAAAATAAGTGCGTTCAAAATGCTCAAAGTATTCGTCAGAATTCTTCAAGCGCCTCTAAACGCAGGACGCGCATTTAATGCTTTGTAAACGTTATTCGATTTGCGTTCAAGAATGTGCTGCCGACTGCCACGCACGTATAATTTTCTGACGATACAATAATTAGGTACTCAAATATTATATTGTGTAGCGACTGTACACTGTAGCATATAATATTAATATATACACCGTGTGTGCATTTTAATGTATATATATATATATATAATAAACGTATAGTTACACTGTGCATCAATGAATTTTATTAGACATGAAAAAAATGTTAACATATAGACTACCTAGTTCATGGGGGCCCATAGGTAATATTTTAAGGGCGGAAGGGTAAATACAAAATCATAAATTTAAGCTAAATACAAAGGGCATTACCTATGTCTTTTCAATACCTATATATAAATATAAATATGCTATTACTTACATAACTATAATTTGTTTTTGTATTTAAGTATTACTGCAGTTAATTAAAATATATTTTAATAAGTAGATATACCTACAAGAAAAAAAATAGAATAAATAATAGGTATAGGTACATATTACATAATATATGTAATCAAATGTATTATTCGGTACCGATAAATAAGAGCGGCACATTTCTTCGTTTCATTATTTTCATACTAACGTAGTTAAATAACATTTTGTTTGATGGTATCTGCTATAAGTTATTAACTAATAATATCATAGTAATATATTAATTAAATTATAGGTTTAAATTATTTTTCAGTGAGCAGGGAGTTGTAGAGCCCTGTTTTACCACACCCTATACTATCACCAATGGACACCTATGGACATGGTTACGTATTACGTACATCGTACCTGAATAAAATAGGATTTTCTTAACGAAGAATAAATAATCCAGATGAGTACCGCTGCCACTCGTGTTGTAGATGAGCCGTCGATTGAATCTAAGTCATTTTTTGGTAAATCCGTCATAGGTTTCCGGATATAAAATATTCATTTCGTTCTCTAATAATTACATCAACGACAATAATAAATCTTTACGTTAATCACTGATAAAGTTTTAAATTATAATTTATTAAATAAATTTATTACATTTATTCGTAGCACGATTTTATAATAATGAACAATATAGACGCTGGCACACTGCAGTACATCACTCGACTGCGCCGGCCCACAGAGCCGTACAGCGTAGTCGGTCATCGTTATAAATGTTATAATAATAATAAAATTGCTTACTTAACTAAATTCGTATTATTAAAAAGGAATTCCTAACATGAGTTATTACAATCATCATAATATATGGTTTATAAAAACAATTTTATTTTTTATGTTTTAATTTCAACTCAAACAAATAATTTTTTTTTCTTGGATTTCATCATAAATATAATAGCTAATAAGTAGGTATGCATAATATATTGATAAGCCTTAGAAAAATGTTAAAAATTGTCCAAATATGCGTGATTTTTAGTGAAATTGATTTTTTTCACAATTACTATTAATTAAATTAAGGTTAGTATTAAAAATACGAAATTATTTAAACGTACATAAACCTGGCACTACAAAGTTAACATAACAATCTAAAACCATTCCAACAAACTCTTCTCGGACTTGTTGGACGTTATTAGACAATTTTTGGAAGCTATATTAAAAGTTATTCAATTTCAAAGTTTATAGTGTCAACTTCACAACCAGCACTACAAATTTAAGTAAAATTCTAAAAACTTATTTAAAAATATACACATAACATTTTGAAACGTTGTTGGACTTTTGTTGGACAAATACTAAAAACACTTTCTGAATTTATACGATCTACAGTAATTTAGTTTTTTCATATTTAAATTATATTCATATTAAAAAAATCGTATTTTTATAATAAGTTCTTATGTCCAACAACTTTGAAAAGTGGTCCAACAAATATGTTTACACATCATAGATGAAGGAAAATTACTCCAACAATTTTTACTTATTTTTAAATCACCATTTTTTCCTCTGGTACTACATTTTTTTATATTAAAAATGATATTATTTTTATTATTTAATTATATTATTTGATATGTTTTTATTTTTAAGTAAGCAAAGTAACTCTAACCATAATAACAATAATGACGACTATATTTGTCATTTATATGTATAGGTATAATACTATTTATCATCACATACATGCAGATACAATTTTATAGTATAATTATATTATATTTTATGGTATAATAATACCATTTATGTTAGTATTTAAAAAAATATATATATTAATTTAAAATTACATGTAGGTATGTTTTAGATTCTCGTAGAGTGATTAATGTATATGTATATTGACTTTACAATGATGTGTGTGTGTGTTTTTTTTATATGTTTATTGTTTACAATTTTACATGATAAGTAGATACCTATACTAATATTAAAAAATGACATATTAATTAATAATTACTATAATTATTTTTATGACGTAAAAATTAGTCTCTTAGAATAATATTATATGATCAATTAAGTATTTAATTTTTTTATAATGAGTAATAATAACGATATTGATATTAATATTTTATTAGAAAAATAGATACCTACTACCTATTAAAATTTAATATTTATCAAAATAGTTAGAATGGTTTATTGCATATTCTTCGAGTTTGTGCTTTTAATTTATCAACTTTGCCAAAAGATTTAATAGTAATAAATAATAATATGTTATTAACGTAAAAAAACGCAAAATATTAACAATTTATTAGAAGTTATCTAAATATTATCATTTTAGTTTAGCAATAAGCTTACAAAAAGTTATGAATAATGTAGGTATCTCTAAAAGGAATTGATACAATTGAAACTGTTATTGGGATTAATAATCTGTCTTTACGACTTTACCCAAGAGTAGTAAAAATCAATTTTTGCAAATACTTAGTTACCTTTACAACTTTACAAGGTTTTATAAAAATATAGTAATTTCTTATATATTGGAGAAATGCATAACCACCATAACCTAAATATAGCAATAAATATTTACAACAATTTGTTGATGAAACTAAAATATTTTTAGAAAATGGTATAATAAAGTTAATATTATAAACCTTCAAAATTACTTTTTTCTTTATTCTACACTTCTACAGCCAAATGAAAGAAATAATTCAATTATAACCAACTTTTACATTTTATTTTTATTTTTATAAGTATAATAAATAAATAGTAAATTGTTACAGTTATCATAAGAATACAAATTATTTCAATATAAATAAAGATAATTTGTATCCATTACAGACCAATTTTAATATACTACAGTGGCGCAACTAGCACAAAATCTTAGGGGGGGCTATAGCCCCACCTCAATATTATACCAAAGTAACCGTGGGGGGCTATGCATATCATCTTAAGATTTAAACACCATTAATATCAACATTTATTTTTAATTATATATTTTATTTATAACAACTTATAAGAAACCTTGTATTAAATTTTCAAGATTTTCTGGCCACCCAAAAATTTTTTATCGGCATTTGAAGAAAAAAAACTTAGAAAAGTCGAAAATTTCAATTGTCTATAAGTAGCTTAAAAATGGTCAAAATATTTTGAAAATTGAACTGTAAAGAGATAACCATAATATAAACATTTGGTGAAAATTTCAAGTATTTACAATGATTCGTTTTTGAGTTACAGCAAAATTAAAAAATCGATTTTTTTGAAAACTGTTTGAAAATGTTTACTTTTGACCCCCCAAAGTACCAACTAGATGAATTTTCCTATTCAAAGAGAGGCTGAAGTCAAAAATCGGAGCATTATTACTGCTCCGAATGTTGTCGTCAGACACACATCATTGTAAAATCAATACATTTTTCACTCCGTTCAGAATCTAAAAAAAAAAGGGAAATACAGCTGAATTTTCAAAGGTTTATTAATATTTTAGGAATCAATTAAATAATTTATTTTGGGGGGACTAAGCCCCTCCAGCCCCCCCCCTAGTTGCGCTTATGAATATACATAATAACCAAGAAAGTATAAAATAAATGAAATATGTAAATAATGATAAATCTAATAAAAATGTCAATAAATTAATTATCAGTCATAGAATCTTCTATTTCTATTATATTTGTAGCAAGTAACACTTTTCACTTATAATGATTTAATCGTCGCAAATTTTAATTAATTATTAACTTTATTTAGTTATATTGATTGTATTACCCAGGGGCGAACGCAGGAAAAAATTTCGGGGGGGGGGGGTTTGAAAAAATTTACAAACCACAGGAGAAGGGAAACTTTTTAATAACTAATAATTTATTTTAATTTTTTTGAAATTTTATTAGTAATACATTTGTAGGTCAGAGAATTTCTTTTTTGTACCTACTATTTCGGGGGGGGGGGGGGGGGGTTAAACCCCCAAAACCCTCCTCTGCGTTCGCCCCTGGTATTACCTATACACGTACAGTGTAATCTCAATTATCCGCGTAATAGAGTGACGTACTGATGTGCCATCCACGGATTAGTGAATTTCATGGATAATCCACTAAATTTAAATTGAAATGACAATTCAATAATTATTTTATTAGAAAATTATAATAAAATCCTGTAATTTTGTATAGTATATTTTAAGGAAAATGAATTAAGAACACCTTTTATTTTTATTTAAAAATTAATTTAATACGACGTATAATACTTATCCTATATTTATTTTTTGACAAACAAATCAATAACAAGTTGTTGTTTTTTTGTTTGAAAATACTTCTTTTCAACTTCAGATTGAAATTTTTTTAACATAATTTTGTCACAAAAGTTTATATCGGCTTATTCTTCTAGATATTGAATAATGCCTTGTAATAAAAAAAAGTTAAAACTAAAATCAAGTAATTAATGCAAAGTTTATTCGATACATGTGTCTCGCACAGCAGACAGCTGTAAACAGGTTACAGATAGTGTTGTATAGCGAAGATACATATGTGCGTGTATCGGTCAATATATTCTGGATAAAAGGAAAAACATAAAATAAATCAAAATTACGGCTGTAGCCCATATGCGCAAAATATAACTCAAACGCAACCAGAAAGTGCAAAAATAAATATTCCATAAGCGCTAATTAATTTTACAAAATTAAAATATATTTTATTAAAATCATATAGTTATTAATATTAAGCTGTATAAGTGATTATAAAATGAATTAAAACAATTAAAATTTTACAGACAATGCATTATACCAGGGGCGGCCAAACGGTCGATTGCAAACGATTTCAAAGTCGATTGTATTAGAATTTATTTTTAGGCTACACAAAAAGTATGCTTTTTAATAATTATATAGGTATAGGTACTTAATAATAAAAAAAAACTTTTTTATGAAGTCGATTCACAAAAGTGAAGTATATTTTTAGTAGATCGTGGCCAAAAAAAGGTTGGCTGCCCCTACACTATGCTATCTACACTTGGACATACATTGATTTGTGTAGAAAATGAATTGTACAAAGTTGCTCAAAATGAGTAGGACAAAAATATAAATAATATACCATCGTATAAAATAGTATAACTGTTATTGACTATATAAGTATTCTAAATTACTCTTAATCGTGAAAATTATAATTTCCTATACTCTTGGTCTACGTGGAAAAATGTTATACTACGATGTGTAGTTAAACTATTGATTTTTAATTGTTGGATGAGTTCTTTTAATGAAATAAGTGCTGCAGAAATTATTTTTTGATATTCTCTATACGTGGGTTTTGTAATAGTATATTTTTAACTTCCATCAGTTTACGAGGATTAATTATTAATTTGGTCGCTCAGAAATAAAGTCAGCCGCCTTTCTCGTTTACAATTATTACGAATTATTTATCGCCGAATATACATATTTTCTACAGTATTGTGATTATAAAATATATTTTCGTTTTCCGTCAAAATGTTGTCAACCGTCACCGTAATTTGTTATACGATAAAAATAAATATAATACGATAATATTAAACTTCAACTGAACTCGATCACTGTTGATGTATTTTTGAATTATAATAATACTATGTATTTAATTAAAATTAATAATTTTAAAATGAAACTTATAGTGTAACGGATACAAGATACAATATTGTATTATTGCAGGTATTGCGGAATGCGGATGATATACGCGCGTAGCAAGTGAAATCGTATTTGTATAAACTCGAACTTCGAATAGTATAAAGTTCCTATACAAACACCAGTTATAGTAAATAACATATTATCGTACATATTATAATATTTGATAGTTGAATTAATTATTAATATGCATTTACAGTGCCGAATCTCGAGAACTTAAATTGTTTCTCAGCCTCGACGAATTTTGCGTCCAGCACTGTCTCGCTTATATGATTCGATGTAATGAAACTCGAATATTTTTATTATTTTTTTTTAATGCATATGTCAAAAATTACCGATTATGTGTATTATTCCTAATATGAATACCTAATGTATTATAATATACTGTTTGAATGTACCTAATTTATTCAAAGAATTAAATATTAATGCATAATGCTCATTGCTCATATATTATGATCTGTATATTTTAAATATTAATACATATATTGTGTTTTATTAGGTAGGTACCTATTTTTTCAACAATACAAGAATATAATTATTTAAATTTAAAACTTGTAGAATTGTACTCGAATATTTAATTTAGGTAATATATAAGCAATTGAGGCCATAAATTAAAACTTATTGATGATTATTAATTTCATTATTATTATTAATTATTAAATAATTTATTTAATCTTGAACAAAATTTAACAAACACGTGGTAGCTCTAATGATTACTATTGTTTAATACTGCATATTATTATTAACAAAAATACATTATAACCGCGTTAATATTTTGATTTTTATTAGTTGAGTGTTGGATAACTATTACACTCTACATAGAAGCCTATTAATTTACATAATATAAATCTTACCACAGAAAAATATTACATATTATTTAATGTATTTATCTGCACTTCATCTCCATATTATAATACTAGGAAATATGAGTGAAATATAATATTTAAAATTACCAAATTTATCTCCTTCCATGATGGTAAATACTAAATTTTGTAAAAAGAAAAATATCTCAACGTTGACAGCAGTATCAATGTTTTAATAATATACAGTGGAGCGTCGATTATATACGCACGTCAATTATCCGGCCCGTCAATTATCCGCACTACAAAATTTTTGAGTACAAATTTATTTTTTATTATTAATTATTATTAATTTAATTTAGTTTTATCATTTGTTATGTTTTATCGTGTAGTATAATTGTTATATTATATGTATATATGTAAGTTATATTATGAAATGCGAGATTATTTTATTTTATTAGATTATTAAAAAATTGATTATTATTTCAAATAAATACATTATATTTTTATTTTATTTTTTTTTATTATATTTTTTATATTATGTATGAATATTATACTTAGTATTGTATCTAATAAATCAGTTTTTAACTTTATATTAAAATTGTCAATGATTGTTTGATTATCCGCACAAATCGATTATTTGCACCCCCTTCAGTCCCAATTAGTGCGGATAATCAACGCTCCACTGTATTTGCATTATTTGGTGTAAAAAACATAAAATATTGTTGTCATACATACATATATAGACATAATATTATAGAGTAGTGGGTGCTCATTTTTTTAAAATATTTATTCTATCATTAATAAGTACTAGTAATTCCTTTATTTATTAGAAATTATATAAAATACACTGTGTACGTTTCTCGAATGTTCATTTGAATGTCGGTAATATATATTAAATGTTATTAACTCGCCAATTCTCCTACAAAAAACCTATCATGTATTATTAAATATACCTACACCGAAGTAAATTAATAGAGTACCTACTGTGCGATACAAATGTCATTGAGATTTGAGAAACACTTTTATGATATACATTATACAGCACAACCCGTTAAAGCTACCAAGAACAACATAATATAAATAAGATAAAATGCAATTTATTGAATCAAAAAAACTGTATTGTACACATCAATAAATGGGCTTCGAATCAAACATCAGTGCTCTACGTAACAGAATATAGGTAGTGTAAATTTAAGCAATAACAATAAAATATCGGCGTCCGTGATCCTACGTGCGAAAATAATAAGAACGAAATCAAACGTCCGGAGAACCGTCGTCGGCGGTCGTACTCATTACCCCGATCGCGACCGCTATATGAACGCAAACAGCGAAAAAGCCTTAATAGTAAAGTATACGGTATACCCGTATACGTACGGCTTTCAAAAGACGCACATTACGCAAATACGAAAAGAACGGATTGGAAAAATTGAAAAATCTTAAAATCACGTTAGTAGAAATAATAATAATCAATATAATCGATCGCACATAGAATAGACCATATATAGAGTATTAGAGTAATAATTACTCTATGACATAGAACTTTTTTCTATGTGACTGTTGCAATTCTGGTTGTTGTGAATGTGACTATAATATTAACGTTTTATTATACAAGACTAGCGGCTGGTGTGCCTCGATCCCAGGCTTGTAGAAGCCGCCTTTGGCGCCTTCGAGGGGGTCGAGTGAAAATCGTTTCATGGGAAATTCGGTTGGAAATGATAGTCGGGTGTCTAGAAATCGGTCACTAAAATTGTCATAGAGTTGATTACTCTTGAGTGTGAGATATCAGTAATCAGTAGGGCCCGGATTTATATGCTCTAAAAACCTAAGAAATATGCACTATAAAATATGCATTTATGCTCTTATTTTATAGAAATATACCCTATAAAATAAAAAATATGCAAAAAATCGATTACAATTTTTTTTTTATTTTTATTATTTTTATATTATGTTTAAATAAATTATACTATATTTACAAACACGACGAAACAAACACGATTAATGTATGATTCACTAAAATTTACTCAATAACAGATTACTACTTGTCCCGATATGTCTCAGATAAAATAATAAAACGACTTCCTCAAATTACATGGATTATAAATATAACTATAAATACGTTATTTTAATACAAATAACCAAAATATTACATATTATGCATTTAAAAACCGTATATATGCAAAAAAAAAATCGTAAATTACAGAAATATGCAGTACATGTCAAAAAATGACAAAATATGCAAAAATATGCAAAATAAAATTTTATATTTCGGACCTATTGATTACAAATCAAACTTGTAGTTTACCTAGCTATTTTTTGGACTATTCAGAAAAAACATGCAAATGCATATAAATCCGGGCCCTAGTAATCAGTTATCATTCGGTGTAAAAGTTTGTATTGACGCTTGCCCGGTGCTTGTTTGAAATCAATAAAGAATAATTAATGTGTACCGAAAATGGTAATTGAATGTCTAGCTATCAGTCATCATTTGGTGTAATATCGCTTCCCGTCGCCTGCCCGGTTCTTTTTTGTATGTTAAAAAAAAAAACATATCAAAAATTGTAATTGAGCGTCTAGCTATCAGTCCTCAACCTGGGCAAATATATACCTGGCTGAGCAATTATGGATTGGATACATATCGTAACGTTTGCCCGGTGCTTTTTTGCATGAGAATAAAATAAATAAATAAAATAATGGTAATTGAGAGTCTAGCAATTAGTCATCAACCAGTGCGAATCGATAGTTGTGCTGGGCAATCCGCCTACGGCGGATTGTTATACCTCCTGACGTCGTAAATCTGATGTTGTATTGTAGGAGAAAAAGTTTAAGTCGAATGAAATTTTAATGCCTTATATTTTGGGAAAATCGATTTATACACAACTAAATCACTTAGGTAGGATCACTATAAAGTATAGACTATGTGGGCGCGATTAATGAAATCTGAATTTTTTATTTGCTAAAAATTGAACATAATTTATGTGTTACTAATACCCCTCAGGTAGGCAATCCGACTGCGTCGGATCGCGGACAATGTTAGTATTGTGAGTTTAATAAATGAAATAGTCCACAATACATTTATTACATCATGTTGTTAATGTGTTATATTTTTTTATCTTTAAAATTTAAATTTGAAAGTTATTAGTAATTTTGCATAAAACCCTGATGAAGCTTGGATGTTTGTATTAATTGTCTTTTTAATGTATTTATCTACAATATATGTCATGCTTTTATTATATTATATATATATATATTGTCCTTAGTATAGAATATACACTATTTTAATATAGGTACCAAATTTATTAAATGAGTTAAATATTAATGTGCATCCTTGATCTATATAACTTTAATAAATACATTATAGCATAGTCTCTTAAAATATTACCCAAGTATTCCATACATACACATATTGTGTGTCATTAGGTAGGTACCAATCTTTTTTATAATATAATATATTATTTAGAAATATAATTAAATTTTTTTAAACATTTATTACCTAATTATTAATCTTTATTTGATCATAAGCAAATTTAACATAATCAGTGATAGTTAATAAGTACTATTACAAAAAAACATAATAACAAAGCTGATACCAAAACATATATTTGACATTTACAATATATTATGTGTTTGATTCAAATAGAAAATTAGTACATAATAATTGAAATATTGTTTTTAATTAGTTGAGTAACCAGTAACTATTATACAATAGGAGCACTTGGGTAATTAATATAAAAATCCTACCACAGAAAAATAATTTTATTTAATTTGGTAGTCTGCAATAATTATCTATATTGAAATATATTATGAGTAAAACATTCAATACTTGAATTTATCTCATCACATGATGTCAAATGTTGCTTTCTACTACAAAAATTTACCACCGTTGCCATCAAAATCATATGTTTAATACAATTTGCATTATATAGTGTTTACATACATAAAAAGAAAGATATAATAATATTTTATTTATCAAAATTAATATTTAATTAAGCACAGGTTTTGATTGATTTAATAAAAATTATAAAAATCTAACTACAGAATACATTTAGTAGTTTCTTAAAGATATGTACAATTGATCGTTAGTAATAAACATTAAATGTTATTAACTGCAGACTCGACAATTTAACGATAAGCCTATCACATACCTACATAGTTTATACTTTATAATATAGGTAATGCCAATTTTTATCTGCAAGCCAATGTCAGTGACAATAGGAAAATCAATAAGTAGGTATTTTTAGTTACACCATTCGTGTAAATAATAATTATAATTAATAATAACATAACATAATTTATAAAAATATAAATTCATCATTGCACTTTTATTGAAGAGTGTAAGTAAAATGCATAAGTCACTGTGTGTCTAATCTGTATTATGCATTCAAACAGCTTATATTTTATTTTATTTTCATAGTACTGCAGTATAATATAATATTAATAATATTATAATACATTTTAATAATAAAACAAAAGTGTGTGTAATGTACTCATATGACTGGCTGTGTAATTTTAATTACCTATACCAATAAGTAAGTGAGAAAGGTATATGTAATAACAACTATAAGTGAGCAAGGAATAACTATTCACTATTAACTATTATAAATATCTATACATACAATCGTGTCCGTGGAATTTATTGTAATTGTTGAATTATTTTAAATAATAAACAAATAATTACAATATTTTAATATACTTAAACATAATATATAATAATTGATACCTGTCTAAGCAATTCATCTACGGCGGATTGGATACATATCGTATCGTTTGCCCGATGCTTTTTTGTATGAGAATAAAAAAATGGTAATTGAGTGTCTACTATTGAGTCATCAACCAGTGTAAATCGATACTTGTGCTGGGCAATCAGCCTACGGCGGATTGTTATACCTCCTAACGTCGAAAGTCTGATGCTGTATTGTAGAGGAAAAAGTTTAAGTCGAACGAAGTGTAACGTCCTATCTTTTGGGAGATTCGATTTATACACAACTAAAACTGCGTCGAATTGCAGACTTTGTGGGCGCAATTAATGAAATTTAAATTTTTTATTTGCTAAAAATATAATATAATTTATGTGTAACTAAACCCCTAAGGTCGTAGTAATCCACAATACATTTATTACGTAATTTATTATGTTGTTATTGAAACTTGAAAGTTATTAGTAGTTTTGCATAAAACCTTGATGAAGCTTGGATATTCTTATTAAATGTCTTTTTAATGTATTTATCTAAAATATGTCGTGCTCTTTTTGTATTATAATATATTATCCTTAGTATAGAATGCTAATAATGCTACATGTTGACAAAACGACAGCACTGCTGTCTATCAATGTTTTTAATAACATTTGCATTATTTGGTGCACAAAAATATAAAATATTATCGCCATTCGCCATACACCCAAGTACACGAATACAGTACTATGCGACATAAACGTCGTCGAGAAACACTTTTATAATATGATATACAACACAACCCGTTATAGCTACCGAGAACAACAAAACAATATAAATACGATAAATGAATAAATGGGCTTAGAATCAAACATCAGTACTCTACGTAAGTATAATACAGTATACGCGTAAATTTAAGCAAAATAATAGGATAAATATCTCGTACATCGATCGGCATAATAATAATACAGGATAGAAATTTTAAATTTTATTCAAAATGACCTAAGAATAATATCAGAAAGTAATTCAGAAAATAATTTACTTTTTCCAAGGGAAAAAAACCTAGTAGGAATTATGTTAATACAAATCGAGATACAAATGTTAATACAAATGGAAAAATATCTCCTAATATATTTGAAAAACTAACAGATATTGACATAGAAGATATTTTAGATAAAAGCTTGGCTGATGCTAAAGAAGAAGCATTAAACCTAGGCATGTCAATATTTGATGATTAAATTAACCAGCCCCAGTTTTAAAAAAAATTTAAAGTAGAGGATTCAAGCAATTAGGACTTTGAAATGTGTGAAACACTAAGCCCACCAGAAATACCTGATGACTTGGTCAGATATTTCTTCGCTTATAAATATTGGTGAATACTTACTGCTAAAGGACTTCACTGATAGTTCAACCTTTTTTAAACTCTATGAAAGATCATCTGTAATTACAAACTAATGCCAATGCAGAAAGTGTAGGGAATTGACCATTCATAAATATTTTACTACATAATAATAAAAAAATAGTGATTAAAAAATCAAGTTTTTGTTGGCTTCTGGATAATAAAACCGAAGTTATAAGTAATGACAGACTTTGTCGCTTCATTAATACTGATGAACAAAAAAATTAAATATTAAAAAAATCACAAAAACTAATGAAAAAAGAACAAAAAACATTTGTAAAACTCACAAAAAATATAAATTGAAAACTGCATCAAAAATTGAAAAAAAATCTAAATTTAATACAAATGCTGGTACAAATTTGTCTGAAGAATCTACTAATGATTAACTATTTAACAACGAAGATTCCATTAAAATGTCTACATGTATGCCTTCTGTACATGAAGTAGAGTATTATGATCCAGTTTGGTCAGATATTAAATCAGAAATTTTCCTATTGGTAAAATTTTCTGGAGAACGTAAACAATCTGTATTCAAGTATGTTTGTTGTGTGTATGATGTTAACCAGGATGATGGTGAAATCATAGTACAAGGTTTTAAAAAATCTGATAAACTATAGGTACACAGTTTTCGTTCAAAGAAAATGATAAATCAACAATAGACTATGACATGATTTGTGCTATACTTTCTAATCCTGAAATTGTTGATAAAACAAGAAAACTGATCTATCAATTTCCAGGTTGTATCACGGTTATTGAAAAATAATAATTATTAGGTATATGTTATACCTACTTAATTGAATATTCTTATACTTTTATAGTAGGTAGGTAACTTGTTTTTATATAAGATATATTTGTATAAACAGTTGATTTACATTAATACTTAGGACAGTGTTTTTTTTTAATTTGTATTGTTATATTTGAATATTATATAAGGATATAAAAAGTTAAGTACATAAATTAATTAATTATTTGTTGAAAAAAAGTACCTAAATAATTTATTTTGAGTGTTTTTAATTTTCTTTAAATATTTTAATTTTGTTTTTATTCATTATTTTATAAATGGTTTATAAAGTTTATAATACTACATATTATACTTAAATAATTTACCTAAGTAAAATTCAAGATGAAAACAAAGATTTTTATAGTTGATATTTATTTCACTAGGTATTAAAAAATATTATTTTAACTATTAATATCTTATAAAAAAAATACGAGAAAAAATATAACAATCTAATTAATTTTTGTTGGTATTTTTGTTCCCGAGAGAAGCAAATAAAAATGTATATTAATACATAGTATTAGTTTAACTAACTCATTGGGTAAACTGTTGGTACCTTAATTAATAATTAATAAAATTGATGCAATAAATATTTACATAATTCAATAAAAATTAATTTGTGAAGATATCAAACATTCATCATTAAATTAAAAATTATAAATAATTAAGGTACCATCAATGTTTATCGTATTATAATTATTTATTTATCATATTTATTTATTTATTATATAATCACCAATCGATAATTGTGTAGGTGAATACAAATATGTAGTAAACATGAGTACCTACCTATAGATTAGAGTAAAAATAAAATTAAGTAAATATAACAGCAAGTTACCTAATAACGTATAATAAAACAAATGATACTTAGGTGCCATGATATTGACTAAAATCTTAATAATCCTCCATAAGTAAATATTAAATAGTCTGAACATGAATATGTAGTATTGGCATCTCAACTGACATATTATAGTATGCATATACTGTAATACCTCGTGTAATACCTATATAGGCTATATAGCTGTACTACAGGCATTCTGTCTAGTATATTATAAAATTAATGGTAGCCTCAGCATATATTCATAATATACCTAATAAAATTAATTATCATTGTATTAAAATATTCAGTTTATGATTGTACGAAATATAATTAAATATGTAGGTAAGTAATAATAAAACCTCAAATAAAACTATAACTAATAATTTATTTAGTTACTTTTTTTTCCAGCAATATTGTGTAGGTAATAATTAGCTATAAATTGAATAAAAAATATTTCCTGGTATTTCAAAATCCCAAATGCCTATAATATACGCCAGAGTGTCTAATCTAACCATGACATACTATGTTATAATATTATATAGGTCCTAAATGTATATTTATACTTTTATAAAGGTAATCTTTGGAAATCTCTAGTAATCGTTGGAAATCTGAAACAGGTGTATACATTTTTTAATACCTAGTGGTTTACCCCTTGCTAGCCAATAGCCAGAGATACAACAAGAATTATATTTCCATAGAATTTTGAGTTCAGCTTATTACAGTAGATGAAAATGCATATCTTTGCATCTGCTATTATATTGCCAGGGGGTGCAAGTGCACCCCCGTATTTACGTCGCTGATATTATATAAAATTTTACCATGTATTATTAATTATTATTATTCCCTGTTTGTATTTTTGGAAACTTATGTACCATATGCTTCAAAATACATGTTAAAATCAACGATATCGCATCGTACAAAAAATTATTTATCATTGATAAAATATCTATTACCTAAAAATTTTTATGACAAAAAAAAAAAAAAAGTTAAAATTAAAAATTAAATTGTACCTATTATAGGTACATAATTATTGTTACAGTATATATAGTTTATAATATATACATGCAGTGTATTTCAATATATTTTATAACAATCAAACTTATAGTTAAAATTGCATTACATCAGCTCTAGTAATACATTACAACTGGCATGATGCTTATAGATACATAACTAATTATGAAAAGTATTAAGTATTAAGTATATAGGTTCAATTCTTAAAAAAAATATTAGAAAGTTAGTAAATTTATTTAATTTTTATAAGTGATTGGTTTGTTTTATTTTATTTATTTATTATTGCAGAAAATTCCATATAAAAAATGTTCAAAAAGTTGCTAAAGTTTTTAGTAAAACATTTTTGACAAATTAAAATATGCAACAATATAATTTGGTCCAAGCATCTACAATATTATAATACAGGTTGATTTTTTTATCGTTGAACACTCATTATTTCTGAAAGTAGACAAACATTTTGCGGGGTAACCCCATACCACTCCACTCCGCGTATCTAAATTTTAAATACTTATAACTCATAAACTACTGGCCCTAAATTCGATTTTTATGTATCAAAATACTCAGAAAATTATTCTGCTTTGGAATATGAAATTAAAACTATATGTTGTCATTCAAAAAAGTAAAAAACTTAAAAAAATATAAGGATAAAAAATATTTAAAAATATAATTTTTTTAATAAAAATGTTGTTTTATTAACAACTTGAAACTATGCAAAAAAATATTTTGAAAAACATGAATACTTTCAGAAATAATGAGTGTTCTTCGATAAAAAAATCACCTTGTATATTGACATACTAATAAAATTCTATCATAGCTTGAACAAACCCAATTTGTCAATTCAATCTAGAGTTTGACCACCAACTATCAGCAAAAATATTCCTAAATAAAGAGCCTCTTGATGAATATGAGCAAAGCAAATGCTTTTGTATACCTAGTATACATTTATTTAAGATTGTTAATTAATATATATAGTTATAATCTTAAAAAAGTTACAATGAGATCATAAGTTATCAATCCTGTCTGTATTTTAATGTTGATACGTATACTTGTATACAATGTTCTCAGTTGGGGAGGACTTTTTGAAACCATAATTTTTTTATATGCTCAATATAACTTGAATTGATTACACCATATAGCTGTGTTAATAAGGTTGCAGTAATAGTTGTATTCATCTGTATATTATTATCTTGTCAATAGATTTAAAGAAGAAAAAAATAAAGAATATTTAAAATATAATCGATAACTAAAAATTTTTGTAGCTTTTGTTCAGTAACTATTTCAAAAAGAAACAAAAAAAATCAATAAAAAATATTGGAACATTTAAAAGTACCTTTTCTACCACATAACGTTCCATTGATTGGTTACACTGATCTAATGGCATCAAAATTTCAGGAAATGATGTCTTAGCCTGAAATATATTATATTATTATTTAACTAAAAACAAAACAAAGTCGTTTTTACATACATTTTTAACTCTTTGTATCATTATTGTTGGAATAACTAGTTTTTTTAAATAAACACTCCGTAAAAAATGATCAAAACAGTCTTTTGTAAAATGAGCAGAACACACTACACTCTTAGGTTTGACTTTTGATGAACATTGTTTTGCAAAGTTCATCCAAGCTGCTAATGTAGGATTCTCTTTTGGAAATCTAATTATTACATAAAAAAATTTTAAATTTTTTAATTGTTATTTTACATTGTATGTGTATGCTTGGATGTAATAAATAAATAGGTATATAACAATAATTATAATAGATATATTATAATACTTTAAATTGTAAATTGTTATCTAATATTATTAAAATCATTTATCAAACAAAACATACAAATTTCAATTTATTTAATGTGTGTAGTTAACTTACTTATGAAAAGTTACGCCTACGTTTTTTTCTTTGGCTACTTGCCACCTTCCACAAAAGCAACAACTCGGCATTTTAATTATATTAATTATTTAATATGTATTTATATTAATTATTTTAATTATGAAATAGAAATTATTTCATATATCAATTATTATCATTGAAATTTGTTGTCATGAAAACAGCACCATCTAACGGTATAGTTTATCGGATGCAGTGTTCGTGTGATAAATATTGCTGCATTATGCTTGTATAGCATTATACGTAGTGCCATCTCTATATTATTATTATTCTGAGCACTATTCACCCTTATCAATTTTTCCATGATTGTTTTTTTAACACAAAGTCCATGATTTTTAAACATGTTTATGTTGCAGTGGTGTCACCTTCACAAATTTAAATTATGTTCACCTTTAACATTATTTCTATTTGTACTTTACTTCAATTTTTATTTTCTAATATTTTTGTTTTTTGAATTATTAAATAGAATATATAAACAATGTACTCATTTACCTTTAGATTTAGTTCTTTCATTGTGTAATCTTTCATATAGAACCCCGGTTATTTAGATCTAAATGGTTAACTTTATTTCCATAATTCAATTAGTTACCCTTACAGTTAAATTCCTTTTAACCAGTTATATATTAACTATAAATTGACTTACCATATTACTCATCAATGCTTTCAGTAAACATGCCAATGTCTATTAGATGTATATTATATATCAATATATAATTTATTAGATCAATTTATCTATTTTTGATGTGTAATAGATCAATAGATGTTCTTTTTACGTTCCAAAATAAGTCTAAATGTGACAAATATTTAAAGTCTATAAGTGAATATTGTTAATACATATTTAAGACTGTCTTTTATTAGTATACAAACTAGCATTTTAGATTTGTATAAAATATCTATTATTTGTATAGGATTATGATACATGACTAATTAATATAATTTAATTAAATATAGTCTTTCGTCTTAAACTATAATCTTTATGTTTACCATTATTGACTAATAAGTCCACTTATATACTATTATACATTATGAGGTAAATGTACATATTTACGGTTGGATAGGCATTAAATGTAATTAATATATTCAAAAACAAAAATTAATACTTACACAAAATTAATTTATTTTAATAAGTATAAATAAATAATAACTAATAATAGAAAAATGGGCACTCCCATAAAATTCAATATATAGTATGTAAATGATATGATAAAATATAACAATTAAACATGTTAATTCAAAATTAAATTGTTGTAATGAAAGCATTTAAGCTTTTTTTTTAATAATGTTTTCAATAAAATTTACATTTATATTTAGTCAAATTAAAAAAAAAACTGTTACAAATTATAAATTATAATAATACACTATATACACTATTATTATTTATTATTTTTACATTTTTCCTGGGTAGGGCTAAGCGTAACCAATTTTTAATTCTGCATCTAACCACATCTTCAGATCCTGTTGGATGTTTCATCATAGTTACATCTTGAAAAGTTAAAATAATAGTAAAATTAATTTGAGTAAGTAACACTTTTAAGTAAAAAATGGTCTTACCAAGTACAATGTTAAACATTATCAATTCTTTGAAAGTATGTTTCCAAAGTTTCGACCTTTAAAGTTGTAGTTAGATGCGCAATGGTCTGTTAATAATGTTCTTAATAACAATGTGGTAGTGTCATTCTGCGATCTCCCCTCATATTGCTGTAATCTACTGATCTAAAATTAAAATTAAATTTGAATTACTGTTTTATTATGGTAGTTTTTAATAATTGGTGAGTAATTTAATTAATACAATAGTTGTCGTGAAGCAGACAATTGCAATTTTTCTTTAATATCACACACTTCAGCTATAGATTTAGCAGGTAGAATGAAATGTTCAGAACATTTTTGGTCTGATTGTTGATTGAGGTTTAGATTCTTCATTGCTCATGAAATATTGTAAATAATTTATTGGTTATCTGTTGACCTCGTACAATTTGTTGAACTAACAAAAGTTGCTGTTGAATAAATGTATTGTAGCATGAGACAAGTCCACGGCTCTGGGTGATGAAGGCTAAAAATATTCATTTTCTACAAAATAAAATATAAATATGTAACATATACCTATAATATGTATAAAATTTATGCTTATGCAGAAGAAAATATTTACCTTTATTGTGAGATTCATTATCATTTTCAAACATTGGTGGTGATAAACAATCATCAAAATTTGTTTCTGTTAGTAGTTGATCTACAATACACTTGATATTAATTATTGACAAGTCAGTAAGCAATAACTTTATAATATAAATTATTTAATTTTAAGTACCTTGAACAAGTAAATTCATTTGTGTCAAATTGTTCTCTGAAATTAAATTATTATCGTTATTATATTTCTGTGGAACTGGAGTGGTAAAAGTTGATGTGACTTTTTGAACACTGGAGTCGTAAGACTAGTTGTAGATTTGTAGTTGTGAAGGTTTGAATTTGTTTGTTCTATAAGAATCATCTAATAAAAAACATATTTTTATGTTAAATAAAACAAGTAATAAGTAACTTAGCACATAAAAAAATCTATACCAAGAGATCTTATCCTGGCAGTTATAATTGATGGTAAATGGGGCTATCTGATTCTGAATCTGAATTCCTTTTCCAAGTATTGGGTTTCTTCTTACACTTTCCACGACCCAGGTTTTCAATATTCGAGCTTTCAGCATCATCATTATTGTTATATTTTGGTGATTGATTTATAGCTTCCTCATATGCTCCTATAATTAAAATATATTAAGTACTGATAAATAAAATATAATTTATATTAACAAACCAAATGTTTTAAATATTTCACAAGGATATTGAAACCATGTTTCTTCGTCTAGTAAAATAGCTGATTTTATCATTTTTGTTACTTGAAATTTTTATGGCGGCCAAAAACAAAAATACATGTTGCTACAATTTGTTAGGCACAATAGCAACCATGGGTGCATTTTTTTTTTATCAAACTGTATCTTACAAATATAAACATAAAAACAATAATTAATATTTACAATTCACAATATAAAATGCAGTTTTATTAATGTAAAATTGAAGTTACTCCAAATTCACCTAAACTATTTAAAGGAAATTTTATTGCCTTGTGTGAAACTGAGTTAAATAAAATAACCTTAAGTTCAACTTATAAATGTCTACACAAATAAGTTCCAATATTATTAGATGGTATGAGACTTAAATACAAATCAGTTACTGTTTCAATTTTATAACTGATTTCTGAGTCATTTTGTACTATGGATTTGATTACTAAAATTGAGCCGTTAAAGCTTATGCAGCAACTATTGGCTATGTCTGTTTTTAAAACAAAATTTTCAGTTTCTACTTTTTTAAACTGTTGCCCACATGTTGTTCTGCTATTCAATACAATTCCACTAGTTTATTTTTACTAACATTAGGATAATATTGTATAAATTAATACCCAGAACATTTGCTAAACGATTTTCAAATTCATAATTATATAGTTGAGTAAGAATAAATTTTTTTTTAAATTTACGTTTAAATGATTGAAAGCTGTTTTCAAAAGTAAAAGCACCGAAGTTATCTAATACACCATAAACACAACAACCATCTACCAAGTGTATGAGACTATGGACAATAAGGAAATGTGTTCCTCTCCGTATAAATCACTGAATTGTTCAACATACAATTTCAATAAATCTTCAGCATAATTAATCATAAATGGCATGTATAAAGAAGAAGCTAAGATTTGCACAACTACATGCAACATCATAAAATATATAACCTAGTGTGTTAGGACGGCTGAATGAAGTTTGACCAGATTTCCATAAATTAAGAACTATGCTCCCAGCTCTTAAACACACTAAATGCATAATATACTCTATAAAGGGAATTTGAAGCAAAGGCGATTGACTTTTACAGTGATCTTTATAAATACCATCAGCAAAATGTTCATTATTTCGGGTTGCTGCATTTAAATCGATGAAATACATTCTATTTTTTATATGTTCACCTACTACCACACATTTTTCACAAGAAAAGTAACTGATATGTCCTTTAATTTGTTTAACTGAAGCTCAAGCCGGTGCATCACAGATGTAACCAATCATTCAAAATGGCTTATAATTTCCACTCGTCAAAATGCCTCGTTGCATTAATATTTGTACTTTTTGAATATATTCCATTAGATAACTATTAATATTGTTAGGTTCTTTACTACTATAATAAGCATCTATCATAAAAGGGTCAGATTTTATTTGAACAACTCAGCACCATATTGGCCAGAGACATCCATATTCCCCTATTTACTGGTACTCCATCAAAATTAATGAGTACATTGCAATTATTTACATTTTTTAACAATCCTTCATTATATTTTAACCATACTTTATGCAAACCATCCTCCAAGCTAAAATGAATATACTCTCCAGTCACCAACAACTCTTGTCACAAGTGGTATTTTAGGAGTTTTTATAAGAGTTCTCACATCTTTAGGAAGTTTAATCATATCAGACGGATTATATTAATTTAGAATTTTAAGAAATTGGGTAGCTACATTAAAAGGGACACTGTTAATTGAAATCCAATGGCTAGTTTACATTGAAGAGCATTTTTTTCATACATTTTACTACTACCCTTCATTTCAATTTCACTTTCAGATGAGGTAGTTATAATATCACTTTCATAGCCTCATAGGAGGTAAGGGTAATGTTAAAATCGTCTTAACTATTTTCGTGTTCAATTTTTTCAATTAAATGTTCTGGCATTGCAGTACTTTTTATAATTTCAGGGCCGTTTAATCCATTTATACCATTTAATTGTTTATAACGTTAAATTCGACCTAAGTGTTTATTGTGTTTAAAATCTTTATAGGGATGTTTAAGCATACTTACAATAGCAATTTAAATTTTAGTGTGAGGCTGATCTTGATGTCGTATACCGTACACTGCTAGGACATAGTCACAGAATAAAATAAATCACAGTACGCAGACACAAAGTACAAAGTAGTGCAAAAACTGCTAGTGACGACGAGAGTTATCAGACATTCTGACAAACGATAAATTAAATAACAAAATACCCTCATTAAACTAATAATAAGTTAATAAATAATAACATAATAATATTAAGTATTAACTATGGAGTAGAGTGTAGACTGTAAGTGTCACAGTGATAGCTTATATTGTTATTTATTGATAAAAATTTGATAGTGAGATACATGTCCCCTCCACTACAAATTACATACTACAGTCCACTGCAGTTGCCGCACTCCAGGTCCAGCACTATGCAGCTGCTATAGCTGCTATAAAATATTAATAAAATATATCTATTATACATAAATATGCTATCTACAAAAATAAATTTACAATATTGTTTTGTATGTCTAATAGAAGTATTCTGCTTGATATGTATAATTCATAGACATTCGAGACTTCCACATAGACATATATACTCAAGTTTGACGTCTCGTAGCTTTGACATGTTTACTGGTTGGTTATTTCATCTACATCATAAAAGAAGAAAATTAGCAACTGAGCGTGAGGAAGGAACGTAACCAATCTACAATAAAGCCACCAAAATTCTATGAGATTAAAGAAGGAGAAGAATTTGTTGATTCAAATAGTATTAGACTAAATTCTATTCAAAAGCCTAGGTAACATCTAATAAATCATACAATTTATTCCAGTTATTAAAATAAAATAATTTTTGTTAAATGTTATATATTAGTGCAATAATGGGCGAAAGAATGAGTTTAGAAAATTTTAATTCTGTCAAAATGTTATCTAATGGTAATCGACAGTTTACTTTTTCAACACAAAAAGTAAGTATATATGAAAAATGTATTATTATTCTTCATTGTATATTAACTTATTTTATTGCTACTGTGGGGAAAGAAAATAGAAATATGTAAACCCAAATTGTATGCTGGTCTTAAAAATAAAACCTTTCATAAAAAAAGAAAATAATGTAATTTTTGATAATTAAATTGCACATCATAATGTTATTGAATTTTTTAATTAAGTATAGGTATTTGAATGCAATAATTTATTTTATTATTTTTATTAATGGCATATTCTGGCAGGACACTTGGTATTTATTTTTGTAATTGAAATATAGTGTATCTGCTGTATTTATTTAATATTATAATTTAATTATATTGCAATAAAAAAAAACCAGGGAATCAACTATTGTACAACTAAATATCCCAAAGTATTTCACTAATATTACAAAAAATAATAAGTTTTACTTAGATATTAGAGTTAGATAGTTGTTTCTTGCGTATATTATACATACTTTGTACATTAACATGTAAATGATCCAAAAACAAATAAAAACCACTGATATTGCATAAAAACTGGGCCTGGTTGAACAAATGCCTTAATAACCTAAATTAAAATGTACAAATAGTTAATATATTATTAATTTATAATAAAAAGTATAAAGCAAACAATGTAAATTTAGTATGTGTATAATATAATATATATGTATACACATTTTAAAATATACCTTGGTTTTTCAGTCAACTTGATCATAATTGGTAAAAATTCATAACTAAAAAATATTCCAGGGACACCTGATGGACCTTAATTAAATATCATGACCTATAAATGAATACAAATAATAATCTAATCTAAAATGTGATCGTTTTATTCTCGTAAATCAAAATTATTAATACTAATATTATTAATCTTTTTTGTCTATCTGACTTTACTTAGTTTATATTTAAATCGGGCAATATTCGTGAAAAATTATTGCGGACCATTAAATACTAGCACAAGTAGCATTAGAATACTAAATTGAACGAAAATATGTATAATCAATGATATTTGGTAGGTACTTGCATTACTATTATTTAAGCTCACCGAGTAAATCGAAAATGTTACTTAGCATCACAAGTTACATCACAATTGTTCTACTACTTTATACTCATGTAAATACTGATGTAGGTTACTTCAGTACTCTTTCTTTCTATATATATATATATATTTATGATATAGATTATAAAGTGATTATATTTGATGCATCCAATTTGGGTCCGAAAATTATATTAATTTTAAATTTTGTCCGAATTGTGTCTAGATGTATAAAATGACGTGTTCAAAATTTCGAATGTATAATTATTTTTATAAATTTAAAATGTATAAATAATATGGATTACGTACCTAATTTCTGACGATAAAATAATATTCGATTAACTACACTGATAATGCCACACTATATAGTATGTGTTCGCATTCAAATATTCAACATAATGGACAAGTCTCGTAATATTATGTTTGGTGAAAAAGGCACGTGTATAAATGTTTTTGATAGTTTTAAACTTTTAAATTATCATTTTTGGTGTATCTAAAAAATGATATAAAAATGATTTTTACACATAAAAAGAACATACAAATCTTTTTATAAAAATAAAAATGAAATATTATTACATATTGTATTAGCTAGGTAGGTATATTGAAAGAAACATTTTACACAATCATGAACCCGACGAAGTAAATATTTCAACCATGATGTAGGTAGTGAGTTAAAAAAAGCACGAGAATATCCTTGTAAAAGGCCGTCTAAGTTATTGCATAATGAATTACAAAAGTACCTATTATAGAAACTCACAGAGGCGAGCTGGCCTTACAATAATAAATTAAATGGCCCGATAATATTTTAGAAATTAAAAATATAGTTTATATTATATTATTATGAAATCACACCAGAAACACTTCGTTATACCTAACTCCGTGTAATAAAAAAGCTAAGTTAAACAAAAATTCCTGTAGTGATATTGCATTTAATAGGTAATGGATAAGATAAATCTTTAAATACGTGATTTAATAATATAGAAATTTTGTAAAATGTCATATTGTAATATTAACAACACCTATGACAACAAGTATATCTAGTATAAGATCAATTATTGTAAAGTTAAACACTTAATCAACATATTGTCTATAAATTATTAATTTATTTACGAAATTATGGTGATTACTTATTATTATTACGTATTTATTTAAGTATACTTTCATGCCCTGCCAAATAGGTAAACAATATGTTGATTAAGTGCTTAACTTTACAATAATTGATCTTAGTTGTCATTATGGGTATTTGTAATATTAAAAATGGCATTTTCTTAGTTTCCATATTAAATACAATTTAAGCTATCATTTGTATTATTTTAGTTTTGATACATTGAATTACTTACTTATATATATATATATATTTTAATTATTTCTTCTTCTTTTATGTATCACCATACATACTCTAACCAAATATTCAGATACCGTGAGTCGTGAATTCTTTTAACAACCTTGAAGCTTCGTGTTCAAATAGAAATCTCTACTTAGTTCTAAAAAAAATCTGTTTGAAATAACTTAATAAAACTAAAAAAACCCAAAAAACCATATTTTATGAATGTTTCTCAATTTTTGTTTAACGATTGATTTCTAATAAATCCTAGAAAATAAAAAGGTATACATAAGTCATAAACTCATAATATGTTACACTGTTATAATTTATTATTAATATTGAACTTAGACAACCGTTACAATTTTGTGTAGCAAAATTGATTTTTTTTTTTTTTATTTATTATTTTAAAATGTTTCAGCACTTTAGGTGCTATTACAAATACGGTACATTATATTACATTAACAGTTAAAATTTAATAATTTACATTTATGTTAGTGATTACAATGGTATATAGGTGGTATATAGTTATAATGATAATAGTCAATAGTTAAGCTTGACATTATTTGTTGGTTATTCTTCGTCTTCTGATGAGAGCTCTTCGGTGTCTGATATGAGAATGTCTTGAGGTAGTCGGGGTCGCAGTCGCATATTTTGGGTTTTCTTTCCTAGTTGGTAATGGCGGGCTCCGTCCGAGTCTTTCAGTTTGGTGTGGAAGTTTTTAAGTTGGGTTTTAATCCAGATATTTATTAGCAAAATTGATGAGTGTACTAATCAAATTAGCCAATTCATGTATGATAATCAATTGTTATACTTATAAAACTAATACTTTTATTTAAAATCCATACAATATATATTATATGTTATGATTTATAATGAATAATTAATATATAGTATAACATTAGACACCTAAATTGGGCTGAATTGAGTCAAATAAAAAAAAAATGTACCTATATGTTATAAACATATTAAAATATTTACATTATTATTATTATTTATTCACTTTTTTGGTACGTCAATGAGATTTTGAATTACATTTATTATCGCTAATACTGCTATAGCTAGATTTCTTTCAGTATTTTTAGACTTTAATGATACTAATTTCCAAGTTAAAAAGTAGGTAGCTATACTGTCGGTCATATAATAAGACTTTTGCTACCGAAGCTATTTTTAAGTGTTTATAAAATTGTCTTATTTATGGATGATTGTGTCGTATCCCACATATCGTAACACATTTACCATTTACACTATCACTGTGAAAGCAGGCAGGTCTACTAAAAATGTCACATTAAACAAAAAAATAAAAATAAATCTAGCTATAGCATTATTGACGATAATAAATGCAATTCAAAATCGCATTGACGTAGGTAAAAACATATAAAAGTAAATAAATAATAATAATGTAAATAATTTAATACTTAATGAAGATGCGCACTACGGATTTATCTATGGAGTCTAACCGAATTCGGGAATTAGAGCCCCAGCCCAGTTAGGGTTCGGAATACGCTTTCCGTCCGTACATTATCGGTCTATCTATACTATTATCGTGGCATAAATAATTTATTTAAAATAAATCTTCGGAATATTTAAATTTTAAGTAACCTGAGTGCGCTTTTTATTATTGTAGGCTCCTGACCCCATTGTACGGGCCGACGCCAGACGAAAACCTCGAGTCGATGTTCACTATGGATTGTTCATTTGTTCATAGAACTTAGAGGGATAAAAAAAATACTGTTATACTGCATTTTATTGTTATTATAATTATAAGAATAAAGATTATGTGTGGCAGCGAGAGGGTACGCGTGTTGTAAAACATCATTAATTTTTCTTCTTTACAATGATGTCAAACAACATAATAGACTTAAATTCTTCGCCGATGAGTATAGATAATGATAATCATATTTTATGGTGACACAAAAACACCCGTGAAAACGTCATAATATTGTAAAGATAAAATTTAAATATATACTTTTTTCGTATACATTATGATGTATAATGTTCAAAAACATACGGTTAAAATTTAAAACCAAAGTGCACTTTCATGAAACATATACGTTTGTCAAAAAATGTTTCAATTATATTCCTCGTTTCCTCCTAGATTATTCGTAATGGTATCAAATTTATATATAACATTTGCACATCGTATTTTTTATTTGTGATCTTATATGATTGAATCAGGTTTTATTAAAAGGATTTTTTCAACTGCACAAATAATAAATTAATGTTACAGTGATTTTTTAGGGGGTTTTCACCACGACCTCATCCCCTCCGAAAAAAGTACCTACATGGGCTAGGAATACGAAAATATATCTTTAAATTAATTATTTTAAGTTCGTACTATTCTAAATAGTAAACTAGGTATACTCTATTTTCATTTCAAAGTTATGACTTGTCACGATGAATTTTAAATTAACTGACTGATAAGTTATATACTTATACCTATGTCGTACACTATTACCAAAGCCGTGCCGTGAAGAGGGGACTATAGGGGGCATGGCGCATGCGCCCCAGGCGCATGGTTTTCAAGAAGCGCCAAAATTTTTTTATAAATATATAATATAAATTATATATGATAAATAAAATAAAGGGTGAATATTTTTTATTTTGCCCTGGGCGCCAAATCTTAACGGCACTGCTCTGACTATTACTATAATAGTCTATATTTGGTATAATAATGAATAACAATTTTAATACCTTAAAGTTTATTTTTTTTAGAGATAACCTTGTTTTTTACAATCATTATAGCAAATAGGTCTAATACAATAAAGTTTTCTTAATATTTTATATATTTCTCTTATGCACATTTTCGTTTAGTCAACACTTCAACAGCACATTTTTTATTTTCTACTACACAATTACTGTAGGTACCATTAAATAAAATCTGAATTGAATTTAATGTTTAAATGTCAGTATAAAGTTAAAATTTATTTTTGTTTATTTTTCCACGTAAATTTTTCTAAATCGTGTTGTACGGTGTTTGCTTATTATGGATCGTTGGTAAATCCTTATTTATTTGTGTTTTCTTTCTTTATCTACTGACCGTATTATGTTATACGTACCTACACCTGCAGCTTCGTAATTTATTAGGTACATCACACATATTGATGTTAGTAGATAGTAGTCAGCTTTCAATAAAAGGGTATACTTCCCCTATAATAGTTAATAGTTATGTTTCGCGAACAATAATAATCAACTAGTGGGTGCGGTAGGTACACAACAACAGACGGTCATCATGAAGTAATAATATTCGTGAATACAAACTAAAAATTAATAATAATCATAAACCTTGGAGAATATATTTATCAATTAATTCCACTACATTCCTAATACAAAAATAATATTATTTAAATCGGTTATTTGGTTTTAATTTTAGAGATGTATTATTCGATTATACATATTTTAAATGAATAGAAATTGTAATTTGTAGTGGTTTTTGTTATATACAATATTATTATTAGTATAATAATTACTTTTCTGTGTGTAGGACATCTGTATTTTCAGTTTATTAATTATAAATTATTTATATTAATTAAGTATACGAGAAAAATACACGAATAAAGTTTCGGTGCCAATTGTTCAATTCCTCCGACTATTATACAGTATAGTATACGTAACTAAACCAAATAAAAATATGCTTTGTCATATTCATAACTACAAACAAAATGAGTGAATTAAAATACGAGTTTCATTTATATTTTAATTAAATATTTAATAAAAACAAAATTTTCAGAAATATTTAGAATGATTTGTATAGGTAACAATTAATATTACCTATATTACTATGATATTTCATAAAGCTTTATTAAGCTTGTATTACATTTTCAAAACTTAATTTTATTAATTGTCAATTTTATTAACTAAGACCTCAAATAGACAACAATTTTTACTAATATTGATATTAATAAGTACTTTTTGAATAAAAAATTGTTTAATTTATAAAATACTTTTTAATATTAAATGGAGGGCTTTGTTTTATTATATTTTACTGTATACGTATTGAATATTTGTTTTTATTTTTTCGTTCAAATTTAAAGTTTTTTAATAATTAAAATATATCACTGTGTTCAAAAAGTAAAATAGGTAAGACTCCCTACTTCCACCACAAGTATTACTTACAGGGAGTAGGTAAACATTTTATATTAAACTTGTTTATGTATGTTTGATATTAAAAATAATAATTTATAACATAAAATGCTTATCGTAACAAATTAATATCGATGCGTAAAAAAACATTCATAAGATTTTAACATAAATAAGCATAAAAATAATAAATTTTTATGAACTTGGTCAATATAATATCATTAAATGAACTGTAGTAGCTGTTAAATCAAAAATATTTGTAGAGTGTTAATATTTTTTACGTTTCAATATTACAATAAGGTTTCGTAGGCTATATATCAATCACAATATTTTTCGGAAATAAAAAGAAAAAACAAGTGCACCTATATAAGTGAACTACGAAGATGAAGAGACGATTATAATTTTAATTTCTGTTTGATACTTATAAATAATAAATATTAAATTTTAATTTATAAGCTAATAAACTGTATTAACGTATAAATGGGGGAATAGTAAGTTCCTACACGAGAGTAGCAGGTAAACAATTACATATGTTAGTTCCCACACAGGCTACACTATAAATGTGATCGGGTAGTCTTGTATTAATCTCAATGCCCACGCTAACCTGTTTTTTTTTTTTTATTAATCGTTATATTGCACTATGGCCACTGTTTTTTCTTCTTTTTATACCGCGCTTAAAATAATTTATTACTTCATTACACCTATATCGTAATTCTTAACTTCTTGTTGACTTACATTATTTTAATAAATCCATCAATCGGAATTGGATAGCTATAACGCCTACACACGTCAACATAGGTCAGGTGCAAAAGAGACGTGCTCATATCTGTCATATCTATCAAGCCATATTTTTGTAAACCTGTAGTAAACATTTTATCAGCAGTATATTATAATTCCAAGAGCGTTTACTAACTCCAATCAGCGCCGCGAGAGAGGGGGCAATATGTGGTACTCGGCGTTTCGAAAAGATAATATGTCTTCGATACTTTACAGTCAGTTTTCGTTCGGCGCTCCCAACACACGAGGTTGTTCTTCAACACTATTATTTGTTCGTCGACGACGTCTTTGCACCCCCAAATACAGAACAGCTTGTGCTGTTTACAAGATAAGGTATTCTTCTTTTATTTGATGTGTTTAAAAATAATTTATAACAGCTTTAGATTATGTTCTTCGATCGTCTTGATCAATATATGTACATTTCACTGTGCTTGTTATTTACATAAAATATTTTTAATCATTACTGTGTGTAAAAGTTTTTAATTAAAACAGAATCAAGTACAGTGGCGGCGCCAGATATTTTTTTAGGAGTGCGGACAATTTTTTTTTGGTGGGGCATAAATGTATGACTACTAATTATGACCCATTATTTTTATTTCGCTGTAACTCAAAAACGAATCATTGTAAATACTTGAAAATTTCACCAAATGTTTATATTAGCGTTTTCTATACACAGTTAAATTTTCTAAGAATTTTGATTTTTTTAAAACTATTTATAGACAATTGAAAATTTCAATTTTTCTAAGTATTTTAGATTCTGAACGGAGTGATGAATGTATTGATTTTACAATGATGTGTGTTTTTTTTTTTTATTTATTTATTTATTTTTTTTTTATTTTTTTTTTTGTGTCTGACGACAACATTTGGAGCAGTAAAAATGCTTCGATTTTGGACTTCAGCCCCTCTTTGAAAAGGAAATCGAATCTAGTTGGTACTTTGGGGGGGGGGAAGGGGCAAAAGTTAAAAATTTTCAATATTTTTTAAATGAGTCGGGAAAAACCCTAAAAAAATGACAGAAAAACGGGAATTTTTACACAAAACCAGTTTTTGACCAAATCGAATTTTTTATTTTGCTATAACTCAAAAACTAATAGATGTAAATACTTGAAATTTTCACCAAATGTTTATATTAGCATTATCTATACACAGTTAAATTTTTAATGAATTTTGAGCTATTTATAGGCAATTGAAATTTAAAATTTTTCTAAGTATTTTTTTTTAAATAACGATAAAAATTTTTGGGATGGCCAGAAAATCTTGAAAATTTAATACAAGGTTTCTTATAAGTTGTTCTTAAAATGATAAATAAAAATCCGAGATCGTTAGTCACAATTTTTTTTATAAGTACTTAAGTTCGAATTTATACGAAATATGTCAAAATTGCGAAAATTTGCGAGTAATTTTGTGGTTGAAAAATCGTAAAATTTTTTTCTTTTATAACTAAGTTTTGAGAATTTGGTACAAGGTTCTCCATAAATTTTTCTTCAATTATCTGTAAAAAAAACTCGACCGGATTCAGACAAAAATTTTTTATGAGTGTTTGAAATCTAAATTTTTACAAAACCACGTTAAATAACGGTTTAGCCTCAAACGATTTTTGCTATTTGTTTTTATCCAAAAAGTATAAGTCGTAAATACTTGAAAATTTTACCAGTTATTTAGATTGCCATTTTCTTTACGTGATTTGAATTTCAAAATATTTTGAATTTTTTTGAGCTATTTATAGACATTTGAAATAATCTATTTTTTTAAATTTTTTTTTTATAAATGTTGATAAAAAAAATTTAGCTGAGACAAATCACTTGAAAATTTTATTGAAGGGTCCACATAACTTGTTCTAACTCTCATTCAAAAATTATAAAAATATATACGCACAATTTTTTTTTATTAGCATTTGAAGTTCAAATATTGACAAAAATTCGTCAAAATCATGAATATTTTTCACTATTTGGTAGTTAAAAATTTATAAATATTTTACTATCAAAAGCTAAGAATTGAAAATTTAATACTATGCTGTCCATAAGTTAAGCTTAGAATAATTATAAAAAAGTTTGAGGATTATTCAATTTAAAAAATTTTACGAGTGTTTAAAGTTTTAATTTTAATTTGAAATCAAAAATAAACGTGTAAAATAACGTTTTACTAATAAATAATTTTCGATTTTTGTTATTTTTAAAAAATTACTAAACGTAAGATCTTGAAACTTTATTTGAAAGTTCAAATGTTTACGAAATATGTCAAAATTACGAAAATTTGCAAGGAATTTTAAAGTAGAAAATTTTTATGATTTATATCCAAGGTTAAAAACCCAATACAAGGTTTATTTAATAAAAATTTATGAGCGCATGAAATTTAATTTTTTACGAAATCTCGTGAAATAACGATATATCCCAAAATGATTTAAAATAATTGTTGTCATTCAAAAAGTATAAGTCGTAGAAATTTGAAACTTTCACTAGTATTTGAGAAAAATAAATTACAATTTAATTATAGGTAATAATATCCTAAACTGACAAATCATCTCCGTTCAGAATCGTTTTTCATATACAATGCTACCTATCATTGCATTCGAATTTAAATTTAACACATCCATTATAGTGACCTACTCTCCACTTATACTATACAGCAGAGCAAGACTCACTTGCCCATCTTTTTTTTTTTTTAATGTAAGAGATTTTAGAAAATTTGCAGTTAGTATTACTTTATTGAGTATTTTTATTTGTAAATGTGCAAAAAAATCATATTTAATTTGAATAGAATATTTAAACTTAAAATACTAAAACTTCAATCCAAAAACTTTTTAAAGTACTTATGTAATACTATTTTATATATTAAAATAATGATTTACAATTTTTTTATTTTTTTACATATTTCATATATTAAATTATAGGGGGAGCAATGGAGGGTAAAGTCAAATGTTGGGGGGAGGGGCACTTGCCCACCCTTATCTCCATGTAGCGCTACCCCTGATTAAGTATATTACAATAAGATTTACGTACCTACATATTAAAGTCCGCAATACGAAAACTAAACGGTGGCTCTCGAGACCCGTGCGTCGTCGACCAACGCCGGTCGACATCAGCCATGGGCTCTCAAACTACACCGCCATATGTTTACACAATAGGCGTATTATGGCATATGTGTTTTTGATAGCCACTAATGTGAAACGGCCACTTGTGCCGTTTGTGATAGTCACTGGCCACTTTTCGTATCACGGTCTATAGCAATAGGATCCCAATTATGAATTATTTAGTTTCATTTTTTAATTGAAATTAATAATCATATTACGAGTATAATATGTAATGTTTGGAAATGTTTAATGTTTTATAAAAAAAATGCTTGGAAGATGTACATGTTGTAATTAATATGTAACAAATATATATTTATTTATTTTGATTTGATGTATTTTTAATTATGTTTTTGTTCTTCTAAACAAAAACAATTTATTTATAAATTGAAAATTATTATTTAATTTAAATATATACAATATATATGTACATTTTTTAATCCTACCTTTAAGGCTTTAACATATAATATAATGAGTAAAATTAATAATAACAGGTATAATTATGTAGGTATGTACACATTTATATTTTTAAAATTTAAAACTTATTGGATTATGATTGATGCTTTTGATTTTTTAAACAGTTATTAGTCAATATTTTATTCCTGTAATTAAAGTTAAACCTAATACATATTATATAAGATATATTTATGTATTTTTTCATATTATATTAATCCCCACTTAGCTAGGATAGGCATGAAGAGCAGCATTTATTATTTAAATGCTGACTAATTGATATTTATGTTTTTCTTTATAGATGTCTATTGAAGCTCTATTGAAAACTTTTAATGAAAGGTGGACTTCAACTTTTTTATCACCTTTTGAAATGGCCCAAGCTAATTTTCGTTACACTGGCATTAAAGATCGAGTGATGTGTACTGATTGTTCCAAAGAATTTTTTGATTGGCAACCAAGCGATGATCCGTTACGTGAACATGTTCGTCTCTCACGAGAATGTCCATTTGTTATGTTCACCGTAAGTAAATAGGTATCAAATTAATTTAATATATTTGTAATCAATCCTTATTTTACTTTACAGATAATGTTCATTAAAGGTCGTTTGTTAACATTTCATGGTTGGCCTGTTGAATTTTTAAGACCTCGTGAAATTGCCGAAGCTGGTTATTTTTACACAGGCGTTCAAGATCGTGTAAAATGTTTAATATGCATGATAGAATTTGATAATTGGCAGCAGCATGATATTCCATTTGATAAACATGCTTTTCATGCTCCACAATGTCCATTTGTTATTGCACACGGAAGTAAATATCAAATAAATTTAATATTTTTATAACTTGGTGTGTAATTAAAGTAATAGATTTTGAGATTAATATATTTTGTGTATAATAACATAATTATAACTAAAAAATCATCATACATTGAGAACTATGCATTAATTAAATAATTATTTGAAATTAATTCCAACAAATTTCAATATTATTATAAATCAGATATTAAGATCAGTTAGTACGAGTACTAGGTACCAATATTTAATATAATACTTACAAATTAATTTTTTTTTGAAAAATATTTTAACACTAAAACATATGTCATTTATGTACGAGTAATATTATAAAATTGTTATTACAAACTTTATTTAATTTTAATTTTAATAATAATAATATATTAAAGTTTTACGGACATTCTATTTTCTTACGATTTAAATAAACTTGGGTCTGATAAAAAATATGATATATTCACTTTTGAAATAATTATATAATTTATTCATATTTTTAGGTTATTTTGTTAAGGCTGCTATTAACCGATCTAGTATAGAGGAAAAACATATTGAAGATCGGTTAGATTATGAGGGTATTATTATATTCTTAAAGCCTCTATTTCATGAAAAAATGATTGATTTTGATAAACGACTCTATTCATTTAATAGATGTTTGATACCATTGCAACACGATATTAATACCCTATGCGAAGCTGGATATTTTTATTCAGGTTAAATGATAATAATATTTATAATTTTAATTGGCTTTTCACTTTAATTTTTAAATATGTTTTTAGGCAATGGTCAATCTGATACTATAACTTGTTTCTACTGTAGTGATACTCGAAGTGACTGGAATGAAAGCCTAGAACCATGGGTAGCACATGCCAAATGGTCGAAAACTTGTAGTTATTTATTATTAAAGAAAGGCAAAAGCTTTGGTGACATGATACATGCCGTGAAAAGCGATATAATAAAATCTAATCAACTAGTAATTTAATAATTCTTTTACATCAGAAACAATATTAGAAATGTACTTTATACTTTGTTTGTAGGAATTATTCAATTTGATTGCTGCAAAGAAAAATACACTTGCTATTGGATATAATATTAAAATACAGTCAACAAAAAAGTATGTTTCATTGAATCAGTGTAACTATTTAATAAAAAATACATATTTTGATTTAAATTATAATATATAATTGCTATTTGTTCAATAAATCTAACAATAATTAGAACTTAGAATTTATTTTAAGACATAGAAAAACAATTATATTTTATTCTTATGTTGTATTACTACAACACTGATTACAATTTTTTCTTTATTTGTTTTAATCAAGAATTGTATTATCTTATTGGCAGAAAAATTATAATCTGAAGTACTATACCTTGAAATTTCTATTTTTACGCTTTTGTAGTTGTCTAATTAAAAATGTCAATACATTAAAATGATTTCAATCATTTAAATAAAGCCCACAGTATATTTTCATTGTGTGTTGTAACATTTTTCTATGAGGTACAATATTTTATATTACTTAGGTATATCATATTTTAATTTAAGGAAGAAATACTTCTAAACAAGAGTAATTTATTGTAATTGATAATATTTGTTTAAACATAAATTCATTAAATATTTACAAGTCATACTAAGATTAGATAAATGATTAAACTTTTAGTTTATACTTATCATTGAAAATGGTTTTATTTTATAATAAATAAATAATTATATTATGCTCTATTGCGGGTTGACAGAATAACACTTCCGATGTTTTAAATCAGAACTAGTTGGCATTACATGGCTTGTTGAACATAGATAGTATACTAGTATAGAAGATTTAGAGGTGACAAAGATAGTATTGGCTAATCTAACTGTACATTTTGAATAGAGGTTATGAATATTATATTTTGGTTGATTGTTTTATATACTTTAATGTGTAACACATAGACGTGTCCAGATCTTTAATGCAACCTGATGTGTACACAAGAGGCTAAGAGGCTTTAGCCTCTTTTTTTGGGCAGTTTTTCTTAATTCGTGGTGCTATTTGAAATTGAACATCTTGTACCCCCCGTGGACACGTCTATGGTGTAACATCGTTAACTAATTATTTTGATTAATTTAAATGCAATGAAAGTAAATGTGGGTTTATGTTAGGAGAAAAATACAGTTTGAATTTATAAGATATAAAAACATCCATCTATATCTCCTACAAGTACATTGTATTAAACTATGTTTTAAAGTCTTAACTCCCTGCGCATTATCCACATGCTAATTTTCTTTATTACTTAGTATGTGTTATTAATTATACCAGATGTCATTACTTGATCATCACACTATTTAAAATGTATTTAGCATTTGAAGATACCATAAAAAAATTAGTTTTATAATTATTTTTTAACATTAAAATGTTTTTGTTGGTTTTTATAGGCATTTTAATAGGATTCAAATTACCCAACTTTCAACTAATAAAATCCAGGAGCATCTTTTTCAAAAGCTAGACCCTAATATACTACCAGATAGTATGCTATGCAAAATTTGCTGTAAGGAAGAAATCGAAGTTGCTATTATTCCTTGCGGTCATGCCATTGCTTGCATTCAATGCTCTTTAACATTCATACGTTGTGCTATATGTAGAAATATATGCTTTAGGTTAATGAGAGTATATTTATGCAAGGATATAAAAAAAGACAAATATCTCAAATTGGTACCAAGCAGTTCTAAAACGTCATCCAACAATACATTGAACCCAATGCTTTGCAAAGTGTGTTATAAAGAAGGAATGACAACAGTATTTTTACCCTGCAGACATATCTACACTTGTGGCAAATGTGCAGAAGGAATAGATGAGTGCCCAATATGTAGAGAAGATGTCTTTTCCTTCATTCAATTATATATTTAAGCTTTACATTTTACATAGTATACTATTATGTGCTTGTACATTAAAATACAAGTATACTGATTAAATAAATGTATTATTAAATTGTTGCTTGTAATTAAATAAAAAATTGAATACTAACTAGTGTTTATATTCAATGTACAAGTCAATTACTTCAAATAATTATTTTTTTTATTTTTATTCAACGTATATTATTAAAATTATGTTTATGATATAATAAAATGTACTCATGATTCCTCACAAGTTTTTTTTACAATTACAAAATATCAAAAATACATATTATTCACATTTTTTTTTTGTCTTATATATTATGTTAGTTAGTATTTATGTATTTTACTGTCTACATTAACTATATTATCTATATTAATATAAATTTGATAATGGAGGTTATTTATCATGTTTTCATTGAATGTGCATACATGCTTGATATTTTATATTTATAGAATAAAGATATAAAAATAAATAAAGGGTCATTGATAATAACATGTAGTTAACTCGATTGGGCGTATTTTCTTTGCGGCTACATGATATCTTAGTACCTATCTACTCTGCAAATAGTCCGCAGTATTTAACATGAATGATTTAATACTAATTGTTAGTTTTTTAATATTAGTTTTTATACTGAGAATATAAAGAACATATAATATAAAATATGGACAATATGGTACATAATAATAATAGAACATACTCAACTCCTATATACAACTTCCGAACCTTCATTATTATAATAATATAGCGTTATCGAGTTATAAAATTTGTATTGCATTATGTATCTATAAATTAAAAAAAAAAACCTTAATAATATTATATTGATATTAATCTTGTCGTATAATATCGATTTTTTTGATTTCTGCTTTTTATTTAGATTACAAATTATTTTTCATTTTTTCGATTTTAGTTTTCATTTTAATTTTTAAAATATCATCTTGAAATTTTTTTAAATTTGGTTTTATCTATAATAATGATTTAATTACATAATGCTGAAGAGTGTAGACATTTAAAAATTTTTAATTTTGATATAACATTTTTATACATATATCATAAATCATACAGAATGACGGGTGTATCATATTTGTCATACTTAAACTAGTTAAACCTAATACAATTCCAATTTCCAATACAGAGATATCAGAACTCAGAACTTAATAATTTATTGAACATTCTATATAGCTGTTACTCGCTTTGCAGTATGATACAAAATTTCTTTAAACGGAATACAATGTGAAGAACAATAATGGAACATATATTTTTTCAAACATTCTAATCGTGTGTAAAAATACAATTTCTAAGTTCAAAATGATTGCTAATCGAACGCGCAGATAGTTTATTACAACACTTATCAGTAGGGCTCGGAAGTTGTAGGAGTTGCATATTTTTCTGTATGCCCTTAATTTATAGCAGACCAAGCTAGAAATCCATTTTATACAATGACAAGATTAAATAAAAAAATTAAAAGTGCATATTTTTGCATATTTTGTCAATTTTAGAAAAAAGTGCATATTTCTCAATTTTCATATGCTTTTTATGCATATTTCTCAATTTTCATATGCTTTTTATGCATAATTTTCAATTTTCATTGGATTTTTATGCTCATTTAATATTTTTTAAACAAATTGATGTTTTTCCTAATAATTATTTTATTTATTTTATTTTCGATTAAATTAACAGTCACGACGTATCAACGGAGCGTAGGTATTTATCTTTATTACACTAACGTCTATGCTATCGACGTTATCGTTAATCTAATAGCGATTTGTTCTATATAATAGTGTATTTATGGGTGTATGACTGAATTATATATTATACGGTTACAATAATCCATATGTTTAATGAATTAAAAAAAAATTAATATAATTTTTCAAATAAATTTTATTCTATATATATTTTTAGATTGAAAAAATTACAATCCATCAAACACAAAATACAAGCCAAAACATTAAGCCAAACAAAAAAATAATTTTTTTTGTATATGCGTAGTAAATTTGTTTGCATATTTAATACATTTTATTTTGCATATTTAACATATTTTCATGCATATTTTACAATTTTTTTGTGCATATTTGCATGCATATTTTGCCTTTTTTAACTCCTATAACTTCCGAACCCTACTTATCAGTGTAGAATTTCGATGAAAACAAATTAGGAATTACAAAGTATCTAGGTACCTATTACTTTAATTATTACTTACCAACAATTATTATTATATTTATATTTTATATACCTGTTGGCTGTTGAGCGTTAACTATTTGAGTTCAATTTTTTTTTAATTTCAAATTGATCTATTTATAATAGCTTATAGGTGTGGACGTGTGGTTATTATTTTAATATAAATAAAATTACCGATTTAATTTTTTTGAATTTCCATATACATTTTAAACATCACGAATAAACATTAATACTAACAAACATTTTTGATTTTTTTATAAGATTTTTATCGATATTTAAAAGTTAAAATTGATTTCAAGTTCTGATACCACGGACTAAGTCCGTGTCTGATACACACAATATAGTGTACATAATATAAATTTTAAAAACGGTTTGTCATTTTTAACAAAAATATTAAGTAATGTTTGCTATCAAAACTTATACATATCACTGAAGTCATTACAGGAGTAGAACGATTTTTAAATATCAATATACCATTGATCAGTATTTTTTCACGCTTTATCCTTTTAGATTCTGAACGGAGTGATGAATGTATTGATTCTACAATGATGTGTGTTTTTTTTCTTTTTTTTGTGCCTGTCATCACGTTTTGGAGTAGTAATAATGCTTTGATTTTTGATTTCAGCCCCTCTTTGAATAGGAAAATTCATCTAGTTGGTACTTTGGGAGGCCAAAATTTCCAGTAGTATTCAAAAGCGTCGAGAAAAACTCTAAAAAAATAACGGAAAAACGGGAATTTTTACGCATAACCACTTTTCGACAAAATCGATATTTTGATTTTGCTGTAACAAAAAAGAATCATTGTAAATACTTGAAATTTTCGACTTTTCTAAATTTTTTTTTTAAAATGCTGATAAAAAAATTTGACTATCCAAAGTATCTTTAAAATTTAATACAATGTTTATAATAAGTTCTACTTATGGTAGTAAAAAAAAAAAATCAAAAACAGTTGTAGTCACAATTTTTGTTTATAAGTATTTAAAGTTCAAATGTTTACGAAAAATGTTAAAATCGTGAACATTTGTTAAGAATGTTAAAAATATTTTGATGTTAAAAATTCATTAAATATTTGTGATTTATATTTAAGGTTAAAAACCCCAATACAAGGTTACCCATAAGCTTTCCTTCAAGTAACTGTAAAAAAAAAATTCCAGCGTCAATATAGAAAAAATTTTATGAGTGTATGAAATTCAATTTTTTACGAAATCGCGTAAAATATCGATATATTAACAACTTAAATGTAGGTAATAATATAATATATCCTACTAATTATCATTGACTGATCAATCATCTCCGTTCAGAATCGTTTTTCGTATACAATGATACATTGATACCTATCATTGCATATTTGCATTCAAATTTAATACGTCATGCATTATAGTGACCTGCAGTGACCTATACTCTCCATATCTACTATACAGGAGAGCGATATCCACTTGCCCACTTTTTTTTTTTATTTAAATTAACTCAAAACAATAAGTAAATGTATAAGTAGTTATAATTTAATAATTACGTGTTTGACACGTAGTTATAACGGAACCTTTGGAAAATTCGAAAATATTTTTTTATACAACACAAAAGATTTATTTTATAACTATTTATTTATTTGTTTATTTATTCCACGTATAATACATGACAGTATCTATATGAATTATAAATGTTTGAAAAGTAATTAATAGTAATATAAAGAAATAATAATAAAGAAATTAATAATTAAAGTAATACTATTTTTGTAAGAAAATTATCGAGAAAATTTATCACACATATTATAAATTATTGAAATGGGAGGTAGTTCGCAGGGGGGCGGAGCTCCCCTAATATTTATTTATTTTATAAAACGAAATATACTTTTAGTATCAAAATTATTTTTGATAATAGTTTATTAATGTATTATTATTATTATTATTATTATTATTATTGTCATTTCTATGGCCCTATATATTTTTTTGTAGTTTTCTTATTAATTAATTATAATATCATACTGTTCTTTGCCTATAATTTATTGTACACATCTATTCTGTGAACTAAAGTAGAATTAAAATATCTGTGTAGTTGAAAAGTGGTAGGTATTTAAAATATAATTAAGGTTGTCAACGAGGAAGCCCCCCATCATGGGTCTGTGTTAAGTAATTGTACACTTAGAACGTAGTTTTTAAATCGTTGGATTGAGCTCTTGAGCTCTTCTACTTAATTTTTCCAAATTCGAGCATTGGATAAGTACATTTTAACTAGGGTTTCAGTGGTCGTGGCAAAATAGACCGGAAGTTTTAATTGTTCTTGATAAATTCTAAGAACTATTCACAATAAATTAAAAAAAAAAATACAACAAAACGAATAAATTAAAATATTATTTAAATTTCGGGGGGGGGGGGGGGGGGTCCGGACAGGCCCACCAGTTACGGCCTTGCGTTTTATATTTTGTGCCGTTCGCAGAAATGTTTATGTGGTTAATGGTATCATAGTATAAATCGAATTTTAGATAATTCTGAAAATTAAACAGTCTCAAATCCTCATTATGAAACTTCAATATTAGCTAATCAAGTATAAAAAAGTGTGCCAAGATAATCAACCAACATACATTTATAAACACTTGTACCTACTTATATTAAGAAAAATAAAGTGATAAAATTTATCAGCATAAATTTATTAGCATATTTATTATTTAATATGCCTTTAAAGTTTAAGTCCCAATAATTTAATAGATCATTTTTCTCAAGAATAGATAATTCAATTTATGAATAAGTACATAATTATAATGTAAATTTAATTACATATTTTGTAGGATATTTTCTTTTTCTACTATTGTATGCAAACTGAAGATGTAATGCAGAGGTATACAATATAATATTAATAAGTATATTTGCCACAAAAATACATTCTTACCACAAAACTATAACTATTTTTTTTTAAATAAATTTTCATTGGACTGGGCCACTTGTGAGTCATTTTGCACCCATCATATCCAAAGGAAAGGGTGAAGGGGGATAGGGAACACTGATGTGATAGTGAGTCTTATAAGCGACGTCCACGTCTATTAGTAAGCCAAGTAGGCTATTACTAATGATATTACAAGTGTAGGGAATTACTCAAAACAAACTTGCAATAGATTTAATCAACCTTTTTACTTATTCTATACAAATATTGAATAGAATACTAGGTTGGCCACACAAAAAATATCACAAAATACATTTTATATAGATATCGCTGGGAAAGTACATATTACATAATATTCATAGTAATATGATAAACATAACAAAGTATATTTAACACAAATCTTACATAGTTACAACACAAAATAAAAATTATATTTTTATTTTTCAATGGCTAATAACCGCGGGTATAAAAAAAAATGTTGAGTCGCCTGTTTGACAAGTCTATTGTAAGAGATCACGGTAACACCAATGTTCCAATGATATATTTTTTTTTTTTTTTAGATTTGAAATTATCTGCTAAACTCATAAGAAAAAAAAATGCTAATAGGTACTAACAATAATTAATAAATAATAATATTGGCTATTTCCAATTACTATTGTTTACTATCAAAATAATAGTTTATTCAAAGCATATAAATATACAATATTACAAACTGTGAGTTATTGCAGAGAAGCCACTGTCGGCACAATGCTTCACTTTATTATAATTATTTAGGAACACCAAACAAGTTTGCATAGGTGATCATAGTCCAATGCTTAAAAATATAAGAATATTACTATTGGCTGTTAGGTTAATACATTTAATATATTCTAAAAATTGTACCAATTCAATGAAATTTTTTTTTCAATACTCGTTGAAGAAGTTATAAAACAATCACATTAGATACAATATTATTAATTTAATAGCTTTAAAATACATTTAAATATTTTATTTTTAATTCTTAAATTTTATTGAATATACTTTGTATTAATTATAATAGTTTAATTCAATTAATAATATATTTTATAGGTATAAAAATTATTACTTTTTTTTGTTAGATTTGGCAGCTGGAACAAAATTGATACGTTTCTCATAATAATCGATAGCCAATAGAGGAAATTTTTCATAAATTTCATTTGCTTCCAACAAGTCAGCTTCTCCGTCTACTGAATTTTTCCATGCTATTAAAAACATTAATTTTCCGTTATCTTCAGTTGCTCCAACAATACGATCGGGTTCAAGTCCTCGATCAAAACCAACTTTCTTTGGCAAGATTTTAAATTGAAATTTTTTATCATCATAAAAATAAGGTTCGTTTCCTAAATCTACAACTTTGTCTTTGATAGAAACTTTGTCTTCAAATTCACTGAAAAAAAAAAAATTGCAAATTAATGTATATAGATTTTATTTTGTAAATCTAAGTTATGATTAATTCATTTTTATTTCCTATATATTTTTACCTATTATGTTGGGAGCAAAAACTTTTCAATCACAAATAGTACTAAGTACCTAAATGATTTAAAAAAAAAATACAAATACTTTTGTTTTAATTTTGTTGTCTCTATCAGGGGCAATTTTATTGGTGGTCCTATTTTTTCCTGTACCATATTGGCCTGCCTTAATTTTATACTTTGCCGATATAGCTAAAATATAATAAATAAACTATAATAATAATTATTGAAAAATATTTTATAAATAATATATTGTTTTAATCTTTATGTATTGTAGTTAACATTTCTTGACAGTTGTAAGATTATATTCATTATAATCAATGGATCAAAATACTACCATAATCTTTTATTAATTATCACGGCCAATTCCAAACATCGGGAATCAGTATCGATAGTAACCAAATACCAGTATAATTTTCTTACATATCTATGTATTCCACGCACATGTTGATTTAACTAATAATAATAAATAATAATAATAAATACGGACGAAACAGTGCGCGCCAACAATGATATAGTCATTGCGTCCGGCGTCGTGTTATTTATGTACTATTTATGATTTATTATTCATCAAAATCAAATTAATATTATATTATATTACCCTTCGATAGAGCAGGGAACGTCCTCCGTTGATTCGTCTCCTAGCAGCGGCGGCATTGTAGTGGAATCTGCATAGTATTTTTGTTCTATAGGCGATGAGACGGTCATGTACTTTTTGACGTCAGACAATTTCAAGACGGGTTTCTTATTCGGCGGCTTTTCGGGACCGGCTACGACGTCCTTTGACTGCGGTGGTGCGGAGTAGTCGTCGGGACGGTTTACCTGTACGGTGGTTTCCGAAAAAGCAGACATGGCGGGCGGTGTTACTCTTTGTAAGGGTAGACCGTGTAGGCAATGCGAACCACGTGTGTGTCACGTTTCACTAGAGGTGGCGGACAGCTATGCGGTTGTCTGATTGTCTCCGAAACAAAGTAAACCTACGACAACGATCGACGTCAATAATAATATTGTCGGTGTTATTAAAAAACAAAAATAAAATAAAAATATTAACGAAGTAATTTTTACCTTTCAACGAGAGCGACGAGTGAGCGCAAAGACGGACGAAATTCGGGACATGGGCATCTGCTGCGGTAGCTGCGCGTGAAATAAATGCCGGAGCCGGACCCGTCGTCAACAGTGTGGAGCCTGTGGAGGTCGGCGGTGCGTCGGGACCACGTCGAGCGCTGCAGGTTGTCGGGGAGTGGGTCGGGGGCAGTCGTCCGAAAAATGATAAGGAAGTATATATACCATAAGTATACCAGCATATACCAGAAATCCAGCAGTGAATAATTTACAGTGATGCCTTGGTAGAGGCACTCGTCGCTACGCTCCGCAAATCAAAAATATCCCTCGACTTGCTATGCAACACCACCATAAGTTGGTCACAATGTAACCACAAGTTAACCGTCACGATGTAGAGAAGAGAAGGTGATAACACTCTGCTTGATCGGGAGAAAAAAAGTGGCTTATTTTTCGACGGCAATTTTGTAGTTTAAATAAAATCCACCGTGAGCACCACAAGCTTCGAAGGCCGGTTGTTATTCAATAATAGCATTATAACCACTATGCAGTTATGCATTATTTTCATTTTAAATCGTAATTTATAAATTAATTAATATTTTATTAGAAGAAAAATACCTGTGCGTGCCTATGCATTCAACTACCTATATAGAAGTTGACAGTTGGAAATTATAGCAATATATTATAATATTTAATTAGATTTAATCTATTCTGTGATACTTTTTACCTGTACGCTATACATAGTTAATCTTATTAATTTATAAAATATCTGGTATAATTTGAATATACTATTCCCTTAAAAAAATATTAAGTTAAAATTATCACATTATACAATGATTTATTAAAAAAAAACTATGAACTATATCTGTATCTTCATAAAATTATAGGTACCTACTTAGTCCCTATTTAGTTAGTCATTTAGTTACCTGATAAATTATTTCATATAGCTGTTTTGATGGAACTAATAAATACCCATAACTCTTAATATTTATGAGTTATGTAATTTTTTAGCTTTACTTATAATATATTTGTTTTTAATTTAAATTTTATATTATTAATTTGTCTCAATTGTGTACAATGCTCATGTGTATAAAACATTTTTAAGTAAATGTTTATTTTCCATATAGTTATGAGTCTTGTGACTATATAAATTATATCCTAATTTGGGTAGTATTTTTTAAATTTTTTATAAATTATACAAATTTCAATAATAAACTAGATTTATTATCAACATAAACAAATGTGTTATTTAATTAAAATTATAATTATATCACAACCAGTTGATTGAAACATGAAACTTAAGCTTAAACATGTTATAGGAATATTATAATAAAGAAAAATTAGTATAATATTATAAATTTTTATAAAAATTTATAAAAATTTATTAACATGTACATAATAGTTATTATTATGTATAATAACTATATTTAATAATTTTTATTTTAAATTATAATACTTATTTAAAATAATAATATCAGTATCTTGAAAATAACTTAAAATTATTGCATGTACAAATAATTTATCATAGTATTAGTATAAACAAAATTATTAGTACCACATAATAATATATTACTGTGGAACTATTTAGTAATTATCTACTTTAAATTTAAAAATTTTCATAAATTTTGTTTAGTCTATTGTGGTCTTATACCTTTGGTGATCGAAATAATGTGATATTCTTTCCTTCACTAGCATATCCCGTCTTACAGCCTGGCACAAAACATTTATTTGGCATTTTATAAATTAATTTACTATTAAACTTGGAAATATAGGAAAGCCTATATTGAGTCTTCCAGTAGTAAATAACTAATGTTTAAATGGACAGTCAGAGTTCTTACAATAATTCTATTAAATTTGAAACAATATTGGGAAGGGATTTCTATTTTAAATACTGTTTGTTATGACTTGAATCTGGAACTGGAAGTCTACCTCTATATATTTATTTTATTGAATTTGTACCTATATATAATATTTTTATTTATTTCAACTTGCATGTATCATATAATCATATTTCGTATGAATTATGAAATTTGATCAATAATACCATATCATATAGTTCATTTCACGATGTAGAGAAGATCTCATATACTTAATATTATAAATATTATAATATATTCATAATATTCTCTACATCGTGGTTCATTTTCAATACACTTTAATAGAAAATAATTAATGTAACCGGCCTTCGAATACTGTGGCGGTGCCCGGCGATATTCATGTTAACTAAAATAGTGCCGTCGAAAAATAAGCCACTTTTTTCACGGAGTGTTATCACCTTCTCTTCTCTACATCGTGTTAACCGTCATATAACCACTCTTATCATTTTTCGGACAACTGCTTATCACTCAGCTTATCGAGTCGCAGTTACGTCGAAGGTCGAACACGACCTGTATCCGGTGTATTGTACGATTGTACCCATCTGGCGCGAGCAAATTGTGTTTTTTTTTTGGCGGGCGGATGAGTGGGCGAGTGGGGTAGTCGGTTCACGGCGCGTCTCGGGTTGACGAAAAACGAGCGACGCCACTGCGACGAGGCAGCTGCAGCAGCTGTTGCCCGCCGTTTCATTGTTCGATCTGTTTGTCTGTTGTCGGGACGGCATTTTAAACCGTACGAGGAACCGACAAGCGAACACAATAAGGAGGAAACGAGAACCATTACAATATCTGTCCCGTAGTCCGTTTTTCTCGCAGCAGTGTCCAAACTGCGGACTGGCCGGACTGCCGATGAGTTTCTATTGACCAGAGGACGGTATCCGATGATTAAAAAATTTACTGTTCGGCAGTAAAAATATGATATTCTATAAACAAAATTGTCGTATTCATTTTTATGCGTTGTATAATATAATACGTATTACATTCACTATTCAGTATTATTAAACAAAATTGGTGCATATTTGAGTCAAAGGAAAATACACAACGTTTTTTTATATTATGATCATATAGGCGCAATTTCAATTTAAAAACTGAGGGTGTTTAAGCTCTACATTTTCCGGGCATAGCGTTGAATAGCTACTGATTGTAATATTATAAAAAAGTATTTGAGGGTGCTACTTTTAAAATTGGGGGTGCTAATACCCCCTAAGCGCCTATGATTCTTACTCTAAGCAGAGTAAACAAAAAAAAAAATGTTTTATAGTAAATAATAAAATATAAAAGTATTGGTGCATTAGGCATGTACAAGGATAATTAGTACTCATAAGATAATTATATCAGGTGCATTATTAATTTATTTACATATGCGTTATGTACCTATCAGTTTTCTCCATAATTTTTCCGGTAAAACGTGAGCGCTACATTAGGGTAAACGGAAAACTGTACGGTCTTTATAAACGCAGAATACTGGTACGGTCCACAATAGTCAAGGTTTCCCAAATTTTTATCAAAAAAAAAAAAATTAAAAAAGGTATCAACAATTATTTTTAATTTCATTTTACTGACGATCGATGAGAAACCACGACGAAATATGTAATTATGGATTTCAAAATCGCTGCTATGAGTACAACAAATGACGTGTTTGGAGATAGTGTACTAGTCAAAGGGTGTTTTTTTCATTTATGCCTATCTACATGGCGAAAAGTTCAACAATTAGGTATATCATATACCATATATGTTCCTTATACAGAAATAAAATAGATTTTAGAATAAGTTATGGTATGATTAACGGTTTAGCATTTTTACCCCTTAGCAGAGACGTACGCAGAAAAAAGTTTTGGGGGTTGTTTTTGAAAATCAGTTATTGAAAAGTTGAACTTTTTTTAATGAATTTACAAAAAAAATTTAAATTATTATTCACAATTAAACCACGATTTCAAAATTGTTTTTTTCTCCATATAACAAATAAATAACTATAAAATAGTTATTTTTGAATAAAAAAAAATGTAAGTGGTTTTTAATCTTAGATCATTAAAAGAGTCGAATATTATTTATTAGCCATACCTCATACAACTCGTATACTTTATTGAAAAAATCTGCACTCCAATATCTACATTATTTTTCGAATTACCACTAGTTCACTATTGATTTTTTTTCAATTAATTTACATGTACTATAAAATATATTATATTATAATATAAAATGTATAATATTATTATCTATTATATATAGAAATAAAATCCATCAGTCGGCACTATAGGAGTCCAGAACTCCAGAATAACATAAACATAGCTTAAAATCGTTTTGATTATTTTAATACATTAAATATTATGTTTTATATTTTATAAAAAATGAGTGTTTTAAACAAATATAAAAAAAAATATCTGACGATTTATAAATTAATAGGTACAAATACATTGTGCATTATTGATATTATCATTTTAAAGTGAGTTATAGCTATGTAGAATATTACAACTTTAAAATATTCATAACTCACTTTAAAATGATAATATCAATAAAAGCAAATGACATTTTCTAGAAAATATTCTTACTTTTAAATTTGATAATAGGTAAATTTACTCTAATATTAAAGCTAACGTCACAAAATCTGTTCTGCTAAACGAAAATTTGGTATGATCTACATTAGTAAGACAGAGACAACATATGCGGGTATAACGTCCTCTTAAACTAAATATATACGTATAAATGTTTACTGGGAGACTACTAAAATACCCCGATTTTCGTAAAACTTATTTAAATCAGTTTTTTTTTCAAATAACTATTTTATGTAGAATTGGAAAATTTGATTTGCTAATTTTATACTACACATAATTTTATTGAATGGCCTAGAACAAAATTGGAATATTAATATTAATAGGTACATTATGACTGAAATTTTTTTTTAGATTTTATTTGGTATCAATTGAGTGAAAAATTTTATATAATATGAAATCAGTTAGGTAATTATTTACTTATAATTAAGTTTTATATACTGCGTTAAAAAAAAATTCTGTTGATTAACTTGTATATCTTGCCTCGATATTACGAATCACAAACAAGAGCAAGGCGCATCGGGTTTTGGATAATAGTTTTCGTTGTAACCACATAGTAGGAGGGGTGACCATTAAGTGCGTCGACCATTACTTTTCTATCCCACCAATTTAATAACGATAACGCTTCTAGCGAACGTGAAACAAACTACGGCTCCGCAACACTGGTTGTCGGCCTTGGGTCAACTACATGCACGTAGTGCAGTCCTTTAAGGTTTTTTTTCATTTATTTTTTTTTCCGCCGTTACTATTATTCTTCTAGAGCCAGTGTTTTTGTTATAGCGTAGTGTTAGTAATAATTGCTTTATAAGATTGTTACAATTTTGTCTGCCATCGTCATTTTATACGATCTCGCTGACGCTACAGTTACTGGATCGTGGCTTGCCTCGCATCCTGTCGTCCAATGTAAGTACCTAACCTAAGGCACAGCGCACGCTTATTCATACACGTTCAGAATCGGAATTCTATGATTTTCATAATATTTTTCTGATCCCAATTATACTAATATTCGATATAGATACTTAATACTATATCTACCAGCGCGCCAACTGTTATATTCCACAGATATATATATATATAATATATATATTTATATAAATATATATAATAACTAGATCACCGACTCCATATACAATATCATTATTAAATTATGATGGCATGATGCCCTACGTCATTTATCACTTGGGCAATGTTAACAAATTCTTATCATTTTTTTGAATCGTATTGATATCATCATGCATTGTGAATTCATGAACTCAGCTATTTTACAATATTTGTATAATACACCTATCTACTAGTATTCATAAATCACAATAATATAATTATATTTTCATGCATTTTAATTAGTGGACTTAACAAACTGTACAAATCGTAGTTATACAATAATCGTAAAAAAAGGGGCAGTTGGGCAACCGGTTTGTTATGTATGAAATGTTGTTTATTATCATATATCTTTCCAACGATTAGTAAACATTGCCCCAGCTGTAGTACATATAGCTACCAGCGTCATTGATAAGAAGACGGTCGGCTATCTAATTATTATCACGATTTAAGGTATATATGTTTATCTGAAATCGTGGTCATTTTATAGTTTTGTGTTATATTCCTATCCCGTCAAGTTGATAATGATTGAGCAGTGCGATCAGTGGCGGCTCGTAGATAGGGGCGATCGCTCCACTTCTAAAATTATCATTTATTACTAATTTATAAGTTTAATATCAAATTTTACATTTATATTGTAGTATAGGTGATCTTGTCAAAAATAAAATTGTGTTTCCTATATGGCTATATTTACACTAATAAATATTATGAAAATATTATCAGATAATAGAAGTTTAAAATTTCTGAGAATTGATAACCAATAACAATTTTACGGGACCCGCGAGCAGCGCATGCGATGCTTGGGCGATGTTAAAAGTAACTCGTCATAACTACGATCGGAATAAAAAAACTAAGAGGAGGGAACACAATAATAATACTGCCGCCAGGGCGATGATTTTAATCGCCCAAAATTCACGAATTCCGAACTTGCGTGTGTTTATTATTTGCTTCGTGCGGTCTTAACTCGTAATCAATTATTATTTCATTATCATTATATATGTGATTTAATATTAATATTATTTGTGTTCGATACTTTCTATAAATAAGCAAATTGTATAGTGCCCTCCCACTTTCAAAGCTCACGAGCCGCCACCGAACGCGACCACTGAACGTGACACGAAATCCAGTTTGCAACACTGCAGTCGTGGTTGCGGCCTTGGGTCTACTAAACATATGTGATACAAGTATCCCATTAAGATTTTCTTCGTTTATTTTTTCACCGGCCATTATAATTATTCTTTCAGTCAGCGTTTTTGTCATAGCGTAGTACAACCATCATCAGATTGTCACTATACACGTTTCAGTTCGTTTCCGCTATAATAACTAGAGCAAGCCATGGATCCCGTCGGTCAATGTAAGTATCTAACCTATAGACATATAGACATACACGACACACTTCGTATAGCTTTATTTCCGAGTTGATTAATGAAGCTTTTGAAACAATGTTCTGTATTCCCAGAATAATATCGTAGGAACGAGATTACTGTAATCGCGGGTGGTTTTTTCGTGATTTCCGATTTCGTATCAAGTCCAGACCGCGTCTGGTCCTTTAAGATGATTGATTGTAATTTTGGATTTGTTTTAAACAAAAAAAATTAAATAATAATAATTTAATACAGTCCACGAACTCTTCGACTTTAGTCGCTGTTGACGACCGTAGCCCTGAACATCGTTTCGTTCCACTAAAATTGGTGAAAAATGATATTTTAATAGATTTATGTTTAAAGTTTGGTTTCTCATTACTTCCAACGACATCATTCCACTTTAAATGATGGCTTCGGTGTGTTCTCTTACCAGAAAGAGTCTAAATATAAACTCTTATTATTTTTTTTATTAAATACAAAAGAATACCTGCATATGTCAGCAACTAAAATAATATTGGAATACTCAATATTAAAAAAAAAACTATAATTGTAGAAGGTTTATGGGTCGACAAAAAAATGTCGTTCTTTATAATATCTAGTTACTTTTTAAATACTCATAGTTTATTTCGTTTGAACAATGGTTTATTTTAAAATCAGCAAAGTTAGTTTTAATATTTTTTAAATTTTCTAAGTGGTTTTAGCGTCTTGTAAAGTAAACTGGCCATTTATGATCTGTATTTGTTATTAAAAATGTATGTTTTAATAGTGTTTAATTCTCCTCGCCGACTAAATTTTGGACGGGAAGGCCGGTCAATCGCACTGCGTGTGAATCATTTTAAAATAACAATGCCACAAGGTTTTTTACACCATTATCGAATTGAAATTGAACCAGATTTATGTTCACGAGTGCTTAATCGTGAAATTATTCAAAGTATGGTATCGGCATTTAAAGACATTTTTGGTTGTCTTCGACCAGTATTTGATGGTCGGAAAAACTTATATACAAGGAATCCACTGCCTATCAGTGAAAATAAAATAGAATTAGAAGTAAGAATGGTTTTTTATTTTAAATTATATCATAGTAAAATACAATTTTATTTATTTTAATATCAGGTTACACTGACAACGGGAGGAAATTGTAGAATATTCCATGTCTGTGTCACGTGGTTAGACAAAATTTCATTATTTGCTTTGGAAGAAGCACTAGAAGGCCGCACAAGATAGATACCATACAACACAATTTTGGTTGGCTTATCTTATTCTATTAACTTTTAATTACTAATAACTAATGATTATTGATTTATATTAATTATTTATATTAATTAACAATATTTTTTTTTATATAGGCATTGGATGTAGTCATGAAACATCTTCCATCAATGACTTACACATCTGTTGGCCGATCATTTTTTTCTCCTCCTGATGGATATTGCCATTTATTAGGTGATGATAAAGAGGTTTGGCATGGTTTTCACCAGTCTGTCATACCAACTCAATGGAAAATGATGCTTAATATTGATGGTAATTTATAAAAATAAAATAAAATTAACTAATTTTTATCAACGTATTTGTTTTTTTTTTAGTGTCAGCATCATCTTTTTACAAAGCACAACCCGTATTAGATTTCATGTTTAAAATGTTGAATATAAGTGTTATTAGTGGTCAACGACAAACATTATCAATTGCACAAAGAATTAAATTTACAAATGGAATTAAAGGTCTTAAAGTAGAGGTTACACATAGTGGAGAAATTCGAAGAAAATATAGAGTTATTGATGTTACCAGAAAATCAGCTCAATTTCAAACGTAAGAAATTCATTTTAAAATGTATTTACATTGTTTTATATTCTTTGAAATAATTTCTAGTTTTCCATTGCAATTGGAAAATGGGTTGACGGTAGAATGCTCAGTAGCTAAATATTTCTTAGAAAAATACAAGATGAAACTATTTTATTCACATTTACCATGTCTTCAGGTCGGAGATGAACATAAACAAACATATCTTCCTATTGAGGTTTGTATAATTGAATGATTAATACATTTTTAATACATCATAACAGGATTTAATTCTAACCTTTCCTTATAATTTATCTAAAAATCAAACTGTAATGATTATTTTGTATCATTTTAGATTCTGAACGGAGTGATTTTTTTTTTTGTTTTTTTTTGTGTCTGACGACAACATTTGGAGCAGTAATAATGCTCCGATTTTTTACTTCAGCTCCTCTTTGAATAGGAAAATTCATCTAGTTGGTACTTTGGGTGGTCAAAAGTAAACATTTTCAAATAGTTTTCAAAAAAATCGAGAAAAACAAAAAAAAAAATGACAGAAAAATGGCAATTTTACGAAAAACCACTTTTCGACAAAATCGATTTTTTGATTTTGCTGTAACTCAAAAACGAATTATTGTAAATACTTGAAATTTTCACCAAATGTTTATATTATGGTTATCTCTTTACAGTTAAATTTTCAAAATATTTTGACCATTTTTAAGCTACTTATAGACAATTGAAATTTTCGACTTTTCTAAGTTTTTTTTCTTCAAATGCCGATAAAAATTTTTTGGGTGGCCAGAAAATCTTGAAATTTAGTACAACGTTTCTTATAAGTTTTTCTTATAGTGATAAAAAAAAATCCGAAATCGTTAGTCACAATTTTTTTTTTATAAGTGCTTAAAGTTCGAATTTATACGAAATATGTCAAAATTTAAATTAAATTTCATACTCTCATTATACGTATGTTGCCAAATACTTTTTTTATTAATAAACAGATACTATAAAGTAACTATAGTAACATATAGTAACTATACTATTTGTTTTAAAATAGAATAAATTACAATATTTAAATATAATATATCCTAGACTGACAAATCATCTCCGTTCAGGATCGTTTTTCGTATACAATGATACCTATCATTGCATTCAAATTTAACCTACCATAGTCTGAGGTCCACCCCACCCCCTAATATATAGCAGAGCGATACCTACTTACCCGCTTTTTTTTTAAATTTTATATTATTATAGTGTTATATATGTGGTGTTGATTACTCTAAATATAAATAATCTATACTCTATTTCATATAAAAATAAACCATGTGCAAACAATAAAATTACTTTTGTACATAATTATTATATGCAATATGCTACAGAATAATGCCTCACTAGTGTGTGGTTCATTAGTCACAAAATCATCTTAGGTATTTGAAACAACTGAAACAGAGGATAGCAACAGTTTTACAATTAGCTAAGATTATTATTGAATTTGATATACTGTCATGTCTGTTTTTATTTAAGTGTCGTTTAATTTGTTCTATATTATGTGGCTGATATAATAATTATTATATTTTAAATAATTCATACATTATAACAGGTACAGAAACAATCAAATTATATAATATATGTAGTGCGAGAGGGTTATAATGCAGATATATTGTGTTTAATCATTAGAGAGTAATAGAAAATGTTAACTTATTTTATTAGGTCTGTAACTTATTTGCGGGTCAAAGATGTTTCAAAAAATTAACTGAATTAGAAACATCATCAGCTATGATTAAGCAGACTTTACGAAATGCTCCTGATCGTGAGCAAGAGATTAATTCTTTAATTCGTCAAGCTAATTTGAATAACAGTTCATATTTACAAGAATTTGGTCTTACCGTATCAAATAGCATGACGGAAGTGCGTGGTCGTGTTTTACCACCACCAAAGTTGCAATATGGTGAAGGAACTCTACCTATTCAGGTATAAATACATGTCCACTATGTATAACTTTTATTATGCTGACCTTGATAAGAAACCCTTCCTAAAAAGCATCTGTTAAAACAGTACATATTTAATTTATAAATAATGTTTGTCACAGGAAAAATCAAAAGTCATGCAGCAAGTATTGCCCAAACATGGAGCTTGGGATATGAAAGGCAAAAAGTTCTTTATAGGTGTTAAAATTAGTGTTTGGGCAGTAGCTTGTTTCGCTCCCCGGAATGTGCTTGTCGAGGATGTACTAAGGTAACTTAGGAAATCTCTGAATTATTTTAATAGAAGTCTCAAAGACTCCTTGTATTTTTCTTTATTGGTACCTATTAATTACTGTAAATTATTTATTTTATAGACTATTTATAACACGACTCCGACGGATAAGTGTCGATGCTGGCATGCCAATAGTTTTTGTATGTATATAAAATATATGAAAAATATAATTTTTTATGTCAAAGTATTATTTTTTTTTATCAGGTAATTATGCCACAAAGCCTAACCAAGTAGAACCTATGTTCAATTATTTAAAATCAATATTCATTGGATTACAACTCATAGTTATTATTTTACCAGGAAAAACTCCAATATATGGTATTATAATTTTTATTTTGTTTACAACCGATTCAATTGAAAATAGAACATGTATTGTGAATTGTAATTATTAGCTGAAGTCAAAAGAGTTGGAGACAGTGTTCTAGGAATACCTACACAATGTGTTGAAGCAAAAAATGTTAATAAACCATCTACTCCAGTATTGTATAACTTGTGTTTAAAATTGAATGTGAAATTAGGTGGTATCAATAATATTCTTGTACCAAGTATCCGACCTAAAGTAATGAAACTTATAAAAACTCTTTTGTTTTTTTTTTGTTTTATTAATAGTTTGTTAATATATTCTAGGTATTCAATGAACCTCTATTATTATTGGGTGCACATGTAAGTCACCCATCTATAGGTGACATTTGCAAATTATCCATTGCAGCAGTAGTTGGATCTATGGATGCTCATCCCAGTCGTTATGCCGCTGCTATACGTCATCAACCAAGCGGACAAGAAGAAATTCAAGAATTATGTTCTATGGTCAAGTACTCAAGTGTGTAGCACATTAATTTTTTTTTCAATGAAATGTTTAGTATTATTTGTTTATTTAATTTTGAAATAAATATATAGATTACTGGGCTTCGCTGAGAAAAAAACTCATGGGAGGCCCAGGCGTTGTCATACTTTACGTACAATATTTTTAATTGAATTTCATACATTAAGTATTAACCAATAACTGATTTATACAAGAACAAATATAATACATAAATTTATTAATTGCATAACTAATTTGAAAAAAAATTATTTTAGAGAACATCTAATCACGTTTTACAAGTGTACTGGAGGTTTTAAACCACATAGAATAATACTATACCGTGATGCAGTATCCAAAGGACAGTTTTCTCATGTACGTTTAATTTTATACTTATGTTATATAATAATGATACTAAAGTTAGGTACGCTTATGATATCTTTTTTTTTTAATAAATTGGATTCAGTGTTATATTTTAGTTTTCCAAAATAATTTTAATAATTGTATATTATTATCGTAGGCAAGAATTTAATTTAACATACTTCCTCCTAGATATTTAGTTAAATGCCTATTTTAAAAAAGGCAATTAATAAAAATAAAATATTTTGTATTATTTTAAAAATTTAGCTTTATTTTTTATTAATATGTAAAGTACGTAGGTTGTAAGTATATGAAATATATTAAATTTCATGTCTATCGGCACTATTGTTTTAAATCTTAAATCATAAATATACATATATAAGTAATAACTAATTAGATGTGATAGTACGAGTTTAAAAAATGAATAAAAAGGTTATATTAGGTATATTATAATATTTATAATTATATATTTTCGTTAATTTTTAATTATTATTTGTTGTTACATGTTGTTATTCGGTGGAATTTTCTGGAACATTTAACATTTTCTTTAAAACACAAACAGTGAAATTGCATAAAAATTAAATTCTTGGACTATATGCCTAGGCATTTAGTAAAATGTCTGATTTGGCTATATGCCTACGATATATATACTATACTACATATATAAACCACAAAGGTTAAAAATATCAATATAAATGTTTCATAATACAATTTTTTTGAATATTTATGATTTTTGTATCAAATATTTATTTATAAGATGTTGCATTTCTTATTAGTATTATTTAATTTTTGATGTTTTGTTATATAAATATTTTATTTTTATTGATAGGTCTTATTACACGAACTTCAGCCATTCGAGCGGCATGTATGAAGGTAGAAAGTGATTACAAACCAGGAATCACTTATATTATTGTTCAAAAGCATCATCACACTAAGTCTGCATTTTAGTATTTTAATTCTTAATTTTTTTTAGTTAATTATTTTTTTATTGATTTTTTTAGGCTGTTCCCTGTCAGTAAAAAAGAACAATTTGGAAAATCTGGAAATATTCCAGCTGGTACAGTAGTTGATGTTGGAATAACACATCCTACAGAATTTGATTTTTACTTATGTAGTCATCAAGGAATTCAAGTAATAATTTGTAATAGTAGTTTTTTACTCGTATAAACGTGTTTTATAATAAAAATAAATATTCACAGGGAACAAGTCGGCCAAGCCACTATCATGTTTTATGGGACGACAATCATTTCGAGGCGGATGAATTGCAAAGTTTAACATACCAATTATGTTATACTTATGTCAGATGTACACGTTCTATATCTATACCGGCTCCTGTCTATTATGCTCACTTAGTTGTATCTAGAGTTAAACGTCAAATCATCGATAATAAATATGACAAGTAGGATTATTGAATTTACTTATCTTATATTATGTTTGAAGAGGACTTTTTAAGAGTTTACTTTACCAGAATTATTTCAATATTATGAAGGGTTGGGAGTAGGATAATATTGAACAATGTTTGTTTAATAATTTTGAGAAGAGCTATTATTAAATAGGCGCAAGTAGGAAGGATCTTGGATGGGCTTAGCCCGCCTAGTTTTGTCTGTAGCCCACCCAGTTTTATAATATGTTATCAACACTAGTGATGTAAGGGCAAAGCCCTCACGGTTTGCTGATATCAATTTAGCCTACCCAGAAATAGAGCTACATTATGTACATTACCGGTTTTGATTTTACATCGTATGTCTATTTTTTATTTTTGTCCTAGGCATTATTTAGGAGCACCAAATTAAATATATTTTATGCATTGATATTGAAATTTTAATGAAATCGTGTGTTTATAAAAAAATTAATGACTCGTCCTTAATTTATTTTCGTTTTTCAAAATATTTATAAATCAAAAAGATTTACAATTTTTCAATGTTATTTACTTTATTATTTTCTATACTTAATACAATTATTATCAAATCCTTTTCAACACATGTTCACATAATTGCATAGAACGTCAAAATTGTTATACTCGTAAGTTACAAGCTTAATAACTCAAATACTTAATATCTGTTATAGTATTATAATAACTAACTCAATAGGAAATATGGTGAAACGATTGGTTGTACAATAGTTTGTATAATTTTTAGTTATGGTTTTTATATGAATAAACATTAATAGACATAATTATGGCATTTATTGAGCTGCTCATTGGTAGGTATTTTAAATTCTCAAATATTTTTGTTTTATTATAATATGTTAATAAATCTTTTATTTCTAAGTTCAAACCAAGTACGTATACAACAAAAAATTATGGGGGGGGGGGGTTAACAAAATATAGCTATACAAATTGTGCCGCAACATATAAAACAATTTTTTCCTCGTTACTCGAAATTATTTCAGGGAGCCGGAGCGAACCAACCTCCACTATATACGTGCCTGGTTCAGACTATATTTATTTGTAAACAATTTTTTAGTTTAAACGTTTACAATCTTTAATATCAACTCATAGTTTTGCATTCTAAAATTAATAAAAAAATATTTAAAAATCTTTTGCGTAAATCATATCAATATTGTTTTATTTTATAAATGTTTATACATAAATACTGACACTATTTGTTTCAAAAATTGAAAAACACTATTTCTTTACGAGTATTTAATAAAAAATACTCATATAACAGTTAAAAAATTGAAAAACACCCACCAATTATAAATAATATTTTCAGCTTAATGATTGATAATATCCAATTCACTTACAACAGAGTGACTTCCCCATGTTTAGATTCTGAGGTGAACTATGTAAATAGTTCCAAGTATTTTCCATAATCATCTAAAATTTTGTATTATTTTAAAAAGTATTCCAAATAATATAATTCATTACTTTAATATAAGTATATAAGTATAAAAGTGTAAACTATCATTGCTTATAAATTATAATCAACTTTATTCATGTCTTAGTTTGTTCTTGAATTGAGAATTGTTATTTAAATTTGTGTTTCTGTGCATTTATAAAATTATTCTATTTTTTTTTTTTAAATAAACTTATTATTTTCAGTGTTGAAGGATCACATAAATCTGGCCATAGTGAAGATCAAACATCAGACGTAATGAAACATACCAACACAGTACATGCTAATATAAAAAAATGTATGTATTTTACTTAATATACCAAAATTAAAAAAAAAAAAGAATTATCTCACAACACAATACCTATATTAATATAAGGCATAAATTATAATATAATCTGCATTACCAATCATTGCGTTTAAATATACCTTTGGTCTAAAATTATTATTTTTTCGATTGCTAATAATTTTTTTTTTTTTTTTATTAATAAAAGCCTCGGCATCTAGGGCCATTGGCTACTACAAATTTATGGGGTTACATTGGAAGGTAATTGCTTAATATTAATACACATATTATTTTACAGAAGGTTGATTAAATTAGAACTGATTATAAATGATATCGTGCAGTGCCGCAACTACACCAATTTGGGCCCGTGTGCAAATAAAATTAATGCCCCCCCTCTCTGTCTTTTATCATCAGTTGTAGTAAGCCGGCGATCACTGTCTACTTCATCAAAATACTTTTTTGCATGACAAATTAATACTAATTTGTCATGCTTTTTTGCATATCTTATAGGCCGGTCAAAATACGCGTTCCTTCGCATGACGCTCTTTAATCAATTGAAACCTAACTATTTTTAATTTCGGTTTTACGGGCCGCAAAAGAAACGTTAATATACGATAACGTTGTGTACAAGACAAAATCGATCTATTGTCCAATCATTATTAATTATTATTATATTATTATTATAACACAATCGTTTTATTTTTTTTCTTTCTACATATTTTTCAATTTTTATCATTATTTCAATTATATACAATATATTTTATCATTTTCTTCTTTGTAAAAAATTAAATTTTAGTTTATATTTAGTTGTTCAGTAGATATTCAATTTCTATGTAAGTATATTTTTTATGCATTTTAATCTGCCAGTATTTTTAAAGGAATAATAAAATGACATAGGTTAATTTGGAATAATTGTTATCATACCCATTTATTATATATTAATATATTATATTATGTTATTTTTTTAATTTTCAATAAAATAAGGGGGATATAACTTTTTTATAATTATGTTGTAAATTATTATAATATATATTTTAACATTATAATTAAAATTTTGTTTCAAGTGATTTAATTTAAAATATTGTTATTAAGATTATAATAAACGTTTCAAAAACATATAAATTTAATTTGCACTTATTTTATAATCAAATTGTTTTTGAGTGATTCAACAGCACACTGTGTGCTGTACACATTAATTTTAAATTATTTTATATGAAAATATTTGTTATAAAAAGTTATATTCGTTTTACCTGTCCATATAATATAATGTATGTACTGCAATAAAAAAATATGTTACCTATTTATTAACTTTTTGATTGTAATTGACAGTCTTGTAATGTATTCTAATACAAATATTTGAATATTTGTTGAAGTATTTTTTAAGTTATCTAAATACTTTTTAAAAGTATTTTAATAACATTTAATTACTATTAGGTCTGTTTAATTAATTATTTTTCACAAATATTGGAAAAAAATGTTTATAATTAAAAAATGTGACAAAACTATAATCTATCTTTTTCTTTGTTTGCCAATGTAATCATGAATACAAATTTATATAAAAATAATATAGTATTCGTTTATGTAATACTAAGTGATACCATGTAAATATTATATAAGAATTTTTTTTTTATTTCCATAAATTTTTTTCAATTAATTTAATTAATCTTAAATATGGATTATATTTACATTAAATTTTGAATAAAAACATAGATAGAGAATACATAAATTTATTACACATTAAATACAGCAAATTTGTAATGTAGTTTACTGAATTTAGTAATTTGAAATACGTCAATATACCTTGTGTAAAATATTGACAGTAGGTATACGTTTAATAACTTTGCATGTATATGTTTTAATTATGTTTCGTGCGTAAATAAATCTCAAATAAAATAAGACCCGCGTAAATCGGCCTTTTTCAAAATTTTCATCCTTGAGCATCACCGATTTCGTTTTTACCGGCATTTTTCGGCTTCGGCAATGTTTTTCCGTCGTTATGGTAGCTTAGTGGGTACGGCGCCGCACGACGTGAGCGATATATTATACGATCTACGAACTATTGACTAATAATTTATGTAAATAATAATACTTTAAGAAGCTCATATATTTGTTTAAAAAAAATCTAAAAATTACATGAACAATTAAACACTACTAATGAAAGAAACAATGAATTGACAAAATCAAATAAACAGTTTCGGACCCAACTTGAATATGAATGAAAAATTAATTTTAAGGATATGAGCGATGCAAAATATCTAGTGCAAAACTGTCAATTGAAAATAAAAATTTAGCGGAATTACTGTAGTTTATAATTTATATTACGTTCTAAAAATTGCTAATATACCAAAAAGATAATTATCATTGCCCAAGCCAATACACTATTTTGTAATTAAATTAAGAAATAATAATTAGATATATACGTAATTTAATTAATATTAACTTAAAACACAATCAAATGAAAATATGTAGGTCGTAGGTAGATAAGTAGTTGACACTTTATAAAACTTTGATATTATGATAATTTATATAAATCTATTAATCGCCAAATTAAATAACTCACACAAAAATAATTATATTAAAAGAAACCAGTATGTATATTTAAAAATAATAGAAAGTACTTAGATTACTAATATCATAAATATATAAACACCATACATTTTTTGTAAAATATTGTAGAGATAAATTTGTAAAACATACCTATAAATTGAATATTACCAGTTAAAAATTCAATTTAAAAGTAATAACTATGGCCTATAAGGCTATAGGATTGGCTTATGGTCAAATATCTTATATAAAATGTATTTTGAGTATTTATATACACTAAAAACGGTTTATACTTTATATCGGTAAGTTAATATCAATTTATTTAATACCTGTTATGCAAGATATAAGTAATACTGCTGTAAATTTATATTGTTATTATTCAACAGTCATATAATTGTATATTTATGAAGGACAATTATTAGTATATAAATGTTATATGTATTACAGATTTAAAATGGAAATTACAATAAATGATTAAGTAGGACAAGTAGGTACTTACATGCAATTTTTTTTAAACTAACTAAGAATCTCACTACTGTCGCTTTAGGTATCGCGTACAAACTTTTAAATTATATTTTGCAATTATTTTTACAGTATACTATTTATACTAAGTGCATTTCTCTGGCACCCCACCTTAAAAAATTAATTAAAAATCGGAGTTTGCTGCACAAACGTTCAGAGTCGGGTACAATTGCACAAATGTAGCACAAAAAAATACTCTTAATTTGGTTCCGTAATTCAGAGGTGAGGTGCTAGGGAAATGTACCTATTTATACTTTGTTAGTGTCCATAAAAGTACCTATACACGCATGTATCTTTTGACTATTATAATATATTATATTTAAATACCTACTTAATAATGATTAAGTATATTTACTTACCGAACAAGACTATAAAAGGGCGTACAACTGCAATATATAATATGAAAGATGATCGGTTTAATGTTTAATGCGCATTTATCAGATAGCACGCAGCGGTTAAAACCTTTAGAAGTTAGAACACTAAAAATTTAAAAATAGCTATTCGCCACAGAACTACGGACGACTAAAGACAAAAAATTGCATTTTGTATGTCGAACAAAGGAGTTTTGCGCACCACGACTACCGTCCACGGCTCATTGCAAAATTTATAGTTTTCATCTACCATTCAAATTTTGTATAAGTACACTTAATACTTAATTAATATTTGTTTATAGGTACAGTATTTAGTTTAAGTAGAAATACCCACCCATTTGGAAATATATTAGGAAATTGAAATTTGGTTAGTTGTAAACTTCAAATTAGATAGGGAAAGTAGCACGCCCATCGCCCAATGTACAACAGTACATTACAGTAGCCTTTCCCTGGCCATAACTGTCTGGAGTAGTCTGGTCCTCCAGGTTGGGAGTTTAGCACAGGGTTGATAACCCTGTCTTAGAAAAATTTTATTGTTATGTTACCAACACAAAATAAGCCTCGGACACAGAGAAACGGTTTTAATTTTGGAAACGGAAATCGGAAGGTTGATTTTAAGATAGCGACTAGGAATATATTAAGCCACTTTAGAAGTAGTGCATGCCAAAATCTGGTGGAGATTTATCATATTAAAGAATTTAGTCCAATTTTGGAAAGGATAGCAATGATGAGAATAAAAAGCAGACCAATAGATTTTATATTAATATATGTGTACATGCCCCTACAGACACAAGTGAGGACTATATTAAGGATGCTTTCTATGAAGATCTGGATACAAAATATGAAAGACTGCCAGGAAACGTTATAAAAATTGTTCTAGGAGATCTGAACGCCAAATGTGGAAAGGAAAAACACTTCCTACCAATCATAGGAAATGAAAGCATTCATGATACTAGCAAGCAATGACAATAAGCTGAGAGTCATATCATTTTCAGCATCCAAAGACATGATTATAAGTAGTACAACTTTCCCCCACAAAGATGTACACAAGATAACTTGGAAGTCATCAAATGATAAGACAGCTAATCAGATTGACCATGTACTAATACAAAAGCGCTACAGTTCCTGTATCATTGATGTAAGAAGCTTTAGGGGGCTGACTGTGATACCGACCATTTCCTGGTATTAACAACTCTAAGAATTAACTTATTGGGTCATAAAAAACTGAGGGAAAAAAGGAAGACAAACCTCAACGTAGAGGAAATTAAAGACCCAGAAGTCCAACGAAAATTTATAGAAAAATATTAAATACCTTACCCTCAACTTACAAGATATAGACGTGGACTGGAACAAAGTCAATAAAATTCTTATAGATACTGCAGAAAAAGAAATCGATTTAATGAAAAAAAAAGAATGAATGGTTTAATGAAGTGAGTCGGAAAGGTTAGGTTAGGATTTTAGAAAATCATATGACAGCATTCATAGAGCCTGTACAATATTATGGAAGAATTTGAAATACCTAATAATATTATATCACTCACCAAAATGTGCATGGAAAGGATAATATACCAAGTAAGGGTAGACAGCATACTATCTGACGCCTTTACAGTAGAAACTGGCCTTAAATAAGGTGATGCACTATCCCCGCTACTGTTTAACTTAGCATTTGAAAAGGCGGTAAGAATAATGCAAAATGCAGAAAGTGGGGTAGTGGTCGATGAACATCGAGTGCAGATTTTGCGGATGATTTGAACATCCTTGGTGAATCACTGGAGGATGTTTTAGATCTAACGATGGCTCTCGAAAACGTCGCATCAAAAGTAGGGTTACAACTTAATGTGGAAAAATTAAAAATTTTAAATTCTCGATAGTGATCTACCACAAGACGTATTTGAATCAATAGCTTTCAAAAAAGTGGAAGAATTTCAATATTTAGGAACATTACCTTAGTACAAAAAATGATTGGTCGCGAGAGATAAGTACGAAGATAGCAAAGGCAGAAAGAGCCTCTTTTGCATTATCAAAAATTTTAAGTCTAAAGCGCTGTCGAAGAATACAAAATTAAGGTTATACACGGCAATAATAAGGCCTACTCTCACTTATGGTTGTGAAGTATGGACAACAACAAGCGTGACGAAAAGAAGACTTAGAACCTTCGAAAATAAAATATGAAGAACGATACGTGGACCAGTTCCTTTCGCAAGAACAAATGAGTGGAGAAAAAAGTTCAATAAGGAACTACAGGAAGAACTGGGCTTTTCACCAGTCACTAGCAATATAAAAGGACAAATATTACAGTGTTTGGGCACATAATGAGAAGAAGAAATCATTAGGGCAGTGATGGAAACCAGAAGAGAAGAGACCTCGAGGTAGGCCAAGGAAGAGATGGCTTGATATAGTAGAAGAAGATCTTAAAATCATGGGAGTAAAAGAATGGAAGGAAATTATCCAAGATCGAGAGAAATGGAAGTACATAGTGTTGGCGGCAAATACTCTAATAGAGTTATAAACGCCAGTGATGATGATAATGATGATGTAGACTTCAAATTGCTGAATTTTTGTATGATTGGTGAATTGAAGAAAGGAGTTAGACATTGGAATATCTTATACCATGGCCGACGGTCCGACAGTCGACACTCTCCCGCTACTGGCCCGTTCGAATGTTCGAAATGCCATCATTATAATATTATCATAGCCCTAAAGCCCACGGCGTTACCGCACTCAATGTTGGTACCACGGACTAAGATAAACAGAACTGGACACGAGATGAATTATATTATGATTACGAAATGTTGTACAACCGGTGAAGTGCAGGGACAGGAAAGATTTTCCTTTTAGCAATACCAGCGTCGTCTCAGTGGATATTTATGGGACTAGATCACTATTACAAATTTATTAATAATTATATTTATAATAGTAAGATAAATTAAAGATGTTATGGGTATTATAAAGTAAATAGTAAATATCTCTATTTTGCTTTGAAAAATTGAAAATTCCAGTAAAAACCATCTTATTGGTTATAGTTCCAAAAGTATCCACTAAGACGACGCTATACTATAGCTATACTTTTCTTGTGGCATAGAATATGATTTAAATGCAGGATATAAATCTATTATTCTAGAAACAGCTGACTGTAGAGATAACCAACGCGTTTTTACTGATCCTAAAATATTTTTTTACTCAATACTAACAAAATCGCAAAAATCCTTCAATTTTTCTATACGAACTGTATAAATATGAAAATACTAAAATATTTTATTAATTATTAGTTCAATGTCAATTGGCAAAATATCAGCACTACTATGCATAGCATTGTGCAGAATATGAGCAGCACGGCCAATACCGGAAATATTTCTTTTTAATGTTTCATTTATAATTGCGAAAACGTTATTTGTGCCTTTTTTCGAGACGCCGCCAAAATTTGTATTGAGGTTGTCACCCGAAAATGCAACAACATTATTTAATAAATTATATTTTTTTTAAACATTCAGTAGGTATGTAATATGATAAAATGTTTGATGTTTCTCCTATTATAAATTCATAAATTCTAACACTTTAATTTTTACCCCTTCTTGGGGGTTAAAATACCGAATCAGAATTAGAACCAGTTTTAAATTTTTATGGTTTAATGTGTCCACCATAATTGTTAAAAATTTAACGGATTTTAGTTCATCTAACATCTGTTGAATGGCAAAAGAAGCTATTACATTCACAATTATAGATTCACATTTTATACGAGCACACGAAATTTTTTTTTTATAATTGATGTTGTACAATCCATAGACCTGAATGAATGATTGTGTATGATAGTATGATATTATGCAAAAAGACCCTCTTTCGCCGCAATACGTTTGCTTTCATTTTTTGACTGTACATTAGTGAAAAAATTCGTTATCTTATTTGAAGAACTACTTGATACGGCCAATAAATGTTTCTTTTGTTTAACATGTAGTATAATATCTGAACGACCACCGTTTTCTATTGAAAAAACTGATTTACATACAATACATAAAACTTTTCCGATTTCATCACTATCTTTAAAAACGGAAATTTAACTTTCAAGCTGGGAGTAAATACGCACCTTCGCTTAGGCATTTAGATTACTTTCCTAAAATTGTAAAATATTATATTAACGATTATCAACAACTAACAAGTCGACAACACTCAACGATTGTTGGAACCAAACTAATAGCTATTCGCTATTCGCCGTATTCACAAAACGTATTTTCAGTGATATAAATAGATAGAATCGAAAGCATAGTTAGATAACGGCAAATCCGTTAACTCCGATAGCTCCTCTAACTCGTTGACATATCGTCATACCTGTAGTGGGCCAGCAGCTTGTCGAAAAATACAGGTCGTGTCGAAATAAAGTAGTCAAAATATTACTAAGTGTTTTATTAAACTGATTGAAAATTATTCTAAGTCCAAATAATTAATTTTATTAAAAATTATTCTAAGTCCCAATGAACGATTTCTGGTGCAAAGTGACGTGAAGGTGCTTGCGCTAACTCTGGAATATCACGTCTGAGGGAGTCCTCTTCTGGGCCCCCTTATATAGTCAGTGTCCCCTGATCTCCTACCCAGGTCCCTTCTGGCCTATTCGTATTCAAGTCATTCACTTCTCACGCTATTACGCATTTCAGAGGATGCGCGTGCGATGATGACGTCTGGTGACCATCCACCCACATGCAGGTGGTCAACCACAAGCGCTGTATCTGAGTTCTCAGAACTCGAGATAAAATATTTAATAATTTTAAATATGATTAATAGTCATATTATAGGCCTAAAATGTATCGTTGAGTTCGTTCATCTCCAATTTCCGAAGGTCAAAGTATAAGTGACTATTTTCATAGCGACTAGGCCTAATATATTACCTCTCAGGTATGTAGGTATCTACTCCCCATTATATATTTCTAAGTATTTCCACGTCGTACTATTCTTATTACGAGTCATGTTTTCATAATATATGGTTGATTACTATCCTATTACTTAGGTTTACACTGTATCGCCCCCTTTATGTATTATATTATTGGTATAGGACATCAGAGCACGTAGCATACCCCATACTGATAAATTCAGACAATTACAAGATTACAATTATAATCATTGTTCATTACTTTTGTAAGTTACAAAAGATGACGTCTAGCATTGTAATAATAATAATATGTATTGACGTATTGTATAAAATAAATGACATTTTTGTATTAATCAAATAAATAATATGTATTGACTTATTATATCATATAATTTTCAGCAACACCTACCACTAAGTCCTGCGCACGCCTATGATATTAGGACAACAGGACACAACGCTAAAATAAAGGACAATCCTGTAAAAAACAGGACGTTTGGTCACCCTACGCTATAGTGATGCTAAAAGGAAAATACCCCTCGTACTCCGCCTGTTGTATAATATTTCATGGTAAACCCTCCACACCCTCCAACCATGTCGTGTACAATCCTGTATAATATTAGTCCTTGGTTAGTACATTTGCATTATTATCGTTCGGTCCCAATTTATGCGTTTATTCCATGAGAATATTAAGTCTGGTTGCTATATTGGGGCGAGGGGAGAGGGCGAACTGCCCGAGACTCCCCAGTAAATATCTAAGCGTTCCCAAGCATGTGGCTGTTTAATCATCGTAAGCCTATGCGGGGCTACACTGTCGTTGGAAACTGGTTTACTACTGCCTTTGACAACGCCACGTCGACACCTAACAGTTATCACTTTATCAGTGTTTTCACATGGCTATTACAAAGAATACAATGACAAACGCTAAATTCATCAATTGATTATTTCACGTTCGCCAGTATTCAGTATAGTATTATATTTATTTTTATTTTCTATTATTAATATATTAGTCGTCCGTGCAGGATACTTATTCCAACAGGTAATTATTATGTAGCTGTTATTTGTTCAATTTAACTTTTAGAACTATTACCTATAGGCAGAGGCGGATTTACGCATAGGCAACCTAGCCAAGTGACTAGGGCGCAACATCTTTCGAGGGCGCCGTAATTTTTCAGTATGCTTCTACTTTTATTTATATAATTATAGTGTTGTAATGCCTTGGGGCGGAAAAATGGTATGTCCGTCCCTGCCTATAGGGGCATTAATGCGTCAAAATAAAAATCAGGAGATTAATGAAATTAAAATGTTGAAATGTCAATATTTTAAAAAAAATGAACTCTACAATGTGGCTATTTTCAACTTTTTTAAAAATAATTAAATAATAAAATGTATTTTTTATCTTTTTACCAAAATATTAAAATAAATTAAAACATGAAATAGTTGTAGTACTTGTCCCTGTGAATCTTATTAAAAAACCAGAATTATGATATCTATATTAATTCAGGAGATATCGAAATAGGTATGGAATTTTCTCACGGGACATCCATTATATCTTTTAATTATGTGATGATAAATTAATCACACCAAAAACACTTCGTTATAACCCTTTTAAAAAAAAGCTAAGTTAAAAAAAATTAGTTTAGTGACATTACATTTAGTAAGTAATGATTATACCTTTAAAAGACTATAAAATAATATAATTTACTAAAATATGAAAACTAAATAAAATGTCATTTTGTAATATTACAAATATTTATAACCAGATCAATTATAAAGTTAAATATTTAGTCAGTAAATTGCTTATAAATTATAAATTTATTTATGTAATTTACTATGGTGGTTACTTGTTTGTATTTATTTAATTAAACTTGAACGTCTTACCATGTAGGTAAACATTATATTATAATATATTGTTTATACTTGAGAAAATAATAAACTGTGGTGTTATGTAGATTAGATAATTAATGAAGGGTTTAAAAGGATATTATAAATGTATATGTTGTGTCTGTTTTATTAACTTATATCATAGTAAATTTGTGTTCAGCACCACACATTTTGTGATGTTAGCTTTAAATTTTTTAGAGTAAATTTACCTATAGTCAAATTTAATGGTAAAAATATTATCTAGGAAATATTATATGTTTTTATTGAAAATATTATTTTGAAGTGAGCTATAATTTTGTAAAATATTACCACTTTAAAATGATAATATCAACAAAAGCATATAATATTTCCTAAATAATATTCTCAATTTTAAATTTGGTAATAGGTAAATTTATTCTAATATTAAAGCTAACATCACAAAATGTGTGCTGCTGAATGAAAATATTCCATATTGTATGTATGTAAGACAGAGACAACAATTTTATTGAGGATAGTTTGTACAATAAAGTAATTTTCATTATACGTTTTTGGTATCCTTTAATATTAACACTATAACCAAGGTTGTGCTGTTCTAACTCATCAACTTTTAATTTCAATTCATTCACCTCATCTTTTAAGTCTTATGTTTCCTAAAATAATTTTATTTTTTTCTGCTTTCAAGTTTTTTAATTAATTTAAAACTGAATTAATTTTATTATTAAAAGTATTAAATTTTGGTTACCAATGAAAAATATTGATTTAACAATTTCCTCCAATTTGATCTTACAATTACCAGTTACATTATTCTTTAAATTTAAATTATTAGAAGTAACTAAGCGATTTAGTACATGAAAGTCTTGACTTACTGTTTTTGAATAATTTTCTAAAAGCCTCTTCAGAATATCTAGCACAGAAAAAATGAAAGTAGTTCTAACATGTATTACATTTAATTTAATCATCCATGTTAATAATATTATTATTGCAATTAATATCAACCACCAAGAATTTTTCACTAATCAAAAATGTATAAAAATGTATAAAAATGTAATTTTATTAAACATAATAAATGATGATAAAAAGTGGTATCGCTTAAAATGCAATATCACAATAGAAATATTAGAAATGTACGGTAAGATACAAGATGACAAATAAACATGTGCAAAAAACAACTATTAATCAGCAACTGAAGGTCAGGGGAATTTTAATTTATATTTTTCAAATAAGAAGTAATTTAAATATGTCATATTTACGAGCATATTTATTATTTCATTTTTTATTACACTGTAATATCTTAAGTTTTGGCGCTAACTAGCTTTTGAAGATGATAATATATAGCATTGATAATACAATCATTCATATTTATTACTGGAACTTAAATATTATATTCTTCTAACTAAATTAATTTGTTTTTAATTTTAAATTTTTTTGCTAGTTTGCTATTTCAATTTGCTATTAATTGTAATGTTGTATTAACCACTAATTTTATAGTTATTGAAACTGATTAGTCCACATCCCAAAAAAATATTCTTAGATATGCCACCATATTTATTTTTCAATTATAATTCAATGTGTTTTCATATTCAGTTTCAAAGATGAATTAGATAAAAGTTATAACTACTAGGTTTCTAAATTAGAAAATATTTTTCAAAGATAGGTATTAGAAATATTCTGCCCAACTACATAATTAGATGGGAGGGTATGACTATGTTTTTTATTATTAATAAATAATTAATTAAAAATTATCTTTTATAGAAATATTAAGGATTATGTTATATTGAATTTTTGAATACTAGATAAGTAGGTAGTTGGTTATTAATATAATTATTTTTCCTTATAATTTTACATGTTTTCTTCGGATAGATTGATAATTAGGTTAGGCTTAAAATTATATTTAACCAAAAACATCTGTATTGACGTATTAATAAATATTAATCTATTATATTTTTCTACTTCATAATATATTTTCATTTTAACATTTAGTGTTTTTTAAATTGATGAATTACTGATGATTTATCTTCATTTTGTGTATGATACATTATACAACAATACAATACTATTCTAAAACACTTTAAGATAACTTATTTTCAAATCCCAATTATTTATCTGCATGAAGTTAGTTTGGAGCTTAATGATTTTAAATTTTAGCTAGGATTATTACTTGTTCAAATTTTTTTGAAACGCAAATTCCATCTTTTTTTTTTGAGTGATAAAACCCATACAAATTTTGAAATGGAAAATTGTAAAGGTCTAATAAATAAATGTGTCATAAATAACATGAATTTTTTAAATTTAATTATTTATAACAAAAAAGAATCTTGTAATGGTGAAACATTATTTTCTAATAATAAATTTAAAATATTTCTATTAAATAGATTTTTTATTGTATTTTCAAAAATAAACTTTATAATAATGATCAGTATATGAAATGTAATTTAATTTATGGTGCAGTTCAATATTTATGTTTAAAATATAATTCAGAATATATTCAATTAGTGAACATAAAGCATATTTGAATTGTAATACTGAGTTCCCTAAAGGGACTAAAAATATGTAGAAAAATGATTAATAGTTAAATATTAAATACCTATATAGTTAGACATACTTATGATGAATATTTATCAAATTGCTTAGATTTTAAGGCATTTATCTAGCAGGTGTTTTACCTTAATATAGTAATCTAATACTAGTTTTATTATTGTGCACCTATTTAGTAACAAAAAATAAATAAAATTTGATGTATCACCCTTTGGACAGGCTTAAAATATTTTTCCAATTTACAGATTTTTGTAGCACATTTTTAATTTAATATAAATCTAAATAAATTATAAATCCATATTATATAATAATACATTTGAAATATGATTCTACATTATTTATTTTTATTATTTAATTACTATAATAAATAATAATCATAAATATAATAAAAAATAATTTATTTTTGTTTTTTTAGTCACAATGAATCGTTACCCTAGCGAACATATGATGCTGTCTAGTTTTGAAACTGTTGAATTGCAAGTATTATTGGAAACGTTTGGTCTAAATAACAGTGGAATAAGATCTGAACTGCTTTATCGGATAAATCAATTGATAAATTGTAAACCAGATGGCCTTAACATTGCAGCATTTAAATCAAAAATAATTGAAATATTTCAATCTAAACAAGATAGTAACTCGAATCCCCTTTTTATTCAACCCCATAAGGTTATATATTTGGGTCAAAAAAATACGAACAAATTGCAGCAATATTCTCAACAATCAACACATGTTAAGCTTCCTCAAAATCTAAAACATTACAAGTTAAGAAAGCTACCATTTTATGAAAATATTGAAGAAATTATTAAGCTAACTCCTCTAAGTAGCTCAAATAACAAATGTACATTAGTAAACCATCCTACAGGTAGCAATATATTTATGATCACTCTTTTTTTAAATTAATTTTTTATTTATAATATGTATTTTATTTCAGGTATGAGAGAATATGTATTTACATTTAATATGTCTATAGATCAAATTAATATAATATCTTCAAATCGTGATATTTCAAAATCAATACCAGAATATCCCTATCAGTACCAAATTCGACTATGTCAAATAGAATTAGGACGTTTTGAAGCAATGGATTATTTTCCCAGTGAACTTTTTGTTCGAGTTGGAGATACACCTTGTCCATTGCCACCTACTAATAAGCGATCTAAATCAAGACAAATAGCAAGTCCTATCAATTGCAGTCATGAATTAAAATTAAGTCCATTTGTTACAAACCTAATCAAAGTAAACTGGGTACCCGATGGGAAAATTTACGGTATTACTATGAATTTAGTTAAACAATTAAGTGCGGATAATTTAATAAATAAACTTCAAGATAAAGAAACAAGGAGTTCAGAAGATACTAAAAATCAAATTATTAAAAAATTAACTCGTGTTGATCCAGATTTGGCCTGTACATCTAATCAATTTTCTTTGTTATGTCCATTGAGTAAAAATAGAATGAAGTTACCTGCAAAGTCTGTTCATTGTGATCATATAATGTGTTTTGATGCAGATACTTTCATTAGAATGAATGAAAAAAAATCAAAATGGCTTTGTCCAATTTGTAATGTACCTTGTTTATACGAGGACATAAAAGTAGAAAATTACTTTTTGGAAATTGTGAAAAGCTCTAGACTTGAAGATGATGACAACAATATTTTAATTAAAGCTGACGGATCATGGGAAAAAGAATTAAAAACAACTACCAATAATACACTTGTCATTAAAGGAAAATCTATTGATTTTGTGGATTTGGATAGTGATGATGAAAAATCTATTAAGTCAAAAAAAGAACCAAGTTCAAGTTATTTAGAATATCAGAAATCTAATAACTTAGAATCATTTACTGTTGATTTGACAATAGACGAGGATGAAGAACCGCAAAAAACCATTTAACTAGAAAATGATGCTGAATGATACAGTGGATGCAAGAGAGGTAGCTACTACAGTAGACTTAGAATTTCAGTCACAATGAAGTTGCTATCAGTTTTCAAGAAAAAGAAGAAGTAACTGAAATCCTGTGGGCTCTTTCTACTCCTACAACTGAAACCTTCTAATTATTTTTATATTTAATTTTAAAAACAGTGCCCCTAATTTTTTTGACACATTAACATACTAGGTACGTATATTCTAATTGTAATAATTGTAAATTTAAAACTGTATAATATGTATATACCTATACAAATATAGAATCAAGTTGTGTATGTGCAATGGGCATACAACATTAATGTTCTAGGCATAAGTACTTGTATATTTTTTAAGTTAAAAATAAAATTACAAATTATATTTATACCTAATGCATGTTTTTATATCTAACTATACATATAAACTTAGTATGTAATATATAGATGTGTAATTATGTAATAATTGATAAATGAATTTTCTTATTTTCCATAGGCCATTATCTATACTATATAGTATAGACTCTTTAGTACTTCTTTAGTCATACTAGGTAGTAGGTACATATTTTGATATTTAGTGCACAATGTTTTAGTTTCATAAATAAATCAATAAAAATTATGTGATGGTACACAAATATTAATTATTTTATTTCACTAATACGACAAATACAATTTTCATGATCTCCGCGAATATAATGATAGAGTTAAATTTAATATACTGTAGAACTCCGATTATCCGGACTAATTAATATCAAGGGTGGTCCGGATAAGCAAATATCCCGATGATTGACGTATGATATTAGTATATCAAAAGTTATATAATTGTATGAATATATTGTATGTATGTATTTATTATTAATATATATATGTAATATAATTTAAAATTCGTAACCATAAACAAATAATTTTATTATATATTTAACTGAAACAAAATAAGCCTTAATTATAATATGTGATATATTTTTAAATAAAAAAAAAAGCTATTTTTCTCATCCGATTAATTGGCGTTCAGATAATCGGAGTTCTACTGTACACAAATTAGAAATTTTACTATGCCCCTAAAAAGATTCCGGGCGAGCCCCGGCTCGCCCTGTGCGCACGCCTGTGCATGTTAGGATATAGATAACCATATTATTCTTAAAATGACAAATGTGTTGGGTACTCATATAACTATATCACTACAGCTAAATATTTTTTTGTAACATATTTAATCTAAAACGTTGTATATTGACATAATGTTAACATTAAATACAGATTGAAAAATTTCCAATTCTACGAGATAGAATACTCATATTTTAACTTTCAGCAATATATTATAGGTTTTTTTTGTAAATAAATATGTCTCTTTATTTCTAGTACCTATTATTACAAATATCATCAAAATTGAATTTATACACAAATGAATCTTACATTTATCGATACCATTGTTAACATACTAAATAAAATATTTTTTCAATAGCACTTCTAATACATGTAAGTATAAGGTTAAATATGTAGATCAGTATCAAATATACATCGGTTGTTCTTAATTAATAAGAACAAAATAGGGATTTTATTATTTTAAGTACTTATGGTACTTGGTCAATTTTCACCTGGTAGTAGGATATTTTAAAATAACACTACAAGTATATTAAAAATGTCTTTCTATTCAATAGTTGAAATTTATTTTTCAATTTTGCATTTTTGATGTTTTTGAACATATTTTTTAATGAAATCTACAATCTATCTATACCACTGGAGCACAATAAGTAAATATGATATTATATAATTACATACTGTTGGGTGATGGTATCAGATCTTCCCAAAACTGATTTACGTACCATCTACTACAACGTTTACGAGTCTTTAAGATTAAATGTTTTGAGGTTTTGACAAATAATAATAACTCCTTTCAAGTGTTGAATTTATAAAATCTTAATCATAAAATTCCTTTAGCATTTTAGGATATTGAAGGTTTAAACTTTAGTTGTAAAAACAAGACAAATTAATTTGTGTTATTTATTATATTACATATACATTATACCTAGTTTATTTTTTTATTTTTATGATTTTGACACATCTTTCATGGAAGGGAGTTTGAGAATTCCACCGCTGCTTACTATTCGGAAAAATACTATTTGATTTCAAAATTCGTCATGTTAGCCATTAGGATAACATTTATTCTTTCTGTTTTTAAAATAAAAAATATATAGGTAGGTACCTATGTTTTCTTACCTATACAGCTATACCTTTACTTTAGTTAAGATTTTAACTATTGTCTATTAGGTACTTTTAACTTTAGGAGCAAAGATACATTTATTGCTTTTGTTGATATAGAGTAAACCTTTGGTAATGTAAAGAGGAATAAGTTATTCGATATTCTACAAACAGTTAAAAATAAGTATTGTGTCAAAACATATAGATACCTATAATTTATACAAAAACCAAATGCATTAGTCCGCAATTATTAAATAAGGCTGTAACTTATCAATTATCACTAGAGACCGGATTTAATTGTATTAAAACATATAAAAACTGTGTATTCACTTCACACCAAAAAAATCATAAAAATTGTATGATAGATTGCAAAATAAAAATACAAGTTATAAAAGAAAACTACTCGATTATAATTTTAATAATTAAATTAATTCAAAAGAAATAAAAATGTTACTTTTTTGAATTAAAATTGATAATTAAATAAATTTCCAAATTATGTTCATTAAAATGAAATATTCTAATACAATATAATACCTATGTACAAAAAAAAATAATAATAATAAAAATAAATTGCTATAGCCATTATATAAACAACTAGATAGCCGACTTTGGCTTATCTTTGAAGGTAAAATCGCCATAATATGCCAAAACGGCAATGTTTACATTTTTATATGATAACAGTATTTGATAACAACAAAAATGCGATTATAACTCAGAAAATTCAAAATTGTAATTTATTAAAAACACAACTTTCCATGCACCATTTATAATTAATTATTATATAATTTGTTTTTCGTGTACATTACAGTGTTAATATTTTTATACTCATTAGTTCTCTCTTCAGTTTTGCTGTAGTAATCATTCATTTGATTTGAGAAAAAATAAACAATTAAGTTTCTAATAATAGTAAAATGGAAAATATTGGTAGTCTTGAATAACAACTTAATGATATTTCTCAAAATTAGGAAGTCTCATAAAGTTATTATTTGCAAATTTTCCACCTAATTTTTTAGAATCAAAATAACAAAGACATTTATAAGGAAAAATTGCAAAAGGCAATTTATATTATAAAATTCAACAAAGAATAATTTTAATTAACAATAAATATGAAAGTAACAAACAAAAACATGTTTTTTATTAAAATACTGTTTACATGTTAAAAATTATAATACATTACATTATAATACATTATTAATAATATACTTAAACAACCATATTAGAAATAAAACAAAATAGTGTATATAGTTATAATAAAAGTTAAGATTATTGATTGCTGAACAAAATTGTTTTTGTTAGGATATGGCGTTTGCTTACTTCGTTTATTGATTCTGTGTAATTTTTTGAAAAAGAATTTAAACGTATTTTAAGGAATTTTTTAGCAATGATGGTTATTAATAATAATTTATGTGGTCGTTCAAGTATAGAAACATTTTCACAATTTAATAAAGGAAATATGTTATAGTCTAAACTAAACTTTCGAATACATTGATTAATAATAGTTAAATTTAAATTTTGTACAAATATTTTTTTTAAATTTTCAGTATACAAATAAAATAACATTTCACATTCAGAAACAATTTTGAAAACACTATCTGAACATGATATTAGACCACCTCTATTTTTAAAATTTACAAGACTAGAATATTGGTTAGAGATATAGTCATGGTCACACCTTTGCAATAGAAGAGATTCTTTACATGATACACAATTTAAGTTCATCTTGCGAACAATATATCCAGCTATATAATAAAGTATACTCCTTTTTGCCTCATAAAAAATACTACTTGACTGTAAATTGTTTAAAAGATATAACTTGTTTTGCATAATATAATCGTCATTGTGATTTAAGCTTTCAGTGGGAAATTCTTCTTGGTTTTTTTTCTTTGCCCATTTAAATTCAAATAATGACCCTGCTGGATCATCATCAAATGTATTACAATTTCCATTAGTCCTACATTTTATGGAATTTTTCAATAGAATTTGTTTCATGGCAGTTTTGAATTGAGTTACGTTGGGATTGTTGTTGGCACCAAATCTTTGACGAATACGACCAAACAGTAATTCTAAATGGTCCTGGGAAAATTTATAACTTAAAACATAGTTAAAATAAGGAGATACAACAAATAGCTCTCTGGCAATACTTAACATTGATTTGACTGCAATTGCAAAACCAATTATAAAAGTTTTTTTAGCTGAAGTATATAAAAAAGAACCTTTAAATTTCAGAGTATAAAGATATTTTATCAAAGGAGTTATTATGTTTTCTAAGGTACTTATATTAGATTTAAAAATGGGTGATTTGAATCCTTTAGAGAATTTGCTTTTAGAATTTAAAAAGTCAAAAATTCTATCTATGACTCTACAAAATTCTGCTGTTGCAGCTACATTATTAAATTTAGGATACTTAATACTACTCAAATATTCCAGGGTATCAGCAGTTGACGAACTTAATGTTTGAGCAGCATATTTCACCTTCATTTTATTGTTTGTCCAATGGACATGAGCCATACTTATTTTGTTGGCAAATTTTAATGTTAGTTTGTTTTGTTCATCATAAATATTTGTTATATGTTCCCATTTAATGAAACCATTGTTTGACTCCAAGACGTGATTATTCCCTAAAGTATTTCTAGCTAGTTTTAGCATATGACATGCGTCTGGAATATAATATACTCTAGTATTGTCAATAGGATGATTAAACCAGCACTGTATTTCATCATAGTTATCACCAATTTTACAACCAAGGATCTTCATAGTGGACAAGTTGGCATATGCACCATCACATGTGACTCCCCAAACTTTCAATCCTGATTTATGTGAATGATTTAAAACAATTTTTACTAGCTCAGCTTGTACCGCAGCTGTTATTTTATTTTGCAAGACATAGCCAACTGGTAATTTCCATTTTCCATTCAGACTTACTAGCATGAAAACTAAAGCTTCAGTTGCTGCAGTGTTGGATCCTTCAATTTCTAAAGCATTTCCCATATCGCAATTCCCAATAAATTTTCCAATTTTTTCATCCCAAAGTCCTTGTTTTTTAATTGACATGGCATCAAACATTAGGCAACAATGTTTATCGTCAGGATTTAAAGTACTTAACGCTTTAAAAACTTCAGCAAAAAATCCAGGTTCACCGTTTACAGTAGAAGTCCAATTTCGAACTGACTTTGGACTAGGCAATTTTAAAATTGATCTGCAAAGTTAATTATGATTAATAATAATACTATAGTTTTACTCATGAAATATAAGAAAAAAAGTATTATAATAATTCATGTGATAGTATACATAAATAAATTTGTAAATTTGTTCCTAACTTTGTAATTATTATAACACAGCAACTCAAATAAACCAGTTAATAGGATAAGCAACTTAACAACATTATTAAAAGCAATCAAAAAATTATTTTTGATTTTCTAACAATGCCCCATCAAAACTTAATATTTATATAAGTTTATTTAAATTAACTATATTATGATATAAAGCAATAAAAAAAAAAATAGGATGCAATTAAGTATAGCTGTGTTAAAATGATCAAGGTTCCATTCAATAAAAAAGCTGTTAAGCGTTTAGATACCTGCAATAAGTAAGCGCTTTAGGTGAATAGTAATTAACAGTCAAAGCAAATTCCTTAATTTCTTTACTATATCTCATACCAGTAGGTTTCCTTTTTTGATTAATCAATTGGTTTTGAAACAGTTGTTCGGATAGTCCATCAAATTTATCAGACAAGATACCTAAACAATTTACATCCATAAAGATCAATAATTATTTTTTTTAATAAAATCAAACTATAAAAAATTACCTTTAACGCTAGAATCGATAAATCCATTTTTTTTCATATTTCCTATTAAATCTGTAAGGTTTTTAATTACAATATTTTTACGACGAACTGTTTGTTGTAATAACTGAATTTTTTTATACAGAGCTTTTTTTCTGGGTGTATCTGGTAATTTTCTTTTTGGAGATGGAGGAAATAGTAGTACTTTACTTTTTGAAGGAGTCCTAAGAAGTTGAATACTAGACCTAGAACTAGTAATTTGTGTATCAATTTCTTTAATATTATCTGGGCTTAGAGATCTTAATGGAGCTAAATTAACTGGTTCTATTTCATTAATTTCGAGAGTATCAGAGTTTGTTCCATTTAATAATTTTGCCCGTTTTGCCAACAATTCTGTAGTACAAATAAATACTGATGGTACAACATTTTCTCTCAAGTCTAAACGATAACTACCACCAACATTTGATTTGAAATCATCATATACAAAATGATCACTGCATATTTTACTAAACTTAGTTGCGGTAAAGCCTTTACGTCCAATTGCTAACAACCATTTTTCTAATCTTTCTGGGTCTTTTAAAGGAAATCTAAATAAAAATATTAATTAGTTATTTGGTAAAGTGGCTACATGTGAGATATACATGAATAAGATTTTTAATTGATGATCAATGTTATTTGTATTTTGATAGTTAGGTACTTACGAAAAAAAGTGGATTTTTCGGGAATCGACAGTTTTCCCTTGACGATTATAACAACCGTGTACACAACACGAATAAACCATTATTACAAAATAGGTCGAAACTTAATGAGTTAAAACTTAAAAGACTATAAGCAGTGTAAGCTGCAACGGTTTATTCAGTTATCAATGTCTTGTTATCACATAAAAATGTAAACATTGCCGTTTAGGCAAATGGCGGACAAACTTCAAAATTCTGTACAGCGTTTGGGGATAGTCGGCTATCTAGTTGTTTATATATGTCTATGGCTATAGCACAATGCGCAACTACACGGTGAATCGAACCACAGAATGACTATAACATAGTACATAATATTATGAAAAGAAAAGCAGTGATGATGTTTGTTTACTTTGACGCTATTGGCTGTTTGATGCGGACGCAAAAACAGTCGATGTTATCGAATCCCGGAATAAAAATCCCTGGGAAAAAAAATCCCCTGACGAACGACTCCGGAAAAAAAATCCCCGACCCTAGGAAAAAAAATCCCCAGATTACATTATTGCATTACATTAATTTCTATTAATTATTTTTATTTGTATAATACATTAAGTATTAACTAGCTATCATAAACATAGTACTAAAAATCTCATTAAAAAATATGCATTATTCTTTGGACGAAAATTAACTTAATTTAGATGTTTGAATAAAATTAACTTATACATATATTATATATATTATATAATTCTATAATATTTTGACCATATTCTATAGATATGAGAACTTCAAATGTTACAGTAATTGTTATATCATTATGTGGTGTAGTGTGTACCTTTGATATTATATAAAATAAGGTAAAAAGTAACATTTATTTATTTAGTATTATTTAAAATTATTTATAGGTACCAAATATTATATAATAAATTGATTTTTTTATTTTTTGGCTGAAAACTTTAATATATAGTATACTTATTTGTAATTACATATTTTTACTTATTTGTAATTAAATATTAAAATCATTTTATATTGTGGTTGTGAGTAATATTGTAATCTGGGGATTTTTTTTCCTAGGGTTGGGGATTTTTTTTCCCGGGGATTTTTATTCCGATTACCATGTTATCACACGACTCGGCCCGTTTAATAGGTAACAGAAAATGACTGCTACGAAAAACATTTACATTTTACAGTCAATGTTGCCGTCGCGTCCTATCCTACTTTTGGAATTCGCGGTTATTGGACACGACTCGTGAGGTGTTGAGGACGGGAAAGCCAAAAGGTTATCCGGTATATGTGTGTATATAAATAAATTAATGGCACAAAATTACGTACAGTAAATGGTGATATATAATCAAACAATATGAATACCTAAGGACCTAAGGTGGGCGCCCAAACGATATACATAATAATAATAATAATAATAATAATTAATATAAATAAATATCAACAATGTCAGAATATATGACACGTATAATATGTGAAAATAGATATTACCGAATGACGGCACACAGGACTAAGATTATAACCAGGGGCGGATTTAAGTATGTGGTGGCCCCTGGGCGGAATAATTGTATGATTATGGGGGCCCTTTTTACATAAACAAGGAAATATAATGTTTTGTTTACTTATTAAATAACATTTATAACTACCTACCTACTTATTTAATAATAAATAATTATAAAAACAACCAAATCGAGTATATAACTAGTATCAGTAATATCATCATAATATTTTTCATGTATCTCAATTTAAGTATAATAAAATTATGGGGGCCCCGAATTTATGAGGGCCCCTGAGCTGCAGGCCCACTCAGCCCTCCCCTAAATCTGGCCCTGATTATAACTACAGTTAAGCGGCCCAAGTATCAGCGGCGTTGTCAGCTGAATCGACGACGACGGCGAATAACGTGGAACGGTGTGGACTCGCTGCCACGGCGTTGTATATGCGCGTATAGATAATATATTAATATAATAAAACAAAATTACAAAAAAAAAATGGTGTCTGGTAAAATATAAATAGGTATACCTTAACATGTATGTTGATAGAGCCCGTTAGACAGCGCGACGAGAACAGACGCGAATAGTTGCGTCGGATTCTATCGCATTGAACAACTACGGTATCCGAATGCGTTGTCAAATCTTTGCACTTTTACAGAACGATTAACGAACGACTTAAAAGTGTGCGGTGGAGCGGCACGACGACTTAATATACATCGCTTCGTCGGTCGTCCGGACACACAATTTTGGGCAGCACGCATTGGCAAAGGCTCACCGCGGCTCACGAATAATAATAACGCGTAAACAAATCGGAAAAAACGGCACAACGAATTAACATACAAACAAACGTGTTGTCCGCACACACGTGGTTGGATCGCACAACACAGCGCGAGGCGGCGTTGGCGGTGAGCGAACGCAACGGTGCGTCGGGCTCGGCCGCCTGGAAAAGAGTAAAATAAGTTTTAAAAGGCTGGGAGCACAGCTTATAAATCAGCACTCACGGCAGACGGTACGGCGGCAAACTTAGGAGGGGTAGGGGGTAAAACAGGCTTGAGAAGATTCGCCACCTGTAGTTGCGCAACTAGTCAGCGACCAATCGTCTTTTATCAAGCTCTCCTACCACTAGGTTATATTAATACCAGCATTCGGATTTAGCCGATTCGTAATACGTACAATATTACATTTTACCATTGTATTATAATAAAACAAATCTAAAAATATTTTCAATATATTTGACAATAAATAAAATTGTACATCGGTATAGGTATTCAACATATCAATAATGATTATATTATTATCATAAATCAAATTGTTTTAGAAAAATTATGATTCTCGTAATTGTAGTATACAGTGTGTACACAGTGTTCAGCTGTACTCAGGTCTTATAATATACTGGTATGCCGTATACAAATTTATACAACATTATATTACGTATTAATAGGTAGTTGAATATTAAGCAACATTGATATTATTTATTTATTTAAACGGGCGAACCCAATTACAATTATTATAGACATACTTGAATACTTCTAGGATTTGCATAATATTTGTTATTACATTACAGATTAATTTTAAAGTATAATAGATAAGTTTACAGGTTTAAGTATTAATGCGATGTTATGACGATAACGATTGAAATAATTCACAAAAACATTAAAAATACAAAAATAACAAATATAAAATAATGAAAAATTAACTTAATGTGATATTGACATAATAATTAATAGTATAAAATAATAATAAATAACATAATAGTAGTAACAATATAATACATAATATTTATACAGCCAAAACTCAAAAGATGATTTAGGTACCTAATAATTAAAAGTATTTTGTGAAACATTTAAATCATTTACAAGTTGAATTAATCTATTTAGGGGGGCTGATATTCAATACTGATATTGTATGAATATTCGGACAAATACGCTTATTATATAGTATAATATATACATATATTCTATTATGAATTTATTCTTCTGTTGAAAGTTTCTCTGTCTTATAGTAAATCATGTCTTGAAAGTTTTAATATAATATTTGCTGAGCATTCCAAATCTCTACGCTTATTTTTGTAATACAAAAATAAAATTGATTTTCCCAAACTGATTTTGCTTAAATATAATAATTAGTCAAGAAATTTGTAAAGTATTAGAAATAATAGAAACATTTTTTACTTCTAACTGCCCTAAAATATAATACCAACTTTAATCAATTTTTAATTAGAAACCATCGTAAAATTTAAAAATGAAAACATTTTTACTTTTTACTACTCCAGTCAATCCAATAACAGAGACACTAAAATATCACTCGTACACATCATTGTAAAACCAACAGTCTTTGCTCAGATAATAAAACTTAGGCAAAACAAATAAGATAAAAAATAATATAATACAATATATATGCATATAATAAACGTATACATGTCCGAATGTCCATACAATGTCAGTATTGACTTATAAAATTAAAAATAATAATGTATTACCTTTGAGTAATAACATTAACGTATTCTATGCTTTTATACGCTGAAAAAAATAATAAAATAAAAGCAGACCTAAGATCTATGATCTATACCGTCGTCCATCACTGGCATTACTAAAATTGTTTTATTGACTCACTGTGTTAACTTTACCATTCATATTAATTGTATTAAACTTACGGATAAAGCATTGCATGAAAATCTGTAGAGTCGGGTACATATACGACTATAGGTATGTCGTTAATCGTGTTGCGTCCAAAAGTTGAGCTCGGCCCAATTCACGGTCATTCATGGTTATTGAATGATACCACGGCTACAACAACCAATCGGAATACCTACGATGTAAAGAACGATACACGACAGACAACGCGTAGCTGTGAACCCGGTTAGGCTTAAGTCAACACGACTATAATACCAGCAATACCATTGTAACAGTTAACCACTACATTACCAACATCGTTACATGTTACTCTGCTGTTTATAAACGTTATTTCATTCGAGGCGTTTTTATTTATCTACCATGGTTTAGTTGTGAATTTGTGATGACCTGTCACTTTATGCGATTAATTAAATTCCTATGGCATCGATTAAAATATCCATGTTTCTTTAAATCAATTAAATTAATAACAGATTTTTATTTCAATTTCAAAAGTCGTAATAGTACTTAAATATAAGTACTTAATAACAAGTATTTAATTTTTTCTTTATTTCGTGTCAACGTTATTAGTAAATAGTAAGTGAGAATATGAGGACTAATTAGAGCGACACAACGAATAATATGGAATATGGATGTATTATGTATACACAATATACAAAATATGGTGTACCTACTTACCGTAAATAATAAGTGGAAATATCGTTTGTAGAACGAATAAAATGAAATTGCCAAATATGATGTGTGTTTGTTATCACAAATAATATGATCCTTACGCTAGATTAAATTGCATGATTATGTTAAAAAAAATTATTACACTAATTCGGTCTTAAATTACTATATATAGGTTAATTAAATGTACTATATATAGTACTATATATAGTGTATAGGTGACCCAAAGGATAGCGCTATGTTAAAATAACTTACAATGACTTCTATCAAATTTTGCACAAAGAAAAACAGCGGTCTACGTCTACACTGGTTATCAGTGCATATTTAAAACAATTCAATAAAGTGGACGTTATTATATCTTAATTAAAATCATCTGCTTTACCTGACACGATTTCATAGTTTTGTATCCTACTTATATTCTTTTTTTTCAATTATATACATATACATAAATTCATTTTTAAGCTTTTTTTCTTTTTGGATCAGGAATATTTGTTAAAATCTCTTCAATACTTCTCAACATATACGTGCTTTCAAGTAGTTCATTATTCGATTCTTCCAAGTTTTTAAGATTAATGGATAACTCAAATAAGTGTAATTTTATTAATGCTATAGGTACCGCATTTGACTGTATTATTTTGCACAAACTGTTTCAGCTTTTTCGCACAGATAACATCGTCTTTTAAACAATTCAATCACATTTAAAAATTTTTCAAAATTATTTGCATAGAAAATAAGTGCAGCATTTAACAATGTTTCTCACCTTGTAATAATATATTCGGGAGGTAAAGGCAGCTATACTCCGTATTTCTTTTCTGTATATATATTTATTCTCGGTGATGCTTTTTTCCTAAAATAAACGAAATAAGTTACGTATGTATTTCGTTTTAAATATTAATTTATTAATTATTACCATTGCTGATTAATATATTTATGTAATAATAAATTTAGCTGAGTTAAATGTTTTGTTTATTTAAACACATAAAATTGTAAAAATTGCAAAAAAATGCACTATAAAATATTATAGGCAGAATGCATAAAGTATACATCGAGTATCGACTATAGAATTTATCAGATTTGATTTATCTTAACTGCGAAAAAATTTGCAATATAAATTAAAACCAGCCTTTACTTATCATTTTATTAACAATACTATTTAATCCATATTGTATTCAAGATGTAATGAAAGCATTAAGAGGACGCTATATATACCAGCATGTCTTACTAATGTGCATCACAACAAATCTTTGTTAAGCAGAATACATTTTATAATGTTAGCTTTAATACTTGAATAAATTTATCTATTATCTGCAAATTTAAAGGTAAGCATATTATCTAGGGGCAAGTATAGTGTGACGCGAAAGCAAACAGTCCGCCCCTGTCGATCGGTGAAAAAAAAAGCATATTATCTAGACAATTACCTACATATGATTTATTATCATTTTAAAGTGAGTTATGAACATTTTAAAGTTGTAATATTTTACATACCTGTAACTCACTTTAAAATAATATAATATCATAAGTAAAGCTATTGTACAATTATTATTTAACTGTATATAATATATAGTGTATATCAATGTCCTACACACACATTATAGTCACTAAAAAATATAATATTATTAAATCATTACGTAATTATAAATTTTATAACATAATTTTATTTAATTTTATAATTTATAACTGGCGGAAAAAGGGATGGCTTTTTCTAATTTATGTAATGGAAAGTTCATTTTTGGCAGAAACCAGTGACACTGATTTAAAAATAACTAAATATAACTACGCAAATTCTAAACCCAAACCTAAAACTGCACACCCACCCACCCATGTTCGTATATATACATATTGTCGAAGCTACATATAAACTATGTATAGGATAATATTTATCATTTTTTACGATGAGGATTGAGGATTTTATCAGAAAATATAAACTGTTATTATTTTTAAAATTAACACACTAAACAGTATAATTTAGTTTAGAAACACAAGAATATATAATTTAAATAATGACGAAATTATAAGACTCATTTGATATTTTATTTAAAAAAAAAAACAACAAAAAATGTTAAAAATAATTGTTAAAATTACAATTTCCTGTAAGCTATAGCATGATTTTTTTTTTTTCAAAAACATATCAAAGTAATATAATAATTTGTTTTTATTAATAAATAACATAAAATTTAAATTGTATAACTCATTATTAGTATTTTAAAAAGCGCGAGGTATTAAAGGAATAGACACAAATGAAAAAATATTATAAATCAAATACCGATTGAATACAATATTAATTTAAACACACATTTTGGCACAAAATTATAACGTAACTGTAATGACTCAAAACAAATTCAACAACATCAAAAATAATACATTATTATAACAAAGTAGTTTTGAAACGAAAAACATTTTAAAAACAAACGGCTTTAAATCATATAAAGGAAAAATCATTAAAACGTATAAGAATATAATAAAATTACATAAACTTAATTAATAATACTGAATAGAAAAAACATGAACTAAAAAAAAACTACACTGCGTACACAACATAGATAGAGGTATGATATTTAATAATAATAATAATAATAATAATAATAATAATAATAATAATTACTAAAAGTACCTTATTGGTGATAACAAATATGTGATGACTAGGTCGTTTTGCTTATAATATTTAGATATACATATTATAATATAATCATTTATTTTAGAGTAATAATAATAATAATAATAAACGTTAAATAAATAACTTTTTGGATGAGATTTTTAAAGTTTGTTAAACAGAATAACAATAATAACTAGGTATATATTTGATTCCAATCAATGTATTATATAAAAGTAATTATATTTAAACATAAATATAGTTTAATAGAACACGTGATTTTCACACAAAAACTATAATAATATTAAAATGATTAAAAAACGATAAGGTAATATTACATTTTACACTACCTACATCTATATAATAAAATAAAAAATGCTTTTGGAAAATAATCAGTGAACTTCTCATAGCCACGAACAATTAACATCATGGTTAACATAAATAATACTAATAATAATAATAATAACAAATATTGGGAAGTTTTCAGCACCCAGAAGAAGATTGAAACAAAGAAATAAAATTGACAAGCCCACAATATAATGAACGTATTATTATAATTAATTATTAAATTTAAGTGCATTAATGTTCTTTATATAAGTGGTAATCATTTTAACTAATGATAATTGCGTAATATTAAAATGTAATGCTTTGTTTTGTGTTTACTAACACTATTATAATAATAATAATAATAATAATAATAATGATAATTATAATAATAATGATGATAATAATTAATAATAATAATAATAATAATAATAATATATTCCATTCGGACAACGTAAATAATTGTGCATAATAATATAATACGAGTATATAATATAATATATTATATACTAGAAACGACGCAGTTTTGAACGTTAAAAGTAAATAATATAATTTGTGTAGACACATTTTTACGCCTTTCTATATGTGTATATAAATATATAGACAATTAATCACTAATGGTATATATATTAGAATTTTTTTTATAATTAAACCTAAGTTATTATCACTAATAGCTTTTATAATAATATATTTTATTACAATATATATATATATATATATATATTATATTGTTTATATTTTTCTTTTTTTAATTTTTTTATTATTCAAAAATAGGTACGTCGTAATCGTATAGTCGTTCGGATTTTATAGAATTCAAATGAACAAAATCATTAAAAAAAATTAAGCTATTAACTACCACGGTCTTTGACCAAAATATGAAAACACCTATAGGTAACACGTTAAACGTTATTGATAAGCCTAATTATATCAATAGCTGTAAAAAAAAAAACAAAAAAAAGTCTATATAAATCGTACATAATAATATTATTAAATTGCTTTTATGAGCATATTTGTATGTAGTATAATAATAGTATTATATTATAAATAGGAAATGTTAAAAAGACATATATTTTTTTAAAAATATGTGATCTACAGATATAAATATGATCCGTTCGAACCCGTATGCATAAATATCATCATTTAAAATCTACTATTGTAAACGAAAACTAAGCAGATCTATATCGGAAATTGCAATACCTAATAATAATAATAATATGAAATATTATTATGTTTCAAATATTGTAGAACAGTGTCGGTGGAAGGGCTGCACGTCGTGTTACCTAACATTTTATACATATTATAGAGTCGTTACAGTATAATATTATAGGTATTGGGTAAATAATATAATAAATGTTTCTCGTAAAATCTATCGACGGTGCGCGTTTATATTATGACATATTTACAGGGGTCGACGAGATAGTTTTTAGTCTTTCGTAATCGTTGTAAATTATATAATATCATTATTCGCGGGATACGATAAAAAACGTGTAATACGCATAGTAACGTGACGGCAAGTTTTTTTTAATATTGATTAGAGTATTCGCTTTCCGTTCAAATCCAACACCACGTGACTAGGTAGGTAGTATAATAGATGTACGGTTTACTGCAGCATAAAAACAATAAAAACCGAATGTCGCATAAGCGATAAGCCTATGACGAAATAAAACGACGAAAGACAGTGTTTTAAAATTCAACGGCAAATTCGTCGGTAAAAGCTCGAATCGATCGCGTCAACTGAACGTTTACCGAGTCGAGTAAAACGTCAGTAATAATATCATAACGTTATACGGTTTTTGGATTACTTGCGTGATACGCATATATACATATCGAGCGAATTTTACTCTGAAAATCAAAACAATAATATCAATATTAGGTATGTCTGGTATTGTATAGTGGCGTCTATATCGAAATACTGTGATAATAAATGACATTGTGCATTTGCGGGGCACCGGTAGACCAGTATAATACGCGACAACCTCTATTTCCGTCTTCCGACGATCCGAATTCTAAATCAATCGGATTTTAACCGTTTCTCCCACACGATGGTTAGGAAAATTTTCGTTCGGAAAATGGAGCCGGATTAGGGTGGTCGATGCGCGCGTACGAGTGTCTTATTAATAAACGATCTCGTCGTCGTACGCGTTTATTAACGCGACAGAGACAACGCCCAAAGCTGAAAAGCACGAGGGAGATATTTAGTATCGCAGTTGCAGGCTAGACGACCGGGTATACATCACTGCAGTCGCGTGTGCGCACGGAGACTAAGTGTCGTCGTTCGGTTGAAAAATCGTACGCGTTTATGTTTTACGATCGTCCGGAAATCGTTGATCAAATGCATAACGTAGTCATAATAAATGCGGGTAATAAGGCAACAGGCGTCACTGTGCGTTCGCTAAGCATTATACGTCGTACCTATTTTATAACGTCGACCGATCGCCTCCTCCTAGACGTGTGCATTTCCGACGGAAAGCGAAAGAAATATATTTTTACTTCATATTAATATTATCGTTGACGGCAGCGGAACCGATCGTCCTGCTGTTTGCGTGCATTACATAATTATTGTTATAATATATTTTATTATCGTTATCCCATACACGCGGTTCCAATATACAACAATAATATTGGTGTGCCTACACGTTTGTCGTGGTAACCGGATAATTAAACATGTCATGTTGATTTGTGCCGTTAAACAGTAAAAAAAAAAGATATGAGATTGTACACGCCGTTCCACAATACGACCCTGTTCAGCAGGCCACGTTTAAAAATAGATAAAACAGAAGAACATTTGTAGCATATATTATATTATTCTACGTTATAGTATATTATATATTATATAGGTAATCATTTTTTATGTACGGGCTACGAGTATGGCCATTCAATAAATTGTCCTTTAAATTAAAATGATATCCTATTTTTAACACATAACACATTAATATGTTTGTTCAATATATTTATTTACTAAATGGTCCGTGTCTTCGTTAAATATTGCATACTTTACTAAAAATTAAACATTTAAAGGCCACTTGAATGAACACACTTTTATATCTAATCTGAGAAAAAAAACAGTAAAATTATTTTTAAAAATAAATATGTATAGTTTTTTTTTTTTTAACGAAACTAGTTTACAATAAAATTTATAATAATATACCTATATCTATATAATATAATTACCTATATTATATCATAACTTAATCGAGTTCGTATTTAAATCTAAAAATGATTGTTGTTCGATACAGGTAACCCGAGACTAATTTTAAATTATAATTTATATTACATTAGTTCTAAGCCCATTGTTGGACGAGCCGCTGCCAAAGCATTTGAGATCCTCGGGACGTATTTATTATTTATAAAAAATAATAATATATAATACATAAATATTTTATTTAAGGGTAAGTATATATTTTATAAATACGTCCAAAGTTCCGCGATGTTTTATTTAATGGACTATATTATACGCGTTGTAGGCAATAAAATAATTGTAAATTAGTTTGAAAGTTTCGACGTTGGTTATTCTATATAATAATATATTATAATAATTAGATCATAACAAATTCGTAGGTAAGTATTAGAATTTTACGTTACATAATATGTGTTACTATATTATGATATATAGTAATAATCATATCACACGGAGTCGTATGTCATAAAGATTGACGAATTTTTGATGGTCACTTTGTATAGATGTTTATGATGGTAAACAAAAATACATAGCGTCGTATATAGTAAAAAATAATAAGTATTATCGTAATTCGCAGTAAATTAACGTTCAATTAACATATATACACATTAAATAATTGAGTGATATTCGAAGGTGATCGATAATAATATAAGTGACTAGTTTGGTTATATAATAAAATGCAAAATAATACTGTTTAATTTACGATAGAATTCTAGATCATTTCGAACACGGGCGCATATTATACTTTAATAATAAATTAGGTACTTTATAAGATTTAGCTAAACTAATCAATATTGCAGGATCGATCGATTCGCTTAATTGATCCTAGACTAGACAAATATTAGAGTGATAATCTTATTAGAAGTTAATCTTATTATATATATTTATATATATATATATAAACTATATTAGAGGCAACTCGTGAATAATAATACCAATATGTAGACTTGTGCGTATCACATAACAATCATTTTTGTTTATTGCAGATTGTTCGTTAAAATTCTCTTCGAATCGATTTTCAGCTGTAAATAAAAAAAAATAAGATGATTAAAATAAAAATATTATATATTTATAATGTGGGTCAGTGGGTGTAAGTAATAATGACAGCAATAATACAATATTATTTAATCTCCCGTTTATATAGATTTGTCCATTCTCAAATTACTATAGGTACTTGCAAACTATTCAAAAAGATAAAAATAAAACATTTATTTATTTTTTGTTGTATTCCTTTGTGTGAAAGGTAAGGATAAAACAAACTTTTGAAGTGACGGCTCGACGTCCAATCGTGATATCGATTTACTTAATTGGTATCGTATATTTAAATATTTATACTTAAAAGACATCGATAATTTCCTCTCTTGATCATTGAGAAATGTTTCATAAATTCACGAAAAAAAAATTAATTTGGCTTTTAGAAATTATAGCAATAATAATTATTTACTTGCAAGATGTCTTTCGATCAAAAAGTTTTATAAAAATGTTCGAAATTAGTTATAAATCACAATAAATTTAAATTGTGTTTTATTTACCAGATTTTTAGTTTGTACCGATTCCCGAAAATTTCGTTTTTTATAGGTATAATAAAATATGGCTATACTTTACAGTTACGAGTATACGACTTGCAAATAATAAATGTTAATTTTTGGCGACAAAAGAATTTTTTTATTATAAAAAAAAAAGAATCTTAAAAATATTATACTCAGTACTCACCAGAGTTAAATGTTTGTCTGGTAGAATTATTATTATTTAGAAGAATCTGAAGATTGAGAAGAGATGAATTTGTTCGGATTAAAATCAAAATTGACGAATGAGAACCCTTGAAATTCTTCTTGGTTAATAGATAAAGTTACATCTACGGGCACGGGTGTCAAGACTGGTTCTTCCTTAGTAAACTCGGCGTCGAAGTTCATCGCATCTTTTTTATTTTTCTAATAAAGGAAATAAAATATAAAAATTAGTTAATTAAGCAACAAGTTTGCTACAAGCGATTCCTAGAAGTTTTACTATGCAATATTATACATTATTGGTATACACATATAAATGTAAAACTTACAATTTTTGGTTTGAAAGGAGGTTTGACACGACGGTTTTCTAAGGCGTCCCAATCCAAATCTCGAAAAAATGAATGAATTCTTATAGCCGATTCTAAGCCATCGGCCACCACACAGCCGAGACGTTTGTTACGATTTTTTGTCATGAACTAAATCGATAATACAAATTTTATTGACATTTACGTATAAACTATAAGGCATTCATAAATCTAATTTGTAATTCTGACAAATATTAATCAGCCGTCAACATGATACAGCTGTAATAATTACCCCTTTTAAAATGGATACTGCTTCTTTACTGAGCCAGACCGGATAAAGAACGTCATCGTGCAAAATAGATTCAAAAAGATCGTCTTCGTTATCAGCTTCAAATGGCGGTTGACCAGCCATCATTTCGTACATAAGAACACCCAATGCCCACCAATCGACACTTGCACCGTAATTTAATTCTTGAAGAATCTGATACAATTTTAAAATTAATTAAATTAAAAACAATGATAACGGACTAAAAAAAAAAACATTGGGGTTTTTCATACTTCAGGAGCTATGTAATCAGGGGTTCCACAAAATGTGGTAGTAGTTACTCCGTCAATTATGCCTTCTTTGCACATTCCAAAATCAGCAAGCTTACAGTGGCCTTCGTTGTCCAATAATATGTTGTCCAACTTCAAATCTCTACAAATAAAATAATTACAGATGATGTAAGCAGGTACATGACAATAAAGCGTGTTTAATTTTAATAGTGTAATTACGTATATTGTAGTATACCGTGGGTAAATATTGATGAACAATGGTTAATAGGTAGTATCAACTTTTTTATGAAATAAAAACACTTGTGTATCAACATGGTCAGATTAAATTGCAGTATATATATAACAATTATAATTTTTATTTTTTCTATTGAACTTATCGAACGAATACCTACTATGCTTATATGTAGATATTTAAATCTTTTATTTGATTTACTTCAAAGTAATAGTGATTATATAAATTACCATATCGATAAAAAAAATAGTAGTATTAAAAAGTATAATAATACGATTAAGTTAAAGTACTGCACAAATAACACATGAGACAGTTTTTGTCGTGTTTTGCACTATATTAATAGTATAAAATAATAAAATTAGATACATTTTTTAACATTTTTATAATGTAAATACCTATGCATAAATTAAGTGTATATAATTGTAAATTCCTATGCGAACAAAAATACACCTATACCTATATATTTTCTCGTACAATAAAAAAATTATAATTAGGTACCTACATTAATTTTTATGTAGTACAACTAGTTTAAGTGTAAGTAATACATGTAACTATTTATGATCAAATTTATCTAGACTTATATTTATTACTAGAGTTCGGAATTTGTATACTTTTTAAAATGATCGAAATATGCAGTCAAAATCATCAAAATATACAACTAAATTTTATTTTGTTTTTGAAAACACATATTATATAATTATAAAAATAAAAATTTAAAAATTAGATAGGTACATAATAAAAATCGTGAAAAATTGATTATAATTTATAAAATAAAAACAGGCACATATTCCGAGTTAATAAAAAATAACGTAAACGTGATGTGATATACGATCAATTAACCGTGATTAACGTGAACACGTACTGCTTTTCATTTTGTTGTACAATTTAGAATCTAGATGATATTAGGTTTTACCATAACAATATATTGTATACAAATGTCGATATTGTCGATAAAAAAGTTGATTCTTAAGCGACAAAAAATCTATCGTAAACAGACGTACGAAGTACGAGTCAGATACGATAGAGGTAGTAACCTTGATTTATTTAAAAAAATATTTTTGAATTTTTTCCAAATATGATTTTTCCCGGCAACTTTACGTACATACAAGTTTGAAAAATGCAAAATTTGCACAAATATGCTAAAATTGCTCAAATATGTAATTTTCCTAAAATATGATGATGAAATATGCAAATTTAAACTTAGGATAAAGTTTTGCGATTTCATAAAATAAATTTATAACTCACCTATATAGAATAATTTACAACCATTACAAAAAGACATGCAAATGCAAGAATAGTCCTGAACCTTATTTATTATCTATGATACAAAATAGTATAGGGATCATTTATTTTGAATTCAATACTCGTAAACTATTTAATTTTACTATTATTAGTATTATTTTATAGACGTATAATATGTTGATTATATCTAAGTTAAATATATACATTTAATAACTAGCTACTCTGTAGGGTAGTATTGTTTTTTCCAAAAAATCACTCTCATTTTTTCCCCGAAATGTTCAATTTTCCGGTCAAATATTTTAATTTTTCTCTTTGTAATACCCTTTTTCTGAATTCCATGAATAGATTTTTTTAATGAGCGCAATTGGTCTATCAGTTTTCAAGTTATGCGCTTACCAACGAACAGCATTTCACTGAGGTATACATAAATATATAATGAATATATATAATTAGACCAGACTTTTTTTATACAACATAAGATCAAACAAATTTTAATCGCACAAACTATACATTTAAGTTTCAATAAAGTGAGAAGGAAGTTTATATTCGAAATAATTTGTCTCGTGTAGGAACGCACGAATGCACGTATGCATATCGATAGGTAATATTTACTTGCTATACCCCGTGCGGAAATGCCGGGAACATTCTTCCCAATAATCTAATACGGGACTAGATATCGTATAATTATTATTTATTATACATATAATTAAGTAACTTAGAACACGATATAGTTTCAAGGAGGACACATGTATGGTTTGTGTTCACATAATCACATAACCATATTGTTAAACTAACTATACAAATTTATTCTGGACGTATAAATAATGGTCACTGAACGGAATTACTCGCTTACCTATAAACTACACCGTGCCTATGTAGAAACTGCAAAGCAAGCGTTACTTCTGCTGCGTAAAATCTGGCGCGTAACTCATCGAACTTCCTAGCCCTCTGTATTTGAAACATTAGATCACCACCGTTCACATATTCCATAACGAAAAACAAACGATCCTACATGAAAACAGAAATTATGTCAATGCATATTAATATAAATAACAACTCGAAAATGGGCCAAGTATTTAAAATCAAATTGTCAATTTTGTACTATACGGCGTACTTTAGTCTGAAAAGAAGAATGTAAAGCCGTTAAAAACGGATGTTTAGCCGCGAGAGCTAAAATGCGTTTTTCAGTCATGGTGCAATCGACGTCGTCGTCCTGCACAATCACGTCTTTTTTCAAAACCTGAACAACAGACACAAATCATCGCGTTATAAATTGTATTCATATTGTTATTGTGTATCATCACTTATACAGTTATACAATAAAATATTTGTCGTACTTTTACAGCGTAGACTTCATCAGTTCCTCGTTTTTCAGCCAACATCACTTTGCCGAAACTTCCTTTACCCAACACTTTAATGAAATTAAAATCTGTTACGCTCATTTTTCGATTACCTAAGTTGAAACAGCTCATGCTTTGGTTCACTGTAAGTAAAATATAGACAAATATTTGTATAGTAATATATATATACGTATATATAATGCATTCTTTTTTAATTTTTACATTTGGACATTTTGTCACTACTTCGTTTGTCCTGCGAGGAATGCTTATCAGACATAATGTTCAATATATTGGTAGATTGTTGACTGAGATCACGGTGCAAACCACTTCCGCTTCCTGAAACACTACTGACGCTAAAACTACCATTTCCACCAGGCCAGTCCTATGTAAAATGATATTAATTGAAAATTTTATATTTTGTTTTATTAGTTTGTTTTATGATTAAGTGTACTTCATTGTTCATTAAATTACATTAGGATCAAAATATTTTGTCTGACAAGCTGGGCATCACTAATTAAACATAAGTTAAACTTTAAGTTTAAAGTAATTTTTTATTTAGTTACTATGAAATAAATAATAACTATGAATACCATAGTAGAAACTTGAAATTTTCATCAAACATTTTATATTTTTCAATACATGGTACCTACAATTTTCAAATTCTTTTAAATTTTTGTGAGCTTTTAAAATACATTTGATATTATCAATTTTTTTTTAGTTTCACGAAATGTAAATAAAAAAAAAAACTTCTGCTCCGTCAAAAATCTTTAAAATAGGTGTCTTGTCAGTTATTATAATACCTAATTATTCGAAGATATTAAAGATACATAATTGATATATAATATATGTAGGATGTTTTTTTAGCAACGTCGACAAAAATAGACAAAATCACGAAAATGTAATAATTATTTTCTAATTAAAAATGTATGATGCAATTTGAATAAACTATTATTATTTTTATAGCGATAAGACTTGAAAATTTAACGCAGTTCCTTTTAAGTAGTTCAAACCGGAACAAATATTTTAAAATTAGGTATTTAGTTGAAGAATAACGATAAAACTTGTACGTATATGTAATTATATCTTATATAGGTATACAATAACGTTTTTAAAATATTTGAATTTATTTGACCTTTTAAGCTATTGCAGGTTATTTTACCATGAAGCTATTCACACGGGCGAATTTAAGTTTCTACACGAGAGTAGCAGGTACAAAAAATACATACGTTAGTTCCTACACGATAGAAAAAGGTACATATGTAAGTTCCTACACGGCGGAAAAAGGTACATATTATGTATATACTTTATATCCAATTAAATATGTATATACAAATTTTCAAAAATAATATATGAAATAATAAAAAAAATAATAAAATAATAAAAATTGCATAACGCATTGTCACAAATAAATATAATATAATAATTAAAATATATAATAAAAATCGCATAATGTGAAATTTTATATTTTATGAGGTTTATTTCTATAACTTAATAATTTAACAAAATCGTATTGATTAATTTTGTTTCTTGTATAATCTGAAATTTTTTCATTTATAAAATTTTATTTTTCGGCGTATTTATAGTATATTTATTTATATATATTATATTGATAGCGCCTGTTGGTGCTGTGACACTTCAATGTATTTTAGTACAGAATGTTTCAAGTTAGAACTACGGTTTTGGTGGACCAATTTTTTGAATTATTTGTACAGTGTTATTTGCTTATTTTATTTTACATCATATATTTTTATTTTTGAAAATTCGTATATACATATTTAATTGGGTATATACATAATATGTACCCTTTTCCGCCGTGTAGGAACTTACATATGTCTGTGTAGGAACTAACATACCTATGTAATTGTTTACCTGCTACTCTCGTGTAGGAACTTACTATTCCCCATTCACACCATTCTATCGTAAGTCAGTATTCACTCGAAAGCTAATAATAATATAAATACTTTTTTTAATAATAATTTAATAATATAATAAATGCAATATTTTCGGTGAAAAATAATTCAACCTACCGTATAGACTGACTATAGACCCTATAGTAAAATAAATTACAAAGCAATATAAAATGTAAGTTGTAAAAATACTTAATGAAAAGTAAGGCTGATCGTCTTCGTTCATATTTCGTAAGCAAAAACTAATTATTCGATTAATATTTAACATTTACATTACAGTGACTTACTAAATAATGAAGTACATTCGACACACTTTTTGTAAAGCAACAGGGTTATCTACCCCCTCCCTCAATATAAAAAGATACCTATATATCTAAATTAATTTTTTTGAATAACTTAAATTATAGTTTGTTCTCTATATAATTATAAAAATGTTAGGTAGTCCAACATTGTTGTTTGCAAATGAACAATGAATAACTCTGTAATTAATATGGAATTGTTTATTCTTACAACATTTTTGCTGACATTCAAACCACAGCTTCGTAATGTATCTGCCATTTCACGAGGATTAATGCCACAATTATTCGCGACGTTTTTCACACATCTTCTGTGCACATTTAGAGTACAAACTGGATATAAAAATAATATTAAAAAAAAAAATTAATTTTTAATGTATAATATAGAAATCATGTTTAAAAAACATAAAGTAAAAAGTTATAAGTATAAACCTTCGCATTGCAGGCCTTGCCTATAGATTCCGTAAAGTAGTGAACCACAATGATCACAAAATGTAAATATTTTATAAGTATGTGGCTTGAATCTATGAGGAACATTGACACTGAACCGTTGAGATTGGTTTCCTTGACTTAACTGAAACACAGAAAAACGTACTCGTATATTATAGATTAGAATATATGTAGATATATAATAGATTAAGGTAAAAATTCAAAATATTTTTCGTTTTAAATATGAAAAAAATTATACATTTTTCGGAAAAGTTTGAAATTATAGCCAATATTAAAATCTTTCGTATTTTTATAGAATATACCCAGCAATTGTGTTAATTTATGATTTAAAACATAATAATAAATATTACAATAAAAATTGAATTTTAATAATATAAAAAAAACTATTCGGATTGCTATCAAAAGGATTCTGAATACAGTATTAAATACTTTTACGAGAAACTGCTAAAGACAAATAACTACTATACTTCTATCGAGTATTCCAAATAATTTTAGAATACTACTCAAGTCAATATAGTATATAATACGACAACATAAAATTACCAACCTCTTTCTTTCCAAATCCTGGACAGATCGTCACCACTTCCATATGACAACGTTTGTGGACTACACACGTGCAAACTGAAAACGATTTCATTCATGATCATTAGTTGTTTGACATTTGGACATCTCATAAAAACTGAAATATCGTATATTTTACACAGGAAAAAAACCCCCGTTGAATTTTCACAGAAATGCACTATACTATATTTTATTGTATTATGGGCAGGGTTCGGGACTTATATGATTTGCATACCCTTACCGGATTCAACTGAAAATTGCAGAATGGTATATAAATACATTTCAGAGTATGTAACATAGTGAATTGAAACATGAAATTTTATTTTGCACATTTTTACATATTTTAGGATTTTATTATGTTGGGAAATATTTTACTATTTTTGTGCTTATTTTGCATATTTTCCAAGATGTTTGACGAATATTGGTCGACAATATAGGTCCCATTTCATTAATAGAACAACAATATAGTAATAATCCCAAGTCAGGGTTTATAATTTAGTGTAGATACCCGAGTATTTTATAGTAAATTACGTTAAATGAAAAATAACATTATTGTCAAAATTCTTGGGCGATATTATAGTTAAAACCCATATCCACGTGAGTCCCAATAATAAAAATAATAATATTTGAAACATGTACAACGTAGGTTAAAATGTAAAACTATTTATTATTATATTATATCTTATTTTTATTTACGAGAAGTATACTTTTGTGACATTTAAACTATTTTTCAGCCCCAAGGCAAGCACAATGTTTATTGTTGCAAGTTTGCAACTCGTCTTGCAATAGAAGCATTGGTACTCCCGAGGACCCAGCGACACAACCTATATATTATACTATATACTCCGGTCTACGAGAGAACGAGTAGTTTTATCCATACAGATATAGACTGTCGGTTTACCTAAAGTTAACTCGTTTATAGCATTCAGTCACAGACAAACAGTTTAATCATCATTCATCCCGTACGAGATTAATCTCGTTATTTCTATTGACATTTCCCATTTCATACGTGACTCACTAAAAAAATCACGACAATGCCTACATTTTCAGACGAATGACGTTATATAGTATTCAGATATAACGTCATTATTTATCGTAACATATACACATTTATCAAAATATGTGAAGGTTGATTAAGATAATATGAATTTATATTATTTAGATTAGACTTATTATTTCAGAGTAATTGTCTGCTTCAGTTTAATTTAATTAAAAAAAATAAATGTTTTCCAACAATATAAATGCCTCTCATTTTTAAAATACTAAATTCTTTATGTATATCAAACGGCTATACAAAATGTAATATTAATAAAGTCTGTATTAAATTATAAAAAAAAAAATAAAAATAAGTAATAATTAGAGTGCGGATTTATATGTATTTATATATTTGTCGCGAATGATAATATTCGAATGATTCCTTTACAGGAATATGTTACAGGACTATCTGATTATTTTGAGCTATGGTGGATGTTATATATTTTTACATATTTGATCTTAATTACATATTTTTACATATTTTACTTATATTACATATTTTTGTTAAATATTCAGCTATTTACAAAATTAGTACTATTGTATCAACATTTTATATTATGTGTTGTTATCTTCTCCAGTCCTGGAGAATTTGTCTTAGGCTGATAGCCTGGGTATTGTCTCTAACACCATCAAAAAAATTTAAAGAAGCCCCTGGAGAGGTCGGAATAAAAAAAAAAAAAGCTAAACAAATACTTAGTAAAAACCCAGGTTGTAAGACACTTGAAGCTATTTCAAACATTCATAACGGCAATGATACGCAAACTTCATTTGAATTTAGTGTTACTGAATTAGGGGCTTTTAAATTTGCTCCTATAATTTCCTTCGATGTGGAAAGGTCCTTTAGCCGCTATAAATAAAACATATTACCTACGTCTTAATCTACGTCAATTTACTTTTGACAATCTAAAAAAGTATATGATTGTCAATTGTTTTGTTAACGACGAAAAAGATCATAATTCTAATGAATAAATACATAATTTGAATGTAATAATAATATAATAATCTAATGTAGTTTTGTATAATTTATTTATTTATTTTTCATATTTATACGTACCTATACACTTATTTTATAATTTTTTTTCAAGAATAAAAACATTTTTTTTTTTTTACATATTTGGTATTTTTAATTACATATTTGGATAAAAATAAATACATATATATGTACATATTTTTGAATTTTTAATAAATATAAATCCGCACCCCAGTAATAATAAATAAATGTTGTGTTCATATTTTTACATTGTTAAGAATACAAAAATGCATATTTTAATGTTTTTCAGTGTTATAAATCCCGAACCCCGATTATGTGGATTCCGAATTCGATGAAAGCTTAAAAATAATCACATGTGAGCTGATGATTTTTGTAAGGATAAGATAATTTATGTTTATAATCATTTTCGTAAACACCGCCTGGAATAGACTGTTTTTTTTTTTTAATTATAAATCCTACTGAGTTTACTAGTCTCGATTCGTTCTCATCGCCAGCATCCGACGAATGTTGTATTATTATTACTATTATTATTCAAAAATATATATTATACGATTGGACGTTTAGACGACATTTTTAACACCGTTTTGCCTCGAGTTTCGACTGCATAATATATATGTATATTTGTTGGCTTGTTATGTAGAATAGGAAACGCATACGATACGTTTCAACGTAATAAGAAAACTTTCATCGATATAATTTACTTGACAAATTACTACGGTTCACAATTTTATTACATAACGAAAAACATTTTTAAGTTTTAACAATGACTGACAATGACTGTTTGACTAAAGCTCGAAAAACAAATTTAATACATATATTATAATAACAAAAATAACCTAAAAACAATGTAAAAATATCTGATCGAGCCCAGCATATTCTGACATGATCACAATAATGATCAGAAAACAAAGATAAATTAAGGTAATCGAAAAATGGTTCGGGTCGAAATTTGAAACTAGGTTGTCAATTTGGCTTATTATTATAATGGTGGTTTTTTTAGTTTGTCAAACTCGAAACGTTTTAACAAACTTGTAAGTTGTAAGTAAAAATTTTTTAAATCTATTATACATAAATATATAATATAATCAATATATAAGATTAAAAGTATTTTTTTTTAAATCATATATAGTGCACATCATTATACAATAATATACCAACACAAAATTTAAGTTTGTATTATAATAAATTTACATACTACTGTGAATTACTGGTGATTACTGTTGTTTTTTAAATTTCTATGCAATATATATATAAATATATGTATATATCAATATATATTTCGTAAAAAAAAAGAATAGATTTGAAATTAAAAAGAAATGAATAATAACTACTAATGAACATTTATTTTATTTTATTAAGTTGAGGAAAAATGTACATGTCAGCAAATCATGGTCTCGTGCGGATTTTGTGTGAAAAATAAATAAATAATATTACCTAATAAAACGATATTCTCTAATTTTTATTCTAGGAAAACGATTAACGAGGTTTAGCACACTAAAAATGTTAAACGGTGTTTGCGTTACAACAGGTATTAATTAATCGTTCAATAGTACGCGATTACATCCGTTTCCGCATCGAAGTTATAGGTATTCCGGTATTCGTCATAATTAGTGACTTATTGGGAATTATTGATAAATTCATGTATAGACTGAGTTATTCTATGCGTAATATGTATGTACTACCTGTATTTGTATTATGCGATTTACTTGATTATTATTTATGACTCACCCCTAATACCTGATTTGCCGCTTATATGAGAGATTAGGATATGTCTTTAAATTTTAAATTGCAATAAAAAAAAATTATTATTAGCACTATAATTCGATCACAAAACAAAATGCATTTAAGATTTTTGTCTACTATAAGATAGCAAGAAAAATGACTTTTGCGGGATCATTGTATAGAAAATTAAAATTAAAAGCGAAATTGTTCATTGCTTATAGGGTATAGTGTTCTATAAATCCTTTATAGTTTATAGGCATTAAATAATTTGTCGACAATTTACTTGGTTGATTAATAACTTATTATTATATCAGGGTATTAATCTGCTATAATATTGGAATAAATATAATAACTGTTTTATGTAATTGTAATTAAGTTTTTCAGAAATATTTTGTATAATATTTAATAATAATATATATATTATATTATATATTTTAAACACAATTTCGATGTTAAACATACTTTGGGATAATCTGAAAAAACTTCAAACGTCGTTGATTTTCATACATCAAGTTTTCTGAGCTAAAATTAATATTTTATGGAATATATATTATGTCAGTCAAAGCCTTGTTGAAACTAAAGACGATAGTAGGAGGTAGCTACTTATATAGAGGTAATCAAAAATGTTTGATCCTACACTTATTTTCGAGATTGTAAATGCGATCTACCTGTCTTTTTAAACATTACGTGCAATACACCAATAAAGTTAGGGAAAGAGAAAATGTTTAGTCATTTTAATATGGCAAGCTCACAGTGGAAAAATCGATGAAATTCGGAGTAGTGTAAAATAATTGCAAAAGTATTTTAAGTCTCGCAACAGTTTTCAAACGCCAATAGTGAATAAGTTCGAAAACACAGTTGGGAATAAAAAAAAAAATTTACGAAAAGTCACTAGCGGGACCCAAACTGTATGTAAACCTCGCTTTAATTTGTTCTTATGAAACGACAGAGAAAAAAAATAGTTTTTTTATACTAATGACACATTTATTTTTTACTGTATTAGGGCGTGATTGCTCTAAATTGTGCTTTTATCCGTCCAGGGAATATCAATAGTGCTTAGGCCTGGTATATACCACCTGTTTGGTTTCCAATCTATTATCTGCATACAACTTTTTATTACTCGGAAAAGCGTTAATCGAAATGTTCGTAAATAGGTAAACCCATACATAAAAAAAGCACGTTGTTGTAGAACCAATCTCGATATTGAACATTTCGTAGAATTTGTGTGTTTGCTTTTTACACACATAGAGGATTATAATTAGTTTTTGGTCATCAGAATTCTTTATTTATATGTAATTTACGTAATAGGTATAATCCAATATATTATAATTGTATAAATTAACGTGCTATGTGCATGTTGGAATATTTAATTTAAGTATTCTTACTTTTAATTAAATATTATAATATTTGCAATAATTTTTAATAAATTTAATTTCGAGGAAAAAACGTTCGGATCCCAATAATAATTGCTTTGAAATTTAATACGATAACACTCTCCACTACCACACCAACATCCCATGGTAGCCAAGAAAAGGTCTGATCTTTTTTTAATTAACATTTTTATTATTATTATTATTATTAATTATTTAAAAATTTCAATGCAAAAGAACATAACACTAATAATATAAACTAAAAAAAAAAATATTATACATTCTAATTATCATTTTTAAAGTTCAACTCACCTTGACATTGATATCCTTGTTTGCCAAATCCCCTTAAAAATAAAAACGTTTAAATTAATTTTTAATAACATGTATAATATTATAGTACTTTTGCAGTTCACCAAAAAATATAATTTTATTTGACTCTCCATCGTTAAAAAAATAATAGGATTATTAGTATTCGGTAAAAATGGTTTCAATCAGTCGATATGACATGACATATAATATTTCATGATCAATTTTGATGTTCCCGACATTTTCCTATGCAAATATACATAGGTAATGAAATATATCGGTTAAAATTAATTCAAATATTATGACGAACTGTTTATTGACGTACTGTGGAATCCCTTGAATTATTCATTATTGTTTGCCATTAATAAACAAAACAGACATTTATTTTAACTTGCGCCTATTGTCATTTGGCGTACAACTAATAAATAATAATATTTAGGTACATAATATATAGGATGATTCACCAATTATGCCCTCCTATTTTTTCCTTTAATAATGAATATATTCAAATTATGATTTTTAAAATTTTTAAGTTTATTTCAACTTCAGAATAATCTTATTTTTAAATAATTAAATGTACCTATGTTTATATAAATCGAAATCCAAACGATAGTTTTAGAGTTATTAGAATTTAATTACTATAAGTATAACTGTCTGCAGTAATTGATTTAGTAGATACTATGTAGATATGGAGGCTATGATGATTTTAAAATTATAATACATATAAGTTTATTAAAAATGTATAATTTTTAATAAATTATTATAAAATTGAATTTATATGTATTACACTAAAATATAGGTATTACATTTATTTTTTATTTTATGCAAAACTGTTGTGATAGGCTTTAATCTTTATTCTTTAGTGCCTGCATAGATAGAGATAATAAATCAGAAACAACTCATTCAAATTTCGATTTAGATATGTCAGTATTTTCAAAAGAGAAGCTCATAGAGGACACTTTTAAATCGCACAAAAAAAAAAATCAAAGTAAGTTCATCAGAAAAATAAGCGTATATGAATAAACTTATTGTAAAAGGAACAACCCAATTTATATATATATATTTCAAATAACAAATCACCATTATAATTAAAAGCTATTATAATAATATTATGATTATACTTATGATCTGTGAATACCTATTATTCTCAACATAAAAATTTCTTATAGGTACCTATCGATCGGTATTGCATTATTATTATTAAAGCGTGATGTATACCTAAATACGTCTTACTACTTAGTTTTCATGCGTTGATCATCGATGATACTTACGAGACACGGGAATATATTATTTTAAATTTAGTTTATAACAATAATCGGTGCTATGGAATTTTGATGCCCTAAGGTTTTTTTTTAATCATTCTGTACCTAGTGATATAATTCTGTGTAAATATAACTATATGTTTCAGTCAGACTTATTTGCATTTTTTCGCATTAAAATATTTTTGAAATATTTAGAGTATATTTTTATTCTATGTAATAATTGAGTGATAATATTATATTTCAAATTGAACAAATATATATTTTTTTTAAAGACTGAGTATTTACACGTTTTTTTTTTTATTATTGAACGAGGTAAATCATTATTAATAATAAAACAAATAATTTAAAACTGCGATGATAATGCTATGAATAAGAATTTCATTACAATTTTAGAGCAGTATTGGATTATTAAAATATTTTTGAAATATTTAGAGTATATTTTTATTCTATGTAATAATTGAGTGATAATATTATATTTCAAATTGAACAAATATATATTTTTTTAAAAGACTGAGTATTTACACGTTTTTTTTTTTTATTATTGAACGAGGTAAATCATTATTAATAATAAAACAAATAATTTAAAACTGCGATGATAATGCTATGAATAAGAATTTCATTACAATTTTAGAGCAGTATTGGATTATACGAATATTATTCGTGACAATTTTTTCAGTTTTTACAGCTCTGACCCAAGGTTTAAACAAATGTATAAATTAAACAGTTAATTATTCAAAATGTTAAATTTAGTTTTTCATGTTAAAAAGCATTGAAATATGTTAATAATTTCACAGTATATTTATTTTCACGATTTTTAAACAAAATTAAGTGAGTACTTTTTTTGGTAATGTTGTTGACATTTCTATTAAATCGCTCAAATAAATACATACTATTTAACGTGATATTTTTTATTTTTCTACGTTTTTTGACATTAAAATCCAATTCTTACAATAACAATTACTCAATAATATAAAATATGTATTTTTGGTATAAAGACCGTTATTATTTTATACATATTATTTTATAGGTTCTTATAGAATACAAGATATCCATTGTATAATTATTATTAACTAATACGTCTGTTGACCTATTTTAAGTACAGTTTTAGCGAACGAATAAAACTAAAATATAAACTCGTAATTTAAGTATTATAAGCATATATATTATTACACAAATTGACGACTGTTAACATATTTTTATTTTTTATCTTGCGTTGAATGCCATTAAAACACTTTACTGTGTGTCTGTGTCATATATAATAATGTTAGGTACCTATCCTTTATGTCTGTAGAATGCTTTTGTACCTATCATCATAATATTATGTATATAAACGTAATTTTGGATGTTCCTACCAGGAATAAATTGTTTGGAATCAAACAAATTTCAAAAATGTTATTTTAAGTTTTAATTCGATGGCTTTGTCATCGCGACACAAGCATGACGACAATCTATGTTATATGCTCGTAAAATATTTTACATATTATTAAAAATGAAAATGTATGGTATACGGTCTTAATATTATTGTATCTAATGGTTTTAAAATATAGGAAAATATACTATTAAAATAATAATCTGATAAACTTATAAAATCTTAAAATTGTAGTTTGATCGTTATAGTATTATGACCTACATTTATCAGTAAATAAAATAGACACTGATGTTAAATGAAAAAAATGCCTGTGACCCAGTTATGCACCAAGCTAATAATGAATAGTAATTTGGTTTTTACTTCTTTTTATTTATCTATTTTTATTATTATTTTACGAACGATGCGATGCGTTAAATCTGCAGTAAATAATGCATTTAAATACAAAAATCAACTAATCACATAACTGTTCTCCATTTATAAGCAGAAACTACAAATTATAAATTATAAGTATAGTGCATGATACCACGGATACACAACTGATCTGCAATTATATTTAACAGAACAATTTAATTATATTAACGTCTTGAATGTTTCAACTGAGTCTTACGAAAAATATATAAATAAAGGTGATAGAAATACGATAGCTGTATATAACAACGTTTTTACGATAAATAACTCTACAGCAGACAAAACGTTTGTAATAATGAAAATACAATTTAGTACTTGATGATATTTTAAAAATATATATTTAACATAAAAAAAATATTTAAAACATTTTATAAAGGTTATCAAGTTGAATTTATTTTTAATGTACAAATCCTATTATATATGATGGGAACGTCACGAGTTTAAACATCGATTTTACAAAATTTAATGAATATATATGGAAAATATAAGTTTAAAAATATATAATAATTACAGTGTAGCAGTAATGGTATAGACGTTAAAATGCATTAGTTATACTTGATACATTAAAAATGTATGTTGACATAGACATTAATAAGTCCATAATAGTTTATTTTCTGGGAATTATATAAATAATCTAAACAGGTGTTTACGGATTTTCATATATTTTCCTAAAAGGGGCTTAATTTGGTTAAAACCTGAAATAAAGATTTATTTTATAAAAAATAAATATGTAGCAAAATTAGAATTCTATTCAGTTTTATAAATGCAATTCACGAAGCATACAAGTAAAGAACAGAGAAATCAGAGATGACCTGCTGTTCAATAGAAACCATAGTAAGTACCTACGCGTGGCATAATAAGAAAATAATTAAATGGAAGTAATAAAAATCGAATTTTATTTTTACTTAAAATAAACTATATGTTATCGAGTTAAATTTAGACATTCCTATTAAAAAAATCACAAAATTCTATCGTCTGAATAATAATTGCAATAAACTATTATTTTGTACTGAAATCGTTCATATAAGTTTATAACAATTCAATGTATAAAGCAATTTTATTATTTATCGGAATATGATTTTCTTTTGACAGAGATTTATGATTTTTAATATTTTAAAATTTTGTTTTTATTGTTTAAACACATTTCATAAATAAAAAGAGCTTATCATTTTTAAAACTCTACCGCGACAGTACCTATAGTAATTATACTAGTTTTTAATACCTAAATTATTAAATAGTGCAATAATTACCATATGAAATTCCTGCAATGTGAACAAAACGTTGGCTGTCTGAGGAATGTCGCCATAAACTTGTGTCCATTCACTTGATGTACTCGTCTCCTCATGGCACCACGTCTTCGATTCAATAGGCCTTGTCGTTCTTTGAATTCTAACGGACGAACTGGTAAATCTAATAAATTTATTTCTAATATAAGTATTGAATACTAATAATAATTTAAAATTTTAATTTTTTAATATAAAAATTATGTCTCGTAAATGTGTGAAAAATTATTTGGAAAGATTTAATTAACACTTGTTTACCTTTTGAATTCCATTTCAGATCTATTCGGAGATGCAATTTTCCTTGAGGTTCTAAATGCACCTATAACATAAATAATAAATGTATATAGAAAACAACACATAAAAATTTTATTTAAAAAATATATATTTAAAATTAGTATCCGATAAGATAACATAAGATATTTAAAAACGCAATAAAGTATATTAAATATATTTTTTCATTATTGTTATATTTTATTAGTTATACAATAATTTAAAACGTATTTCAACTGTTAACAAAAAAAGACAAAATCAAACCGTCGAAAATACGAAACAATACAGAACTTTATGAAAATACAATAACGCATTAAACATTAATATATTCTATTATAAATTATTTTAAGTAATATAGTATGAAATGTTTAATTTTAAATGAAGTTAGTACTTAAATTAATACAATATTAGCCATGATTATCAATAATTCAAATTTCCCAATATTACAATTTTAAGAGCACTATATGGTTACTGAAAGCTCATACATAATATGTAGAACGACTAAAAGTGAAAACACATCTATATGGTTTTTAATAATATTATTTATTGATGACACGCTGTGAATTCAAAACGTCGATCAAAAATACTTTGCGAGTACGAAAAAACTGAGATCGAAAATATTATACCGAGTTGACATACCTATACACCAATGCGATTGGCTGTGGTTTATTTAAGATCCTCCGTCGTTCGTTCTCGGATGGGTGACCACCAGAAAATTTAAGCAACGTGACGTAACATTTAATCGTGACATAATCGCCGACATAAAATAGTGTCACACCGAAATCTCTAATGATATTTTCCTCAAATTGATCTCGTTTCTTTTTAACGGATGTCTTTAAGCAGCGCCACGTTGTACATATAGTACATCAACTAATATACGTCAAAATAATGTTTTAAATTCGACATTTTTATCGATACTCTACGACGTTTCAATCAATATCTCATTTTCAATAATTAATGTATTATATTTTATATTGTTTTCATTTGAAAAATGTATAAACAAAAATTTAAAAAATATATATTTAATAATATTTTTATGAACACATAATATTCGTTGAAAACTAAAATATGATTTTGGTATTTTTTCTCGAGGTGAAATATTTAGATTTTTTTTATATTTTCAATAATGCTATTTTTTTCCACAAAATCAATTTACATAATTAGTTTTTTTTTTTTTATCAGAAAATAATCTTAAGTCAGTCAATTTTTAATATGGCTGTTTATTTCAATTATTTTATAAAGCGAATTAATCGGTCGAAAATCGTATACGCTGATAAAAGATAATATGGCTGTCAATAGATCAGAAAGCAATAACCATAAAATATATTGAAATTCAGGTCAAAGGGTTAATATTATAATTTGACAGTGTTTACTCGACAGGGTTTTAAGTGTTTTGGATTTGCCGGGTAGGTAATCGAATTCGGCTTTCGTTTTCACTACGCGTTAATCCCCTATTCCCCGATAAAAAAGACATTTTTGAAATAATAAATTAAAATTTTAATTAGATCACCGGGGCAGATTATTATTTGCCTGGTTATATTTGAGAGAGAAAAATCTGAAGACTTTATTTAGAGAATAAGTCCATTTGCTTGCTTGGCAGAGTACAATAAAAACATTCCCGCCCAGAATCGTTTTCGTAAGCTGTGTTCTGTCACTTGTACATTTAATTATAACATCGAGCAACTATATTATAGTCCACCCACTCCAGTGTAGTACGTCAGCGTGTGTGTTATATTCTATATACACGCATCATTGGTATGTCTGATTAAATAATATATATATATACCTACTGCTAATGTACATATACGGTAACTGCAGTGGTCGATTTCATTTAAACGGATTACGTTTTTATTGACACAAAATTTAATCATTATTATCAGCTGCAAAACGAATATACGTGGGTACAATCGATGTCTCCCCTCCCGACAATAACAAAATATATATAATTATTATATCGAAAGCGATGATATAAAATTTGCACCTATGTATTATATATATAAATAATATAGTACCTTCGGCGACCAATCCGACGAAAAATGATTTAACAATTTTCTTAAAACGAATAAACAATATATATCATATTATATGTGCTATATTGATAATATTGTAAAATTAAAAAAAAAATGTTTTCGTTTTAAGTTGTATGGTACGCAATATTTTACGAACTTTTATATAACATTTCTGTAAAATTTTGAGCGATAACTTTTAAATAACCTTATAAATATTTTTTATATACTCTCATCGGTCATATTGTTATTATTTCGATACAATTCGATTGACATAATTTAATTTTTATATTTCAATTTTAAACAATTTCTAAAAATCTGCGTTTTTCATATTTAGGTTGTAATAAGTTTTTTTAATACATTTTTATTTATTTATACACAATACGTCAGAATCTTAATTGAAATGCATCACTAGCTAGTATATTTTTAATCTTTTATTTAGTGAACGGCGATAAAGTTTAAAAAATTGTAGACTAAATATGCAAGCAAAAAACTACAAATACTAACAAATATATTAAACTGTCTATAATAAATTCATCTGTCTGTGTAGGTACTAGGTACAATATTTATTTAAGTTAAAAATTAAATTTTTCTTTTTTTTTTTTGCTTAATAACTCATTTGGAATTTTATGTGCAAGAACGAAATAATCGAATAGGAATTTAAAATATTAAGTACCAATATTTAACAAGAATTTAGTTAACCTGTTGAAAACAGTTAAAATTACATTTTTAAGTAAATTGAATTGAATTCACTTAGAATAATATGTACTAAATCTGTGGGTGTAAATATTGAGATGTAATGTAGGTACGCGCAATGTGCATTCCTCTGCAAAATTATTCAACTTTTTAGTACGTTCAGAATTTGCTATGTAATTTTCTATATATTATTCTCTCGTGTTCTAAAAGCGAGTAAACGTAAACCCCACACGCGCTACGCCCGTCTGCGTGTAGGCGTATCAAAACTAATTCAACAGTTTATTTACAAATGGTAATCTCGACGAGTTTTTTCATTATTAATTTAAATTTAAAACTTTGACGCGAAATAACCTTTTAAAATAATATATCGGCGCATTACACGTAGGCCATGGGTGTAATACTCTAACGTGGGTATATATTAACTAGGTAGTTAAAAAGTTGTTTGCTTAAAACGTTCTAACCAAGTTATAGTTGGTTAATTTTGTACCTAATCAACTTACTAATTTAACAAGCTTAAGTGACTATTGTCAAAATAACTTGGGTTTTTGAGTTAACTTCAAAATTAATATGTTAAGTCAAAATCAACGATGGTTAAATAATAATTCGTCTATATATATATATTATAATATTATATGATTAATGATTATGCTGCTGCGGTAGACCGTCATGCTGTACACAGGATTTTAAACAAAAATAAACCAAAAATAATTTGAAAGTATCTGCACAATCACACACTATACTTGTGACCCAATAGGTAATTATAAACAAAATTAATTAACTTTTTTTCACCGTGTTAAATTCATAGTAGCTACATAAAACTTTTAGATATATGTATATTAAATTAATTAAAGCACACGAGTATAACATAGGTATAAACACGCGTTATTTCGATAGTATATACAACTTACTGCGTTCCGCGGTTAATATATTATCTTCAGTAGAGACAGTAGAGTCGGGTAGGGTCAAACTCAATTTTAAGGGTGGACGGAGAAGCAATATTAAAAATAAATAATTACGACTATTTTTTATTTCATTTTTACACATCAAATAAGGTTTCGATAATTTGAGAACGAGCAATAACACATTACTAATAATAAAAAAAAAAAGTAAATAAAAATGTTATACTACATTATAGAGGCAATCAATAATAAAGCTGTGATTTCCCGCATCGATAAAAACTCGTATAATGACAGGCCTCGTGCACGCGTGATATCATTTTATTTTTCAAATTTTATCGTATAAATATATACGCATTTGGACACATATAACATCTTTTACGCGTTTTATATTATGTTAGATACGAGTACACGCATTAAATATTAAAAATCCGTGCTATGAAGTGGGTGTGAACGAGGAGGGGTTACAAATAGGGGAGGATAACACCCGCTCCCCTGATACCGAGGCCGTGAAGATAACCCATAGAGAGTATTTCGACCAGGCAATATTTATAATAATAATATCAATAATATTATAATCATCATTAGCTGGTAAACCGATTGCACCCCACCATCATCATTATCTACTTGATAGTATTTACTTTGCGGTAAGTGGATTTTAAATTATAGCGGACACAATTAATTAAACAAATAATAACCACCGTATCACGTTTTCATATACATATCGAAACGAGTAAACCTACTTATACGAATAAATACACAAACGGATGATTATTATATGATACGGCGCAGCCTCCGGGCGTATAATAAAAGCGTGCGTTTATATAGTTTATTGTATAATCGTAATAATAATATTTTATCGTGAAATGTACGAGTACATAAATATAATATCAGTAGCGTATCCAGGTTTTTTTTGGGGAGTGGGGGGGTTGAAAAATGTATCAAATTAAATTGTATTGCATTTTGTGTGGTTTTTATTATAATTATACATTTTATTACTTTTTTTACAATTTTTTTACGATTATATAGTAGAAGTTTAAATATGTAAATATTTATCTTTTTCAAAACTATAAATGTATATTAATTTTTCGTTTTAACGTTTTGCCAAGTTCATCTACTAAAATGTTGTTCTTTAATTCTTCGCTCATTTTACTAAAGATATTCAATTATAAAATATAATGAAACGTTAATACAAATCACAACCGCGATCGGTGTACATTGTACAATCACTACAGACTACTACTGACTGACTGGCGACTTCGTTAACATTTCAACACCGACAATATCATTATGAAAAACGCTTTCAAAATTCGAAAATACACTCAGTCTAAATAAATTGGAAATCGTAAGATATCGATACAGCTGAGCAATCGGTGTTATTATTAAATAATCTGTATCAATGTATCATGCAATACGGGTATAGGCGCGGCAGCAGTGTAAACGTAATATTATAGCCTATAGATACCAAACATCTCACAGAAATCTAATATTATGTAGTAATATTTTTGACCGCTGGGCATTTAATCTAAACGGGCTATACAGGCAACACATTTTATCCGAAAACGATTTTATTCCATACGATACACAATAGCTCAGTTATTGTTTGTAATGATTTTTAAATTATATTATGCTCTATACGTACACAATAATTAAACATTTAGCAATTATTTAATTGTTTAACAATTTCCCGGGGGAGGGTAAACCCCTTAAACCCACTTTTGGATACGTCACTGTATGACTATGTCACTGCACGGCTGTGTAATTTATATAGATTCGATGTACATAATATTATGTATAGGCGGACTACGGTCGGGACCAGCGTTCGATCCGTTTTTAGTGTTTTGCACGCAGTTTACTGATTTAATTTGGCCCGCACGAAATCTGTACATAATCATAATAATAATAATTATAAAACAAACATAGCCGAGCGCGATGAAAATAATTAATAACGGTATACAAAATAACGGAGTACATAATATAATAACAACTACCCTTAATTTTGACGCAAGCGCGCGCACATAACTTTTCGGAAAAGCTGCGGCACGCCGCCGTCGACCCCTGCGCGAAGTCTTGTGCGCGGAGCTTACATAGGCTATAGGTTATTATTTAATAAAAACGTCCAGACTACTATAACTGTATTATATACGACGCGCCGTTAAAACGACAGGGACGCAATTCGCGCAAAACTGCGTTATAAAATGAACGCGGATTCGTTTTCCATGTCGTAGATCCGGCTAATTGGGTTGCAGTTCGCCGCTGTAGTTGTATATAAAATATCGTACACAGGGTTATTTTCGCCAAATATGCTCACTCCTCACCCTTCCTAACATCCGCCGCCATTTTTCCTTTAACAATGTACTTATTAAAATTCTAGTTATTGAAATATTTAAAAACACTATATTAATAGGACCGTTCTTTAAAAAGTATTTGGATTTTTTATAACCACCATTCAACGCCCACCCTGCAGTTAGTGCGGCGAAACAAGTATATTTTTTCGAATAAAAATGATCATATAATACTTTATTTCTGTGCATTTTTTATACAGTGTGACTTTTTGAAAAATGTTTGTGTATCTACAAATCGAAATTTAAATGAACAGTTTTTGAATTATAGCGTAACGCATGTAATAAAAGCGATAGATCCATGATGGTATTGGGTTTCTAGAAGATATGGGTGTTGACTTGCAAATCGTAGTGACTAATATTAATCTATTAAAAATGTTTAACTAAATATACAATATAATATCTATTTCATATTTTTGTAAAACTATTGATATAAATAATTAGCCTTAATATTTATATTTTAATAACAATAATTGAAAATATAGACCTTATATAGTAAGTTTACACTAAAAAATAAATTCATTATTCAAACGAAATAATGAGAGATATTATCCCGTAAGTATAACACATAATATACGCCGGCAAAACAACAATAATTATTAAAAAATTATAATATATTTAACGCACTTGCGTGATTAAATTGAAATCTGTTATTTTAATTAGCTTTATAAAATCGGGTGTGCCTACGCTCAGTTTATTATTCCTTAGGAGAATATAGTACGTATAGGATATAGGTACCTACCCTTTGTACATTTATACCGCGGTGTGCCGGTGTACAATATTATAGTTAAAGTTCTCCAAAAGTATTCACGTACAACCTTGATCTTTGATCTGGAATTTAATGTACAAATTCTACGCTTTGAGCGTGTCAGAATTGTCAAACTTTTATTATTTTGCGAAAAACACGAATATACGAGAAGAAAAACCACGTCGAATACGTTAGCGGTAGGTAAGTTCGAGCATTTTGATTAGGTATACGAATTTAAATTAAATATTTATAGTCGTAATTAATAAACTTTGTGCATTTTTATTTTTTTTCCAAAGCGTTTCAAAAACTAATCTACTCGAAACGTTTATAATACGAATAGTTACATGCAATTATTCGACTTTTGAATTTTCCACGATAAGTGATTGATAACAGACACACGGTTTAAAGTGTAAATTGGGTTCAATTTTATATACAACACTATCAACATGTTGCAAGAGTAAAAATGTGTATTAGGTAGTGAAATAACGTTTGCCCCCGGGTCCGTTCGAGTGATTATAATATACCCATTTTCCCAGATATCAAGCTGAATCGGTTAAAAACAAAACCTACACAATCAATTGACATTTTTGAAACAACCATCGAACTTCAAACACTATATAGGTATTATATAGTACACACTTCACTTGAAAATATTCGTAGGTACACCTCATAAATAGATATTACCTAACATGAATATTAATTAATGCAGCAATTTGAGCATGTCGTATACTCGTATACATATACAGGTAAGCATATACAGACCTATTTGATTATGACTGCGAATAAACGCAGTCTAAAAGTAAAACTTTTAATGAAACATTGTTTTTGAACGCAAAGGGTTAAAGTTTTGATCCGGCAATTTTGAACTTTTAGCTTTTAGAACCACTGCAAATTCAACGAATTATGAGCAACTTAATCTTAGTTAAATTTAAATATATAGTATCAAGCAGAATAAGCTGATATACATGGATAATAATATAAATCAGAACATGATCACGAGTGTAGACCATATTATATAGTTATTGGAACTTCTGCTAAATTAATAACATTCGTCAAAACTTTGAAACGCAAAGTTATAACCAAGATAAATACCTTATACCAACAGAACCTGAAGTTTTTATGCTAATTACTAATTTTAAAAAGTTTTACGTCTAAAAAGTATTAATATTTTCATAAACTTGCTATTTGTTTTTAAATTAATATTGTAAAAAATAAAAATATATAAAATAATGAATCGATATTTTTAATCATATTATTGCATAACCCGATTCCCGATAATACAATAAATTTTAATTCTGAATTGAACTGGGCCGCCGGGAAACCAGGAATATTCCCGGCGGGGCATGGCCGATTTTAATAAATTTAATTTCGTATCAGATTGATTATTACAAAATAAAGTACGTGGTTCAGTCCAAAGTCCAATAACCATATAAAACCACATTTCTTATTTCCACATGGCTATAAATATATCATACAATGTATATTTTTAAAGCCTGGTTGGCCACGAATATGAGAATTATAACTAGCACGTATTTGTGCATTTTACTGCTCCCGTGCTGCGGTTATGATAACATGGCTGGAACATAATTATAGACGATATTATGACATGAAATAGTAAAAACAAAAATCATATTTTCCAAATATTATTATTAAAACAAGAAAAAAAACTTACGAGAAGAGAAATTATATTATTATTATACTCTATACTGATAAAAATATGCATAAAATGTGTTTCAGCTGTAATATATATATTTTTTCTTTCATGTTTCATTGTTATGAAAATAAAAAAATCAACTTTAAAGTTCGAATAAAATATTTGAATTAGAAATTATTTTTTTTCCGTTAACAATATTAACAGCGTATTGTTCCACCAAAATTACCAACGGACAGATCCAATAACAAATCCTCCACATAGCTATATTACTTGGATATTTTATCCGAGTGTCGAATTGTTTTTAAATTATCAATTTTTTTATCATTTAATTCGACGTTTATTTTATTCACGAATATATAATATATTTAATGCTCCAAATAAAATTATAAATTAGTCTTTGTATTTATCTACAAGATTTTTCTTAGATATTTACACACCGTAACTCGTATTATACATTATATTTCGTACTGCGATGAATAAAACATAAACAATAAATTATGAAGTTTGCGAGCAGGAATGGAATGCAACTACCCCCAACCTACAACCTACATGCGTTCCGTTCCAAAGGTATTCGAGATGCTGTGCTGTGTTGTTATATTTTGTAGTAATAAAGGTCACAAGAAACATTTTACAATTCAAAACATTATTCTTAACCGTTAACCCCTTTCAATATGTGTGCATTCGCCTACCATTAAATTTTATTGACCTTTTTAAAAAATCTTGCAAAAGGAATATGGAAACTTCATTGATTGACAGCGTAAATGAATGCAAATTCAGCGATAAAATAGTATTTTTGTATTGGGATGTGATGTTGAAGGCTGTTGGGTCTCAATCGATTTATTCGCCATATTCGCGTGGAGTATGTACGGTACACGCATATAGTAATGGGTATAGGGATTTATTTTTTTCGAAGAGACAAAAGGTATAATATACACATTGATAATAATATATACCTATACAATAATGGTCTTTTGTTTACCTTTCAATATAAATTTAGCATTTGATTTTAATTATAAATCGGCTACAGTAAAGTTCACTCGCAGGGATATTTTTTTATACAACATGGAATTAAAAACAAAATTACTTTGATGTGTGTATACTGTATAGGTATACATATATATATATATATATATATATATATACACATATCCCATTTATACTTCTCGAACTATAAGTATAATATACACGCGTATATAGACGAGATAATAAATGGATTCAATATCGCGTTATATTTATTTAGGAATTAATGAAATTATATCGACAGCATAAAACCCCTGTATATTGCCTACGAATTAAGATAAGTACGTTTTGTTCTAAAACAAAATTTAAAATGTAAATTAAATAGTAGCATATTTTTTATATTAAAAACGATTTAAATGTCAAACAACACTTCCGCTGAAGTTGATTTTACATGGATTCATTTAAGCCTAATGGAAAAATGAACCTATCCTCCTTAAAAATGGATTAAAATATGATAAAGAAACACCAAATTCGAACTAATAAGCAGTAAAAAAAAAAATTAAGTTCAAGAATGTAGTATAAGTATGTACATAATTTTAATGATAAAACTATTATGCAAAAAAAAGCGGAACGCAAAATAATTTATAATTTTTCTTGTTAGTTATATAACCGTTATTGTAGAACACGTTTTAAAGAAACAAAAAGCACCTTTTTTTAATCTGAATTAAAGGGACGCAACAAAGAAGTTATTGATTTTACAACGCGATATATTTGTTGTATTGGTTTTACTGCCGTTTTTATTTTTATTTTATTTTTCCGTGAACACTTAGGAGTATTCAAAAAGTTACACGAAGCACCTTAAACGATCGGAAATCAAGTATAAACGATATTTTTGGAGAGGTTATTTTTCAAATGTTATACATACCCGAGCGCGAGGAAAGACGAAAACGTTTAAACAAATATGCGAGCAAAGCCCGATTTTTTCGCCTATATAGTTCCGTTCAAAATCATTCATCGAATATACGGTGACTTTTATCCCGTTGTCATAATTTCCATCAAATTTAATTTAATTTTTTAACAGTCAGCGGCCGCGGGATTTCCGAGAAAATCATAATGTTGACTTTGGAAAAAAATTATTTTCATGCAGAATGATTTTGGAAAACAAACAGTTTTTATTCGCAGTCTGGCGCAGGTTACATATTATTATGTAGGTTTGGAAAATAATGAAAAATATTATTTCGCACTTTTAGGGTCTCCTCGTTTGAAACACAGCAATGATTATAATAAACCGAGTAAACCGCGCCTCGTATAACGTCAGTCCGTCAATCGTGACTTTCGTTTCCGCAATTACCAATTGAGTCGATATAATACCATTGTTGATTTTATGAAAACACTATTTTATAAGACGTATTACTGGCCTAAATTCTTGTAGTTGCTGTCCTTAATGAATTACTGCTATATATTATTAGCATTTTTAAATCAAATCTTCAGATCCTTTACTACAGCTAATAATATAACAAATCAACATTATCAATTAGGAAATTTAAAAACTGTGTCTGCAGTTGAATGGAATGTTTTATGTGCCTATAAACATTTTCCAAAATGTTTTAAAAATTGCTTAAGATCAATTAATTAATTGTTTTTAAAACGACTCTATAATTTTATCACAATAATTATGTGTGTTATCAAATATTGTTGAAACAATCATAACTCTCATACAAAATATATATATTTTAATTGTTTATTATATATTTTCATATTATGTACATTTTATGCATCGATTTAAGCATGGATTTTTAATGAATATAATATGTGGACGCAAATTAATAAATAGTAATTTCAAAAATGAAAAAAGGCCGTTCTATTTTTACGGTAATTATTTACCTTATGGTGAATTGTTTTATGATAATTTAAATGTCTTAAGCACTTACAGTTGCACCAAAAAAAATTCAACTTTATTTTTTTCAATAATGATTTATTTTTATAATGGATTTTGTTAGCAGAACTTTGGTTTACTACAATTATTTCAGTAAATTAATTAATAAATTAAAATAATAATATTAAAATAAACGCTTAGGTAGCAGTAAGTTGTGTAGATATCTATATTCTAAAAATAAGTGAAAAATTTTATTTTGTGCTACATAATTCTCGATTAAAGTGTACAAAGAGGTTGAAATTGCAGTAAAAGACCATTACAATTAGCTAGAGCACCAAAGTTGATTAAGTATAGTAAACTGAATTCAATGATTCAACCACTAACATTTTCAAAAAATAAATAAGCACCAAGTTCTATAATCTACAAGAAAAAAAGCTCTGGACGTTAAAGTATATATAATTGATTTTCTTGTTTGTATACAACTGCGTGCTTAAGAAATTTTAAATGCCATAAAAATTGCTCGTAAAAAGTAACAAAACGCATAATTTTTAATTTGTTTCAAATTTTATTCTATCGACCAATTCAATAGTTACATAATAATTAATAGATATAAATGGTATAATATAATAATTAAAGACCGGATTCCCGTGCAATTGCATCTTTTTATCGCGTGTTCTTAATTCTATTGAAACAAGCTACAAATCCAAATCAAGAGATGTAGATTAATTTAAAGAAAGATTTATGTTGCACAAAATTGCACGTTTTGGGTTTTTTTTTTATAAAAATGTACTTTTGTACAAATATTTTATGTATTATTTGTGATGTGAAGTATTGGACTTTTATATCTATAATAAAATAATTATATATATATGTCAATATTCGATATAATACGATGTAATTAAGATAATAACTACTATGATAGTCAATAGATTATTGATTAGTTGATTACATACACACATACAGTGCTATTGTCTATCCGCAGCAGCCGTAGTCTACTTATATTTTATACTTTTATAGTTGATACTTATTACTTGAAATTATTTAATTTAAAATGCCAAAAATTGGTAGTAGTCATTGTTCTAAAATAAAGTGTTGGATTGAAAAATATCCAGAATTAAATTAATTTTCTTTTTTAATTTTATATTTTAATATGATAGTTAATGCCAATACTAATAATAATAAATAATAATATAATTAAAAAAAAGTCAAAATAAGATTTGAAGTACCTATAATAAAATTTTGTTTTTGCACGATTTTGCATGTTTTAACATTTTAATTGCACGTTTTTTAGATATTAGCTGCACAAAAATCCGGTCTTTAATAATAATATAAATAGCTATTGGCTATATTCATCAAAGGATAAGTCGCCAATCTGAGGTGGCAAATAAATAAAATAAGATTGACGAAAAATAAAACTCCAGTGCATCGAAAAAAACAAGAAAATGTTTTACCAAACGATTTTGCTGATTGCATTATACTCTGAAATGTGTTCGAAAATTCACGGCTTTAAAAATTTCTTATAGCCTTATAAGTTATAGGTACTTATATATAATATACATAATACTTAATATGTATATAGTCATTATATATAGTGTTGAGTTTAGACAGACAAATATTATTGACTGCTTGTTTTTTTTTTTTAACTCCATTGTTTACTTTTAAAATAACAGAACAATGACAGAAGAAATTACTGAAATACGCTTCGATTTATCTATATATATTATATATATATATATATATATATATACCTATGTAATATAAGAGATGGATTGCTACCCTTCTTGCCACCATCTGATGATGTACGCCCTTGGACTCGTAAATAACGTGCAAAAAACTAGGTAGGCAACTGTCAAAACGAATGTAGTAGTTCGGTTCCTTTACTTGTTTGTAATTACTTTTTCAGAATTTCGACGCTTTTGAATCCATTTTATAATACCAGCTATTTCCCAATTAGACCGCAATTTTTTCAATAATATTGTTAACATACCAAACGAGACAAACCTGACAAACACTATACTATATTATGCACACGGATGCGATATAAACAGCGTAACGGGTACGTGCAGAGGCCTATTTTATACGAGGATGACTTTTATCCGTATGGGTGGATACTGGATAATCTAAGCAAAATAATAAATATAATATTATAATAATATGTCGAGTTACTACTTATTAGTCATTTGTTTTTATCATAGGCCCAATTATGTTCAGGTAGGATTTTTCTCGTAAGTATAGCTTTTTCGTGTTACTCGCAGACCTTTTAGGAATTGACCGCATGCGCATAAACATCAAAGGAACCTTCCAAAAATGAAGATATTCTACGTGCATAGTCCCTACAGTAGACTTATTACATAAAGTAACTATACAATGCCATGTTAGCTACATACATATTATAATCATGCATGTATGTATAATATATTTTAGCTACACACCGTAAACATGCTTACAATTATGGTGAAGATAAGAACCGAGGAACATATTAGTATATTATTATTGTAACCTAATCATTATGTATACATAAATACATAATATTATATAATATAAAGTAGTATCTACTTACTTAGCACAAAAAATTATGTATAAATATACACATTCAAAAGCGTAGTATTCTACAGAAAATAGTATACACACATGCGCGTGCATAAAAATAATAATAATAATTACCTACCAATAAGAAAATCAAAATTATGTTGAGAATTATTTCAAGTTTCTAGTAAAATAATCAACTTTCCTGACATTTCCATGATTTTCTCGGCCTTTCCGCACTTTTTTTCCAGGAACGAAACAGTCATGTTTTCACATTTTTTTTTTTTTAGTAAATGAATTATGCAGTTAGTTTATACTTTATTGCGGTTGATAAAGATCGATAATAATTATAGATTCTGTCCAAGTAAGTTTTGTCAAAGAGAGGGTGGATTTTATATTGAGTAAAAAAATTAAGATATCGTAAAAAATTAAAAAGAGAACTTTTATACTTTTATTGGAGTTATAAAAAAAATCAAAATCGACGGAATGGAAATCTTCAACTTTGCAGTCTATAATACCTGCCTAACCATCCAACTAATTTTGCATTCAAGTTAAACAGCCATACTTTCGATGTTTAAAATTATTCACAACAGTGGTTTAGGTGTTTTCTTTTAAATAAAAATGTATTTCTTGGAACTGCAATTAATTTATAAAAAGCACAACGCATAAAATAACGCGAAGCTATATAAAACCACAATTTAAAAAATCTATGAAAAATTCATTCTGCATTCACGACATTAATCATTTACTTTTGAAATATAAGTAAGTTTTTTTTCATATTATATCAATTCTGTCAATCCAATATGAATGAAGCCATTTAATTTTTGTTAAAATCGATAAACAGTCATTTTATTTATCCAATTATGAAATATGTATATAATTAATTTCAAGGAAACTAATTTCGAGAAACCATTGAAAATATTTTTTTATGAATTTTTCAAAATAATAACAACGAATTTATTAATAGGTAATGTAACATAAATGTTTTACACTTTTACTAAAAGTGGATTTATTTTTTTAAATTTCCCAAATGAAATCAAATCCAACACAAAATAGATAATAATAATAGGCACTCCCAAATTGTAGTAGAAATAACTGAATATATCGGAGTAGGTAGGTATAAATCCTATTTGATAATAAATGATACCCCACATAAAAGAAAATGTATCAAAAATACGTTTGAATAATTTAAAAAGGCATAGATAGAGTGACAAGTTATCACCTTGTTGCTTCTAGACATTCGATTTTTTTTAACTGAATATGTAACATAGGTACATGTCACAAAAAATAAAAATCGAATACCTACTGTAAAACATATTTATATATAATACCGTATTTTTATCTCAATTTTGAGTATCAATTTCTTCTGAAGGTTCTAATAATATTATATAGGTATGTAGTATACTTTTTCTACCTTTTACTTACTCTGTATATTATCAAACGATTTTATGGCAAAGGGTTAATTTGTTTTTTCTTCTTTATAGGGGAGCAAAAGAAATTTTACAGACGATATTATTTTAAAATTGAACGGTATCGACTTCATTTAAATAAATTATATTATATTATACATATTTTTTAAATCTTTAAAAGCAATTAAAAATAAACTTTTTGGTTATTTTTTATCGAACTTCAACACGATCATCAAAAGTATCATCTTTGAAAAAAATATATTAATTAGGTATTACATAGATTACGGGCATCCCATGACATTCGTTTCGCTTTACACTTGGCCCTCGTTCAAGATCAAGTTGTTTTCATATTAAATAATATGAAAAGAATGATAAATCATCAAACTCAAATAATATTTGGAATATTTAAAAGAGATCGGTTTACTCGGTTATAAGTTAAGTCTTAAAAAAACCACAAGACAAATAAGTAGAATTAAACTACAAATGTTATCAAAAAAACAAATTTTTAATAAATTCAAATTTACAAATTTCTTATAAAATCTTAGATAGGTACTGCTGTTAAACTTATAAAATAGTATTAACAGAAAGATAAAATGATCATCCTTTTTTTTTAATCAAATGTATAGGATGTCGTGGGTATTATAATAAATGGGTATCTATATGATTGAAAATGAAACGATACTTCTTTAAAAAAAATCATATTAATAAATTATTTTTAAAGGAGCTAAATTAATATAACTTTTGGAACTTTTATTGAAAGCATTTACCTATCCAGTAATTACAAAAATTACATTTGAATACAAATGTATATATATACATCCTGAAACTTGAACCCCTCTCAGTAACGTGGTGAACGACATTTACCTAATGCAATTGCTTAGCCCCTAGAAATATATTTAATAAATTTAATATATATATATATATGATGTAGTAGTGGGTGGGTCATTGTTTAAATACTTTGCTTAGGGTTTGAAATATACTCACCACGCCACTGACCCCTCTTGATTTCAATGAATCGATACAAATGATGATTATTAAATTGTGCACATTCGCTAATGATTACACTAAGTTTATGAAATTACATTTTTAATTAAATAATAATTATTAATAAATTTAAAAAGAAAAGGAAACACAATTATCTATATATAAGAGGTATTTATTTATTAATTTATATATAAATAATAAGAATGTAATATTTTTATCTTTACAATTTAATCAATGATTGCACACTTATTAACTTAATAAGTTTACTCCAATACCAAATTAACTAATACCTAATTAGTTAATAGTTAATCATTTTCAAACAAAAATTTAATTAATTTACCATGTAATTATTAAAAAGTTATTATTTAATAACTAAAACAAATACTAAATACAAAAAAAAAAATGATTTTTCAATAAATTGTAAATTATTATAAATTTAATTTATCTTGAAAAGGAAAATATCAACAAAAAAATATTTTTTATTGTTCTTTCTATTATGAGTGAATCATAGATCAATTTTTTTTTTATATTCAATATATTGTGAGTAAACAATATTTTTATACAATAATGAGAATAATTAATAAGTGCTATACTATTTTTAGATAGCCCAGTTGTGTATTTAAACATTGGATATTCAACACATATAGTACCTATAGTATTTATCCTACCTAGTACTTACTTAAAAATAATATCATATTATCATCTTTAAAATATTTTTATCTACCAAAAATAAATAATAGGAAGGTAGGTAGGTATATTAAATAATGACATGCTATGAATTATGATAGGTGCTAGTACTAATAAATTGTATGTTTCAAAGTGCATATTTTGTAATATTAATTACATATTAATGTTATTAGGTAATAAAATACTATAATTAAAACAATAAACTTAAACACTTGTAGCTTTGATATTTATACTATTAATTATTGTGTATAAGTATATTTATTGGTACAACTGGTATAAGTATAACTCAATCAAGTAGATTAATTTAATTTATCAATTATCAACAACAACCTTAATAAAGTTCAAAAGTGTTTACATGGTTGACAGTGTTTAATTTATTAGAACTGCATATAGATATATTTTAAAAATACAAGTATATTAATAAGTAGGTACTTACTTATTTGTATACATACTTAAAAGTCATTATACATAAATATCATTATAATTAGATATATAATCTTATTTCATCTGAAATATTAATTTTGTTTAATGTTTACAATTTGTAATATTTTTCTTACTTATAAATTTTGAAACCCATAAAATATTAAATATTGGCAAAACTCCTAAATTAAAAACTATTATTGACTCATATACTAAGAAAAAGTATTATACATTTAAAAATATTACAAAAATAACAAAAAAGATAAATTTTAATAAGAAAAATGTTTATATGTTTAGTTATACCTAAATTATAGGCCATTTTATCTAATTCTGAAACCTAAAATAATAAAAGAAAATTATAGGTACTCTAACTTAATATGTTTTAATGTTTTAAAAATTGAATTTATAGCTTATTTTTATTTTTTTAAATTAATTGTACAATATTTAAATACATAAATATTTAAGTCTAATTTCACTGGTGAGTAGCTATTAATTGATATACTCGTACATTGGGTACAACTAATAATAAGTAGTAAACTATAAGTAATAATATTAAGTCCACAAAATTAAAAATTATAAATAAAAAATTAAAAACACAAACAATATTTAAAAGAGCAGTAAAAAAAGTATACAATTCCTATGGACATAATTTTATATTTTTAATAAATAAATATTAGAAAAAATGTATTAATCCAAAAGGTATAAATAACATTTTATGTTAAAAAATATCAATCATCTGTGTGAATTTTTATATGCAAGGAAACTTAGGAAACTGAATACATATATTCTTATAATATTAAATTATTAAATATATCAGATACCAATTAGAGGTAATTACTAACAAATTTCAACTATACTGATTTGAAAATAACTTATAATTATTATTAGTATAATATTATACTTTTTATTTTAAACTCATAAAAAATAGTTATTTTATGTAGAAAACAAAAATCTTTGTCACAGAATTAAGAATAACCATAAAATTTATCTTAAGTTAATTATTAATAATAACTATAAAATAAGATTATTTGTTTATTTACCTACAATGGTATACTAGCTCTATTTTTTTATGGGTGTTTGTTTATTGTATTAATCAAATGGTTATAGCTACAATACCAAAACTATAATTTTAAAGTGGCAACCTCTGTGATTGTAAGTATATTATGTTAAAAATTAAAGAAACTATTATTGATTTTACTAAATGTAATAGGGTAACATTAAAACCAATTGCAAGACATCCACTTAACATTTTTTTATAAATAAGTAATAGGTACAATAAGTAGGTAAAACACATATTGTAGATCAATAAATATTGTGTTTTAATTATCTCTAATTTTTAAAGCAACAAAGGTTATTAGATATAAAAACTGTTAATTATTATTAATAGTTTTATTAATTATGTACCTACTTGAATTATTAGTTACCTATATTAAATTGTTTATTAAAAACAAAATTAGTAAAAAATTGAACTGGAGGTTATATTACACCAAACACCTAAAAATGTGTTATGAAATGTCTGAAGTATCGGTCTCTTTTAAAATGTATCCGATACATTCTTGACAAGTTAAAAAAAATATTGGTAGGTACATAACAAAAATTGCTCACCCAAAATTAATTTATTCAAGCAATGTATTTAATTTATTTTTTCTACAATAATGAATCAGTTATATTTTTAAAATAAAAACCAAGGTAACTAAGGAGACCAAGATAATTAATATTGAGGTATTATATTTTGAGAATAAAACACATACATTTTCATACAACTAATATGATGATTAAAATTACTTCATTTATCAGCTATAAATTTGGATATTTTAAATTATAAAACAGTAAAATTTTACCTATATGGCTTATTCGATAAAACAAATTTAGATAGTTTTAAAATATTTTTTTTTGACAAAGGATTTTACATTAAAATTTTTTTTATTATTCATCTAATTATCAGATTTTATGTTATAGGTTTAATAGGCAAGTACTACATGTTATTATGACTCTTTTAGTTAATATTCAGCAAATTGTATATCAGTATACAAGTTAATTTATACATATTCATATTAGTATATATTATATTAAAGTTACTTTTTAAACCAAAAACAAGCACAAACATAGACAATACAAGAGATGTTTTTCATGCAACTCTAGGATACAGAAAAATTAATATTGGCCTAAATGATTTTTTATAAAACTTCTTAGTAGTGTTTTAATATAGGTTTTAATTTAATATACTTTAATATCAAAACAATAGACAAATCATAACAGTAATAAAATATTATTTATTAAAATCAAAATCTACATACACATTATAAAATAAATATTAGGCAAATTATAGAAATCATATATAGGTAACATCACTTGTTCTATAATATTAGATAATAAAGTAGATGATGGCAATGTTATTTAAATACTTGCATGCATAAGCAACAACACTGATAGAAATCCGGTAAATAATTCAATCTATTCTTCCACTTATTTATAATTGTTGAAATTCAACTCATACCTAACAAAAAAATATAATTTCTAGTTGTAGAAATAAAAATACATAAAACTAAGCCTAATAGAAGTTATAATTATATCCAGTAGTCAATTTATTCAAATGAATTATTAAGTATTTAAACAAAAATCATTCTACCCGATTATAACACAATAATATTATAGAGTAAGAAATACATACCCAGAATTCTTGATCCTCTGAAATTTCACGTTGAATGAGTTCACTGAACGACAGCTTACAATTGGCCACAAACAAGTCTTCGATGACAGCATCGTGGAACACTGTCAAGCCCAATCGGTTGGCGTCCTGGACGTCCTGCGTGAAATACTCGTTCCAGACGGGATCATAGGTCTTGGGCACTGTGGACGACCGGAGCAGTATGTTGTCGTCGACGTCGATGCTGACGTAGGCGTCCAGCAACGGATCCTCAGACTTCACAAAAGACATGTTCTTGAGACGGGTCTGCAGGTCGGTGGGCCGCAGGCCGGACGCCTCGCAGAGCTTGATGCGTATGGTGCCCGTAAACGTCTGGTCCATCGACACGGTCGAACGGTCGCCGTCGTCCTTCTTCTCGACGCCGATCATGGTGCGGGTTCGACGACGGACGCGGAGAAAAATTTTAAATCCAACGACACCTTACCTCCTCAGGCGCAGCCGACCGTGAAATATTATGCTCGAACGCGATAATATATTTACGGGTAGGTACAACGTTTGATGTTATTATTGCCGTGGAAATAAATGTATTTTGGCGGGCAGCAGTATGTGGTGGGTAGATATTACGACACGAAGACGGTGCGTAAATTAATTTCAGTTGTACAGTTATTAATTATTTATTTATTTATTTTTTTTTGCTTCTGTGTGCCGACAGTTACGTGATTATTGAATTGCTGCGAGACTGCTGTGTGGACGGCGCGCGCGGCCCTCTTCTCGGCGGTAAAGACGCGAGAGAATTATTTATTTTTTCAATAATATTACAACGATAATAATATTAATATCGCGCGCGACATTCAACAGCGGCGGCGGCGGACGTAACGCACCATTGTCTGCCGTCCGACTACTAACCGCGGCGGCCGCGTACGTAGACGTACTTCGGCGGTCTCTGAGGAGCGGCGGTGGCGGCGGTGGCGGTACGTAAGAACGCGGCGACTGGATTGATAATAGCTGCTGCTGCTGCTGCTGTTCCGACCGACCGACCGACATCAACCGCGGGCGCCCATTTTCGTAATGCTCCGGTCACATCCTTTTTTTTCCCCACTCGCCGCACACACACTCGTCGGCGGCGGCGGCACAGTCGCGCGTTACGGGCGCCGTCGCCTATCGATGTTTGCGGTACCGTTTTTCCGGTGTCCCCCGCCCGACCACCGCGGATCGCGCGTGGCGGTGCCGGCGCGCCGCACGGCGGCGGCGGCAATCGGCGATTTCGATGTTCGATTTCGCGGCGTACAATCGAAAACCGCGTACGCTCGCCACGGCCACCGGGGAGGGGACGAGACATATTATCGGCGATAGTATCGATTCCGCGCGCTCACGCACGCACACCGCGGCCGCCTCAGTAGTGACAACTGCCGCGGGACGCGCGTTCGGGGCGGCGCTCTAATTTGATAATGCGAACAGCTGAGTTTCGGCCGCGCACCGCCGGTCCGACACCGCCGCCGCTCTTAGCGACACGACGACGGTGCGGAAGCTCGGGCCGCCGTCGTCCGTCTGAAACGGCGGCGGGCGCCACGCCGATTCACGTCGCATGGCGCCAATTTCATTATGAACAGACGTTGCACAAAGACGCGCGTGTACCTATATTAATAATGATAATAATAATAATAATAATAATAATAATGATGATGACGATGACGATAATAACACCGCCCCGCCCCGCGCGCGCGAGAGACACCCTTTGGGAAAAAATTCGACGATCGGGTTTTGTGCAAACAACTTAGCGACGACGGCCGTGTTTGGATTGCGTAATATTTTTTGCGACCGTCCGATGACGCGCGAGACCGGGCGGGCGGGCGGGCGGACGGGCGCGCGCGCGCGCGCGCCCGAGTGTTTTACGTGTGTGCGCGTGTATACGACATTATGTGTTGCGGGAGGTCGTCGCCACATAATAATATTGTCGTCTTGGCCTCGGAGCTCGGAAAACAATTAGCGAAGACGCGCGCGCAAAAGCCGAAAACACAACAGAAACCCGATCCCGCGACCGCCGATCTCCCGAGACTCGACGTGTGTGTATATACATATACGCCCATATTAGATTTGCACTGTACACTTTGGTTAGGCGGGCGAATGGCAATTTTGTGCCACGCGGATCGTTAGAAATACAAACACCACCTAAACGTATAATAATATGTGTGTGTGTGTGTGTGTTATAAAACCCTTAACGCATGTTGTATAGATATTATGACGGTCTGTACTTACACATTATTATTATTATTATTATTATTATATAATATATGCGTATACGCGACCAAATTACAGGGCAGCAGGAAATACGACCGAATGTGCGGTTCACTTGACTCGACCCGTTTCCTGTGTACCTACCTATATATAATAATATGTAGGTACCGTAATATCATATAATATATCTATGAAAGCATGCGACGTCATAAAAAATATATATATATAAATGTTTGTATGTTTTGAAAATTACGTCTTAATGTCATGTATTGTATACACGAGGAATTGCAGGGGACGTGTTGTTTATATGTTGTACAGGGTCAACGTCTAAAAACGCACAAAGGGCCCGACGTGCGGGTTTTATTAGAATTATTTAGAGTAACGCTCTCTCCGTGTAAAGCGGAATGTTTCGCCTTATATCGTTCACTCCGTGCGCAGTGATACGACTGCAGATACGCATCACGACAATATTTAACTTCGGCGATAGACCAAGGACGAGTCAAACCTATACCTATATTTAAGTCATTGGTGTTCCGATGGGCATTAATGTATAGTATAATACAGGAAAATGAATCCAACGAGGGGGACGTGAGCTTTTCAAGTTTTTAAAAACCGATATGAGAAACGACTTTTCTAGAAAATGAATGTTATTAATATTATTACAGTACCTATTACAGTATACACGCATAATGATACACCTTATTATTATATAATTTATTACTACGTTAAATTGATTCCACAGTTTAAAATTTCAAATGTACCTATAAATCTAAGACTATACTGTCTATACTACACTATACGCCACTACTGCCAGTGGCGGTCAAATGATTTTGTTAGGGGGGGATGTGGCGTAATAAATAAAACAAAATTTAATACATTAACATTATAGTAAAATGTACATACATTTAATTATTATAATTATAAAAATTAAAGAAAAAATGTCATGGGTAATCTATCCCCCTCATCTCCCCCGTTGGACCGTCACTGCTAACTACACAGTATAAATAAGAATAACTAATATTGATATTCCAATAAACCTGTAGTAACTAGCTCTTATTCCAGGGGCATGCTCCTGATCGAGAGGCAGGACGAGGGAAACGAGGCATACGAGAACATATGCGTTCCTCATTGTTTGGCTTATTTTTTTTCTTATCAATTCTCATCATTTTTCGTTAAAATACAAATTCACGATTTCAATACTTTTTTCTGTGATTTTTATTTTTTCATAAAAGTAAAGTTGATTGATAAAATATATATATCTATAATAAAAACGTAATGAAAGTATATTTACAAGCCCAGATTAAGGAGGGGCAAGTGGGTACGGTCCCGGGCCCCATTAATATTTTGAGGACCCATCTTTATCTTCAAAATATATTAGATTCTGAACGAAGTGATGAATGTATTGCATTTACTATGATGTGTTTTTTTTTTTTTTTTTTTTTTTTTTTTTTTTTTTTTTTTTTTTTTTTGTGTCTGACTCCAACATTTGGAGCAGTAATAATGCTCCGATTTTTGACTTCAGCCCCTCTTTGAATAGGGAATTGAATCTAGTTGGTACTTTAGGGGGGTCAAAATTAAAATTTTCTAATAGTTTTCAAAAAAATCATCGAGAAAAACAAAAAAAAAATGACAGAAAAATGGAAATTTTACGGAAAAACCACTTTTCGACAAAATCGATTTTTTGATTTTGCTGTAACTCAAAAACGAATTATTGTAAATACTTGAAATTTTCACCAAATGTTTATATTATGGTTATCTCTTTACAGTTAAATTTTCAAAATATTTTGACCATTTTTAAGCTACTAATAGACAATTGAAATTTTCGACTTTTCTAAGTTTTTTTTTCTTCAAATGCCGATAAAAATTTTTTGGATGGCCAGAAAATCTTTAAAATTTAATACAAGGTTTCTTATAAGTTGTTCTTAAAGTGATAAAAAAAAATCCGAAATCGTTAGTCACAATTTTTTTTTATAAGTGTTTAAAGTTCGAATTTATACGAAATATGTCAAAATTTAAATTAAATTTCATACGCTCATAATGCGAATGTTGGCCATAGTAACCATAGTAACATATAAAAACTATACTATTTGTTTCAAAATAGAATATTTGACAATATTTAAATATAATATATCCTAAACTGACAAATCATCTTCGTTCAGAATCGTTTTTCGTATACAATGATACCTATCATTGCATTCAAATTTAACCTACCCTAGTCCGAGGTCCACCCCATCCCCTAATGTACAGCAGAGCGATACTCACTTACCAACTTTTTTTTTTTAATGCATATAAAATAGTTAAAAAAAATTATTTTAGTGCATATAATACTAGGTAGTTAATAATTATAAAATAAAAATGTTCTTAATTTTATATCACGAAAAATTACTAAATGATAATAAATATTAAATTGATATTCTAATAATTATTAATTGATATTATTAAGTATTCTTAATATATTCGTATGAGTTACCAATAAATAATAATAAAATAATTTTACAAAAAATCATTGCAGGAAGTATTCTCAAATATTTTAATTACTCTTAGATTTAACTTTACTATTCCAGTGGCCAATTGTTCGGCCAAAAGAATATTTTCCAAGTTAACAAGAATAAAAAAATAAATATTGAACAAGCCAGCCTCGAGAAAATTTAACATCATTAATGATATTGTACCTACTCAGACAATGATATTTTTCAATTGATTGATTTCAATAAAACTACCTATATATAACAATTTTTAAAATAAAAAGCAAGGAAAAAACTACAAGTTATAATTCTTTAGTAACAAATAAAGCGTTTATATATATATATATATATATATATACTCGTATATATAATATGTGTATAATAAATTATTACATAATTTATTATTTATATAGCCTTAAATATATATTTTTTTGTATTGTACAAAATTATACAATAATAAACAGTCTTTAAATATATGTAGTCATAGAATTTTTTTGAAGTTAAAGTTTTAAGGGGCCTACTAAGTTTATAGTGTTCTGCAGGGGCTCAATCGATCCTTAATCCGCGAGCTTGTATATTTACCAACACTACTGTGTGTTTTACGCTCTGCGGTGTCCTAAAACTGATGTTTTTACGCCCTAAAAATTTAAAATAATGTAGCTTAAATAGTACATTTTTTTTAAATATTTTAGTTTTGTTTCAAAAAAATGGTACTGCCTTGCTACTTTTCAAATCTTTTTGATGTACTTTTAATCTATAAAAGAAAATATTATTCTTATTTAATTTTCTATAGCACTTTGTAATCTATATTTTAGTATTTTACTTCATACAATCTGTTAAAAAAATACGATTAATACTATTCAATTAAGTAAAACACCTTACTAGTATGCGTCAGAAATAATTTTTTTTTGAAATTAAAAATCTTAGAAAATAAATTTTTTTTAAAAACGGATTTCAGTATTGAATGTCCTAAAAACTCTAGAATGTTCTATAAAGTAAAGAAATTACCTTAAAAACACTATATATAAAACAAAACTTCTTATCCTGGTTTAAAATCCATAATTCGCGTATATGGTATACCTATATGTTATGAAACGAGTATTGCGTAGAATAATATCCAAAATTAAGCTTATCGAAATCCTAAACTTAAAAATAAAATGTACGTAATACGTGATTATACTAATTTCCCTTAAACAATAAACACGATTAATGATATATACTTACTTTATTATAATTAAATAGCATCTGCATGGAAGTACAAAAATATATACATATTAATATATTATATACTTTGATTATAAACTTATAACGTTGTCTGAGACTTCGAGAATAGTCAATAATTCATATACCCTTCGTCACCAACTTTAAAAATCTATTTGATCCTTATTTTTCGTTTTTAATCTTTGCAATAATTGTGCTATGATTTTCAAGTTATAAATTTATAACTCAATTAAAAGTATTGTAATTGTATGATGAAAATGTTTTTATAATCATAACATTTTAGCATTTTAATACGCATGTTTTTAATATACAGCATTAGAACATAGATGATAAATATAGAATACATTTAATTTATTATAAGTTATACCTAATATGGCCAAGGCAGCAGTTCTATGTGAACCAATGCTGTACCCTCTTTCTCTGCTCATCGTCTAATGTGTGTCAAAAATTAACATTGTGAACATACGCACAGTCAGACCGGAGTCGGAGACATTCTGTTGGCTTTGCCCCCAGGAATACTCATATCCCCTACAACTTAAATGAAAATGCATAAAGGTACATTCGTGAACTATGTAAGTGCCAAATATAGTAATCGCCAATTGGAGTACAGGCCATTTTTTTTTTTTTTGAAAAGTGCTAACCCTCCCCTACACTTATTGCTTACTAAAAAATATTCAACCAAATATCCACTTATACGTCTAATACTTTTGGCAATAGCGAAAAATCTTTATAAAATAAAACGTCATTGTAACTACAAATCAGATTCCAGGATGCTAACTTATAGGTATTTACTATTATTTTAGGTATAATGCACAATGCATACAATAGGAATACCTATATTATATTATTATGAATTATTTATATTACATAATATTATTGGTGATTGACGTTGTGCGTACCTATTTATAGATTATAGGTACCTTCTTGAGCATATGTATAGTATTAATAAAACTCGCAGCGAGAAAATATTTTTTAAGTTCGTGTGGGTGGGTCGCTGCGCGCACGTTACCTAATTCACCTATTTATATTTATGAGCAAACACAGATCACACTTGTATATACTCGTGTATATGTATCGACGTCTTATTGTATTGGCCCACCCGTGTCGTGTTCTAAATATTATTATGCCACTGCAGCAGCTGCTGGGACAATAATTGACCCAGCTATACAAAATAACGCTATACCCCCAGCCGTCACAACAGCAAACCGACCAATTTATTATAATGATTATTATACATTGCGGCTGAATGTAAAATATAGATCAAGTATTCGCATATAATTATTATTACTGCAGGTAATATATATGTATTATGTATATATATTATATTATATAGGTACTATAATATACACAAAATTAGTAAGTATGCGACGTAATACGATGAAGTAGTATAATAGCAGATATGTTTTTTTTTCGAACATAGATAATCGTAGAACTTTATAATTGTCTGCTCCAGTTATATAGGTATAACTTTCAATTGATTACGTATTGGTATAAGTATAATGTATACGTATATAACTGTATAAGTACAAATAACATAATTAGCTAGGGAACGAATTTAAATGCAAATTGTATTTTTTTTCTGAATTTTCGAAGACTTTGCTTCCCAAGCACCAAGTCCATTTCTTACATTAAGGAATTTATAAAAATGTAACTTTAATTTTTAATTTTTTTTGCATTTTCTACATTTTTAAGATTTTTTGGCTTTTAAGATCATTTTTTGACATTTTTAGTGCATTTTTTATGTTTTTAATTCATTTTATAGGAATTGATAAACTACGATAAAAATTAAGCAGCACCTGATTATACAGCATTAAATCATATTTTTTTAAGGCATTTTTCTTGTTTTTTGGAGAATTTAAATCCGTTCTCTAAACATAATATTTTGATAATTTGTTGACCAAAGTCTTGCACTTTACAGTCAAATATAATATTCTACATTAGTTATATGTACAGTGCGACTACTGCGATTATTGCAATTAGGTTATTAGCAAACTTTTTTGCAGGAGGAACAATTTCCTGACAGACACTTAGGGAGGAAGATATGTACCTAGTTTACCTAATCTAAGTGATTGCATTGTCGTAATGGTCTGGTGACTGCTGTATGAACAATAATATATTTGTAAATATGAACTATATAGTTAATGAAAATATTTACGAAATCAACGTTATGATTTTGTGAACGTTAAGTTATAAGTTAATAATATTATAATATTAAACTCTAAAAGTTTAAATTTAATACTGAGCAAAATATTAATTTAACTTAGTTTAGAAAAAGGTTAATTCATTTTTAATTACTACCAACGGGTTACATATCAGTTAAATGTCTGTGTAACTCCTAATTTTTTTATATAATTAATAATTTTGTTAAAAATTTCATCCTACTATTCTTATTTCTTATTGAACATCGTAGTAGTGTAATAATGGTTTAAGCAATTTAAGCAATTAATCTAATTTTATGTTATCTACAAAACTATTGAACCAATAATTATTTTTGGCTTATTTTTATTTAAAACTATTGTTTATCGTCATTATTTAAAAATGCGTTTTAGTTCATAGTAAGTTATAGTAGATATAGATATGGATAAACATAATTTTAACTGGAAAAACTTAGGTTATTAAAATATACAATATTAATCTGATTAAGTATAGTATTTAGGCAAAGTAGAAAAGTAACTAGTTAAGTTAATAAAATAATAATTATTCATGTAGGCTTATAATTTATAAGTAATTATTTATCATTTATTGGGTAATACCTTATAAACTCCAACAAAATAAGAAAAATTATAAAAGATAATTCACTTAAGATAATACTAGGTAATCATGTTTAATTAATTGATAAAAATTAAATTAATAAATACAGAGTTATTTATTAAATACTTTGAGTGATAAAAAATAATAATTATTATAATATCATCACATATATACGTACTTTTATAGTTCTATACCGTAGTCCAAAATAGGTATTAGGTACATAATAAATAAATTAATAAATCACTCTTGTCGGTAGTTCTACCACAGTTTAGGACGTTTATGTAATTTAATTTGTATATGTAGATAGTACAAATATAAATATATTATTTACTATGGTAAATATTAGGTACTAATAACGTATTAATTTATATGTCAGAATAAAAATTGTGAGCTGATTTATAAAATAAAATATAAATTATAACATATAAAATCACACCTATATATTTTGGCTGTGGCCTGTGGGTGAGTTGTGGCCCGACTTGTCGTTTCCGGTTTTGGAGACCGGTGGATCGCGGCCCATTAATATTTTAGGTATAGGTTAGTTGCGGCCTAAGTAATTATCATTACCTATGTATCTTACCTATATAATAAATATACACCAATTGATCAGATGGTGTTGGATTTACATAGCGATAATCGAATAACGATAAATGAAATGTTCAACACGTATGGGAAATTGGAAACATACATTAAATTTAGAAGTAAAAGTGTAAGAACAAAAAAAATATGTGAAAAATAATCTTTCATTAGAGAACAGATGACAAAATATGAGCGAAAAGAAATCAATAATTTTGATTTAGTAAAATCTTTAAGTTTTAAGTGTTTGCCAAAATTATAGTGAAATTTTTATTTATGTATGAATATTACTTTTATTATTTTTTTTTTTTATATTATTATACAATACTATTTGGTAATTTCATTTCTTATAACAAAAAATTGGTTTATTAATACATGAATACTTTTAATTTTTTGACTTTTTTTTTATTATTTATTTTTTTTAAGACAAATACACTAAATTTATACTAGAAAATACGTAATATTATGATGTTTATATACTATATCTATATAGACATATAGTATATAATATATATATGTAATATACATAATTATTGTATGACCGCAATTCGTACGTACCTTTCATAAACACAGGCCGCAATTCGTACGTACCTCTCATAAACCCGGGCCGCAACTCGTACGTTATTTAGGGACTGGGCTGCAACTCACCAACACCGTATATTTTATAGTATACATTTTAAATTATAATATACAGTGAAACCTCCGGATAGCAGATACTCTCGGTAACCGAAATTTTATCCACTTTTCGAAGGCGTCTGCTATTCAGAGGGAGTACATTTTTAAAATTCATAAATGTTAAATGTTTTAAAGGAAAAAATATGCACTATGTTAAACTGAATTACCTATAGTGTTTTAAAAATTGATAAATTAGTAAAATAAAATATAAACAAATACTACTGTTAACATTTAAAACATTATATAAATATATAATATCAATACAATACCCAGTTTTCTTTTAAATAATTCAAAAGATAAAACATTTGGGCAACTGTCGAGTGTCGCGGTGTTTCCGAATTGCGGACAAAGTGACAAAAACCATGCGAGTTGCGGACGAAATCTAAAAAGGCAACATACGAATTGCGGACAAATGTCCAATTATTATTTTTGATATTAACGATTGTGGACGTTGGGAAATTACTGTTCGATATTAACGATTTATATATATATATATATATTATTTATCAGCATTAAGATTGTGCAGGTGCTTTTGAAACGGCTGTCAAAAAATATGTTTAATCAGTTTATCGACAACCTTACTCGCTTGCTTAATATCTGTCGTAGTATCATCTTTCTGTTCGTTTATTTTCTATTTTTCTGTATAAAAATTTATAGTGAAAAACTTAAAGAGTTAGGTTAAAACTTTAAATAATAATATAATATAATATAGTAACTTAATTTTAAAAATTTTAAAAATAACGATTGCACTTTTGCAGGACATACATATTTTTAACCCCACCTACCAATTTTTCGGTAGCTTGTCCTAAGTTCTGAAAAGTGGTGAAGGGAAATATTTGTGTCCGCAACTCACATGGTTTTAATTAAAAATAATCTCTGTACGCAATTAGTATTATGACAACGAAACGTGTGTCTGCAATTGTTATATGTTATAATATTGACCTAAAATAATTTGTCCGCAACTAGTATGTGTCCGAGTGTCAAGTGGACCACTGTAATATAGATGTGAAAATGTGTTTAATTTAGATTCATTGTTATATCATTTTGTACGACATTTTAGTAAATTAACTAGTTATAGAAGTTATAACTGTTTTAAGAAATCGTATATTCAATTTTTAAGCATCGTGAGCTATAAAAATGTTGTCAACATTTAAAGAAAAAAAAATGAAGATCCCAAATGTCTATAAAAAAAACTCAAAAATAAAATATTTAGAAAATTATTTCAAATATTGGAAATTCTAACATAAATATTTTATGAAAATTTCAAGTTCAATTCGTTTTTGAGTCATAGGTACTAAAAAAAAATATCGATAATAATCGATTTTGTCAAATACTGGTTTTGCGTATAGACATTTCCGTATTCCGTTATTCATGTTTTTTTTTTTTAATAAGTGTCCACTATTCTGAGTTTTTTACATTGAAAAGTAATGAAAATGTCCACGTCCCCAAGAAATCATCTCAGCTATTGGGAGATATCCGATATTGAAAGTTTCACTATACATATATTAAACTAAATGCGATATAATATTATAGCTAGCTGGTAATACAAATAACATTTTATAAGTACTCGTAAATAAACTAAATAAAACTGAGAATTAAAATAATTAATAGGTTTATTTTTATTACGAAGTTATCAATCTATCATAATATGGTAATTTCTCAATATCACAGGAGTACAGGACTCTTATATTAAATATGTACGTATGGTTCGTGTTTACAAAAGGAATAACCCTGTCAAAGTTCACTCAATGCCTTTTTTCTAAGGCACTTATTTTGTTAACCCTCCATCTCATCCTCCTCTAATCACTTCCGTTTACCTACCAATATTATGTACAGGATTATTTATCAAGCATGTTATTCACTCATTATTCTTTATTAAAATTATAATTTATGGAATTTTACTATTTTAGTATATATTTTAAACACCAAAAGACCATATATGTTTTTAAATAATTTGGTTTTTTTTTATGTAACCCTAAGAGTGTCAAGCATGTATTAGGCTGTAGTGATATAAGCTTATTTTTTATTAAAAAATGAACACTCAATATATTTTTCTACTGTAAATTGTTAATTAAATGATTTTTATTAAAAATGTTGACGGATGTAAATCTAAATTTAAACTTCTTCGTTTTTCAAATATTTATCGTTTGGTGCTTATGAGTTATGATGATTCAAGAATATTATGATGGTTTTATATAAATATATATATATATATATATATATATATAATAAATGCACAATTTAGTAAATTAGCTATTAGGTATCTATGGTTATTATAATCGAATAATTTTTATAGTTATACATTTTTAAACAATTAATATTCGTAATGTATCTATACTCTATAGTATAGATTTTATACTGTCTATGTCATAATTATTTATACTATATTGATCAAAAATAACTATAGGTAAGTAATTAATTAGCTATCATCTATTCATCTATTATAATAATTTTAAAATATTATTTATTGTATAGCCGATAGCCTTAAAACCTATCTTCTAAGCTTATTGGCAATTATCGATTAATAGTCAATTATCCTTGATAAGTACTTACTTATATAAGATCCATGACTCAAAAACATATTTTCCTTAATGATTTACAAAAAAAAAACGTTATTTTAATTAAAAAAAAGTTTTAACAGCATAGGACACTTCTTAAGTTGCTAATTTAATTTAGTTAATAGGTAGCATGTTTGGTGTATTATATTTATCACACTGTAGTAAAATGTTTACCTACAATACCTATAGTATACTCGCCTAGTTATCTAACTGTAAATTGAAAAATTGCATAATGCAAAATCATTAATTCGTTATAAAGTGATGAGACTTTGAGTATACAATGATAAATTATAAATGGATTATTCAGCATGACAGCGTATAATTATATGCACTTACATAGTTGACCAAAATATGTCTTAACTTCCTAATGTGTATACTGTATATATACAGCCGAAATTCTGAAATACCATAATTATGGTTCTTAATTATATATCATAGTGACGCAGTTACAGGATTTACCAAGTCCATGGCAAAAAAAAAAAAATCAGTATGCTATATTTTTTTATGAATTCTTAATATAAACCTTGCCTTCTCAAAAAATTATATGAGGTACCTACTTTCTTTTTTTTTTATTATAATAGCAAACTATACTATAAAATTTAAAAGGTGGTCAAGTAGGTAGGTACCACTCGGTACCACTCGGCTGTACAGACACAGTAAGTGTAGATTGGGTCACTGCACTAGTGCTGTGTAAGGGGCGTGTTAAATTTGAATTAAATGTTGTATCATTGTATACGAAAATCGATTCTGAAAACGACGGTAAGTTAATCTTCAGATATTGCTACTCACCAAGTTTATTTCATGACATGTTTTTCGATATAGCTATTTAAGTTGTTTATTACGGTAGATTGATGGTTGATTCCGTTTTTACCAATAATATTGCATTTATTTTTAGTATTAATAATCAATTATTATAATAATACATACTTAAACACTATAATTATTGTATTATCATTATTATTTTTTAAGTCAATGCTAACATACGGTAAATTAGTGTGAATTGGTTAACAATATAAATAGGTGATATCAAAATAGGTACCTATAATTATTAATCTACATATTTTTAAAATGTCATTACATAAAATAAAACGAGCCATGAATAATGTTTTAGAATTATAAAACAAAATAATTAACATCGTTATTCATCGTTCAAATATGTAATTTCGTCCTAATTTGAACTTTAAAGAACTATATAAATAATTGTGTTTATATATTTTATATACATTTTTGGTTAGGGACTATTATATAATCAATGTTTATAGTATGAACTACTCGTACTTATGAGGAATCTCGTATTTTAATTTTTACTTAAATTATAAAAACTGAAGATTTTATACATTTTTTACTACAAAAAAGTTTTTATATTATTCGATCGTTTTTACGCAGACAAATATTTTATTAAAAATAAGTAAGTAATTGAAAAAAAATCTAAAAGAAATCGAAAATGTTCATGCCTATGAATAGCTCAAAAAGACTTAAAATATTTTTAAAATTGTATAATAATGTACGCTGATATAAACATTTAATGAAAAATTCAAGTATTCACTGTTATTAGTTTTTTAGTTATAGAAAAAAAAACATTATTTTATCAAAAACTATGCAAATAAATTCCCGTTTTCTTTAATTTGTTTGCGTTTTCCGATTATTTTAAATGATACTGAGTATTTTTAGATTCTGAACGGAGTGATGAATGTATTGATTTTACAATGATGTGTGTTTTTTTTTTTTTTTTTTTTTTTTTTTTTGTGTCTGTCGACAACATTTGGGGCAGTAAAAATGCTTCGATTTTCAACTTCTGCCCCTCTTTGAAAAGGAAATCGGATCTAGTTGGTACTTTGGGGGGTCAAAAGTTAAAAATTTTCAATATTTTTTAAATGAGTCGCGAAAAACCTTAAAAAAATGACGGAAAAACGGGATTTTTTACGCACAACCAGTTTTCGTCAAAATCAAATTTTTATTTTGCTATAACTCAAAAACTAATAGATGCAAATACTTGAAATTTTCACTAAATGTTTATATTAGCGTTCTCAATACACAGTTCAATTTTTAAAGAATTTTGACTTTTTTTAAGCTATTTATAGGCAATTGAAATTTTTAATTTTTTTTAGTATTTTTTTTTTAAATAACGATAAAAATTTTTTGGCCGACCAGAAAATCTTGAAAATTTAATACAAGGTTTCTTATAAGTTGCTCTTAATGTGATAAAAAAAAATCCGAAATCGTTAGTCACAATTTTTTTTTATAAGTGCTTAAAGTTCGAATTTATACAAAATATGTCAAAATTGCGAAAATTTGCAAGTAATTTTGTGGTTGAAAAATCGTAAAATTTTTTTCTTTTATAACTAAGTTTTGAAAATTTGGTACAAGGTTCTCCATACATTTTTCTTTAAATATCTGTAAAAAAAACTATACCGGATTTAGACAAAAAATTTTTATGAGTGTTTGAAATTTAAATTTTTACAAAACCGCGTTAAATAATGGTTTAGCCTCAATCGATTTTTGATATTTGTTGTTATTCAATCAGTATAAGTCGTAAATACTTGAAAATTTTACCAGTTATTGAGATTGCCATTTTCTTTACGTGATTTGATTTTCAAAATATTTTGACTTTTTTTGAGCTATTTATAGACAATTGAAATTTTCAATTTTTTTTTATTTTTTTTTTATAAATGTTGATAAAAAAAATTTAGCTGGGACAAATGACTTGAAAATTTAATTGAAGGGTCCACATAGTTTGTTCTAACTCTCATTCAAAAATTATAAAAATACATAGGCACAATTTTTTTTTATTAGCATTTGAAGTTCAAATATTGACACAAATTCGTCAAAATCATGAATATTTTTCACTATTTGGTAGTAAAAAATTTATAAATATTTTACTATCAATAGCTAAGAATTGAAAATTTAATACTATGCTGTCCATAAGTTAAACTTAGAATAATTATAAAAAAGTTTGAGGATTATTCAATTTAAAAAATTTTACGAGTGTTTAAAGTTTTAATTTTAATTTGAAATCAAAAATACGCGTGTAAAATTACGTTTTACTAATAAATAATTTTCGATTTTTGTTATTTTTAAAAAATTATCAAACGTAAGATCTTGAAGCTTTTACTTTAGTGTTTGAATTTGTGAATTTTTTTCAAAATATAATATATGACAATATTTAAATATAATATATCCCAGACTCCGTTCAGAATCGTTTTTCGTATACAATGATACCTATCATTGCATTCAAATTTAACCTACCATAGTCCGAGGTCCACCCCATCCCCTAATGTACAGCAGAGCGATACTCACTTACCCGCTTTTTTTATTTTTACGTTTCAAAAGTACAATTAATAAGGTCCAGTTTTCTATCATAAGCCATCCTCTACGCCTAAGGATATTTTAACTACTCATCATGCTCATGCAATATATACAAAAAAAAAGGAGTAAAGCATATCGTTGTATTCTTGTATTTTATATTGATACTAATCAATATTTAAGTGATAAGTTACGCTCGAATTTAAAATACTAAAAAAAAAAGTGTATAGTGAAATATTTTTAAATCACTTTTTTCTAGCTTTTTTTTTTTTACAGATACATCAACCATTTCCTCAAAATTCACCTTCCAAGCTATTTCTTGTTCAATTAAAAATAATATAAGCCACCCGTATTCGGTTACCTCATATTTTTTCTATTGGTAACTATAACTATAACTATACCCATTATTTATTGAATGACTTCAAGACGAACAGGTAGTGAAAAGTTTAAATTTGAAGTATATTGTATTATAGTTTAGCTGCGGTAAATTACTTACGACAAGAAAATAATCACACTACTAAAATGGAATAATAATCATTTTTTAAAAGTATTATTAAAATCGCTTTGATTATATTTTCAAATTACGGGTTCTTTGCATAATCACGGGCCTGAGGCGTTTTTACCCATCGCGCCACCCTTGTTTACCCCGCACAATATATATATATATATATATATATATATATACGTATATATATAATATTTATAATATAACTTCAGTACAGTATACGTATATATTATTACCTGGCCATCGGGCGAATAGTTTTTTCCTACCCTCGAAATACTTGAAGGACGGCGCACTATTTAGGTATATCGCGTATAATATGCGTGTATTATATATACTGTAGTGTGTACAATATAATTATATAATTTATGAAGGGCCAACAAAGACGTCGCGCGCCGTCAAATTGCCGGCCAAGATATACTCTGTGTTAATTGCTAAATAAATATTGGTCTTGTTTAAAGGGAAAAAATATAGGTACTAATATATAACAGCACTATGTCTTACAAACATTTATTAAATATGATATCCTTCGTGTATATGCGGTATATATATACGAAGTGACGTCATATTTAAACGGTTTTAAAAGGCTGTCAGATTTAAAGCACTGCCGCAAATGCAGTAAAAATAAAAAGGATCTCGACGATATATATTACCGATGTTCATATTATATTATACTCGTATACGTTATTGCAGCGTGATCGATGATAAGTGCGGATAACGCTTGAGATGTAACTATACTATATATAATATGTCTATATATATGTATAACACGCATAGTGCGACATCTTGAAGTGACCTACTGCACGATTTACGAGTAAAAAAGTGCTCCTATATGTCTGTTACACTCGTCTAAATTATTATTGTAACTTCGTGTACATTAAAACGGTCTCCGTTCAGCTATTCAGTAATATTATTTGCATTATACCTAAAATATCAAAATAAATTTCATAGGTATTGCACATCACTTAATATTTGTTATTTTGCTATAGGTATACAGTTAAATACACAAAATGTGGCTCCCTAATTATATTACTTATTATTTCGTAACAATTTAATTAAACCAAAACACATAAATATTGCCATAGGCAAGGTTTTATTAAGAAATTTGATTACACTTGTTGTCATCATTTTCATAGATCATATTGCAATAAGTATAAGTATATTATTTTTTGTATATTTTTTTTTAAATCATAGAACGAGAGGCTATCATTAGATTTATTTTTATCAAAAAACTATGAAATCATGCTTGGGGGATAATTTTGTCATATATAGTTCCTAGCAGAATATACATAATGATATACATATATGCATGTCTGTGTTGATTGAATTGAATTCCGCTGTAGATGGTCGTAGGATTGATTTTAAATAATATTTATAATCAATGGTATTAGGTAAGTATGTTTAATTTTACGCGGAAAGAATTTTTTCGGTTCAGGTAAATAGCGCCGCTACGATAGCTGTTTAGATATTATAAGAAAATTATGCCTAATATTAAATTAAACGTTCAATATCTACTGAAAGTGGTTTTTGTAACTATAATAATCTACTCTGAATATTAACAGAAATTAAAATAATTATATTATTATTTAGGTTCTAATGTGAAATTGCGTCTCAAAGAGCGAGGATACGCCTGTGCCTACTTCTACAGTCATACATTAAATGAAAATATTCAATTAAATATTAATACATAAGTACTATGGCTACATTAAGAAGTTTTCACATTTAAATTTTTAATAGAATTTTTAGTACATCTGAGTAAAGTTTTTTCTCCGCAATTATAGAAATCCTCGAGGTCTCCCCATAGCTTGTCACTAAAATCTACTAACTTAAAATCTATACATATATACCTACTATATTTGTATAGGTATCATGTCACAAATATTAATGGAAGATTAAAAATAACTACATTTCAAACAACATATTTAAAATAAGCGGCTAAGTGAGTATCGCTCTGCTGTACATTAGGAGGTGGGATGGACCTCGGACTAGGGTAGGTTAAATTTGAATGCAATGATAGGTATCATTGTATACGAAAAACGATTCTGAACGGAGATGATTTGTCAGTCTGGGATATATTATATTTAAATATTGTCATATATTCCATTTTGAAACAAATTTAAACATTTAAGTAAAAGCTTCAAGATCTTACGTTTAGTAATTTTTTAAAAATAACAAAAATCGAAAATTATTTATTAGTAAAACGTTATTTTACACGTATATTTTTGATTTCAAATTAAAATTAAAACTTTAAACACTCGTAAAATTTTTAAAATTTTTAACTACCAAATAGTGAAAAAAAATTCATGATTTTGACGAATTTTTGTCAATATTTGAACTTCAAATGCTAATAAAAAAAAATTATGCCTATATATTTTTATAATTTTTGAATGAGAGTTAGAACAAGTTATGTGAACCCTTCAATTAAATTTTCAAGTAATTTGTCCCAGCTAACAACATTTATCAACATTTATAAAAAAAAAAATTTAAAAAAATTGATTATTTCAATTGTCTATAAATAACTCAAAAAAAGTCAAAATATTTTGAAAAATCAAATCACGTAAAGAAAATGGCAATCTAAATAATTTGTAAAATTTTCAAGTATTTACGACTTATACTATTTGAGTAACAACAAATATCAAAAACCGTTTGAGGCTAAACCGTTATTTAACGCGGTTTTGTAAAAATTTAAATTTGAAACACTCATAAAAAATTTTTGTCTGAATCCGGTAGAGTTTTTTTTACAGATATTTGAAGAAAAATATATGGAGAACCTTGTACCAAATTTTCAAAACTTAGTTATTAAAGAAAAAAATTTTATGATTTTTCAACCACAAAATTACTTGCAAATTTTCGCAATTTTGACATATTTCGTATAAATTCGGACTTTAAGCACTTATAAAAAAAAATTGTGACTAACGATCTCGGATTTTTTTCTATTACTTTAAGAACAACTTATAAGAAACCTTGTATTCAATTTTCAAGATTTTCTGGCGGGCCAAAAAAATTTTATCGTTATTTAAAAAAAAAATACTAAAAAAAATTAAAAATTTCAATTGTCTATAAATAGCTCAAAAAAAGTCAAAATTCTTTGAAAATTTAATTGTGTACGGAGAACGCTAATATAAACATTTGGTGAAAATTTCAAGTATTTACATCGATTAGTATTTGAGTTATAGCAAAATCAAAAATTCGATTTTTTTGAAAACTGTTGGAAAATGTTTACTTTTGACCTCTATAATGCACCAAAGATATCCACTTTGCCATCGGAAACCACCCCCAAAGTTTGAAATTGAAGCATTATTTCGACTAGTTATGTTGTACACAGACACACAAAAAAAAAACACACATCATCGTAAAATCAATACATTCATCACTCCGTTCAAAATCTAAAAATATATTGAAATTGTAAGACTTGATGTTTTATACTTTTATCTAACAATTTCAACATCGTTGCGTGTTTAACAACACACATTATTAGAAATTCGAACCACGCTACATGAACATTTCGTACCTACTGCTCACTTTGAGCAGCTCTGCTCTAAAACACAGTAAACATACACTATTTAAGGCATTGCTATTTTTGCTGGATAAAACGACTATTCGATAAAGCAATTTAAATCAGTGTTTTTACTATACAAGACAAATGCGTAGGTACTTTTGAATCTTGTCGATTAGGACATCTGATGGGACGTCGGTGCATAATACATATTATTTCAAATAAATAAATAAAATCCCGTAGTGTACGTAGGCAGATATATTGTATTGGTATTTGGTACACACATAGTGCGTGTGGTATACATGCGTGACATATGTGATCCCTGCTATTTTAACTATCCCATCCGCGCAATCAGAAACGGAATTAATACAATTCGAATCTCGGGTCGTTCCAGATTATTCAATATAGACGCTAAACAAATTCTGTTACAAATTATAAGCCATTGCCGTGTATAAATAGTTTCACTCTGCATGATATCTAGTCCTAGAATCTCCGCCAGGATATATATTGACTGTAGTATTGGTAGTTGTGTACACACACATATTATATATGTATATAATAAACGTATTATACCTATGTATATATTATGTTATAAGGGTTTTATTTTTTTAGTCGTTCTTATCTTATTACCTACACTGTTTTTATTTGAATATATTATATTCTCAATTTAATTTCTTCGGAGACCAGAAAAGGTGCAATTCAGAGATTTCGGACCGGATATTGCGGATACTTTGTCATTTGCTTAGGGCGTCTAAATAAGGTATAACCTACGCACAGGAATAGTAGACCATCAAAGAATTTATGGTTTAGCTTTTTTAGTCGTTCTTGTTTTTGTTTTAAATAATCCCTTAATTGTATTTTCTTATTTTAGGTCACCGAGAAACGAAAATCTTAAAATCCATATTCAAAATGTATTAATTATCACATAAAAACATATAGGTAGTAGGTATTTGAGGTAGGTATTTAATATTTACAATCTATGAATTGTGGCTATCATTTAAAAATATGTTTTCAATTTTTACATTGGCTAGATATCTATATATTATAATATATTATATAATTACGAGTAAGTAGATTTGGTTTAGGTACCTAACCTTCTTAGTTTCTTACTTATGACTTTTTATAAAAACGATTTTCTGTAATACTCTTATATACTTATTTGTAATAGCCAATAGGTATTAAGTATTGTTTTTAACATTCTCCAGAAAATATAATAAAAACTTACTGTTAATTTATTATAATATGACAATATTATAATACGACATGAATACAATGTGTTAAGTTATAATATACACTATTACTACAATACACGAATAAATTATCCAACAGATTAGTAGATACCTAGGTACCTATAATATATTGTAGTTTACAAAATAATGTGAAATTTATTATTAATTATATTATTATTATAATTTTAGTCTTTAATAAGCCATAATATTGATTATTTACTAATATTTGCTCTAAACATTTTTCCAAAAGTTCTCCACAACTTTTTTCAATTGTCAAAATTTAGACTCTAAATTATTCACCCAAAAAAATGCTATTCTATAGATAAATAAACGTGTTAGTGGTCAATAGTGTACATAGTACCTATAACAATTCTTTTTGATTTTTGATACTTATTAGTCGTTTTTTATCAATCATCACTCATCATTAGAGCACGGATTTTAAAGCAATAAAAAACTAAAAAAAAGCAATAAAGCTTTCTAAATCTTCCAAAAAAGCTTTAAAAAAAACATTAAAAATAGGTTTTTTGAAAAAAAATTATCACAAAAAAAGTATAAAAATTATTTATTAGTACAAAAAATTATCTAAAAAAAAGGTATTATAATTAACTTATTTACAAGCCTGCTTCTCCGAGTTTTCCTTCTTCCATAATTATTAACCTGTAAACTAAATTTATTCTATTTAAGATAATTTATAAAAAATAAATTAAATAATAGTTATAAAATAATTTTTTTTTACCTATATCATCGGAGTTGCATTGGACAATCAAAACTTTTTTCAAGTTTTCAAATAAAAATCTTCCAAAATGAAAAAAATACCCAAAATGCCCATAAAAGCCCAAAAAAATCCCAAAAAAGCATAAATATATAAAAAACACGAAAAAAGCAAAATAAAATGTCGTGCATAGTAGTATAGTAGTATAAATCGAATTTGTAGCAGACATAGCTTCGTTTTAAAGCAATATAAAAAAAAGGCAAATGCATTCAAAATCCGTACTCTACTCATCATAATAAGTATAAGCGGTATTCCTTATAGGGACCAAAACTGCTGTAGCATAGTCGCTTAGAGCTCCAAGCCAATCCTGATTTTTTCTAACTACTCATATGTTCCAAGGTGAGATAACAATTTTGGATAATTAATCCTCACACAAAATCATGGATGAGGTTGTGGTTTTATTAAACCATATTAGGTATGAGTGTTTAATTGGTTTGTGGTTACAGTAGATATATATTATATTTGACACTGTTGTGCAGTCATGACATTCACAGAACAAATCCAGTAACCATTGTTGAAGCTAAATTTAGCTAATTTTATATTAAAAAATATAAAATTATATATAGTAGTAAAATATTATTTTAGTACTTTTTATGCATGATACATATTGAAAATACTTTGATGAAAGGTTTTGTAGTATGCCTAATGCCTATATTGGTTATTGAATATGGATGCTGTTATAATAATCTGACACAAACCCGATATTATTTGTATGTTAGTAGGTAGTTAATTTTCATACTATGTATACCACTATACATATAAGTTTTTCAAAATAAAATCAATCAAAGTTAGACGCATCACTTTAAAAAAAAAATAAATAAAATAATAATTAAAATATAATATATTATGTTTAAATGTTGTTAGATAGACAATATTAAAATTCAAAAAGCGGGTAAGTGGGTATCGCTCTGCTGTATATTAGGGGGTGGGGTAGACCTCAGACTATGGTAGGTTAAATTTGAATGCAATGATAGGTATCATTGTATACGAAAAACGATTCTGAACGAAGATGATTTGTCAGTTTAGGATATATTATATTTAAATATTGTCATATATTCTATTTTGAAACAAATAGTATAGTTTTTATATGTTACTATAGTTACCTTATAGTATCTGTTTATTAATAAAAAAAGTATTAGGCAACATACGCATAATGAGAGTATGAAATTTAATTTAAATTTTGAAATATTTCGTATAAATTTGAACTTTAAGCCCTTATAAAAAAAAATTGTGATTAACGATTTCGGATTTTTTTTTATCACTTTAAGAAAAACTTATAAAAAACCTTGTATTAAATTTTCAAGATTTTCTAGCCACCCAAAAAATTTTTATCGGCATTTGAAGAAAAAAAGCTTAGAAAAGTCGAAAATTTCATTTGTCTTTAAGTAGCTTAAAAATGGTCAAAATATTTTGAAAATTTAACTGTAAAGAGATAACCATAATATAAACATTTGGTGAAAATTTCAAATATTTACAATAATTCGTTTTTGAGTTACAGCAAAATCAAAAAATTGATTTTGTCGAAAAGTGGTTTTTCCGTAAAATTGCCATTTTTCTGTCATTTTTTTTTTGTTTTTCTCGATTTTTTTGAAAACTATTTGAAAATTTTAATTTTGACCCCCCCCCCCAAAGTACCAACTAGATGAATTTTCCTATTCAAAGAGGGGCTGAAGTCAAAAATCGGAGCATTATTACTGCTCCAAATGTTGTCGTCAGACACACAAAAAAAAAAACACATCATTGTAAAATCAATACATTCTTCACTTCGTTCAGAATCTAAAATGTATAACTTTCCTAAGTATTGAATAAACAAAATATTGTATGTATAGCATAACAATATATTAATTTCTATTGACCTGTAATGAATTATAATTTTATAATTGTTAAATGTCTTTTAGTTTAGTAGACTTTATTTTCTGAGATTTAAAAAAAATAATATCAGTAAATATGTTAAAATATTTTATTTTGTCAGTTTGTTCTAATTGACTAATCACTTAATACTTAAACCGTAACTAATTGATATTCAGTAATATACTTATTAATACTTTTTCATGTATAATTCAATATAATTGTATTAACAACAATACTAATCTGACTTACACACTGTACTGCAGCTTTTATTTGATTGGTTGATTTAATTTATTTTGTCACATAAGTTAATAGCTGGAAGAAATAATAAACAAAAATTTAAAAAAAAAACTTTATTTTCATAAAACAAACAACAGGTTCAGACTATATAATATAAAGAATAATTTCTTAATGATTTAAGTATCTATTCATTATGAATGGAAATTATTAAAATCAGAACTTAAAAATAGTTTTTAGAGAATAAGATCAAATAAGTCTTAAATTAAATCAGTAGTTTAAGATAGTAATACATTATATAGTATACAAGTACTTATTATAATGTGAATAAAAAAAAGTTTAATTGGCATTACAATAAAATACTCATCTATAGTAAAAAAAAAAAAAAAACAACAAACATGGAGAATTAAAGCGTGTCCACTGTATATATCAGTGGTACCCAACCAGCAGCCCGCGATTCTGTGTGGCCCGTCACAAATTTATAAATCAGTTTTTTTTTTCATTTTTTGATATACTGATCATTGTACTTTTATATTTAGTGGCCCAAATTTAGTTTACCAAAGTGGCATGCCGAATAAAAAAGGTTGGGCATCACTGGTATAGATACTGAAGTTTACAAAATACCGGTATTTTTCTGATTTGAATATTAAAAAAATCCGTAGATATTCACTGTGTTTAATGCATTTGATGATAATAGAGAATTATGTTTGAACTTATGAATTAAAAATTATACAAAATCAAATAATTAAACAGTTTAAAAATAATTGAGCATTACTAAAAAAAACTATTAAAAAAATTTAACTTATTAAAATCCTTGTGGAATTTTAACAATTCCCAAAAAGTTGTTAAATGGTGAGCCCAGATATATTTTATCACCAACCACTTCAACATCACATATTCCAGATACTTTTCCATCTAAAGAATGGTAACTCGATAATAATTGGCCCTTTTCATTAACTTTTAAAATAGAAATTCGTTGTTTGCTTAATGATTTGATCAATGACATGGATTCAAAATGTCCAATCTGAAAAAAAATTTACACCACCTTTTATTTTATGCATTTTTCTAACAATAAGGATCTTAAAAAAGCCATTCGCATTGTATTAATGCAACTTAATTTGATAAATATTGAAATAAATATTTAATTATGTAGATATTTTATTAGATTAACATTTTAATTTTTACAACTTTTTAAAGAACTACTGAATTAAATTAATTTATATTTAAATATATTGTTTCTTTAATATATAAATTATATTATAATGCAAGATTGAGAATATGAAATAGTCTTACTGAATATTATATTATAAAGAATTAATTTTTTTATATTGTTTTATAATCTGATGATAAAATTATTTCAAAGCATCCATTTCATAAATATTATATAATATATATAATACAAAAATGTTATATATTTTAATAAATATATCTATGGAAAGTATATCATATATTTACCCAACGCATAGCTTTTTTGCAATATAAATTAGGATATAATGAATTGATCTTTAGCAATGTAAAATCAATTATTCCAAGAAATTTGGTAACCATCATTCTAATAGTGGGATATTCACCAATATTATCAAAAATTGGGATTCTTCCAAAAACTAATGGAATATAAAACGATCCTTTGCCATTTCTTTTTATATTATCTGGCATTCCTGGTAAACCATCAATAAATATTTCACTTTTTCCTGCTTTAGGTCCTTTCAAATAATACCTAAAAAATAAAACAAAAAAAATTAATTAATTTTTAAATAATATACCAATATAACCTTGAAATGAAGAAAACATTTTGCTCACATACTTAAGTACACGATATTTTTCACTTTCAGCCACCAATATAAATGATTCATCATTTGATAATTCCACACCATTCGCAAATTGAAGATCTTTCATTAACACTGTATTTTTTTTAGTTTTTGGATTATATTTCAATAATCTAAAAAAAATGTATTTATTGTTTCTATCTTAAAAATACTATTAATTGTTTTATAAACATAATGACCTGTATTTATAGTTTATTTTTATATATTTTTTTAAATATCATTAAGTTAAGTATAATAAATTTTATTATCAACATATCAACAAAATGTTGTATAACTTTGAATAAGAAAAATGAAAGGACTTGTTATATTTACAAAATTTTCAACACCAAGTCCAGCCACCTAGTTATGACAAACATAATTTGAAAATCTATTGTATAGGACAATTTTAGAATTGTACAACACTTAATAGTTTTAATATTTTGTTTAACTGATTAATTTCATTAATAACTTAAATAAAACCTAATAGGTATTGGGTTATACAAATTATGCAATGTTCATTGTTAAATATTAGAAAAAAAAAAATTCTCATTTACCTTCCAGTACCATCAACAAATAATGTGTAAACTCCATCGTGTAATTTATAATTTGTATCAGAGTCAGTCCAGTACACTGTACCATCAGAAGTTACTACAACCGAATTTGGTAATTTAGGACGTACACCATCAATAACTTCATCCATTGAAACTAACTGCTCTTTTGCACCTATTATATAAAACACAATAACAAATATTATACATTTATTAATTTTATTTGAAATTTATCATACATGTTATACAGAAACAGTGCTCGAATTGGAAAAAAAAATTGAGGACGGATGCTGGATTAGTTCAGAAAACACCGTTCCATAGCAGATAAATTGTAAAGTAACCCGTTAGTTAACATATATAGTACTGTAAAGCTAGTATTTTTCCTCGTTTAATTTAACGAAGGGGACCCTGAAATCTATGAAAAAATGAAAGCAGACTCCGTCCGCCTTTGTCCCCCTCCAATTCAAGCACTGTACAGAAATAATAATAAATAAGATTTAGGGCTTATTGTACTAAAACTTTTAATAATACACATCTAAAATGTCTGAAATATGCAACTAGAGTTTTTTGAAACAGCATTAAACAAACTAAATTGTGTTTCCTGTATTCAAAATAAATATAATATTAATAATAGGTGACTGTATTAATTTAGAGAATAGCAGTGATATACATAGAAACAATCAGATATTTTCTTAATTGCAACGTACAGCTAATATTAATATATTACCTTATCTTATACTATGTGCTATGCAACATTGCAAACGCCACCACAAGAAAATTAAAACAAAATAGCCTTGCTATGAACTGTATTAATTTATATTGATTAACTCTTAACAATAAAAATAAATAATGTAAGCTATCAAAATGTATTACTTAAAATAAAACGTGAAAATGTGTAAATATGCTAAAACCAACAATTATATTCCAAAAATTTGTAAAATATATGTTTAGTGTAAAATATGGCTAGATATGCAATGTACAGTTTTGTAAGTTGGTTGTCTTGAAACAAATTTATATTTTATTTCAAATATTCAAAGGTGATTAGTCTCTTACCCTAGTATACATGATTAACAAGCTTTAAAAATTTATAAAATTATAATGTATGGGATAATCAGTTAATGCATGATTTATTGTAAAGATTGTTATTTATTTTTTTTGAAGTATTTATTAGCTTTATTAAATTTGCATTTGGGTTAAAATTACTAACCTAATGAATTATGACTAAAAACTTATTAGTCATTGGTGATTTAGTATCAAACAACAATAGATTATAAATAAAAATAAAAATTAAGTAATAAGAGTACTTATGAATATATTGTTTATTGACTACAAAATGTTATGATCTAGTTAATACAAAAATCATAATTTATGTATACAAATGTTACATAATATAAAATATTTAATTATATTTTTTTTCTTGATGAAATCATATTTCTCTACCAACTAAAAGGATTGTTTTCTTACTAAAGAATAAAGCAAAAACTATGTTATCAGTAATTTAGGTAAAGTAAAAAAATATAGTAGGTATATATAAAAGGGTAATTTTAAAACATACCGTAGAATTTTGGATTTAAATTCACTTTAAAAATACCATAATAGGCATCAGCTACATATAAATATCCTGATTTATCTATAGTTAGGCCAAGTGGACGTCCACAAACATGTTCTTCATATAATCCATCTAATACAAATCAATCAAATTTAAAAATATGATAATTAAATAGGCATTTATAGAATAACATTAGTTCAATTTATATATTATATTAGTTTGGTACAGGTATAATTGTGAATATTTTAATATGATTTTATACAAATATTTAATTAATTAAAAAAATTTTTCTAAATTATATTTTTAACTATCAATATTATTATTTATTAATAAAATAAGTTTACTTACCACAGACTTTTCCAAATTTCACAACAGGAACTATTTCATTATTAACAATTTTAACAACATGACCATAATGTAACGTTGTATACAAGGTATTGTTATGATACAACAGACCTTCAGGTCCTACAATTTGATCCTCAAAAAGTTTTGATATGCCTGATAACTTTTCATTTAACGCTAACGGTCCTGTAAAAGGTCTTTGAGGTGTGACACTATTAACAGTTTCGGGAAATAAAAAAATAATAAAAATAAATTATTATCCCACAGCATATTTTATATTATATCAACGCATTACAACTCACCTATATGCCGTGAAAGTGACGTTTTGCATTAAAGGCAACAGGGTGAAGAAGCCGACCAGTGCCGATGAATAAACAATCAATTTTAACATCAATTTTGCAATCGTCTGTAATGACAAATAAAACATATTTGAAATTAAAATAAAACCAATAATAATAATAGTTATTATTATTCACAGAATAAACGAATGACGACGGACAACAGCGGTACAGCTCATGGTGTGCCTTTTGCAGTGTCTTTCAGTCGTAAGTATATAAAGCGCCTATTTTTGAAATTACCTACCATATTTCGGCCGTCGCGTCCTTGGCGGTATAATATAGTCGTTGTTCGCAGTTATTTCTAAAAACGTGTCATTGAGGCATCGGCCTCATCGACAGCGAGAACAGCACGGCAGAAGCGACGGAGACCAATAACAACAATTATTAATAAATCATAAGGTAAAATAAAATAGAAAAAAAAACGGGCCGACGTCTACGTTGTTATATAACACTAGTCAAAGTCGAACACAGGTCACGAGTGTTTAGAGGCAGAGCGACGGTGTTATGTATGCCTGTAATTATAATTATTCCGAATTTCAGATTAAGTATTCGAATATAGATTACACGCACAATAATAATAATAATAATATTATGTACGAGTGGGTATCCAATGGTGTTCGGCGAACGCGCTTCCGGTGATCGGCGCCGTTATTACGCGCTCAAACACCAGTTGATAGCAACTGCAGACTTTTGACGTTTGGACCAAACAATAATAATATTATGTATATCAACAACGTCCACTTCCGCTTTCACTTTCAAACGTCTGCCCGCCTGAGGTGACGTCGTAGTGATTATTGCAGTGGTCTGCCGGTGACGGTGAGTCGATTGATCCGAAACGATTTTCATCGGTCGAAGTAATAGGCACAGTCTTAGTTGGCGTATTCGGCCGCGACAGTGGGACGTGTAACATTATGGTATGCAGTAACGCCAGTAACGAGTATTATAAGCACTAGACACTTTCTATTACTAAGTACCAACAACAGCGAGAGCGCGAACGAACCAAAATATAGTGACTAGCGGGTAACGACTGGCGATAAGAAAAAAAATCGTGATAAGTGATAATAACCCGTCCAAACGGTTTGAAAAAAATATCCGTTTCTTGTCCGACTGTTAATAAGTTGTGTAGTCGATGGCGATATAATATTAAAATGTATTATCTATCTATTTTATTTCATTAGTTCATTATAATTTACAAGTATAGGCCACAGACATATTTATTGTTGTTGTTTAATATATCTGTGCCTTATGGTATAGGCACAGAATATACCTAATAGGCATAGGTAATTAATCGACTTATAAATCTCAGTAAATTGCATAAAAATTACCCATGTACCCAGGGCCGGACTGGGAGGGTACCGGCCTACTATTCTAGGAAAGCAAGCGGCCCACAATGTATTATTTCTGGAATTTTTAAATGTATTAGATTCTGAACGGAGTGAAGAATGTATTGCTTTTACAATCATATGTGTTTTTTTTTTTTGTGACTGACGACAACATTTGGAGCAGTAATAATGCTCCGATTTTTGACTTCAGCCCCTCATTGAATAGGAAAATTCATCTAGTTGGTACTTTGGGGGGTCAAAAGAAAGTAAATATTTTCAAAAAAATCGAGAAAAACAAAAAAAAAGTGACAGAAAAATGGCAATTTTACGAAAAACCACTTTTCGACAAAATCGATTTTTTGATTTTGCTGTAACTCAAAAACGAATTATTGTAAATATTTGAAATTTTCACAAAATGTTTATATTATGGTTATCTCTTTACAGTTAAATTTTCAAAATATTTTGACCATTTTTAAGCTACTTATAGACAATTGAAATTTTCGACTTTTCTAAGTTTTTTTTCTTCAAATGCCGATAAAAATTTTTTGGGTGGCCAGAAAATCTTGAAAATTTAATGCAAGGTTTTTTATAAGTTTTTCTTAAAGTGATAAAAAAAAATCCGAAATCGTTAGTCACAATTTTTTTTTATAAGTGCTTAAAGTTCGAATTTATACGAAATATGTCAAAATTTAAATTAAATTTCATACTCTCATTATGCGTATGTTGCCTAATACTTTTTTTATTAATAAACAGATACTATAAGGTAACTATAGTAACATATAAAAACTATACTATTTGTTTCAAACTAGAATATATGACAATATTTAAATATAATATATCCTAAACTGACAAATCATCTTCGTTCAGAATCGTTTTTCGTATACAATGATACATATCATTGCATTCAAATTTAACCTACCATAGTCTCAGGTCCACCCCACCCCCTAATATACAGCAGAGCGATACCCACTTTTTTGTTTTACGAAATTGATATTTGGTAGAATTTAAAGAGGTTAGAGCCTAGAGGGAGGCACTTTCTTATAAACTTTATATTCAACAACCATGATTAATTATGTGATGTTATCCATAATCCATGTCCCATGATACTAGACAAAATAAATATTATGCACGCCTTTCTCACGTTGATAGTATATAATATGCATTAAGCACGGTAAATACTAGATTTACTGCCAAAAAGTTGATTCAGACTAGATTTCAGTATAATATAATTTATAATACCTATACATAGGTAAAATAATCGTGCATTGAGAACATTTAAAAAATATAATTAGGTACCAAGGTGCTATACAAACAGATAATCTGGTCACTATTCTGTAATCTCAGTAAAAATTTTATTTTATTTTATCGCCGCGGCCTACTGTGCTGTAGCACAGTGGGCCAGTCCGGCCCTGTATGTACCCCCCTTATAATATATAATATGATGATAAATAGTAGGTAACAACGGATAAATTAAATAAATTGTAGGTAGGTATTTAACAATTCCGAATGTATTTGATGTAATAATTAAATGATGTGTGTGAAAACACCTTAGTAAAAATGATTATATTTTCAATGTGAGGATGGTTTCTGGTAGAAAATTAAATCTAGTTGGTACTTTGGGCGGTCAAAAATTAAAATTCTAAATATTCATTTTTCAAAATAACTGGTGGTACAAAAAAAAAATTGTAAATTATTGGGAATTTTTTGATAAAACCAGTAGGTATTCTATAAAATCAATTTTTTTTGGTTTGTTTCAAAAACGAATACAGTCGTTAGCAGTAGGGTTCTAAAATTTCATGAAATTTATTTTTGTGAAATATTTCATTTTAATGAAAAATTAAATAAAAAGATTTTTTTTAAATTGTAGTAAGAAATACAGTTAATTTTTACGTAGTAAGGTAGATATTTATTGCCTTTGTGTATAAGTATAATATACCTATATGGCTATACAATATGGCTATACAAACACACAGAACTACACAAGTCACATGCAAATACTGAAATACCCAATGGCCAATGGTGTTATTGAATGTGCGGTAGCGGTATTTCTATTTCCGTTATTGGCGAAGAAAATGTAGATATTATCATGATTTTATTTATACAATATTCTATGTTTATACTTCATTAGCTGATATTGTCATATGGATGATAAATATGAAATCAGTGTGACAATATAATTATGACTTTATTATGGACATACCAAAAAACACAAAATTTTGAAAAAAAAATATTTTTCAATATTTCATTGAAATATTTCAAGGAGGGTGAAAGTTTCAATTTTGAAATATTTCAAAGTGAAAATTTCATGTGAAATATTTCATACTCATAACCCTAGTTAGCAGAGATGTAGCCAGGATTTTATTTCTGGGGTCAAGTCAAAAAAAATATAATAATAATAATAAGTAGGTAGGTATTTTTAACTATTCTTATTGATTAAGCAAAAATTAAATTCGTAATAATCTACAGAATGCTATATTATGTACATATTGTAAAATAAACGCTTGCCAAGTCAGAGATCGGCATGTAAACTTTCTTGTTTTTAAATTTTTAGAAATTTATTAATTGTATGCTATACATATGAATAATGTATTTTATTTTCATTTTCATTTAGTGAGATAGATTTCTGAAACCGGAGAGCGGATTTTGTTATTTGAGGTCTTGTTAAATTCATATTGTCTAGAAGTTCAGCGAAGATTTTCAGAATTTTATCTTTTATAGTTATAAGGTCTGTACCCCATGGACCCTCCTCTGGCTACGTCTCTGGTCGTTAGTTGTCAAGTTTTTCGAGTTATTGTAACTCGGCTAATATTCTTTAAATTTTCACCAAACTTTTCTTTTAAAATTTTCTATACATGATAAAATATGTACAATATGCATTTTACAATACACAATGTCATATTATCTATTTATACCTAGTACCAGTAGTACCAGTAGTACCTACTAATCTATATCTATATCTATTCACTTGGTTCTACTGTATCTACAGTGGTTTTATTAATAACAATTGTATAACATCTATATGGTAAATATTAATAATATAAATGAAATGTTTTCAAAGAAAAGAAAAATTAAATAAACTTATATTATAGCTAATAATATTGAAAATAACTTAAATAGTAATACAAAAAAATAAATGAAGCGAAGGCATCGGCGCACCGCTCTGCTCCACAGTATAGGTGTCACTGTGATGGTCGCATGTTAAATTTGAATTTAAGGATATAATATCATTGTTTACGAAAAACGATAACAGACCATTATCCATCAGGGCATCACTCTATATCACTAAGTACCTGAAGTGCCTGTACATAATATTTCGTAATATGTTTTTTTGGATATAGCTATCATATAATTTTTTTATTTTAGTCGTTTATTTTTCTTTTAGCATTACTGCGGTAAGTTGATATACCTAATTTTTTCTAAAAACATTTTATTTATTATATTAATTATGTATTTAATTAAAATAATAATATATTAATAAAGATTTATATCATATAAACGTGTATAACACCTTTCTGACAAAATATAGAGAAAAAAAGATTCATAGTATAAATAGATAATATTTTTAAATAAATTAATAATACACCATTGCGACATTGTGTATAGTAAATTTCATAATAATATAATACATGTAAAAATTAAGACTTTTCACGAACCTATATTTTTAAATTATGACTAAATAATTTACATTGATATTTAAAGTTTAAATAAGTTATTTATCATCATCCAAATTTGAACTACAAAAAATAATTGTCTTTTTAACAAAAAAATTAGATATTTTTACTAAAAATAGAAAATTAGATTTTATTTTATAAATGTAATAAAAGCATTAAGTTAAGTTCCATTTATGAATAAATTATAAAAAACAAGATAATATTTTATAAGATATAAAAATAAATGTAAAAAACATACATTTTTATCACATTGTTTTTTTTTGGTGGGGGGCTATATCTATATAATAAAATTTTTCCTATAAAGTGCCCCAACCGTAAATACATGCTGGATCCGCCCTTGATTTTTAGACAGTATTTGGAGACGTTAATAATTTTCCAAATTTGGGTATAAAAAAATTTTTTTTATGAATTTCTAGTTGCAAAATAACTTACAATTTTTTTTTGTTTTCACGAATTTCGTTAAAATTCTAACTTTCAATGCATATAAAAAAATATTACGCCAACATATATTTTACATTTTTATCTAGGTACAAGGAAAATTTTTGTGGAATCTTGTCTTACATTTTTAACATTCAACATTTTTTTACTGACATTTATAAAAAAAATGTAAGAAAATTGAAAATTTCAATTGTTTATAAATATGTTCAAAATTTCAAAATATTTTTAAAATTATACCATTTATAATATAGAAAATTATGATATAAATACTTGGTGAAAATTTATTCACACACAAATAAAACAACACACTGTAAATTTGCTCCGCTCGGAATCTAAAACATGAAATATACTTAGTAATATAAGTTATATAGTAATACCTACTACAACAATGGCTTTCAAAATAGTTTTTTGGAGCTTTTTATCGATAACTTATCGTTTACTCGTACAAAAAAAAAAAAAATATTTTGTAAAATCAATACAATCTTCGATCCATTCAGTATTTAAAACATATATGAAATATACTTAGTCATATTATAATATAAGCTATTTACTATTTAGTAATACGACAACAAAAGCTTTTAAAATTGTTTTTCTAATGTACTTAAAGGTACCTTAGGACTAAAAAAATATTAACGTTTTATATTTATCTATGGTAGAACGGAGAAAAAGAATTGGTTTTCAATTTATTTTATAAAAAATTATCAATTATTATACGTCTACAGTTGACCGTATAGTCCGTAGCTGACAGTTCCGAGAAATATTAATAGTACTATTGTACGTATACCCATTACTCATGTTATTATATAGCCAAGTACTAAAGTAAATAGGTAATAAAAAGGTCAATATTTTAAAAATAGGCCCCGACTTTTTAGCCAATATACATTTGTCATGTAGTTAATCTAAACGACTAGACCTTGATACTTTGGTATAATTTGTCTGAGTTTACAATAAAAAAAAGTTTATCATGGTCCTTTTAGCTTGCTTTCACAGTTTTACACGTCAAAGGTCAAAATCGTATACTATATATACATAATATTATATGCAATGTTATAATATTCTAAAGATACGATAGACACTAGACAGTATTGAGTATGGACATCGATAGTGGGTCGCATTTAGTTTGAAACGTATATAGATGTGAGGAAAAACTTCCATAGAATAGTCATTGGCAGATAATTTGGCAAGGCTGGAATAGATTGAACCATATACAACATAACCACCGGTGGACGGAGTTAACGGGCCTCTGGGTCGGTCCGTCAGTACCTGTCGGCTCAAATTTTACTTATTTAAAAACAACTATTGAAAAACCAATAAAGTAGACTACAAACTTAAATTTTGGGATGGATACCGTATAAGTGGAAAATAGCCCTTGAGATTGGCTTTACTCTCAGTCCAAACCACATACACATTTAAAGGTAGGTCGTAAAACGAGACTTTCTTTGTAGAATTGTATAGATAAATTATTATAAAATAAACAATAATATTCATTAAACAGATGTAATCCAATGGTTTATTTATATCACTGCGTGACACAGTAAATAAACATAGGAAGTAAATATTTAGAGCTTAATTATTTAGATGTAGCCAAGTAGGTCAATAAATATTAGTATGCGCGGCGGTAGCTCTCAATTCTTAAAAATGTTTTATTGATTATTTCATCTATAATTAACATTAAAATTAACCAATGAACAGTGATTGATAAAGGTACCGAAAATTGATTACTATAAACAAGTATTATAAGAACTCGTTTTTTATTTAACCATGAGTAAGTACCTATACATTCGGCAGTCCGATTTCAATGTAGAAAACGGATTTGTATTCGTATTTTTCCACCTTTTTACCAGGCTATATGGGGAAAAAACAATCAGCGTTTTATGACTTCCTGTTTAATAATATAATATTATTGATAAAAAAGATTATTATACATTTATTTTGAAGACATATTTTGTTTTTTCAGCAGTCTTCACAGTCTTCGCGCGTACAGAATGATTCGGATATTATCGTTTTCATACGGTATAATATAATTTATTTACGACATTATGTCTACCACTGTGATATTGCTTTTTTATTTTACTTAACAGTAACGTAACCGAAGATAAGAACTTGGAAGAGAGTTATACAATAATAAAATAAAAAAGTATTTACGTATATGTATATATAATATAAACACCAAGTTACAAAAAGACGTGATAAATAAAAATGAACAATTAATGAGAGAGTTTCTCTCTTCTCAAACATGATGTGTTTAAACGGCAATACCGTAGATACTGCAATACTAGTGTGTAGTGTCTTCTAAATGAAAACAGATTATGAAAATTATATGGATAATAAATAATTTAAGATTTATTCATATCTAAAAACTTACAAAAATAATATTTTTAAAAAATCATTATCACTAATCATAAAAATACTAGTATTTATAACTTATGTAACTTTTTAATTTAATTTACTTCAAAAAAATATTGATATTTTAAAAATTTTAAAAAATAAATTACTTAAAGTAAATAAACGTTTTTATCATTAAAATTGTCTTTAAAAAAAATACTGTACTACTGTTAACGTAAGCGTCTTTAAATAATATAATATATAATATATAAAAAAAAAATTAAAATATTGATTAAAACAAGTTATTTCATTTGTCACGTATTTTTGTTACACTTGTACATTATATAATATTATACCTATATGTTTAGTGGTGATCTAATAGACTCGAAAACGTTAGATATATACACTATACAGGATGATTTTTTTTATAAAAAAACACTTAACATTTCAAAATCTATTAAAGTTTTTAAAAATATTTTTCATTTCCAATAGAAATAAAATTATATGCTTTTAATATTTTTTATCGTTGTAATTTTTTAAGTTTCCTTTTTTCATAGCGACATATATTTTCAATTTTATTTTCCAAAGCAAATTATTTTTTTGAGATTTTTGATCTTTAAAAATAAAATTTCAGATTTTTAGTTTACTAATAGACTAGTTATATAGGTACGTATTTAAAGTTTAGATGGCCGAAGTTGTGACACAATATTTTGCAGGGCAATCACGTGCTCCGCCATTTATAGGTAACACTGCAGATTATTAAATAAATAAAATCAAAAAATAAACTCAATAAAGTTTTTATTGTTTATTATTCAATAATCATAATTGGTACATGCGTTTACATTATATATATTTTTTTATTCTCATATCTTATGATTATTTTGTAAAAGGCGGGTTAACAATTTTTAAACGTTCACCTATGTTTAAAATGTGTACACAAGCATATTATTATAAAATACTGGGTATATAATCGGTAATGTAGGTATATACCAATATATTGGTATAATATGTTAGAATGTAAATTAATAATAATGAGTAAAATATATTCATAAAAACATGAAATAAATTATAGTAAATAAACTTTTAACATAATATTATAATATATATTTTTCACAACATATAGCAGGTACATAATATAGGTAAACAGGTGAAATTTCCTTCGGTAATGTAAAGTTAATTTAGATATAGGTATAGTATGATTGTAACGTGATAAATTCTTACGATGTTAATATTTTTGACATAACTTTGGTTAGATGTCTGGTAAATGGTCGAAGTGTTTCTGCGCTACTTTTAAAGGACGAGTCAAGTCAGGGCTTTGATTGTTGCTCGGTATCTGTGGAAACAGCGTTGACGCGATGTTTACGTAATGTCCATTCTGTGAAAATTCAACGCAAAATGATTAGGATGTATCAATAGCCAATAGCCAATAGGTTTTAATGATAAATACCCAATTCTTATCTAGAGTAAGTTTTTATAATGATTTTCAGTTTAAAATGCTATTTTAAAATCTATTATTAATAGTAAAACTTTAAAAATGTAGTAGGTATTATGAAACATGTATTTTGGTGGGATTTGAATTACAGATTGGTTGGCTCTTATCTTAAATACGAGATTAAAATTTAATCTTAAATATTATTTTTAATATAATTCGATGCCTTGGTGGGTATTATAATAGTACGAGTAATAGCCAATAGGTATAGGTACATTTTTTATTATAATTATTACGATAATCACTATTATAATTTACTCTGTAATCGTTTCATCTTGTAGTTTTTTTTTCTAAAATTTAAATAAAAATACATTTGCAGTGAGCTAAGAATATATACTTATCACTTACCTTTGATTTTTCTCGAAATGTTTTAAGTTTTTCAAACTCATATAAATCTCCTTCCGGGTATTTGAACGAGAAATTATCGAAAAAAGGGTGTCGTAATAATTGATCACATGTCCATCGTCTTAATGGGTCTTTTTCCAGGCACATCTAATTATAAAACAATATTAAGACACATTAAAATGTTTGATCAATCATTTTTTTCACAATATATTTTTAAATTTTTCAGACAATTTATGTTAATACAAGGTAACTTGCTTGTATTATAGTTATAATTAGGGCTATAGGATTTATATGCAATAAAAAATTGTAAAATATGTATTTTAGTTTAATAAAAATATGCAAAAATATACATTAATATTATATACGCAAAATAACCTGATATATACACTCAAAAATAATTGAAACTTTTTAAAATAAATAAATAATATATTTTAACTATTAACGCTATTCAAATGTATTACACGAAACAATTACATGATGTTTTAAATTTTCAAAACTGAACGATCTTCTGTTAGACCTTAATATTATGTTCTTATATTTTCTAAAACTCCATTCGACATTATATGACGTAATTTTCGCGTATCTAATAATTTTGTAACTTCCCCTGAAGTTAGATTCGAGAAATCTTATCCTGAGTAATGCCAATGTACCATTTAAAATATTATGTATCATGCATGATACATAGATTTCAGTCCTCCGTTTTTTTAAATGTGTTGTTGTTTTCAGCAACTGTTCTTTGTTTTAGCCGAAATATACCATAAAACATGCATTTTTTGCATTTTTATAGTTGAAATATATAAAAATATTAATTTTATTCAAAATATGCAAAATAAAAATACCACCATTTAAGATTTAACTTATTATGAGGTGATTCGTGGGCATAACTCACAAAAATAATAACAATTATTTATTTTCAATCAATTTTTTTTATTTATATTCGTTAAAGCTCGGTGGCTCAATTAGTTTAACTACGTTGACTTAGGACCATTGCTACGAATTGTGAATCTCGTATGCGAATTATAACTGTGAGGTCTATTTTTCGTAAAATTGTTTGTGGGTTGTTGCTCATTTTTTTACTTATGAGTTAACACTTTAAATTCTTGTCGAATATCATCTTAATTTATTTTGTGGAAAATTTACTTTATATAGTAGGTATACTCTATACTCTATTTAATGTTTTATAAAAATTGTTATCAACAAATATTCAATAAACATGCTATATGCCCATATTATAAACATTCAAATTAATTATAAATGTAAAATGAGATAATTATTTTTATCTATTACTTATTACTAGGGTTCAGATTTAAATGTAAAATACATTATTTTTTTTAAATTTCCTGGAAATGCTCTTTAAGTACAAAATCGGTTACGTACATTATAGAATTAAAAACTTTTATTTTGTATTTACCTAGTCCTAACAGTTTTGGTGCTATGAATTTTTATGTATAATTTAATTGATAATTCAAAATGTTAACTCAGGAAATTTTGTTTTGACCATTTCTTATTATTATTTGATAATTTTATTTATAATTTTGATATTTTGATAATTATGGCTTTATAAATGATCTATCTATACAGTGCAATTAACAGATATAGAGCATCCAGTACTCCGTACTTAAACAGATATAATATAAACAGTATAGATTTATAGAATTAACATAATTATAGATTTTACTGATTTTAGTATGTTTAAAATGAATATTCAGACTAAAAAGTGATGTTTTTTTTGATAGTCAACGCATTCATTATTTATGAGATTTTTTAAATTTTTTGTAATAAAATAAAATGTATTAATTACATAATTACATCATAAAAAAAGCGGGTAAGTGGGTATCGCTCTGCTATATATTAGGGGGTGGGGTGAACCTCAGACTATGGTAGGTTAAATTTTAATGCAATGATAGGTATCATTGTATACGAAAAACGATTCTGAACGAAGATGATTTGTCAGTTTAGGATATATTATATTTAAATATTGTCATATATTCTAGTTTGAAACAAATAGTATAGTTTTTATATGTTACTATAGTTACCTTATAGTATCTGTTTATTAATAAAAAAAGTATTAGGCAACATACGCATAATGAGAGTATGAAATTTAATTTAAATTTTGAAATATTTCGTATAAATTTGAACTTTAAGCCCTTATAAAAAAAATTGTGACTAACGATTTCGGATTTTTTTTTATCACTTTAAGAAAAACTTATAAGAAACCTTGTATTAAATTTTCAAGATTTTCTGGCCACCCAAAAAATTTTTATCGGCATTTGAAGAAAAAAAGCTTAGAAAAGTCGAAAATTTCATTTGTCTATAAGTAGCTTAAAAATGGTCAAAATATTTTGAAAATTTAACTGTAAAGAGATAACCATAATATAAACATTTGGTGAAAATTTCAAATATCTACAATAATTCGTTTTTGAGTTACAGCAAAATCAAAAAATCGATTTTGTCGAAAAGTGGTTTTTCGTAAAATTGCCATTTTTCTGTCATTTTTTTTTTTGTTTTTCTCGATTTTTTTGAAAACTATTTGAAAATTTTACTTTTGACCCCCCCAAAGTACCAACTAGATGAATTTTCCTATTCAAAGAGGGGCTGAAGTCAAAAATCGGAGCATTATTACTGCTTCAAATGTTTTCGTCAGACACAAAAAAAAAAACACACATCATAGTAAAACCAATACATTCATCACTTCGTTCAGAATCTATAAATTAAAATTTTTCAATAAATAATCAAACCTATTATACATTGTATTATGTTTCATTACTGTTGCTGTTAAGTAGTTCATAATATGTTAGTTAAAATGCTTATAAAATGAATATATTTTGTGTTCATAAAGATTTTTAATTTAATATTATTCACTAAAAACAAAAAAAAATGAAGAATTTACTTTACAAGCCATTTTACTTATTGGTGTAAGACCATCGTTCTAAGTTCTAACATTAATACAATTATACTTATCGTGCGATGTTCTTACACTTTATTAAAAATTAAAAATACTGAAACCTTAGATCAAACCTTAGAAAAAAAAACACACATCAAAGTAAAATCAATACATTCTTCACTTCGTTCAGAATCTAAAATATACAGCTATTATTTTTTGGTAAAATGCTATTTATTTGTATATGAAAATTGCAGTCAGTTTAACCAGTGTTTTTTGAAAATGTATATTTATACGGTAGTTTTTAATTATTCTGAGTTTAGAAAAACATCTTCAGGAAGACGTTAAGGTTACTATTGGTTACTATTGGTTACTAAGGTTAATATTGGTTAATACGATTTAAAGATAAATTTCAGTGTTAGGATTAGGAAATGCGCTGTACTGCTCTAGGCTTTAATTTAAGAAAGTTTGTACTTTAACTACTATTATCATATCTTTTTCGAGTGCATTTAAAAATACTCTAATTCCTAACCACGCACTATTGAAACAATAATTAAAAAAAGTTCAGTATAATATAAAGTAATAAGTTCCTAAATAATATATCTGATCGTTTGTAATTTATAGTAGGCATTTTAAATGAATATCTAATCTAAATATTCAAGACATGTTTACTATTTTCCGTTTCAAATATAAATATTATCGAAATATCATTATATTGAATATAGCCAATATTTATTTCTGTTTTTGTGACCCACATAACGTACCTATTTACTTTGTCATATTTGAATATTTATGGACAAATTGTCATACGAATGGTTGATGAATAAGGAAGGTTGTATAGAATATTTTATGATTACTAACATAAAAGTGAAAACAGTCGATCAGTATTCAGTATTCAGTGGAAACCTAACAACCATCAATTTATGTGTCAATAACTCAATGGTAATATTTTTTTTGTTTTATTTCTTGGTAAAAAACGATTTTATTACGTTTAAAAATTACTTCCTTTTTTGAGGACTAAGCCTTTTATGTAAAAGATACATTTTACATTGAATTTTACTAAATTTCAAATTTGTATAATAATATTATTATATATATAATGGTCATAAAATAAGTTTTTTGATTTAAATATGGAAAAACCATTGTTATTGTTAGCAGAATTGGTTTTAGAGTTTAACGTAGGTAGCGCAAGTAATAAATTAATAACTAATAAGTAGGTAGGTACCTATAATATAATCAAAAACATTTATAGTTATAGTATTAGTATTTTAGTACAGACATTAAAGATAAAATATATTTTAAGAAGTAAGAATAGTATTGATACAAAAATACATTTATTGTATATATAGTTGTATTAATCAATAAAATTCGTATCGCATTTTCATTGATTAAAGTTGTGAAGAGACACGACACGCGACTATACTCGTATAATGGGATTTTTTATAAATATCACTTATTATGAAATGTGTTTGTTGATAATAATATATGAACTATTTAACAAAATTGTATAACTATATAAGCAATAAAGTTGAGTAGTATACAGAACCTGAAATAGCCTGATGTACCTATACTCGTATATTAAATATTTGTCTGAGACATATTAAATTTAATGTATTTTGAATTTGAGTATATAATCACCTTTTTTAATTTTTAAAATTTACTAATTAGTTCTTAATACTATTAGTCATTTATAATTTCTGATATTAGAACCAAATTAAATTTTTAATGATCAACAAATTTATTTCCGAAAAAAAAATTAAATTATATCGATTATTTACTTAATATTATCTATTTGAGACGTACATTACACTGCATCCCCCCCATTAAACTTAAAAAAAAACTAGGTCACTAATATAAGCATTCAATTACCACGTATTTGCACGACCAATTTTGGAATTTGCACGACACTTTTTTACGAGTAATTTATAAAAAAAACCATGAGGGGGCTGGCGTAATGTTAAGAATTTTTTTGCCTAACATTAGCACGCTATTAGCATGCATTTGCACGACTGTCCTCAAAATTGGAATTTTTACGCATTACCCCAGCCCTCCACAAACATGTCACTGATTTTTGGAATATACAGAAATTATATTTACGAATAATTTCTAAAACACCACGAGAGAGCTAGCGTAATGACCCTCCCCTACAAGTGAAATCAATACTTTTTTACTACATATGATATTTGTCATAAAATATTTCTAATTGTCTTATCAAAAGCTCACATTTTTTTATTATGATGAGATGCATTGGATATACCTAATCAAGAAAATTCTTATAGTTTATCTGAAACTTTTTTGGACCCATAGCAATCTTGTAAAGTACTTGAATAAAACAATAAGAGTGTTAAAATACTTTTTAGATACCCAAGTATGTATTTTTAAAATATTTATATTTAAAATCAAATTTTAATTTTCAAATTCTTTTTATTTTTAGTTTATATATTTTATATTTTAATTAATTTTAATCATGTAAAATAAAAATAAATGAGTATTTATAATATCATATTTTTTTACTGGAAATTAAACAAACGAAAATTCAAATACTTCGACATCAAAAATAAACGTTAAATATGAAAAGTGGTTCTGTTGATTTATAAAGTCAAAAAAAATTCTTATTAATAATTTGAAGTATCTATAAATACTTTTTTACTATTTATTGGAATATGTATTTTAAATACTTTTTAAAATATGTATCTATCTGTAGTTGTACTTGAATTATTTTAAAAACTATCTTTTTAAACCCAAAGACGTCCTTTGAAAATTTTTCATATTTTTATGGTCGAATAACTTAAGTGCATGAATATTTTTATTTTATTTAAACGTAATATTGTATTTTTACTAAAATTAGTTTTAAGATTTTATTTTTCTACCTTTAAAACTATGTAAAATGATTAAAAATGAATTATGAATTATTTTCACGACCATTAAAAAAATTATTATCTGTATGAAATAAATGTTTCATGTTGTTTTATGAATTTTACTTTAAAAAAACTTTACCTCACCTCCGTAGATTTTGTATTTAGTGAAAAATATGAAACATCGACAATTTTTAATTTGTAAACTTCTTATTTATGTCTGTAAAGAAATATTATATCGTAAAAGTTAATTACAAATTGGCGTTACTCAAAGACATTAATCGTCATTTTAAATTGTAATTGAATAATTTTTATCAATACCATAGTTACAATACAGCTTTTCTTTTACATTATAATATCTGCTTTTATGTACACATGTATGTATTGCTCTACCTGACACGCGATCATTTAGATATTTGCTGATCTCACCCCAGACACAATTCGTATGCAGCCATCTGTATCTACATTAACTTCTAATAATTATCAAAAAATAAATTATGATACTTGGTTAATTGATTTTGTGTAGTATAATAATTTATTATATTTTAATTTTATTAGGTTATGTCCAATGTCTTTCATAATAAAAAATGTGAGCTTTTGATGAGACAATTAGAAATATGCCATAACAAATACCATACGTAGTAAAAAAATATTTATTTAACTTGTGGGGGTAATCATTAGGTTCTCTCGTGATTATTTTAGAAATTTTTCGTAAATATAGTTTTTGTTTATTCCAAAAATCAGCGACAGTCATGTAAATTCATGCTAATGGCATACTAATGTTTGGCAAAAAAGTGATCATTTCACTTGTGGGGGGCTGGGGTAACGTTATGCCAGCCCCTCGTGGCTTTTTATAAATTACTCGTAAAAAAGTGTCATGCAAATACATGCTAATGGAATGCTAATTAGTGACCTATTTTTTTTAAAAGTTCAATGGGGGGCAGTGTAATGTACGTCTATTTGAATTTGATTAAATGTGATATAATTTAATGCAATGAACTATCGACATTCAATATTAAATAAATTTAGATATATTTACCTTTAAAAAGTCCAACAAATGTGGAATAGACAATGTTTGTTTAGGTAGTTTTTTTTCCAGTGGTTCAATAAGCTCTGGCTGTGGTAAACTCATACCTCGAAAAAATTCGTTCATTTTGAAAATGTGCATGTGTCTGGCTATTAAGTCACCTAAAAATTCAAATTAAATAATATTGTTAGCTATAATTGTTATTAATTATTATTATATAGATATAAAAAATTGTTGTGTTGGCTCGGGTAATCCAAAGAGTTTGAGCTATTTTAATAATATAGTAACACAAAATATTAAATTTTAATTTATATATAGGTACTTGTATTAAATATTAATGTTAATATGATATCAATATATTATATTATACAAATTATGAAGAATAATAATATGATAAGTCTCGTGTTAAAAAGTATTTGAAAATTAAATTAAACATTTTTTAAAAATTACCTTTTTAATATAAAATAAATTTATTATTTTAGAAAATTTTTAAATATATATCTATAACGACTAAAATATAAATAAAGTATAATTATAATTATAATTTATATAAAAAAAAAATTCCGTTCAAAATAATTTATCGAAAACAATAATATTCACATTTGAATTCTATATTAATTACACACTCGACACTATAATAACATCAGTTCCCATTGTAAATACGACTATAAGACCTATTAAAAAATAAAAGTGATAACGATTTTAAATTTTGTTTTTATACTTTATATAGATTAAGATTGATGACGAATGACGATCATATATAAACATTATGTATTCAAATTTAGCTATTTGATGCAGTGACCTACATGCATAATATTTCATACTGTTTAAAATGGATTATTGGTACTATTTAACTAGCGAGTGATATTGGCAGGTTTGTACACACTACACACATTCTCGACATAAACATCATAATATTATGGTTGTTACTCATTATTCAAAGTTTGATGTAATAACAGGAATAAATACATCACAACAAGATAGACGGCTGCAGGGACGTGCTCGTGGGGGGATGAGGGTGTCATATCTCCCCCATGAACTTTTTTTATGCATAATTTATAGTTCTCCAATAGTTTTGGTTTACTCAGAAAAAAAATATAGTGTGTAATGTGTACCTACCTATAAATAATATATTAAACTTACATGTATATTATGTATTTACGAATGGGAAACATTTATTTATTAACATTTTAATTTGAAAGTCTAAATTTATTAAAAAGTTTGAAGTTAAAGTTGAAGATTAAAATGTTTATTCTAAGTTTTTCAGGGGGATAACGTAAATTAAAATATAAATACAGTGGAAGGGGGTGTGGGGGCGAAGCCACCCACGGGTCTGTGACAAGTCAAAACTGAATATCCCCCTCCTTTCGAAAAAGCTGAGCACGTCACTGGACGGCTGTTTAATATTATTATTGTATACATAATTTGTCAAAAAATACGTATAATAATTTTATGTGACAGATTACAATTATATGTACTTTAAAATATACGTACACAAGTAATATAATTATGTTAATATTATCAAATACGATGCACGATGCAATAGCACGAAATACCTATTTTAAATCATATAGATAGATAAATTACATTTTATCAACGACCCTGCACGCGTCTCTCTCAAACAAAACACCGTAATCGATAATGACAATCAGCACTGTTGCAGTGTCGCTGCAATTTGCAATAATATATTATAGAAACGCATATAACACATATATTATGTATACATACGTCGTACACCTAACCAAATACCCATCACCACCCTTCAATAAAGCCGAGAGGAAATTGCTTCTGGCGGGAGCGTTTCCATGCCACTGACACGATAAATACATTACATTATTAAACTTTGTAAACTATTAATATGAGATTATTCTAGCTGGCAAAACTTTGAATTTTAGATGTCTGAATAATTATATTTCATTATTAAATTCGATTAAAAAACCTTGTGATTGTTATAATGATAAATTTTTATGTGAAGATAATTTTGCAAAAAAATAAACCGCAACATTTTTAAACAGATTTTAAATATTATATTACATTGTCGAGTTTGCTATACGGTATAGCCTATATACCTTATTAGCACTCCAAATTACAATTATGAATTAAGTATAGATATAGGTACATATTATATTTGATAAAGTGTTAGTAGGTACCTATTTATGGCATTTATGAATTTTATGATATTTTCAACTTGTCAAGTACAATGAAAATGAGTGACATTTTATAGAAATTTGGGATTAGTTTCTCCGTGTCTCGATATGCAATTTTAATATCACGTATAATTTGACCACGAAGGGGGAGGGAATTTAAAATAAATACACTCAAATATACTTCAAAAATTATTAGTTCTGTAGATCCAAATAAAAATATATTTTTTAAAGTAAATAATTTTAATAAATATTTTAATATTTATGTAAAATAAGTATTCAAAATTATTCAAAACAGTATAATGTCTCAGAAATAAGAAAGCATAAGGCAAATCAATATGCCTAATATTATTCGTAGAAAGTATTTTGAATATTATATAGGTAGAAAAATACCATTCAATACACAAATTCTGTATTATAATATATATTGTCCTTGTCCTATCCATACGTAGTTATTGATCTAGAAAAATTTTGAAATGAATTTGTAGTATCCTTTATATAGTTTCCATTAAAACAAAAATTCAGGGGCTTATTAAAAGTTATCCTAGTATCTACCTACAACGAATACAATATCTATTTAAAATATGTAAAGAATAAATTATTTTACCATTTATACCTAAGGTGAACTACGAAAACTTTTTCAATATTATTTTATTTTTGTTTTTAATAAATAAAAAGTAACTAAGTTATTTTACCTAAAGTAGATCTTATTAAGTACAGTTGGTCAACATCGGATTTTCCTGGCCACAAAGCTTCTCCTCTTATGAGTTCCGCGCCAACGCAACCTGTAAACAATTAAATGCTCATACCTATTTAAAAACCAATAACGGCAATAACACATTTTAATAATATTAATGAGTATTTATTCATTATATGAGGCACTTAGATTTAAAATAAATAATAATAGTTGTTTTAATTTTATTTGCATTTAATCTGTAGTATTGATTTATTGTGACGTTTTTGTTGTGAATTGATAACGAACTATCTTCGAAAAAACATATACGTCTATGAAAATGAATTAAATTTAAACTATTCTTACATTTAGGTATATCAAAAATTACCCTTTGACGTCCTTTTTCTCTGAAAAAAACTTATTAAAATAAACTTTTGTTTCTATATAATCTAATATTGTTGCTATTTAAATTTATAATTGCCTTTTTCAAAAACATCGAATACATAAAATATTTGAATAATTAAATTAATTAATTAAATAATTATATAGCGTTTACACATTATTGCATTATTTTAGTATTTACCGATTGCCCAAACATCAACCGAAGGACCATATAATGTATCACCAACTAATAATTCAGGAGATCTATACCATCTGGTAGCCACATAATCAGTATAATTTTCTCCGGGATCTGTAAAAGATTTTTTTTTTTTAATAAGAAATTTAATAATTAGTAATTGTGTTATACATATTAATTTAACGATAAATAATTCAATCGCTTATTATATTTTAACATCAGTAATTATTATTATTTTTTTTTTTGAGATCTAATAATTTTTCTTATCAAGTTACTTACTAATTCAAGTAAAATTTTTATATATTATACAAATTTATTAACTTAATCATTGTGAAAAATGAAAAATATAAATGATCCACAAATTAAAATAAACATAGAAATAATCTGTAAAACGAAAACGATACTTAATTGACAAATTGTATATACCTATTTAATTTATGAATATCGTTTTATTGAAATTATATTAATAATATTTTATTGACTATGAATTTGTGAAATTTTTTTAAACTAGGTACACATGTAATAAAAATAATAATAGACTATTATATTATACGATTAAAATATATATTTTTCAATTGTTTAAAAATTTAAAATATATCATATAATTTAATATTACACTATTTATACTGACTCATTAATCTTGCAAATCCAAAGTCACAAAGTTTCACCACGCCTTGAGAAGTGAGTAATATATTTTCCGGTTTTATATCTCTATGTATACAATTGTGTCGATGACAGTATGCAACGGCTTGTAATGTCTGCCAAATAATTTGCTTAGTAAATATTTCTGGACAGCCATACGGATGTCTTTCAAGCTCGTGGAGTACTGTGTGCTCACAAAACTCAAACACCAAATGAAGTTTTCGTTTGCGTCGGAACACCTCCAGCAAATTCACCAAATTTGGATGTTTCAATGTCTAGAATATCCATAATTTTGTTATAAATGTATACGCTTTAAAAAATAATAACTACTGGTTTCACGGTGAATAATATAATTATATATTTGGTATATTACAAATATAATATACACATAAAAATTAATTTCAATTTATAAAATTGTCAGATTTACTTAACACACTTTTTATATTAAGAAAGTATACCAATAATAATATTATTAAAATTATTAATATTTTATGTTACGCTGTTTCGCTGTTACGAAAAAATAAACATATACTATCTAAACTCTAACAATATAATATGTATGAACTATAAATATGATTATATTATAATATTATTTATAAATCATGTTCTACAATCTACATATATTTACGGACAGAACGATATCGTTGAATTACGTAATATAACATAAAGTTGATGCTATTTATTTAAATTTATTTGTTTTTCTAAAATATTTTATACAGATTTAAGAGAAAGTCAATTACCAAATAATGAATCAATTAGGGACTATACCTACTCGTATATAACTTAAGTTTTGAGAGCTATTGGCTATCTATTTTTAAGATACGCTAAAATATCAACAAACTTATTATACAAGTATGTATTCAATAGCAATACTCATATTATGTGTTTTATTTTAAATGGCATAAAAGAAATAATAATATATTTGATATGTTGAAATATTTTATACTGAAACAAAATAAAAAAGGAACTTAAATGGCTATGGTAAAAACATAGAATGTATCTCTAGGTGTAGTTATATGGATTTGTGGTCTTGTGATTGATGTAATTTTAATTTTTTAAGACTTACCTTTAGCATGCGTATCTCCCGTAGAGCAATTTTACGAATTAACGGATCGTCTTCGGATTCAACAAATTTTTTTATAGCTACTATGTGACCATTCTCTCGATTTCGGCATTTAAAAACCATACCGTAACTCCCTTCACCCAATTTGCCCAGACGCTCGTAGCGTTCCATCAATTTCAACTTGGAGCTGGATCCATGTCTGAAATGTAAAAATTGTGTATAATTTATTAAAAACTTTATAAATAATTAATTTTAAAATTGCAACTGAAAACAACTATTCATTCTATCATTAAAATAATAAAACAATCAAATAATTTATTTAAAAAAAAATCTTAAAATATATTTACTTATGTGTTCATTCTTAATCAGTGATAACGAATAATCAGTTTCAATTTTTATTTAATTTTTGATTATTTTAGAATAAGTTTTGAATTTATATATTTTTGATGAATGGGTCATAATCATTTATATTTTATTATATTATATATTGATGAAATTTATTTTTGTACTTATTATTTTCTATACACTTTGATAGGTATGTTATATATACACTTCGAGAGAAAAACTATAATTTTCAAAATTGAATGTGAAATACAATTGCATGAGATAGTTTGATTTGAATGTATTTATATTTGTCAGTAGGTAGTAGAAAATAAACATTTTAACGAGACAAAATTCTCCATGCTTTACGTATAATACAAATACTGATTGGCTAAATGAATAGCAATGTAATTACTTTATTTAAAATTATTCTATAGAATTCTTATACATAATTAATATTGATATAAATTAGGTATTATAAAATAGAATTATTAAAAATATTATTAAACCTTTAAGGTAATACATATGTAGTTATTACTGTACTATTTTTTTTTCGAAATGTATATATTTTTTTCTTAATCAAATTATTGAAATAAAATGACGTTCATTTTAAATTAAAAGTTAGATAGGTAAGTAATGTAACTTACCTGTAAAATATCTAATTTAAATATTTATATAGGTATTTATTTTAACTATAACACATAAATAATATTTTATTAATTTAAGTGTTTTGATCAGTTATAATTAGTTTTAACATACATTTCATTAATTATACCCATATAAAAGTTATATAAATTAGATTTAAAATAGATTTAGTCTATAATAATTGGTACATCTTGTAGTAATTTTTTTTTTTAATTAAAAATCTATACAAAACTACTGTCCTGAATAGAATACAAGTTGATAAAATTAAAGTTTAAATAGGTATGCCAACAAGATTTTATTTTAATGAACGTCTTTAAAAAAAATTAATCTTTATTAATCCTTAAATTATAAATACAAAACAAAAATGTAGAAATAAATTTTGTTATTTTTCAATGTACCAACCTATGATAACTACCTATGAATGAAATATTTATAGATTTAACTAATTTAGTGTTAAAATAATTGTACATTAGATGAATTAATAATTAATAATTACTTTATATATATATGTGTATGTGTATGTGTTCTAAAACACAAAAACTATGTTACGTAAAATATTTATAATTACTCAACTGACATTACAATATTATACATTACCTATACACGGAAAATTTGTAAATTTTCTCATTTGTCTACTTTATTAGTAAAATTATTGAAAAAAGATTTTTACCTTCGTGGAAGCAGCGGCAAGTTATAACCATACAGCCACAGACTTTTATCGGGCAAACATTCGCCCATATATAAGTAAAAGTTACGACTCCAACAGCAACAGCAACTTCACAACAAAAGGCTGAATCAATATTATTGATTGTTAGGTCACTGTGGTTTGTTGTTATTTCGGTAAAGTAGTTGTTACGTTGAATAAATTATTAGTAGGTACACATAATCAATTACTAAAATTCTACTAACATATTACAGTTTCTTATATTCATATAATCATATACGAATGAATAATGATAATGTGGTAAATTTAAAATAGTTTTTGTACATTCAATTTACACCATTAAAAATATTAGAGAACTTCATCGTCCAATCACTAACTAATTTCATTATACACTGTATTATATTTGTATAAATTATAAATATATATATTCAATATTGTTGATTTTTGTTATCAAGATGATAGATATCTAAATATGTAATAATAAATATCAGTAAAGCATAATTTAAACTAATTTATCATATTATAATATGTGATAAATTATAAATTATAAATTATGCACAGACGCAGTCTTATAACCCGTTTAATATATTAAATACACATGCATAATATTGTATACACAACATTATAATTTAAAATATAGGATACAAGCCATAATTCATCAGTGTACGGATTAATTAGAAACCCTCTCTCTTGACGCCTTAGACCAAAAAGTTATCATTTTAAAATTGATTGTAAATCTCAGAAAAATTTTAGAGCATTACCTAATTTGTTTATACATTCATTTAGAAAATACAAATAAATAATATTAAATTCTAAGGTATTTTTTTTTTCTTTAAATGTATATCTTTAGACGAAAATGTTCGATAAAAACAATATAATTATAATATGGACGGTAAAAAATCACAACCATAATATTTTAGTTTAGTTAAGTATCTTCAACTAAATCAGAAATTACTTTTGTATGCGTACTAAGGTGATATTTTATTCTTGGAATGCAATCAAATAGCAAAGCGTGGTAAAGAATACAAATATTTTAACACCCATATCTACCAAATACAAATTTAAAAATACGCTTTAGCAATAACTACTTATATATTATTACATGACACCTATATGTTACCACCTGTGGCCATAAGTGCGACTCACACAATTTGTGTAGGGAGCCGGGTGGGGTAAGGGGGTAAAAATATTTTATTTCATTATAACTACGATAGGTTACGTAAAATCTGAGCTATGTATGTGTAGTTATACATTTATAATAATTAATAGATACATATACAAAAACTCAAATATTCAATCATTAATTGATAGTGCATCTCCAATAAAAACACCTTGCCAAGGTATTACTTTATGTTTATAGGGCGGTTCCTCAAATATGCTCAATGATATTTTTATAAGCGTTTAAATTTAAAATTTTGATGAGAATCGTAAAATTGCATTATATTTTAGTATTAAATTCATAAAAAATGTTTTTTTATATAATATTATATAAGATTTCAAAATTAAATAAAAGATTTCTCAAAGTATATTGTACCTTTAAAAATAAAAATATGTTTCCCGGAAAGTCAATTAAATTTTTTATGAGTATTTGAAATTCAAATTTTTACGATATTGCACATTCACCTGTAAAATAACTATTTCTCCTAAAACAATTTTTGATATTTTGTTATAATTCAAAACGAATAATAACCGTAGATATTTGACATTTTCACTAATTGTTTATATGACCATTTTCTATTTATGATAGTATTTTAAATTTTAAATTATCTTTAGACTGTTAATATAATACATATTTATTAAATTTGTTAAATTATAAATGTTAAATCTTTATAGCTAAGGTTTGGAAATTTAATACCTACAGAGTTTTTCATTAGTTATTTATATTGAAATCAAAATTTTTAAGCACCTATGTATGCATAATTATTTTATAGACATTTAAATTTCAAAATTGAATAAGATTAACAAGTATCTAAATCATGAACAACAATATTAATTATTTTGTTTATATAAATTAAAAATATTTTTCATTAGTACTTAAAACTACCTATAAAATAATAATTTATTATTATATTATAATATATATTATTATACACACTATGGCATTTTTCAATGCAATATTTTGACAACAATTAATTCAACTATATATATATATATATATATATATATATATATATATATATATATATATATATATATGTATGTGTGTGTGTGTGTGTGTGTGTGTGTGTGCATGTATGTGTATATTATATATCTCTAATGACTCTAATAGTAAAATAGATTACTTTAATAGAAATACTCAAGTATAAAAAACATTACATACAAATATGAAATATATATTTAGTGATATACTATGTTACTATTTGGCTAATAATTTTTAGTGAATCATGGTTAACCATAAATATTATATTTTGGATAGTCAGACTTAAATCCTGATCTATATAATTTTTCAAGTCTTGATAAGTATCATTAAGTTATTTTATTTTTAATAATAAAGAATCAGTTTTCTCATACGATAAATTTTCATATTTTAGAATTTAGATTCGCGTTACACTCATACTTTGCAATATTGAATTCCAATTATCGATATTTTGTAATTTATAGATAATTTTAATAATTTCATAACTGCTGTGACAAATGACAATAGTATAATTAGTAATAAATTAGTTATTTTTTTTTAACCGCATAACTTTTGGTAGCAGAAATACGAAAGTTTAGACATAGGTATAGTACAATTTATGTGCAAAAATTTGAACTTATCGTAAAAAAAATATACCTACGTGGTACATGGCTACATCACGATGACAACAATTTTTTTTCCTAAAATTAACCATTTTTATAGAACTGATAAAACAGGTATAGGAGCGGAGCAAGAGAAATAAATAAAAATATTAAAAAACATGTTCAAGAAAGCCAATAGGTATATAACCTGATACGAATATTATACATTTATAAATATACCGCATGTATCAATCTCAGTAATATCTCAAATAATTATTAATTCTCATGTAAGTATAAAGAAGTCGCTCAAAAAATTATTAAACGTCAAAAATGAAACAATGATGTATATTGGAACCAAAAAAAGCAGTTTAAATTTAAATTGATATACTATTATTCGTGGGTATAATATTATCAGGTGATTGATTTTTATCAAAAAACTACGTGACATTATATTGTTTATGATTAATGACAATTTTACAATAATTTAACTATTGGTTAAAAAATGGAAATTTTAAAATATATCCAAATATTTTTTACTATTAAACGTTATACATGGTTTAATTAAGTGAGAAAGTGACACGATTTTTGTTATAATACTTGCACACTTTAATGACATCAAAAAGAGAAGAACATTATGTTAAAATATTTAAACTTTTAATTGAATTCTGCAATGAAAATAATAAAAAAAATGATGAAAATCGAAACCGTAATTGACTTTTATTTAATGGGTGCAATTAATGTATTAAATAGTGTGTTTTGTTTTTACTTATAAAATATCGGCATGTTTTTTCCAATTACATCACAAAACATTTTCAAAAAACTTTAAAGTCTTGATCTCTCTTCAAGGTAATCAAATGATCCATAATTTAATTTATATTCGCAAAGCAAATACGTTTCTTGGCATTTTTAACAACTTATATTATTTGTATGCAATTATCATTTTTTGCAATTTTAAATTAAATTAACTATAAGATTCTGAACAGAGTGACTATAAATACGATAACGTTGTAATGATTTTACAATGATGTGTTTTTTGTGTATGTGTGCACGAAGTAGTCTATAAAAGGCATCAATTTTAAATGTTGAGAATAGGTATTATAGGTTGGATAAAAAAGGTGATCTATTTTTTACTTAAATAGTGTAAAAGTTAAATATTATTACCACTTTACCAAAATAGTTAAGAATAATAAACAAACAATCGGGAATTTTTACGTAAAATCTGCAGTTTTTGACAAAATGTATTCAATTTTTTTGTTGTACCAACCTACTTTAAGATACAAGATATTTAAAATTTTAACTAAATGTTTATATGATTATTTTCTATTCATGATAAAATTTTCAAAATATTTTGAATTTTTGAGCTATTTCTAGGAGTGATAAATTTTCGATTTTTTTAAAAAATGTTTTCTATAAATGTCGATTATAAATTATTTGCTGTGACAAAATTTTTGAAAATTTAACACAAAATCCTATTTACCATCCTATATTTATATATAAATATGTATATTATAATGTTACGTGTATTTGAAGTTCAAGTTTTTATAAAATTCTTTAAAATCACGAAAATTTACAAATTACAAGTATTTTGTAGTAAAATGTTAAAACTTCAATTGTTTTAGCTAAGATATGAAAATGTAAAACAATGTTCATCATAAATAGTTCAAACCGTAACTAAAAAATTATCAAAATAAAAGAACATAATTATTTTTTGTATACAAGGTGATTCTTTTATCATAAAATACTCATTATTTCAACAGTATCGACTTTTTTCAATTTTTTTTTTTTTCAAAAATTGTATGTTCTTCTAAAATTGCATGATAACACGTTCAGAATTTATTATAAATCACAACATTTTAAATTTAATATTATTTAATAATTAATAACCGACGATACAATAATTATACTAAATTATTAACTGGCAATTGCCAATATAATATCATATAGTGTAATTTATCAACATTTTGACTATAGATTATTTAATTTTCTAGATTTCCGCACAAAAATTATTTTACACAATATGTATATATTATGAAAAATATGAAAAAACTTGAATTGGAACTTTTTCCATTTTTACCGGTGACCGGTTTCCGCATCGTCGAAACGAGTAGTCAGCAAATCGGATGTCACATGTAAGCTTTTTTAAAAAAAAATTGTAGATTTTATATGGGTAGATTTTTTTTAAAGGTATTGCTAATAATTTAACTTTATTAACATTTTTTTCTGAGATCTACATAATATAAGTGTCATGATTAGGGAACTGATTTTAATTTAAATAAATATTTTTATATAGTTTTAACATCGAAAAGTTTTTGACATATGTATACTTTCATTTAATTTTGAATAACATAATAAGCTCTGATACTAATTTTATTTTAAATATTTTACCTCGTATTTTACAAATAAATCAATAATAATATTAAAATATAATATTTTACAAATAAATATTCGTAGGTAATTTGTATTATTGTAGAATTTTCTGAAGGAATTGGAGTTTTAACGAATTATAAATTACAAAACATATTGAGAAAAAAACCCAAGATTAAACGCCGTAATGTCGATAAGGGATATAGTAAAGCAAAACTAAAAAAAAAAAAAAAAATTAGAAATATAAATAATATAATACAATTCAAAAGAATTAATATGTATGAAAATGCACCATACAGTGCCCATAGGCTGTAAAAAAATTGGTTCCACCACTTAAAAAAAATATTATACACATTTCTCTAATCGATACTTGAATAAATAATAAAACATTATTTTAGGTTTATTAGCCACAACAAAATATATTTTAGATATATAAAAATATAAAATAATCATAATATTATAAAAAAAGTTGGTAAGTGAGTATCGCTCTGCTGTACATTAGGGGATGGGGTGGACCTCGGACTAGGGTAGGTTAAATTTGAATGCAATGATAGGTATCATTGTATACGAAAAACGATTCTGAACGAAGATGATTTGTCAGTTTAGGATATATTATATTTAAATATTGTCAAATATTCTATTTTGAAACAAATAGTATAGTTTTTATACTAGTTTTTATGTTACTATGGTTACTATAGCCAACATTCGCATTATGAGCGTATGAAATTTAATTTAAATTTTGACATATTTCGTATAAATTCGAACTTTAAACACTTATAAAAAAAAATTGTGACTAACGATTTCGGATTTTTTTTTATCACTTTAAGAACAACTTATAAGAAACCTTGTATTAAATTTTCAAGATTTTCTGGCCACCCAAAAAATTTTTATCGGCATTTGAAGAAAAAAAAACTTAGAAAAGTCGAAAATTTCAATTGTCTATTTGTAGCTTAAAAATGGTCAAAATATTTTGAAAATTTAACTGTAAAGAGATAACCATAATATAAACATTTGGTGAAAATTTCAAGTATTTAAAATAATTCGTTTTTGAGTTACAGCAAAATCAAAAAATCGATTTTGTCGAAAAGTGGTTTTTCCGTAAAATTTCCATTTTTCTGTCATTTTTTTTTTGTTTTTCTCGATTTTTTTTTGAAAACTATTAGAAAATTTTAATTTTGACCCCCCTAAAGTACCAACTAGATTCAATTCCCTATTCAAAGAGGGGCTGAAGTCAAAAATCGGAGCATTATTACTGCTCCAAATGTTGGAGTCGGACACAAAAAAAAAAAAAAAAACACACATCATAGTAAATGCAATACATTCATCACTTCGTTCAGAATCTAAAAATAACGAACCATTATTTTATACTTTTCTTTTTTTTTTTTTGCTTTTTTATGGTAAATGTGTTAATATAATATCATTAAAATCTAATTTTTCAACCAATTCTGCTTCAATGTTAAATATTGCGGAACAATTGCAGTTTAGCTACCACGCGATTTTTTTCAATTTTTTTTTTTTTTTGAAACGTATGTATTTCAACGAGTTAAGAACAACGATGCAAAAATAAATTTACGCAAACCGTTATTTTGGAAGTTACAGCCTTCCAAAATTTGCGTTTTTAGTTTTAAACGCATTCGTGCAACGCTGTACCTACAGCATTGCCGCGTGGCGTTTGAGTTTATACTATACTAAAATATTTAAGAGATTAAGACACATGTTTCACAAATAATGCAGACCGCATACTGCCGAGTGCCAATTAAGGTGATTTCAAACCCGACCGAAACATTAGGTACGAGTTTATGACCTACCTACGATTTTTATATTAATGTCTTAATATTCTTTTAATAATAAATTATCCGCGTAGTTATCACGTAATTGGGAATATCTGTTACACAAATATACTTATATATATTTTTGGTACCATAATTTTTAAAACGTCGATTTACCTAGTTATAGCTAACAAAGTTATTTCGTAGTGTGAACAGTGATCACACGTTTTGCGGCATTCGTCGCTATGCTCCTCGACGCCGTCGCTCCGCTCAGCAAGTCGAAAATATCCTTTGACTTGCTATGCAACACCACCTCAAGTAGGTCACAGGGTAATTACCAATTAGTTATTACAGACTTGATAGAGAGTTAAGGTAACATAAGTATTTAAAATATAAAGGTTATCTGCAAAATCTTTTTTAATTTAAAACGGAATTACTGCAGTTTATTCTATTTTATTAAAATACATTTAGAATCTGGGGATTTAGAATGTTCGCAGAGTGAGTTTTCATAACATATTCTTAATTTATTATTTTTTTTAATATTTGAATTAAAATGTATTTTCGATATATAAACGATAAACATTTATTGCTACTGGCTACTAATATTAACAAGTTACTATAATATTTATGTTGTTAAAATACATAGTAATAATAATATTCGTTTCGGTCTTACAGTTTATTATTACAGTCTAATTAAGCTGGCACACGGAGCGGTTTGACCGCGCGCGGTCGCGGTTTTTATCCACGGCGGAAAACCACTTACAATTAAACACATATTCATACGGGCAAAACCACGGCTGCTGTCCGCCGCGGACGATCGATCGATCATACTTTCCGTTCAAAGACCAATCCGTTTTCCATTCATCATCATTTCAGCTTGCAAACAGTCGACGAATTTGACACTATGGTATCGTGGACCAAACTGCCCAAACTGGTATCCGGTGTAATCCAGACCATATTTGGTGCATGCAAAGTAGCTATGAGTGAGTACTAAGTTTAGTTCAGTGGGTTATTAGGTTATTGGCGTTATTGCTCACGATTAGATACCAAGTGAAAACAGCTGAACGATTTGATAACGCTTGACACGTCGCCTTATCAGTTTTCATTAACGGCGATAATAATTATTGTATTAATTTCATCAGTAGAATGTAGTAGCTAGTGTAGACTGTAGAGTAAAATACAGACGTTGTACTGGCCACAGGGCAGTGGGAAATTACCAATCACTTTTGAAAGTTCATTTACTTGTTAGTTGTTGATAGTTAGTTTTTTCTCTAATGTTCAAAGACAAATAATTTTTTATTTTTATTATACTGTATACAAATAATATATTAATTAAACCTGGGGGGAGCTGGCGACCCCTACGGGATCGCGGGGGGGAGAGCATACCTGCCCGTCGGCAGCCGATAACCTAAACTAACCGCCCTACCTAACCTACCGCCTCCGCGTGGCATTAAAGTATATAATTATTATGTACCTAGTCGTTATTCCGCGCATACGTAAACACGTAAAATCGCAAACTTTAGAAAGATATAACTTTCAAAATAGTGATTTGCGCAAATTTTTACAACGCCACTTTAAGACTTAAGTAGGCATCGGGTTAAAATACATTTGAAAAAATGTAAAAATGTAAAATGCAAAAAATGTGACTGCGCGTGTATCGGCATTCGAACTGAGCATGAATACATTTTAGATGATCGGTTGTCAGATGATAATTTTGAACATATAATAATTGAAATTAAAATTTTTATTTTATTTTATATACAGATTCTCAAATGTTGATTTTATTAACTGCATAAACTAAGTTCTATAAGGATTATTTAATTAACATTATTTTTCATTTTGAAACTTATATTTTAGTAAGACAAAGAATAGCATAGGAATACATTTTCATTAGTTAAAGTTTAATTTAAAAAATTATAAAAGTACACTAAAATATTTTTAGAAAATAAGTCTTATTTTGAAATATAGGTACACTTATTAATATTAATTTTTTACGCTTTAGTCAGTTATCCTTATCAATCATATAATTTCTTTATTTAGAAAATTTGCACAGCTTGCCTACCAATCAATACTAATATTTATTAGATATTTAAATATGCATATCAGTATTTTAGTTTAAGTTTTCAATTAGTTGTTAATAGTAACATTAGTAACTATATGGGGATTAATTAAATATTTAAATATATATTTTCATTTCAAACTATTAAGTCATAAATTAATATAACATTAAAATAAAATTAAAATGCCGCTACACTAGCATTTATTTTCTCTGTGACTGTCTATCTTTCACATAATATAGCAACAAAAATACTCCGTATTTCCACGATTACGACTTTCTGGTTCAATTTAGGGCTAAAGCACATATTATATATTATATAAAGAAAAGTATTTCCTGTGCATTGACCGGAAAGATTTTTAATATTTACAATTTTCAACAAATTATTAATGGTTAAAAATAATCGAAATTATTTTAAATTAAAATATGCTTTAAAAATCTATTCGATCAATGCACACAAAATACTCTTTTTTATAAAATATATAATAGGTGCTTTTGCACAAAACTGAACCAGAAAGTCGTAATTGTGGAAATACGGAGTATCTTTGTTCCTATATTTATTTTTTTTAACCATCAAATTACACTTATGGCAATAATTACACTAAATAATAAATATGCACTATTTTGTAAATTAAGTAAATAGTTCATATTGTATTATGTATAATTCTAATTTTAATAAAGGCTGCCAATTCACAATAGAAGTAAAAACAGTAAATTCAAAGCATCTACTTATACACAATTATTGTTTTAAAGCATGTTATTTTTTTCAATATTTCACCATAGTTTTAGATTCTGAACGGAGTGATGAATGTACTTATTGATTTTATAATGACATTTGGAGCAGTAAAAATGCTTTGATTTTTTTATTTCAGCCCCTTTTTGAATAGGAAAATTCATCTAGTTGGTACTTTGGGGAGTAAAAAATAAAAATTTTCAGTAGTTTTCAAAATCGTCGGGAAAAATCCTGAAAAAATAACGGAAAAACGGGAATTTTTACACATATAACCACTTTTCGACAAAATCGATTTTTTGATTTTGCTGTAACTCAAAAACGAATTATTGTAAATATTTGAAATTTTCAACAAATGTTTATATTATGGTTATCTATTTACGGTTAAATTTTCAGAATAATTTAACTTTTTTTTTTAATTATTTGCGGACAATTTAAATTTTTGATTTATTTAAGTTTTTTTCTTAAAATGCCGATAAAAAAATTTGACTATCCAAAAAATCTTTAAAATGTAATACAAGGTTTACTATAAGTTTTACCATTGATTATAAATACTATAGATCGCTAACTGCAATACAAAATAGGCTGCGCGGAAATTATTTCCGATAGAGCGCGAGAAGGTATTATTTTTGTCTACAATAAAATTAATATTACATTTTCTAATAATTGTCTGCCGCATCGTATCACCGCCGACCGCGGGGTTGCACGTCATCGTCAACCGTCGGCGCCGTTGCGCGTCGTCCGGTTTTGACTCGCTCCCGCTACCACATTCAGCAATCTCAAGTCGAACAATTATTTAATATTTGCGCCCATTGGTTACCCACTCACGCTATAGTAGCACCATAGACGCAACTAGATTAACATTTTTGGGAGGGCTAAATTACTTACCCATTTTATGTGAACCGTGATGGGGGCTTTGTATTTTTGTACTTGGGTATTGTTTTAATTTCTACGTACAAACAATATTTTGCGAACTATGATAGGTATTTATAATCAATGGTTATACTTATCGTAGTAAAAAAAATAAAAAATCGTTAGTCACAATTTTTGTTTATAAGCATTTAAAGTTCAAATGTTTACGAAATATATTTATATCGCAAACATTTGCAAGGAATTTTAAAGTTGAAAATTCATAAAAGTTTTATGATTTATACTTAAGATTCAAAAATCCAATACAAGGTTATCCATAAGTTTCTTCAAGTAAGTGTAAAAAAAATTCCAACGTCAATATAGAAAAAATGTTATGAGCGTATGAAATTTAACTTTTTACAAAATCGCGTAAAATAAAGATATATTACAATTTAAATATAAGTAATTGTACCACCAGGTTCTGGTATTGTACATCAAGTGAACATAGAATATTCAGCACGTGTCGTTTTCACTGATAGCGATACTAACAAGAAATACACTTTTTTGATTTACCCAAATTTGGTGTTGAATATGGTAATGTAAAAGAATATACATTATTTAATATTTCATATGCGACAAAACAAAAGCATATTTTATTTTAGATCAACTGCCATTTTCAATCAGAGTACTTTTACAGTCTGCTGTTAGAAATTGTAATAATTTCCAAGTTACTGAAAATCATGTGCAAAATATATTGAAATGGAAAACTAATCAAACAATTAAAGGAGGTGTTGAAGTCGTATTTAAATACCCGCTAGAGTCATTTTACAAGTAAACAATTTATTTAAAAGTTAACTCGTTAGTTTTTAAATTAATTTCGCAAGTAATTTACAGGATTTTACTGGTGTACCAGCTGTGGTGAATTTTGCTGTCATGAGAGGGACACATACTAGTTGCGGACAAATTATTTTAGGTCAATATTATAACATAACAATTACGGACACACGTTTCGTTGTCATAATACTAATTGCGTACAGAGATTATTTTTAATAAAAACCACGTGAGTTGCGGACACAAATATTTCCCTTCACCACTTTTCAGGACTTAGGACAAGCTACCAAAAATTGATAGGTGGAGTTAAAAATATGTATGTCTTGCAAAAGTGCAATCGTTATTTTTAAAATTTTTTAAAATTAAGTTACTATATTATATTATATTATATTATTACTTAAAGTTTTAACCTAACTTTTTAAGTTTTTCACTATAAATTTTTATACGGAAAAATAGAAAATAAACGAACAAAAAGATGATATTACGACAGATATTAAGCAAGCGAGTAAGGTTGTCGATAAACTGATTAAACATATTTTTTGACAGCCGTTTCAAAAGTACCTGCATAATCTTAACGCTGTTAAATAATATATATATTTCTATATAATATATAATGTATGTATATAAATCGTTAATATCGAACAGTAATTTCCCAACGTCCACAATCGTTAATATCAAAAATAATAATTGGATATTTGTCCGCAATTCGTATGTTACCTTTTTAGATTTCGTCCGAAACTCACATGGTTTTTGTCACTTTGTCCGCAATTCGGAAACACCGCATGAGAGATGCTGTCAAAACCTTAGGTGGTGGTCCCAAAAAAAGTTAACCCCGTGTGTCCTTCTGACTTAGGTAATTGATCACTCTATCCAAGCAGATTTTTTCTGAGAGCTGATGCACAACAAAAAAATGAAAATCTTGATTTTGAAAATAATAAACAAAGATTCACCTTTTTGAAGGTACTTTGATATTAAATTATTTAACTATATTAGATCTTTAATAATCAATAAATGAACTGTATGCGTAGGTATATTTTTAGTGGGGAGCTAGAGCTTTCAAGAACATGCCAATTGTACCACCAGGTTCTAGTATTGTACATCAAGTGAACATAGAATATTTAGCACGTGTCGTTTTCACTGATAAAGATACTAACAAAAAAACACTTTTTTGATTTACCCAAATTTAGTGTTGAATGTGGTAATGTAAAAGAATATACATTTTATTAATATTTCATATGCGACAAAACAAAAACATTTTTTATTTTAGATCAACTGCCATTTTCAATCAGAGTACTTTTACAGTCTACTGTTAGAAATTGTAATAATTTCCAAGTTACTGAAAATCATGTGCAAAATATATTGAAATGGAAAACTAATCAAACAATTAAAGGAGGTGTTGAAGTCGTATTTAAATACCCGCTAGAGTCATTTTACAAGTAAACAATTTATTTAAAAGTTAACTCGTTAGTTTTTAAATTAATTTCGCAAGTAATTTACAGGATTTTACTGGTGTACCAGCTGTGATGGATTTTGTTGCCATGAGAGATGCTGTCAAAAGCTTAGGTGGTGGTCCCATAAAAAATTAACCCCGTGTGTCCTTCTGACTTAAGTAATTGATCAGTGCCAATTGTACCACCAGGATCTAGTATTGTACATCAAGTGAACTTAGAATTTTTAGCACGTGTCGTCTTCACTGATAGAGATACATTATACCCAGATTATTTAGTTGGTACAAATTCTCACACAACAATATGATCAATGGTTTAGGAGTTTTAGGAATGGCTGTTGAAGGTGAACAAATTTAAATAGCAAGTTATTATTATGAAAAATAGTTTATATTTTAATGTTTATGTTACAATATTTAATACTTGGTCTTTCGCCTGGTTCGGGGTCAGTTACTTATTATCTTTGAGAGAACGGTGTTACCCCAGCTTTGATAGCACTTGGTTTTGACACCTACTTTGATCTCATTATTTAATAAATTGTAAATATTTTTTAAACGCGCGCTAAATTTATTTCAATTTTGTTATTGACTCGCCTTTTTTGTATTAATATTATAATAAATGAAATATAAAGTTTAAAACCAGCAAGTATGACATAAGTAATATTAATAAAGTAATTTGAATTTATTTATAAATATTTATTAATTATTATTAAATTATACATATGTGTAGTAAATTAAGCATTTTTCAACACTTGATTGAATCTGAAATTTCACTAGGGGCCCCGCTTCTATATAATACGCCACTGATGAATTGATAACATAAAGTATTTCATGGTAAAAACATTAAATTTCAAATGATTAATTAATATTAGTATTTTTTATAAGTCACTTTGTTAAGTTATAAGTATAAGATCTATTTAACGTTTTAATGAGCAGTGTAGAGGACAAACATTTTGCGAGGTACTCTCATAACTACTGCACTTATATTAGTCAATTTGTCAAAACTTTAAACATTTATTAGTCCTTAATAAAAATTCGTTTTTTATTTTTACATTGAAATATTCAAAAAAGATTATCTGCTTAGGAATTTAAAATTAAAATATATTATATTACCATTAAAAAAATTAATAAATACATATTTTTAATGGCACAGTCTGGTCAGTTATAAGTTATAAGTATTTTTTTTTCGGTGGGGGCTTAATTTTTGATAGCCAATTATAACTACAAACTAAGTTTGCATTATATTTCTGACAATATAATTATGCATATTAATATATTATCAAAGCGAGATAAAGTAAGTGTGATAGAACGGTGTTGCTTTATCACCATAATTCACAGACAATTAATGATTTTTTTAGCTATTTTCCATATTCGAGGCAGCGGGTAATCACGGCATCAAGCATATAAAAATGTATTTTCAATAGAGTTAATAAAATTATTGTAGTCTGACATTTCTGAGGGGAGCTTAAGCTCGTAGGACTCCCCCTGACTATGGCACTGATGAACGTTATTACATTAGTTACAGAGTTAAAATCACATACAATTTTAAAATATTCCATTTTTAAACGCTCCTTAAAATTGGTCACCAAATTTATTTATCTACTTAAACTGTTAAAAGATAAACATTTTTCGAGTACTATCAGTGGTCCGATTAAAAAAAAATATATATATATATATAATATATATTTTATTGAATTTAGTAGGTACATATTTTTAATAAATATAATTGATTTAGTGTATTATTATTTATATATTTTTAGGTAATTATAAAATTGGTAAGCCAGTATTTTTGAAAAATATTTGGCCATCTAAAGTATTGATCCAAGATATTGAAAAACAAACTGTAATTCCTGTAATGTTCCAAGATGTCTATGCTCACATTGAAAATGGTTCTAATGCTTGGCAATGTTTACAAGCCACAGATGGCCAATTATACCCATGGGATGTACCTATCATCTATTTACATTAAAAACTCTCCGTTTTTCAATGGCATGACAAACGTATAAACCATAACATAATAAATAGTATGAATAGTTCTCATAGTTTCAACACAAATATTTCTTGTTTAGACATTACCTGGCGTTCAATCAGTGAAAGGGGCCCATGTATTATTGTTTCTTGGTGATTCTGTAACAACTGATTACATTAGTCTAGCTGGTAGTATTGCAAGAAATAGTTCTGCAGTTCGCTATTTAGCTTCGAGAAAGTGAGCTTAAGTATTTTATTAATTTCAATAATTAGATATGTTAAAAAAATAAAATTACAATTATTTTTAGTATCACTCCTAAAGCCTTTAACTCTTATGACTCAAGACGTGTAAATGATGATATTATGACTAGATGAACGTTTGCTAACATAAAATTAGTAAATAAATTGGTGAAGAACACTGGACGAAAAACATTGCACATTCCTAGCACATATTCTTAATCTAATACTTTTTTGTTGAACTAATTATTATTTGTATATTTTTAGTTGGATGTCTTTGATGCAGCTCAAATGTATACTAAAAAGGGAAGACCACTCATTGCTATTATTGGCAAAGATTATGGTACAGGTTCATCAAGAGATTGGGCAACAAAAGAAACGTTTTTACAAGTAATATATTTATATAATTTATACTATTTTTAATATAGATTGCTTATGATAAGAATATTTTTAATTTTAAAATATGGTTTTTATTGTCTCTAGGGAATTAAAGCTTTAATTAATTTAATTAATTCCATTGCAATTCCATTCCGGAGAAAATACTGAAACATTAAAACTTACTGGTCATGAAATATATGACATAGATATTCCACAAAACTGCAAACCATTGCAAGAAATCCAAGTGAAAGTAAATAATAAATAAAAACAATGTTTTTGGCAATTAATTTTGTAGCTTATTTATTTATTTTATTTTATTAGACGAACACAGGTGTCACATTCAATGCCATTTTGCGTTTTGACACTGAAGTGGATATACTATATCATTAACATGGAGGAATTTTGAACTATATGATAAGAAAATTGGCGGGGCGCATAAAAAGATTTGAACGGCTGGCGTCCGCGAGGACATTGGTCTGGTATTCGTGGCGAGTTATATTATATGATGCAAGTCCGCCCGAGTCGTGATTATTTATAGACAATTTAAATTTTAAATATTTTTTTTTAGTATTTTTTTTTTAAATAACGATACAATTTTTTTGGCCTGCCAGAAAATCTTGAAAATTTAATACAAGGTTTCTTATAAGTTGTTCTTAAAGTGATAAAAAAAAATCCAAGATCGTTAGTCACAATTTTTTTTATAAGTGCTTAAATTTTGAATTTATACAAAATATGTCAAAATTACGAAAATTTGCAAGTAATTTTGTGGTTGAAAAATCATAAAATTATTTTCTTTTATAACTAAGTTTTGAAAATTTGGTACAAGGTTTTCCATACATTTTTCTTCAATTATCTGTAAAAAAAACTCTACCGGATTCAAACAAAAATTTTTTATGAGTGTTTGAAATTTAAATTTTTACAAAACCGCGTTAAATAACGGTTTAGCCTCAAACGATTTTTTATATTTGTTGTTATTCAAATAGTATAAGTCGTAAATACTTGAAAATTTTACCAGTTATTTAGATTGCCAATTTCTTTACGTGATTTGAATTTCAAAATATTTTGAATTTTATTGAGCTATTTATAGACATTTGAAATAATCTATTTTTTTAAATTTTTTTTTTATAAATGTTGATAAAAAAAATTTAGCTGGGACAAATCACTTGAAAATTTTATTGAAGGGTCCACATAACTTGTTCTAACTCTCATTCAAAAATTATAAAAATACATACGCACAATATTTTTTTATTAGCATTTGAAGTTCAAATATTGACAAAAATTCGTCAAAATCATGAATATTTTTCACTATTTGGTAGTTAAAAATTTATAAATATTTTACTATCAAAAGTTAAGAATTGAAAATTTAATACTATGCTGTCCATAAGTTAAGCTTAGAATAATTATAAAAAAGTTTGAGGATTATTCAATTTAAAAATATTTATGAGTGTTTAAAGTTTTAATTTTAATTTGAAATCAAAAATACACGTGTAAAATAACGTTTTACTAATAAATAATTTTCGATTTTTGTTATTTTTAAAAAATTATTTCACGTAAGATCTTAAAACTTTTATACTTAAATGTTTGAATTTGTTCCAAAATAGAATATATGATAATATTTAAATATAATATATCCTAGACTGACAAATCATCTCCGTTCAGAATCGTTTTTCGTATACAATGATACCTATCATTGCTAGTGGCGGCTCGTAGTAATTTAGCACAGAAGTGCGATGAAAAAATTTAAGAACTATAATACATCCCACAAAAAATTAAAATGATAAAATAATAAAATTAAATTAAACACGTCGCACGTCGTTGCTGTCCGATTTGGGCGACAAAATTCACCACACATCATAAGCTTCTATAGCCGCCGCGCCGTCATGATGATATAATTATTACTTGTATATTATTATTATTCCTATAGTTTATAGGAGAAACCAGTATTTTTTTGTACGATTCACAATATCGCACAAGCTGCAGCATTGCATAGGCCTATATAGCTAATAGCTATCCATTATGTACCCGTATAATAACATCGCCAATTCGTAACGATATTCTAATAAACTATGAAAATAATTTTAATAATAATTAAAAATATATTTAATTGTTAATTTGTTAATTTACAATTTTATACTATGTACTAAAATATGTACCTATTTATTTTGTAAATATATTTGTACTATAAATTGTTAACTTCTGTAGGGAGTGCGACCGCACCATCGCACATATGCACGAGCTGCAACTGACATTGCATACCTGCCCTAGTCCGAGGTCCACCCCACCCCCTAATGTACAGCAGATCGATACTCACTTACCCGCTTTTTTTAATAATATGTAGCTGGTAATAATTTATATTAATATATACAAATATACGTAGATACATTTTAATTGTAACCTAATGCCTGTTGTAATAACAAAACATTTAATATTTTATTTTCATTAATAGGTGGGTTTGTTTTATTATTTATTAGTACCAATTAAGAGGACGCTATACCCGCATGTGTTGTCTCTGTCTTATACACGCATCACATAGTTAAAAACTGTTTTGCGCGGGACAATTTTACTCTCTCAATATTTATATCAAAATTATCAAAATTTCAAATCACATTGAGAAAAACTTTACCTGTGACGTAGCGTTTTATTTTTTTTTGATAGTGGTAACCAATAATTTTTAATAATTAAATGAAAAAAACCTAAAGTTCTCAAACCGATAACTTTAATTGCATTCATGTTTTAAATTAACTATGTTACGCGTGTATAAGACAGAGACAACACATACGGGTTTAGCGTCCTCTTAATTATTATTTATTTAATAGGAAATAACTAAAAATTATAAAAAAATATTTTTACAAAATCTTTCAAACAATATATAATATTCGAACAGATGACTCACGCCCGTATAAAACGTATTAATGCGTAGCTTAAAGTTATTTTAAATTTTTTGATAATTGCATAATTCAGTTTAGAATATGATAATATTATAATATAATGTAAAATATTCAAAATAGTGTAAGGTTTTATGTGTCTAAAAGTCAATACTTTTTGAAATATAATAAATTATTTATCTGAGAACAAAATAAATCGTTATTTTGTGTTTAAATAATAAATAGCCAATGTCAACATTTGAACGTTGAACCTTGAACGGTCCGAACGTTGACAAATATGAATTTAGTTTTATATACAGTAGGTATACTCTAAACTTTTTTTTTTATTGTAAAAAACTCATAATAAGGAATCTCATTCAAGCCTTTCATAAACTATTTTATTAATATTTCAAATTTTCGTAGTTTTGACGGATTTTGTAGTTTGACTTCAAACCCTTATATACCTTTTTTAGATGTGCCTACTTTTAAATTAAAAATACAATACCTAATAATAAAATTTATAATAATATAATATTTACCTACAAAAATGTTTTCGGGTACCTATTACGCGTAGTATCATAAAATAAAAACGACAAATATTGTGTGCGGCTATGACGTCCTCGAAATACTTTATTTAGGTAATCAATTTTCTCTGATTAAAAGTATTCGGTAAATTATAGTTGCCACTGGCACAGGTAATTCAATATTTTGTGATATTTTGATGATTTTCAGGATTTAGCTTCAATGTTCAATACCTGTTGTAGTGTAGTCAGTGGCGTAATTACGCGGGTGCACGACGGTGCACTTGCACCCCCTGGCATAATGTAGCAGGTGCAAAGATATACTTTTGCACCCGCTGAAACGGGTGTTGACCAGTTGCCCCCCACAACTGTTATCAGGATTTTAAAAATATACCAGTTGCCCTCAACCAAATATACCAGTTGCCCCCAACCGAATGTACCAGTTGCCCTCACATGTTAATATATACACAATACACGATTTCAATATATAGCCCGTAAAATAGGGGAGGTAAATATACAAATGTCAATAATACAATAATAATAAATAATAATACATAAACAAATTCATATGATTACAAATTATCACATTGAATATGCCACTATTAGTATTATAATTAAATTATTTATTATGAATATTTTTGTCTATCATTTTATACTATTTTTTTTGACAAATTATCACATTGAATATGCCACTATTGGTATTATAATTAAATTATTTATTATGAACTTTGTCATAATTTATTTATTATTTGTATATTTACCTCCCCTATTTTATGGGCTATATATTGTAATCGTGTATATATTAACATGTGAGGGCAACTGGTACATTCAGTTGGGGGTAACTGGTACATTTAGTTGAGGGCAACTGGTATATTTTTCTCTAGGTAGTTCGGGGGGAATTGGTATAAAAAAAGGTACTTTTGAGGGCAACTGGTACATGCCTTCTGAAACGCCTGAAACAAACTGACTTGAAAATTCAAATTCTATGAAAGTTTAATTCTATTTTATTGTTTTTTTTTAATTTTTTGATAAATGAAAACAGAAATGATAAAATACAATTTCAAGTTTTAGTAGTTTTACATTTTCTAGCGTTGCCAATATTATCGTTCCTTAATTGGTGTTTTTGATTATTGGACCTATGAAAGCTTTGCACCTGCTGAAATTTAATGGAATTACGCCAATGAGTGTAGTACTGTAGTATGTTGAAGTCTTGAAGGCATCGTCATTCGACATTCGTCAAAGAATATTCTGCAATATTTCGTGGTGTTAAGTACGTTATCACCGATATCATTTACTGAATTACGTTTAGAGAATAGAGATTATATTAAGGTCTATGTCCTATGTCTCTATGGTTTATATTAAAACAAAAAAAAAGTCAGACTTCTCAGATCATGTTAGGGCACTATAGAACTTCTTAGTGCTTTAATTGCACGGTTCGATCGAAATCACTAGGGCCCGGATTTATATGCATTTGCATGTTTTTTCTGAATAGTCCAAAAAATAGCTAGGTAAGCTACAAGTTTGATTTGTAATCAATAGGTCCGAAATATAAAATTTTATTTTGCATATTTTTGCATATTTTGTCATTTTTTGACATGTACTGCATATTTCTGTATTTTACGATTTTTTTTTGCATATATACGGTTTTTAAATGCATAATATGTAATATTTTGGTTATTTTTATTAAAATAACGTATTTATAGTTATATTTATAATCCATGTAATTTGACGAAGTCGTTTTCCTATTTTATCTGAGACATATCGGGACAAGTAATAATCTGTTATTGAGTAAATTTTAATGAATCATACATTAATCGTGTTTGTTTCGTCGTGTTTGTAAATATAGTATAATTTATTTAAACATAATATAAAAATAATAAAAATAAAAACAAAATTTTAATCAATTTTTTGCATATTTTTTATTTTATAGGGTATATTTCTATAAAATAAGAGCATAAATGCATATTTTATAGTGCATATTTCTTAGGTTTTTAGAGCATATAAATCCGGGCCCTAGAAATCACTGTGGTCAGTGTGATTTGCTAGTGCAATATTAAAATCGTGGCCGAAATTTTGAAATAATAATGTATTTATTATTATTGTATGTTTGGCTATTGGCTAATAGTATTATGATCACGAATATTTAAATGTTGAGAATAATAATATATCACTATCTTCGTGGTTACAATCCATAGCAGAGTACCTACTTTGTGTTACAATATTCGACCATATAATATGTGTAAGTGTAATAATAACGTAGGAAAAAGTTAAAATCCGTGTCGGATTACCGATTCACGTTACACGGCGGTCGGGCGAAAAATAGTCTCCTGAGACTATGGTGTTATTACTAAGGGCTTATGATGTGTATAACGATTATCGTTGCGCTATCTTGTGGTTAGACTGCATTGCTTTCTTGTATTTCGCCTTGAATGCATTGAAACGCAACCGAGTATACGCTGTTTCATATCACTTGCCGTCTGAAAAATAGTCACCCAGCTTTAATATTAGTCACCTAACTTCACACATAATATTATATTATGCTATCAAATACTGTAAATGATTTACAGTATTTGATGCTATAATATGGTCGATGGCAGCACGGACTTTTAGCATAGGCGGACATTGGGGGGGGCTTAGGGGGGCTTAGCCCCCCTAAATATTTTAATAGCCCCCAAAATCGAAACTTAATTTGCTAAAAAGCCCCTACGGATCAATTTACATTGGATTATTATAGCCCCCCTAAAATTTCAACCAAATGTCCGCCTATGACTTTTAGATATCTTAGTCCGTGGTCGATGGTTACAATCACGGTTGCAGCGATATTGTTATTGTCAGTTATCACTTATCAGTAAGTTTTTTAATTATTGTTTGTATTTGTGATGTATATCAATGTTATGTCATGAATTATGATTTTGTGTTGTAACAATTTGTTGTTAATTAATAATTGTATAGTTTGTTATTGAATCAAAAAAGCGTTTAAATTTCAAAATATCCAGACTCTACCGAGCAGTGCTGTAGTGACCAGTATATATTACATAGAATATGAGGTTACATACAATGTAATCGTGTAACTGTTTGGCTCAATCACATCAAACGACATTATATTCCATTATTTACCTGCTGGCCACTAGGTATCTACATCATTAAGTATGGTTAACAAATTTTCATAAAATAAAATAATAATTATCTAATATTTTACTTAAAATTGTATTTTCATAATGCATTAGTCTTATCTTAATATTGTCTAGGTATATAAAATTTTAATAAAATTATAATTTCTAACTAATAGTGTACACGTATCTCTGAAAAGTTGTAATATTGTTAGTTAACAGCTTTTAAAATTATTTAATAACAGTGTAAATTATATTATACTCGTATAATTGCTATACATTGTATTAAATCTTAAATTTTTGTATAGGACATATTATTATAGATTTTCTGGTAGTAAAGTGTGATAATTAAACATCACTAGATGTTTTATGTGGTGCACATGTAACATTTGCACAAGCAAATTTATACTATTTTACTTTCTTACTGTTGAGTACCTATTATTAAAAAGATCATCTAACAAATTATTAAGTTATAAAAAATTATTTCCTACTTAAAATTGTAAAATTTTAGGTATAGAAAAAGTAAATATGGTCATTATTTATTTTCAATTTAAAATATCTAAATGTTATTCTATACGTCATATTAAATTTGTAAAGGCTGCTAATTCAAATAACTATTGTTATTGATTTGCTGATCAGGAATTTATTTGTGTATGATTATTATATTATTTTTTGTTTATTTATAATATAAATTAATTAATATCTTTAGTATCATAGCTCACAGTACTTTTAAGTATTTAACTAAAATATACAATCGTAATAGTCTAATATTATTAATAAAATAAAAGATTTACATTTTTTAATGAACATAATAATTTTGGATTTGAAATCATGTTTAATTTAGTTACTTTGTTTAGGTTATTGAAATATAATGATTTTAAATAACAATAAATGATTTCTATGTATACCTATTTGTATTATTAAATATATAAGTTTATAAAAGTTAAATAAAAAACATTTAATAGAATAATATTAGGTATGTTTTAAAATAGAGTTCTAAGTGAAATATTTTAAATTTAATTTCTATTTATAGTACAATTTAAATATATAGGACAGTAAACTAAAAAAAAAAATAGGTACCTAACTAGGGTTAAAATTGAAAATTGTATTTAAAAACATTTTGTATACCTACCTGCTTAAAATTGTACACTAAAGCAAATGTGCAAATCAATTTTATGCTTTTAGCTTTAATATTAAAGATAATTGATCTATTATAAAATTTAAAACAAAGAATATTATTATCTGTCTAAGGACTCTAAGGTATCGCTTAGCTTTTATTTATATTTTAATTTTAAAGTGAGCTATATCTAAGTAAAATTGATTTATGCCTTAATTAATATACACACTTACCTTTAAATTTTATTGAATATATCTAGTTCTGTTTACTTTAATATTAAAGCTAATTACCTAAAATTAGTTCTACTGAACACACATTTGCAATGTTGTATGATTTTATGATTTTTAAAGTATAGAGAAAAAATGTCGGTATGTTCTTTAAATTAATAAAAGTAAATGTGGCTGGAATAATAGTTTCTTGATCTTTAACTTGTCATAGGTATCACTATGTTTTGTAATATGATTGTTATCGCGTTAACATTACACTAATGACTAACATTATCGTTTTGTTGATCCTGTGAATTATTTAATGAATTTGTAATAGTGAAACAAAGATAAAATTGTTTATCTAATTATATTCTACAATAATTTGATTTGCTTTTAGTAAAATAATTTTTATTAAATTTTTTTATATAAAAAATTAAAACAGAAAAATATTTTCTGGCATTGCATGCCAGACAAGTAGGAGTAGTATGTTCTTTACATACATTTATACATCATGTTAATACAATCAGTACTGCAGATTTTGACCAATCATAATATCCATAAATAGATGTTTTCATATTGTTTTTATTATTATCTTAATATAATATTATTAGGATAAGAAGTATATGGAATTTGGAACAATTTATTTTTATTTGAACAAGTGGTATCCAATATATGTTTAGTGATAATGAAACGCTAACATCGATACCAATGACAGGTTAAATTTCTTGTGTATAAATATTTAATAAATATAATAAATATTTATCAGTATTACATTTCTTGTTTAAAGATTCATATTTTAAATTCTAAAGTATCTACTGATTTTATTATAACATCTAATCATTAGATTCTAATGTATTATGACTTATAAGTTATTAAGTAGGTGAAATATTTTATTAATACGTTTTTATTTTTTAGATAAAATGGAGATCTGTGTTGATAGTGTAGAATCTGCTATTAATGCGGTTAATGGAGGAGCTCATAGATTAGAGTTATGCAGTGCATTAAGTGAAGGAGGATTAACGCCATCGCTGGGACTTTTAAAAACCTTAAAAACCATTGTTTCGATTCCTATTTTTGTTATGCTTAGACCAAGGAGTGGTTATGATTTCCAATTTTCAGATTTAGAAATTAAAGTTATTCTTGAAGATTGTTCTTTATTCAAAGATGCTGGAGCTGATGGATTTGTATTTGGTGCTCTTACTTCAATGGGTGATATTGATATTGCTGCATGTGCTTCAGTAATTTTAACAGCTCAACCATTACCTGTTACATTCCATCGTGCATTTGACGTAGCTACACAAAACCCAATAAAAATGGCACAAAAAATAGCTGATCTGGGTTTTAAACGCTTACTAACCAGTGGTAGAAGTCATGTAGCATTTGATGGAAAATGTTTGATTAAAATTTTAATTGAAACAATGAAAGATCGTCTTATTATAATTCCTGGAGCTGGTATTCAAGTTGATAATCTAAAAAGTATCTTGGCCACTACATTAGCACATGAATTTCATGGTTCAGCAAAGGTCTTGAAACAATATTCAAATATAAATAATATAAAATTGTATTCAATTTTTAAAGAAGACCCCATTTATATTACGGACTGTGATATTGTAAAAGAATTACTTAATATTTATAAAAATAATTTTAAACTAGAATGATAAATAAGACCTAATTATAAAATGTACCACAAATATATTTTTATTTTATTCATTTATATTATTTATTATTTAAATACCTACTTTATGGTATACTAAATTTAAATATTTTTTTATAATGTTGTTAAATTTCATATTTTTACTTATTACAAGACAATAATATTATGCTCAATAAAAAACATAATTTAATATATATATATATTTTTGGGTTAACTGTTAGTGTAGATATATTATGTAAAAATATACCAATAGAGAATAGAAATTACTAATTATTCATACTATATTAGAATTAGAAGAAAAATAGGTGACTAAAAAGTTAAAAACAATATTTTGCATAAAATGACATTCAGTTTTTCAAAATAGTACAAAAATAAAAAGTTAAAAATGAAATAAAAAATTTGTATAATTTATAAAATAAATATACTCTAAAATAGACATGTAATTACCCCCAATATATTACTCTCTTTCAATTTTATAATTATTAGCATTTTAGCAACACAACAATTACAATAGAATCATTTATGGCCCATCTAAATAAATAGGTATATTATAATTGCACTTTTATATAAATATTTCTTTATATAAATATTTCAGTAATTGTTACGGGCAACAAATTGCTAAAATACCAGAAAATATTTTATTTATAAATATATTATTATAAAATTCTGTCAACTGACATTTTGTAAAAATATGTTACTACTAGCTGTCCCCGTGCACTTCGTCGCCCGTACAAAAAAATAATATTCCGTTTGCGCGAGTGAAATTATTTTTACCTATATGCGAGGTAAAAACAGTTGAATAATCGTGTACGCCGTCCAATGTTTGTTCTTCTCATAGGAGGCATGATTCAAGCATAAAAATTCTCTCCAAAAAAACAATACCTAGTCGTTTTTGATTGAAAAAGTATATTGATAACATAAAACGATAATGTTTCAAAATAAAATGAATAATGTGCCAACTATTATATTTGTTTACTCTAAAGTTCTAAGTGTCTATAATAAAAAATGTATATCAACCAGAATATAAAAATATATTTTTTTTCGATTTTTATAGATATTTGTATTATTATTTATATTATATTTATATTTTTATCTGCTAGAGGGCGCAACCGGTGTAACTCAGTTTTTGTCACTAAATCTCTAACTCACAGGAGTTAGGTCAGGGGGACGCTATAGCCATTACGATACGAAGCAAACAGAATGACAAAATACAGTGTATCCTGTTTGAAAAAAAAAAATATTACAATATATCGTGGTTTTATATTCATGATAACATTGATAACTGATAATAAAAATAAAATAACAATAAAATATTATTTGAAATTTTTTACAACGATCATTATTTTTTAATGTATCTTTTATGTCTTACTGACTACTGTCTTAGTGATTTTATATTTATAGTATATTTGCTTAATTTGGTCTTACCATAATGCCGAGTTGTTTTATTTGTTCACGAACGAGAAATGCTGAATCGAAGAAAGGAAACATTAGCTTTCATCGGTATGTTATTTTTTCATATATGCTTCTGCTTAGCTCATAATTATATATTAATAATTCTCCAGAATTTAATTCCTATTAATAATTAACTGTAACCCATTTTATTTTTAGAATTTCCAAAAAAAATGGTATTCGTGAGCAGTGGTTAGAATTTTTCAAAGAATGCGGTAAAGATATTTCAACAATTAAATCGACAACAGCTATTTGTTCTGAACATTTCAAACCTGATGATTTTATGAAGTATCTCAGGAACAAAATATTAAATGAGAATGCTGTTCCCTCGATTGTAGTTAACCGTTTAAAATATGTAAGTTGAGTTAAATTAGTCTTTTCCTATATTTAATAATTAAAAATTACATATTTTTAACTGTATTTTTATTCATACTAGGCTAAAAAAGCTGTTCCTGAAGTCTTGGCACAATTGACAAATCACAGTGTATGTATTGAATTTTAAAAAAGTATGCAACTAAACTGCAGTGCTATTTTATTTCATATCACCCTATATTATTATATTTTAAAAATAATTTAATGATTGTATATGTTACAGAAACATGGTGTATGTCTTCAAGGAGTTTCTCCATTACCTGATGAACCAGAATTAGAATTAGTGTATAGTGAACCATCTACTATTGAAGAAGCTTATACTGTGAACAAGCCAAAGGTTAATAAAAGTAACCAATGAAAAATATTTGTAATATTATATTCTAAAATTTTGTTGTTTAGACGGATTCTATTACATTAGTTGTTGAATCTATTATGACTCCTAAAGATGAAGACACGCCTAGGAAAAAATTTTTAAGACAATCTGTTACTATGTTGGCTAAGGAGAATAAGAACAAAAATATGAAAATTAAAATCTTGTCCCAAAAAGTGAGGAGACAAAAGCATCGAATTGTTTCTCTCCAAGGTAATAAATCAGTACAAATTAATATTCATTATTTAATATTTTGTTTATTTTGTTAATTTTTAGGTGTTATTAAGGTTTTGAAAAATAAATCATTGATATCTGAAGAACAAGGTATGTTATTGAATAGTAACTTTGGTAAACAAAGAGATCTAATCAATAATTTTTGCAAAAAAAATGCTGGTAGAAAAGTGGCAAAAAAGTATAGCTTGGAGCTTCGAAAATTTGCTGTTACATTAAACTTTTACTCTCCAAAAGCTTATCAATTTGTTAGAAGAGAATTTAATTCTGCATTGCCTTGTCCTCGCACTTTAAGTAAGTGGTATACACATGTAAACGCTGAACCTGGTTTCACCAAAGAAGCACTAAACACTTTAATATTAGCTTGCAAAAATACTCTAACGCCTATTTACTGCGCTTTAATGATGGATGAAATGTCCATTCGCAAACATTTAGATTTTAACAATGATAAATACTTTGGTTTTGTTGACTTTGGATCAGAAATACAAAGTGATAGTGGTGATCAAGCCACAGAATGTTTAGTATTTATGGTTGTTGCAATAAATTTTTCTTGGAAGCTACCAGTAGGTTATTTTTTGTGTAACCATTTGAATAGCGATCAAAAAACAAATCTTGTACGCCGATGCATTAATATTTTAAGTGATACTGGTGTAACTATTGTTAGCTTAACGTTTGATGGCTGTGCTGTAAATTTAAGCATGGCTCGTGCCCTCGGTTGTTGTTTAGATCCTAATCCATATCACTTGAAAACTAGCTTTAGTAATTCTAATAACATAGATGTTTCCATCATGCTTGATCCTGCTCATATGATAAAGCTTGTTAGAAATACATTTGGTGAAAAGAGAGAGCTTATTGATTGTAATAACGAAATAATCAATTTTAAATATATTGAATTACTTTTAATGTTACAAAATGAAGAACAATGTTATTTAGCTAATAAATTAAAAAAAGAACATGTTTTTTTTTTCAAAAAGAAAATGAAGGTCAAATTAGCGACACAGCTTCTTTCTTTATCAGTAGCTAATTCATTAATATTTTGTAAAAATGTACTTAAACTTAAAGATTTTGAAAACTGTACTGCTACTGTCAATTTTATAAAACTCTTTAATGATGCTTTTGATATTTTGAATTCGAGAACATTGATTCCATATGGCTTCAAAGGAGCTATCAATAATGATAATTATGAAAATATACTTGCTTTTAGTAAAAAATTCATTTATTATGTTCATAACTTAAAATTAAACACTGGTCAACCAATTTTAAAATCACAAAGATCAACTGGCTTTTTAGGTTTCATAATATGTTTTGATTCTCTTATTAACTTAAAAAAAAAATTCATTGATACTAATAATTTAAAATTTATACCTTCATATAAACTGAGTCAAGACCACCTCGAAATGTTTTTCGGTAGTGTTAGGTCTCAGGGAGGTCACAATAACAACCCAACATCTATGCAATTTAGATCTGCTTACAAAAAATTATTAGTTCAAGCACAAATAAAAGACAGTGGTCTTGGAAATTGTGTTTCTCTTTTAGATATCCCAATTTTAAACTGTTCTAGTGTATCTAAAAATCCAATCCAAGCCATAAATGATACAAATGTTTCCCTTTATCATGATATCGAATTAGATCCAGAGATATTTACAGTTGAAACACATGGAACTCATCTCCATTTAAGTTCATTTTCTAAAGAAGTCGCCTTATATATAGCTGGTTTCGTTTCTCATAAGTTAGCTTCACAAATAAAATGTGATGTATGTACACAAGCTCTTTTTGGGACCAGAGAAAACTTTTTATTATCTTTAATTTCTTTAAAAGATAAAGGTGGTCTTACATACCCAAGTAATGATGTTATTGAAATATGTTTAGTTGTAGAAAAATTTATAAAATTACATTACCAAGAGCATAAACCTAATAATTCATTATTTATTAAAAATAAAATTCTGGCTACCTTCATTAATGACAAAAATATTTTTTCTTCAATAAATCATCATAATATTGAAAATGGTCCTTTTTCTAATCATGTTATTCTCCTAATTAAGTCAGTAATTTCATCTTATTATGACATCAAAATTAAATATCTATGCAGAAAACAAAACGAAGTAGTTTCATTAAGAACTTTCTACAATAAATTAACCCTATTCAAAGGTCAATAGTTGTTTTTCTTTAATATTATTTAATGCTTTATTAATTGCTATAGTTTTAAATAATAAATATAAATTTTACTTAAATATTAATTTTATAATTTAAATTTTTAGACAAATTAATGATACATTAAAAGTGGAGTGAAAAGCAAGTGATTGAGAAGTATAAATAAAAATAAAAATAATAATATTGTATACAAATTAAAAGAATAATAAAAAATATATGGTGAGTATATCCATTTTGTAATAAGTATAATTTATATGTGAATACTTATTAGTTATTATATATTTAAGATTAATTTTTAATGTATCTATTTTATAATTACTCATATAAAAACTATTATGCTATAAACTATAAATTCAATTTTTTATTTTTTTATACTATAACCTGTATTTTATTTATGAGTTAGAATTTTTTTTTAATTAAATAAAAGTTATTGCTTTATATATTTAATTTGTTTTTAATTAATTTATTATTATTATTATTATTATTATTATTTTAAAACAAAATAAATTGTAAATATTTTTTATGTAATTTTATTTGTGTTCCTTACCAACCACATATTAATAAATAATTTTTTTTCTTTATGTGGTCATACTGGTTTTTGTCCTTTTAATTGCTTCACTTTTCGTACTGTGCAAATATATGTTAATTCATCTCTTTATATTATTACTCTATGAGTTAGGTCCATAATTTATGCCATAAAGACATAAACCCGCTCCCCGACATTCTCTATCATTTAAAAAAAATTTGAGCCAAATCGGCCCAGCCGTTCTCAACTGATGCAATTTCGAATTTTTTGTCTCCATTTTTATATATATATAGATTGTTTATATTAAGCTACTTAACAGATATGAACAAAATTAGGTACCTTTTAAGCTAAGTATTGTATTAAAATAAATATTGTAACAATTGCCCTATATTTTAGTAAAATACAAAAAATAAATCAAAGGTCATAACTAGGGCTAGGGACTTATAGGAGTTCGCATATTTTTCAATAATCATTCTAAACATAGCTAAGTGATACAAAAATGTGTTTCATTGTACTAGGAGTTTAAAAAAATCATTTTTATTTTGCATATGTTGCATATTCAGCGGTTTTTTTCCCTATAAGAGCATATTTTGCTATATTTCTATTTTAAGAGCATATTTCACATATTTTATTAAAATTAAAACAATACTCGGTAGGAACAGGAAATAATATTTTATACATACTTAGGTACTATACAACATTTAATATGAATTTTCTAGAAATTGGAAAAAATAGATAAAAATAAATATAAATTTTTTTTTTTTTTAAAGGCAAGCATAAAGAAGAAATGAAAATATAAGTGTACCTTTATACATTTGTAATTTCTTTGCGTTTTTTTACGAAAAATAAAAAATTTTTAGAGCATATTTTAACATTTTTACATATTTTAATAGCATATATGAAAATTTTTAAGGGCATAAATGCATGCATATTTTAAAGTTTTTTAGGGCATGAAGTCCCTAGCCCTAGTCATAACTTATAAAACTTGCTACACATGCTTAAAACGTAATTAAACATATCACCAAACTTGTCAATTAATAATGATGATAATATAAAAATTATATAATATTCTGTACTTAACTGTTATACAATTTATTTTATAAAATCAAAACACAAGATATTTGGGTAATATAACAGTGTTAAAGTTGCTAAATACTGTATAGGTTGAGCCATTAATAGTGACCGAAAAATAACTACCTACAAAAAAAAAAAAAAGGTTTAATCTGAATTTCAGTTAAAGTTTAGTGGCGTTATATTTGATTAGTTGCAGCCTATTTACTATTTACCATTTTAAGATGTGTTGATCATATTAAGAAGGTACCTATAATATTATTATTGCCCATTAAATATCTAATAACGACTAATATACTGTCTACTATAATAGATTTTTTTACTACCTACAAAAAAAAAAAAAGGTTTAATCTGAATTTCAGTTAAAGTTTAGTGGCGTTATATTTGATTAGTTGCAGCCTATTTACTATTTACCATTTTAAGATGTGTTGATCATATTAAGAAGGTACCTATAATATTATTGCCCATTAAATATCTAATAACGACTAATATACTGTCTACTATAATAGATTTTTATATTTATGTTTGTTCTTCTATACATCATCTGTTATTACGTTAGATCACCTAAATAGTTTAACCTAATTCAATTTTTTCTAAATTCATATACTGTTATTTTGGAAGTTATTTTCAAGTCTTTTTTAGAATTTGCAATTTCAAACTTTCTCTGAATATTAATTTTCAATAAACAGTAGTTACTGCCCTATAATTCACGTTGTACTAAACATGTAATAAAGAATATTTTTATAAGGTAAACTCTTTAGATAGAATATACTAATTTTAAAGTTGTGTAGGAAATTTTATGACTTAAAATAACTTGAAAAATAACTCTAATGGCTAAACAATAAAATATACATTCCCGGAACATAAGCTATATAACACACCAATATTACTTTTACTAGAGTTTTCTGATATTTTTCATTAAAAGTAGCAATGTTAACTACTTACAATCATTTGTAATAAAATAATATTATATACTTACCTATTATATAAGTACTTTTTTCAAATCACCAATAATTGTGAACTTAAAAATCCAAGTTTTGTCTTTCGTAGTAGAAAAATAGAAAAAAAGAAAGGCCAGAAAGGGTATTAGTAAAAGTTATGGATAATAATTCTGTATACGATATATTTTTTATATTATTATTTCAAATATTAAACTAAAATTTATATTTTATAATATTTCTCATACATTTTAAAAATTACATTTTTTTAAAAATCTGATTAAAACATCAAATTTTGATTGAAGTTGACAATTAAAATCTGTTTATTTTTACTTAATCATACATATTTTATCAATTTCTTTAATAATTTTTATTGATACAGTGATAAATTGTTTTAAGAATAGTTCATTAAAATCAAGTTATCCTTAATATTGTCCTGTTCAGTTACACCTGAAGTAAATACGTAACCTACAAAAAATAAAATATTCTATCTTTTACCAATTTAAATTAACATAATATTATAACTTTTAACATTATATTTGATTTCCAAGTCTTATAAGGTAGTATGAATTGCAATATTTTATAATATAATTAAAAGAAACTATTAAATGCCCAAAATTGTATTTGATTTGCAGACTTAATTTTTTGAAAATAATTATAATTCTATTGTATATAATATTCTAAACATGTTTAGATCATATATAATAATACTAAACAATATTATTAATTAGATTACAAATTAAGTATAATTTTCAAATATTTTTTATAGATAAATTGATAATATATATATACCTAATAATTAAAGTATATATTACATCAAAAATAATTGTGATATAATAGTTGTATGGTTATAGTCTTATTATAGGGGCTAGAATCCTAGAAAATTAAAGTTAACTATAGAGTAAAATATTTTATAACTGTAGCAAATACATACTATTATACTAATTTAGATGCTAATATTTATAAAATACCATTATTGATAATTTTCTTTTTGACTTTTTATTTTTAATCAACCGATATCACTGAATGTCTGAATCTGTTTTGGGTTCATACTTCATAGATCATAATTTATGGTTTTAAATGTTTTAATTTTATTAAGTATAGACATTAATGTAATTAATTCAAATATTTACCAGCAGATCCTTGGCTATCATCTAAAAAATAAAAATCATATATTTTAAATTAATTTTAGTTACTATATAAAGAATATGTAATGACAAATGACAAATACATAGTAGGTTTTTTTTTTATAAATAATGCTATTATAATATTACAAGTTTTATCATGATTGTAATTTTAAAGAAAATATAGGTGCATCAAGGGTATATTTGAACTACTTGCAATATTATATTTGAATCAAAGAATCAAATTTAAGTAATTTATATTAATTTTTTTTTAACTACCTAATTTTTACTTTTTATTATTTATTTACTAATTATTAGTATTATATCAATGCCCAAAGGTTATGAATTCATTAGTATTTCGTTCTTAGATCTTACTATATTATATATACTCCCCTCCTTCACGTATAACTAAAAGTTGTAATATTTCTTTTTCTTTTTAAAATTTATAAAAATGTTTTTGAAAACAAATAAGTATTGTTAAAATAAAAATTATATTGATGTTCATAGATTATAAATATGTACCTATGCGATTTTGATGTACATTTTTTATTTGAATATTACCATAGCACAATTTAATAGAGCCTAAACTCTAGGCCTTAAAGGACTAAGGAGCATTAAATAAAGAAGTATTTAATATTTACCTTTCTTAAGTTCATTTTCAGATTCTAAAAATGTATCTTTTTCTTGTCTCTTATTATCTAAAAAATCAATTTTATATTTTAATACTGTAGTCAATATAAAAAATACCTGTATAATAATTTATTTAGCAAATAATTCAAATTTACACTTATAGTTATAAATATATAAGATACATATTTGTAACTCCCCTTTAAGCATAGAGGTTGTTTTTTCGGGGGATGGGGGGTATATAAGTATGAATCCAATACATTATGAATAGCAAGATAAAATAAAATAAAATAAAAAAGCAGGTAAGTGAATATCGCTCTGCTGTAGACCTCGAACTAGGATAGGTTAAATTTGAATGCAATGATAAGTATCATTGTATACGAAAAACGATTCGGAACGGAGATGATTTGTCAGTCTAGGATATATTATATTTAAATATTGTCATATATTCTATTTTGAAACTAATTCAAACATTTAAGTAAAAGTTTCAAGATCTTACGTTTAGTAATTTTTTAAAAATAACAAAAATTGAAAATTATTTATTAGTAAAACGTTATTTTACACGTGTATTTTTAATTTCAAATTAAAATTAAAACTTTAAACACTCATAAATATTTTTAAATTGAATAATCCTCAAACTTTTTTTATAATTATTCTAAGCTTAACTTATGGACAGCATAGTATTAAATTTTCAATTCTTAGCTTTTGATAGTAAAATATTTATAAATTTTTAACTACCAAATAATGAAAAATATTCATGATTTTGACGAATTTTTGTCAATATTTGAACTTCAAATGCTAATAAAAAAAAAATTGTGCGTATGTATTTTTATAATTTTTGAATGAGAGTTAGAACAAGTTATGTGGACCCTTCAATAAAATTTTCAAGTGATTTGTCCCAGCTAAATTTTTTTTATCAACATTTATAAAAAAAAAATTTAAAAAAATAGATTATTTCAAATGTCTATAAATATCTCAATAAAATTCAAAATATTTTGAAATTCAAATCACGTAAAGAAAATGGCAATCTAAATAACTGGTAAAATTTTCAAGTATTTACGACTTATACTATTTGAATAACAACAAATATAAAAAATCGTTTGAGGCTAAACCGTTATTTAACGCGGTTTTGTAAAAATTTAAATTTCAAACACTCATAAAAATTTTTTGTCTAAATCCCGTAGAGTTTTTTTTACAGATATTTGAAGAAAAATTTATGGAGAACCTATTCAAATTTTCAAAACTTAGTTATAAAAGAAAAAAATTTTACGATTTTTCAACTACAAAATTACTTGCAAATTTTCGCAATTTTGACGTATTTCGTATAAATTTGAACTTTAAGCATTTATATAAATAATTGTGACAAACGATTTCGGATTTTTTTTTATCACTTTAAGAACAACTTATAAGAAACCTTGCATTAAATTTTCAAGATTTTCTGGTCAGCCAAAAAAATTTCAATTGTCTATAAATAGCTCAAAAAAACTCAAAATACTTTGAAAATTTAATTGTGTATGGAGAACGCTAATATAAGCATTTGGTGAAAATTTCAAGTATTTACATCGATTAATTTTTGAGTTATAGCCATATCTGGTTTTACGTAAAAATTCCAGTTTTTCTGTCACTTTTTTTTTGTTTTTCTCGATTTTTTTGAAAACTGTTGGAAAATGTTTACTTTTCACCTCTTTAATGCACCAAGGATATCCACTTTACCATCGGAAATCACCCCCAAAGTTTGAAATTGAAGCTATATTTCGACTATAGTTATGCTGTACACAGACAAAAAAAAAAAAAAAACACACATCATTGTAAAATCAATACATTCATCACTCCGTTCAGAATCTAATAATTATAATATAAGTAAATCTTTTAGATCATTTAAACCAAGAATATAATTATAATTTTCATTTATAATTTTTAAAATTGTTATAATAAATCAATAACTGAAAAATCTAAAGTTTTAAAAAACAATTTAAACATACAAGCATTTTTAAAGTTATGAATATTAATAGAAAGTTGCCTTTATATTTGAGTAGTTGCGGATATAGGGATTTTTATACCAAGTTGTTTTTTAAAAATAGGTATATTAATATTTTTTTTTTTGTAATGTATATTATATGAGTGATTCACCCTGGCTAGATTATGTTTAAACTTGTAAAAACTTAATAGTCTATGTCTAAAATATACTTTATAAATACATAGAATGTTAAGCTCTTAATAAATTGAGCTATTGCAATAATACATAGGTTTCAATAGCAAAACTTTATTAATCTATTAAGGGTGATTTTTAGTTTATAAGTATGAAATTCATATGCTTGTCCCCAGATACAAATACCATAACTTATAATAGATTAAACTATGGATAAAAATAGAAAGCGTTTTATAATAACTTTAAAAATGAACGTGATTATTCTCTTTTGAGACACAGTAAAGTTAATGTAAAACATAAGTATTACGTTTTATGAGTATCATATCTAATACCTATTAAGTATTAATTAATAATAATAATTTATTATCGTTCATTATCAAATGGTTGTCAAAGAGGGGGAAAAAATAAAAAGTTTTTGCAAAATCTATACCTTTGATTAGATCTGAAAGATGGTAAAAAATAAAAATGTATCGATAATTTAGTTTATTCTCTTAGACAAATAACCAAAATTATTATTAAGTGATAAATGGTAATTTTAAACAAAATAATTTACCTGTTTCAGTTGTATTTGCAGCATAAGTATTGTCATCAGCTATTTCAATAAAAAAATAATTCAAAATTTTAAATTATTATATTTAATATTTTCAGGACAATTATTAAAACATTTGTACGTATAAATATATACACAATACATATTTTAACCAATATTGTTTATGATCACAATTGTAGTTAGTTAATTACATTAGGTGCATAATTATTATTTATTATATTTTATAATTATGCATGACATGTACCTATACCTACTTATTGTTTACAATTATTGAGTAATCTAAATAAAACATGTATAAATGAATAATATCTTAAAATAATAAAATGATAGTTAGGTACCTACCTAATTGTGGCGTACAATGAATCAATGTCATGCTGATACATAACACTAAAAATATGGTGTTTAACTTTAATGAAAGCAACGCCATTTTTTTCTATGAATATAGTCAACTCAATAAAACTTCTTAGGTATAACTGTATGACAACGAATGATAGTTATAATAATTTTAATAAAAATATGAGTCACGAAAATTTAAAAGACGGTCCGTTGATTTAGTTGTGTTTATTTGTTTTCAATGCACATACCTGCGCCATAAAAATCGAATTTGGCAGTAACTTTATTTCTCTAGTATAGTAGGTAAAAACAGAAAACGTACCTATAGGCTATAGTAATTGAATATAATTCTTTTTTCATTACAACGGCAGAAGTAGTATTAAGTTACTTGTATAAGACTTGCACACTGAATTTGATCTATAAAATTAAAATTGAATTATTTATCGTTACCTATGGTATATTGGTATATATTAACCTTCGGAAAAAATTATTTAACAAAATATTTTAAATTTATAATGCCACCGTGTACATTGAGCAAACTATATTTTTATTGTGTATAATTAACAATTATTAGATTAATTTAAAATCTTGAGAACATTTAAATTAATATTTGATCATACCAAACACATAATACGAATAATAAAACACGCTAAAGGACGTGTAAACGTATACGTAATATTCAGTGGAGGATATTTTTAAAAAATATATAGGTGTAGCGAAAAATATAAGAAGTAACCACACACCCACAATAATATCCCATCTACTGTTAGTTTATTCAACATGTTAAAAAATTAAGTATATGTATTTCAAAATATTATTCTGTATTATTTACAAAAAGTATACGAAAAATTACACAGACAACCCACTCCACCTCACCCATCTCTAATTAAATGTGTAACAGGTGCTACATCTCTATTCTCCGCCACTGGTAATATTTGTATTACAATAAATTACAACTATCATTTTTGAAATAACCAAGGCAAAGTTTACCACCTTTATATTTTTGAACTCATCATCAATATATATTATTTCAAGTCTTTTTACTCGACCATACCCGTAAATGACATCCACAAGTTTAAAATGTAGTAAGTAGCTAATTAGCAAGTATTTTGGAAATAATTTTCTTTGGCAACATTTTTGGAGTTATTATTTCGTTTGTAAAATTATTAGATTTTAAGATTACGCGTTTTCTAATACTGGTAAAAGGTATGGTGTAATCAATATTTAGCCCTTACAAAAAATTAAATTTCATCAAGTATTAACAAAATATCAGTTAATTTCAAATTTTCAAATTCTAATCTCGACCTTTTTCTCACACGGATAGGTACGTGAATTTTATATTTAGTAATAAATGTAATTTCCTTCGATAATTGTGTGAAGTGATTAAACGTCTGGGATCGTATTCTAAAATCAATCGCATAATTTAGTTTTTTTTAAATAATATTAATATTGGATATTTTTGAAGACTTTTGTTATTGTTCCAATAAGTGATTTACATCTTAACCAACCTACATATTTAGAGTAGGGTTACCAGATTATATTTTTCTGAACCCGGGACATTTTGAATGGATAAATTATAAATATTATACCTATATATATATCGCCATATGAAAGAAAAATATGTATATAAATTAAAAATAATAATAAAATAATATTTACTTTTTTTGATCATTATTATAATATATATATATATACATAGATAGGCATGTAATTAATTAAAGCCATAAGGTTTATGAATTTATGATTATCGTGGTAATACATTTTGGGTTTGACCATACAAAGTCTGAAAATAAAATACCCACCTACGATTATCGAGCGTACAATCTTGCATTTTGTAATGTGTAGGAACTAGGTAGATAATGTTTTCTCATAGTTAAAAATCGGTATTTTATCGAGTGAAATTTTAAAACCGGGACAAATCGCTGTCCCGAAACACTTTCTCGGGACACCGGGACACTTAATTAAAAACCGGTAGTATCCCGGTAAAACCCGGACATATGGCAACCCTATTTTAGAGTGAAAGACTGAACTACACGTGATAATTATCCAGGTTGAAAGCAGTACTAGCTAGTAGCTATCAATATATTTAGAGCTGAGAATTATTTTACACATACATATCATATCACGTATAGTATATCAATATCATACATATATTATTATATTATGCAGTTGCCAGTTTCTCCTTTGCTTCTATTGTAGTATCGTCGTCGTAGTTATTTTTGTTGTCAGGGAGTCAAGTAAATTGGGTTGCTTAACTCGGGTCATATCGGGGGCTACATATGACATAATATTTGGAATTACATAGATGTTATCGATTAGTTTGGTCAAAAATAAACAATACTTCTTTATCATACAATTTTGTTAAGCTAACTGAAAAATCAAACAATAGAACGACGGAAGATTAGGTACAGATAACGGTCTACTTTGTCGAAGTTAATTATTATTATATCATAAATTATACAAGTCGTAGGTATAATTAATCACCTATATAGACCTATAGTACATTTATATAATAATTTTAAGATTACTACAACGTTCTGTTATTGTTCTATAGAAACACACATTTTAGAGACTAATTTTCTTACTTATCGTCTGTATGGTAAGAATAAAGGAACACAAAGTAAGTGTATAATAACAAGAATTTCGAAAATTTTTGCAGCCGAAGTTGTCTTTAAATTGCGTCTCTTCAAAAAAGGTCGAGTCATAAATTGCGGCCTATGTATTTTTAAAACATACGTAAAAGTTAAACTACGTTGAAAGTGGTTGATGGATTTAATTTTTTTTCCACAAATTATTCAAAAATTATATTGAATATCGATGTTGCATATTTAAAACGTGAAAGTGTTTTTTGAAATTTAATGATAATAGATTTGTATATACATATGGTTTAAGAGATCACAATCATAGACAAATATTAAACAACAAATAAATAATCACAAACTTCATAATAATTTAAAAAGAAAAGCCGTTGATGATGTATGTTCACCAGGCCATCTAAAATTTTTCGTTTTGAATAAAAAAATTAAATGTTGAAATTTTAACTTATTAAGACATAAAGTTGATTAAAAGAAATTTACACAATGTTCGAGTATTTAATCAGAAAACAAAAAGTATTATAAAGTATAATATTATAAAAATATACCCGGGCCGTAATTAATCTAAGGTATTATTTATTCAAAAGTTATAATAGCAATAATATAATGTGATATAAATATATTTTATAATATTAGTTAAATACTAATAAATAATAATATGATATTTGCATTGTTTTCAGAAAAAAATTAAATCAACCTACCATAATAGTAAAAGTAAAATAAATAAATGTCTTTAATAACTTTATTAAAGAACATAAAGCATAATACATATAATAATAAAGGCTGACAAGCCGCCTTTGCTAAGAATCTTTTTTTTTTGTATATTTGTATTATTTTGTATATATTAATGTGTCAAATTTGAATTCAATAATAAATCATTATACTCTAAAAACGATTCTGTGCTGTATATTAGCCACTATTTCTATATAGATTTTTTTATGATATTAGTTACTTTGGTAGAAAAATATTTGAGAGTTTAGCTTAAGTATTTATATAGATTTCAATAATAATTAGAGTGAGTCGGATTTGACAGGACAATTCATTTATGATAAATTGAATGTTCCCCAGTGCTTGTTTGGTGTTCGTTTGTGAGATTTAATAAGTAGAAAGTTGAATTGGTTTCAAATTGAATTCAAATTGGGTATATTACTACTAAATGATATTATGTTGTATTATTGTCGAAACATGTTAATGTAGGAACTCCTGGGCCCCCACACGAGTCTTCTCAGCGTGGCCCAGTATTTCACTATGTGAAACTAAATTAAATGAATAAATAATAAAAATATATAACTTGGTATAATTCGATTGAATTGTATCTTAGTTTGGGGGTAATTCAGTTCTGGCATAATTCGTTCGTTTGCTCATACTGCTCGTAGATATGAAAATTATCTTCAATTGTATATAACGCTCCAGTGCATATCTGGTGGTATTTATTTATGAAAAAAGTGTGAAGCTTAAAATGGAATTTGAATGTTAAGTTGTAAACCACCGCCAGTATAATCTGAGTAGGCAATTGGATTGGTCTTCCCGCGTTTGTTCGGTATATATATTTGTAAAAGATAAAAATTAGAAAATTAATTTTCGCTTAAATTTCTAGTTATCTGCAGTCATCGCAGTAATAAATCGTTTCTGGTTAATCAACCTGTCAGAAAAGGATCAAATACTGCAATCGCCCTATCGGTGTAGTTGGGGAAATCGGCAATAAAATATTACCTATATGTATGGGTATTGGATATATACTATAGAATATATATTATAGAATATATATAATATTAATTGACCTAAAAGGATTGACGAAAGACAAGAAGTAAAGAATTTTTTATATGAGAGCATACATTTAAAAAATTTAAAATTTGGGATTTTGATATTATCAAGTCGGAAAACAAATATTTTTTCCATCTAATAGATCTAAAAAACCATTTTAGGTCTTCTTATTAGGAAGAGTTAAAAAAGGTTATTATTATTTGCTGAGCGATCAAGAGCGATCTCCTCATTCTAGTCATTTTTATTGACTTATTGTATCTCAATTGTTGAGGGTGGCTGTTAAAATCTCCTAAGTACAACGTGGAATGTTCAAATAATCTAAATGTTTCTGTATTTCATTTATTGTTCGGTAACTTAAAACTTATATTGTATTTCATTTGAATCACTTCGGGGCAGTATGCGTGTGTTCTATTATTTCATTTATGATGTAGATTTCTATCCCATAAACCTCGCTGTGTATGGAAACTATTATTTTGTAACATTTAATTTTTCGTTTTGTCATCTTTATTATAGTCAAATGCGTATGCCTCACACAGGGTTATTGATTATTAAGTTTATGTCAAACTTTTTGATTGAATTGGAAAGATCAACGGTTCTCAAACTGAGCGTTGCAGTACTCAAGGCACTGCGAACTCATTTCAGAGGTAGGAGATAGGTACCATGAATCGTACAATAAGAATAAAAAAAAAATAGATTTACAATTTATTGTCATTAAAAAAGCAAAAAAAAAACCAAATATCGAAACCATCTTAATACAAAACTGACTTCCGCATTAAGTTATCATAAATTGAACCAGGGATTGCTAAACTTTGCTAAAATAAGCAACCACAAAAGTTTAAGTTATAAATTTTTCAGACTCATTTTTCACTTTAAAAAAAGTTTTTCTGTCTTGTGATATTTTTTCTCTCTTTATTTTCAACTATTATTTTGTAATTCCTATAACAATTTTCGAATTCATACTTTACCCATTAGCATTCAAGAGTAATTACGTTTTCGTAAGATTATTAAATTAATTAAATCTATAAATTGCACGAATAATAAATCAAATTAAACTTGACAGATTATTACGCGTAGACGGTATAATATTGTAGCGGTGTAATAGTATTTTATTAAATTCTTGTATATTTATAGTATTTTAATCACAAGTTATTTTTTGGCAAAACTATTTAGTAGGTTTGAAGACACGGATAGCAGGTACACACGCATTATAAACAATGCCAATTTTATCGACAAAGCAGTTGTAAGTAAATAATACTTGTATTTATTTTTTATGAATTTAAAAACAACATATTTTACATGTTTTTTTTTTTTTTAAATAAATCGAGTAAGTACACATTTTTTACTTTCAAAGATATTTTTACTTCAGTTTACAATTGCTGTTGATAATATAATGACTTAAAAGTACTATTAAAAAAGTGTGATAGTACACGGCGTTTAAAATAGAAGTGTCCAATTTATTTTATTCCTATCTACTACAGTTTGAATTGATAACTACTGTTGCCAAATGTCGAGCTTTTAAGCTGTTTTTGAGCCGTGACGAATTTTGCGTTAAACACTGTTTAGATATGTGATTAGTATAATTCGTGGTTAATGAAACTTGGATATTCTTATTAATTGTCTTTTTAAAGTATTTATCTACAATGTCTGTTTATATTTTCATGCTTTTTGTGTATTACCCTTAGCATAGAAAAATACAGAATATAGGAAATATACACTATTTTAATATACCAAATTTATTCAAATAATTTAATATTAATGCTATACCTGATCTATATAATTTCAATAAATACATTATAGAACCATATAAACACTACTGTAGTATATAGTTTGATAATTTTTTTTGGTGTAAAGGAAGGAATTAAAGAGTATCAAAAATCGACTCTTTCTAAACATAAAACGTAAGATTTCAATAACTGCTTTCCATTTGTTTCATTCTTAAAATAATGTAGAATTTAATAAACCGATTTAAATTAAATGTTGGATATTTGACACTTTGTATACAAATAAAAGGTACAAAAGTTTGTGCTACAGGTATATGCCGTATAAAGCGACGCCAAAACCTGTATTGTAATTGGCTGATATTACTGATATTAGTAATATTTTTTATTTTAAACTATAAAAAAACGTTTTCGTCAATATAACGGCAAATTATATTAATTAAATACCATTTTACAGTTGTTAAATTGAGAAATAACGAAATATTGATAATATTTCATTAACATTATAAAGATGTTTTCCTTAAAACTAATAATATTTTATGAAACTTGAATCGCAATATCTAATCGCATTAATTATATGAAAAATAGCATATTGGTGTGAAGATTGATTGCAATTTAATGTAATAAGCTATTGACTTTAAACTATTTTGTTAATAAATTAAGTACTATTTTTCATCAATTCAACATTATAAATATGCACAAAAATGAAGATATATTTCATCGTTTCTAAGTCAGTTGAACATAAAATAAAATATTTTTTTTCTTTATTTTAAAGAAAACCGAATAATAAAATCAATGGATTTGCTAAAATTTGATTATTATTGTATATTTTTATTATTAAATTAAAGAAAATGATATTTTTAAATTTATTATTATCTTTGAAATTACGAAATTTATGACATTTTAAGAAAACAACGAAATAGTAAATCAATGGAATGAAATCATATAGCTATTAAAACTGTGTTTTCTCTGAGTAATATTATAAAAATTACTTATTATTGTATGGACATTAATGTATAAATTATAATTACACTTATAAATAAAGAAAAAAAACCTAAGATTTATTATTTGAAAAAAATTTAATTTTACGAGATTAGAATATTAGAATCTCTACTTTTCAATGATATTTTTGGATTCTTGTTTTTTTTAATTTTAATTATTAGCTGATATAAAATATAATTAATATTGTTGTCTTACCTGTTAAAACTATGCAATGTAGTCGGCGATGTATTGTGGTCGGTGAAATATAAGTATATAAGTATATAACGTACACAATATAATATTATACTCATATATTTTAATATTTTTTAATTATTAGTACAATCGCATAGGCCAATTTGAAAGCTAATATGTGCGTGTTTTGGACTCTATAGTCTATAGTATTTATAGATATTGATGATCGAAACTTCACTGCAAGTAATATTTTTAGAACTTTTTAATGATTGATAAAAAATATACGAATAATATAAATAGTTTTGAAAAAAATTAATTTAAGAATGATTACTTATTAAAACATAGTATATTATACTGAATATGTATAATTTCTGTATAAAATAATTCAATTCGCGCTTATTATTAATTTTCGAAGTTTTCTGATTTGTGACGTAATTCCAACCAACGAAAAAAAAATAAAAAAAATTTTTTTTTAACACATAGCAAATAGCTTTATTAATAATATTATAGATTCCACATTATTACATTACAGCAGTATTACATAATAAACACCTAGTATATTATTATTACATTTTAATAGTATTACAATACAGTCGAAATCAATATCCATATTCGTCATATTTCATATGGGATTATAAATTAAAATATTATATTGTTGTTATTTTGTTGTGCATGCCTACGTAGTAGTAAAGTTAATATTTCGTTTTGTCAAAGGGTATATACAATTTAAGACTTATGGAATAATAATTTACTATAAATTAAAATTTTAATTCATGGTCATCCAGTAATGGAACCCAACATGATTGTCAGTTTAAGGACTTATTTGAGTAAATCTCTATTCCATTGACATTTCAAACGGCGCTTTGGATTTTCGTGGAGAGACTTAGATAATTTTTAAGCATTTAGAGGATTATCAGATAAACAACTCCATTAGGAGTGCTCAAAGTCGAAGTCATCACTCACTAAGAGATTGGAGGAAAAGCTCAAGCTGACATGGAGTGATAGGAGATTTATGTGGAAAATAAGCTGAGGATATTTGGATCGGAATGCGGCTTAATGTTGTTTAGATGGTATTTTATAGAAAGATCTTGTGCTAAGAGATAAATTAATGTTTAATTTTAAAGGATATACCTATTATAATAATAGCAGATCCTGCACGCGCAGTAAATACATAATATTATAATATGAACAAATACGTATGTCCGTTATATTTTCGTTTGACAAATGAAGAAAAAAACAATAATAGAAAACACTGCATTTATTATATTATTAATATTTTATTATTAAAATAATATATTATATATATTTTTATTATTGCATTATGAGTAAATTCTACCTCACCTACCGTATAAGACAGTATGGATAAGTTCATAGTATAAATAGCCAATAGGTAGGTAATATATCTTATTGCTTATAGTGGAATTAATAATGTAAGTGTTAAAATACACATTTTCAAAAAGATCACAACTTACTTAAAAATAATAATATCAATAAAAGGCTACATGGGGCTCTGGATAATTATCTTACTTTTAAATTTTATAATAAATAAGTTCACTCTAATATCAAACAAAACTAATGACATTATATTGAAAATGGTGCACGAAAATTTGGTATGTCATCATATGTGGGTTCTACGTTTTCTTAAGAACAAAGTTTAGAGTAAAATTCGAATTATAGCGGTTTTTGCTTGTTGTTAAGTGATGAACACTAGAGGGCGTGAGCTTATTAATAGTGTAAAATAATGTTACAATCAAATAAAACAGTACCTATATTAAACAAAATTCTACCTGTACGGTCATATACGTTTGTGTTACAAAAACGTATTATTTTCATTTATTCATTGGTAATAATTAGGAACTACTTATTCCTGAACTATTTGGTTTTTATTCATTTTGAAAAAAATCATAAATTCATAATATCGATGATGGTATATATAGCAGTCCGGAACTTGCGGCTCTTTAGCACGCAATCTACGGCTCTTTGGAGTCTGTATTAATATACTATCAAAACTCGTAAATATATAATTAATTCATTAATGCTAATTAAATAGATAATTTTTTCATTTTCGTTGTGTTATTGTATCTAATTAAATGATTTGTTATATTTTCATTAACAATAATAATTTTTAATGTAATTATAATAAATTAGTTAAAGTGTTACTAAATTTAAGACATCATTATATATTAATTATTTTTTTTTATATTACATCATCAAAAAGATAATTTTTAAAAATGTATTATATTTTATATAATTTATTACATTTCACTATCTATATTGTATATAAATGACAACAAACGCATGAAATCAGAATCACTATACTGAATGTACTGCTTAATTTTTGTTCTTAATGCAATAAAAATATTGTTTGTATATTTGAGATAACGAAAAATGATTAATTTTATTTCGAGTTATTGAGTGTAATGGTAGTTTCAATGGGATTTCAATGTAGTTCGAGATAACGGCGTTTGAAATAATGCGAATCTACTGTATTTGATTTTAAAATCAATGGTACTACCCATGTGTACATCAGTAGTTACCTATATCTCGAAAGCATAATACTTACATTGTTAGAAGATAATTTATCTGTCATAAATACAATAATCGTCATAACAAGAATCTACTGTATAAATCAAGAGCATATAAAAAATATGAAATATTTACATGTTTCAACTTCCGAGCCCTAATTATTAGGTACACCGTTACGTACACAGTAGCCACAAGTAGGTATACTACAGTGTTTATGGAGGGAATGTAGATTATTTTAATAAAATTAACTTTTTTTTGGTTTGCTATGTTTGATTCCTAAGGCGTTTGTTGAGATTATGGCTACTTATCCAGAGTCTGGACTCCAGACGAAAAACAATTTTATGATTTTGCTATTTAATTTTTAACTGTGAATTAAATGTGTGCGGTTTTGAACTATCAACCTTTCAAATTTTCCTTTTTAACAATAGAATAAATGTGTGCGGTTATGAACGGTAAATGTTAGTTTTACCAATATATTTGTATTATCGACGTATCGATATCGTAAACATTGTAATGGAACTTCCACTGTATTCAAAATTTTAACACACATATTCTAGTATTATCAAGCTTTATAATAATATTAAGTTACACACCTTCCTTTACTTGAGAACCAAATATTATTTAAATAGCGCTATTATGCATAATATGAAAACAATTGAAATGAGAATGAGAGGTTACTCAATTTTATGAACTTACTGTAAAAAAAGCCCACAGAATAAAAAAATATCGGTAAAATTTCCAACCAAGTTTTTATATCAATTATAAGTTTACCTAAACGAACTGACTATTTAGTAATTTAACGACATATTATGTCGAATTTTTCATTATCTCGAACTACATTGAAATCTTCTCGAAACTATACCATTACACTTAATAGCGTTTTGCTCTAGATAACTCGAAATTAAATTATTTGTTTTTCGTTATTTCGAATACACAAATAATATTTTTATTGCAGTGAGTACAAAAATTAAGCAGTACATTCAAAAATAGTGATTTTAATTTTACGCGTTTATAGTCAATATTTGTATTCATTCGTATAAAATATAGTGAAATGGAAAATAAGCGTAAATTAAATGTCTTTAAAATTAATTTTTACATTCTTAAAAAAACAAATTAAAGTAATATCAAACAAACTTTAATGTCAGATTTTTAAAAAAAAAAATAAATTTATTCTTTATTTATATGTATATGTACAATAAGTATTAGTATTATAAGTATTCAAATTATGCATTTTAAGCATTCAAATTATTTCCCAATTTTTTCAAGAATTTTTATTAAAACTTGGTATCTTAAACTTTTTCCTGTTCTTCATGAGATTTGACATAACGAGAATCTACTGTACTATAAGAAAAAAGTATATTACCAGAACAACCTATAAAAAATCTCAAGGAACATTGAAAATACCATCACATAGTATATAGAGTAAAACTTGATAACTTATGAAGATTTCTTGACGTGTACTTCACTAAACACAATCCTTATTATATCAAATATCAATTCATATCATAAAATATAAATATTTTATTAAAGGAATAATTAAGGATCAAATCAATGTCCTGACATTATTTAAAGGATTAAGTATTCAGATTCCTTTCGTTATCAGATATCAAGGTTTTTTTATCCTCATGTTGTTTACTCCAATGAACACACCCTTATTTGAAATGATGTACAATTAATTATTCCAATATCCTCGTTTTCATATTTATGGGTACACGTTTAATATTTCAATCTGTATATTCTTCAATTTGAATTAATTAGTTTATCATGTATGCTTTTTTATAAATGTTTAACCATATAATAATTATTTGTATATTTTTTACTTTTTATATGTTTTGTTTCATTTTTCAAACTTTCTTTTTATTACCTATAAATTATATTTATGAAATTTCACTAAATTCATTGTGAAAGCCGTACGGTGTTAATTCCATTAAATAAAAAAAATAAAACAATATCAATGCATAAATTTTCATCAAATATAAGCAGACAGGCATAATTTATTGTAGACAGAACAATATTCCGACGTGGCGGGATTAATGTGTCAGTGACGCTGATTGAAAGAAATACAATAATTATTGTTGACTCGATAATTGTATTACACAATAATACTATATCACCATGATAATCTTGGTAATAAAACAAATAGATTATATTTATTATGACTTGTATAGTTGTATTAGTCTCGGGGTGAATTAATAAATATAAATTCAAAATTGTATGGTTTTAATAATATTGTGTTTATGATATTGATGTGTGCTTAGTTCAGTCATACGCTGTACGATATTATATCTATAAGGATTTTTATTGGCCATAGCTAATGCACATTTCATTATTGTATAATGTGCTCAGGTTCTTCGTGAAACGCAGCCTGCTAAAATAAAGATCATAATTCAAAATAAGAACCAAATATAATTTCTCAAAGTATTTTCATAAACTAATTCCAACCAATATATTGCATTATAACGTCATTTATTAATATTCAGAAAAGTATTAGCTACTGATATAATATATAAGAGCTAATATATAGGTATAGGTATAATATTATATTGCACATACAGATAAAGCCCTCTTAGTATCACAAAAATTATGTTCCGTAATTTCACAAGCGTCTAAATGAATACAATAAAATAATAATAATCCTAATAATAATAATAATAATAATAAAAAAAATTACAAATCGCCAAGTCTTACAACAATTTACAATAAAAATCATTTTCCACTTTCCCATATAGAATACGTCATTATATAATATAACTAAATTTTTAAACTTTAAAAAAAAAACATAAGTGGTTTACTATTTACGTATAGGCATAGGTACCCTTGTATCAATAATGACAGTGTATTATTGAAATAATCAAATACAACAATACTGTATAATAACGTTTTTACAATCACAGAAAAATTAATTGTCATAATTTGAACTTTCTTAAGTTTATATTTTATTTGAATAGTTATCGGTATCATAAATCGCGGATTGAATAATAATATATAATGTAAGCTATAAATTAAAACATTAAGGGTGGGTTGCATAAACGTTCATTAGCGATTTATAGAGCCGTTAACGCACTAATGATCCGTTAAGAAAAATTGGGTGTTGCTTGAACGTTTGTTAGTGTTAACGAGTCTGTAAATTATCGGCTATTGGACCTGTAAACTACAGATCCGATTTGGGCTCTGTAACTAGTTACAGATCGGTAAAATAATATAATATTTATATGGTTTAATTTATTTGGTAACCACGGTTATCAATAATTTAATATTTCTTTATGCAACCCGAGAATAGTTTACACCAGTGTTTCCCAACTGGTGTTCCGCCGAACCAAAGGGTTCCGTCAGCCGGCGCCAAGGGTTCCGTGAGAAATTTGAAAAAATATAAATTAATTAACAATATTTTTGATTTCAATTATGATTCTAACATAGAATAGCTCCAATAATTATATGGGGGTTCCACAAAACTTTCAAGCTCCTGCAAAGGTTCCGCGAGTAAAAGATGTTGGGAAACACTGGTTTACACAATCATTAAAAACTTTACAGAGCCAGTAAATTACAGGGCCGGTAACAAATTTACAGACTGTTCTTTATGCAACCCGCCCATAATATAATGATTCAATCTACATACTTAAAACTAATGATTCAAATTTCAAATCAGATATTTTTATAAGTCATGTGAATTACTATAATAATATGTTATAGGACATAATAATGTTTGTATTTATACATTTGTAGAAAATATATTCCTTAATAGTATTAAAGCCGAAAAGGACAATAAATTGTATTACCATCTGATTAGCTACCTTTAAGGTTATAATTATTATTTTATTCGTCCAACTATTAATATAGGTAGGTATTTAATATTTTTAATTTTAAATAAATATAGCAATATTATCATGGGCTACGGTAAAATACAAACGTGTGTTTTTTAATTGAAATAATTTTATTCGTTATCAAGAGTCTAGATATTAATATCAAGATATTTGATATACGTGAATGCTATTTAATTGAAATATTATTATTATTTTTTTAAAACTATAAAGGTAGGTACTGTACGTAATAATTATTTGTTTTGTTCAATTTCTTGCATGAATTTTTTTTATGGAGTAAATTATAATTAAAAAAATAAAAATGGAATTTTAGTATAAAATGGTACTAAAACGACGAAAAGGGCTTATCCCTCTTAAATTCAGTGTTCGAATTAAAACCGCAGGTGGACAACATTTTTTTTTTTTTATATTTAATTTGAGACCACGCCAACTAATTATCTGTATCAAAATTACTTCAATTATCTTGATGGTACTGTGTTATTTTTTTCACATTATTTCGTTAACAAACACTATTTTTACAATTGTTATTCCGCAAATACGATATTTAAATTTAATTTAACGAATTATACAACTTACTATTGTGGAATTTAATAATACAAACGAGTAAATATTTAATTGATTACAATTGTAATTATTTGTATAAAGATTGATGATTGGTCGATTGGTGGTATGAGTGGTGGCTGGAAGGGCTTTGCTAAGTTAGGTAGAACTACATCATTCTGAGGGACGTTAATTTTTTACAAGTAGGTACTTAAGTACATCTTTTTGTTTTTTCAATTCAAGCACTGCCTTTAATTAAGATATTAATTATTTTGCATACTAATTTCTCAATTAAAAATATAAAATCCATTTTGGTTTAATAATTTAGTTAGTAATTGAAATTGAAGTTAAGATATTATTTTGTTATGATATTTAGATGGATATGTTGAATGATATGATAAAACAGTACGTGAAAAATATGTATAATTTATTAGGTATCTATAGTAATTTTAATATCATGAGTAACGTTTTCAGTGAACTTAATCACTTTCAATAAATGCGAAGTTTATAAATATGTGTCAATGATTAAAAATACATAAAATAAAGTTTTAAAAGTTAGGATATATTAGCAGATTTCTACGACAACGGTTTTCTAAATTTTACATTTAATTTCATTGATAGTTTGATATTATGATATTATTATTTTAATTGACAAAGTTAATTATTGGATGATAATGAGGTTAAGTAAAAGTAAAAATGATATGATAAATAATAATACAAGTTTAAAGTAATATAATATTATGTTTGTTTTCATATTAAATATAAGATATACATTATACAATTTGTTTTATTGATTTCGTAAAGGTATAAAATGTATCACATTTTAGAAAATTAATTGAATCAAACTTTGTTTTCTTTTAGTACAATTTCAATATATATATATTTTTTTAAAAACCTAATAGTATTATTTTTTTCAGTTACAGTAGAAACCCCTTATAATTACAAATCGGGGGTCGAAGGTTTCGGGAGTATTCCTATATTGTACTCGTATGTTATAATTTGTATCTAATATTATGACGTCTATATAATGACTATACAGATGTTATAATGGTTATATTTTGTTATATTGAAGAAATATTTTATCAATAATGACTGTATTATATTTATCGAAGATAATATAACAACCCATAATACTAATTGTACTAACTGTATCAAAGAACAAGAAGAGGAAATATGCTTGCCGAATATAAATTATTATGTTAACTTTGATAATGATGTGCTTACTTCAGATTTCAGAGCCATTAAGTAATTTATTAAGGAATTATACCTATAATATAATAAGGTTAATATATTTTTGAAAAATGTAAGTGAAAACGGTAAAAAAAATTGTTATTATTAAACTTAAATTAATATATCAATTTCATTTATGAACCATAGGTACATTATTTAAATGTATAATACCTATAATATTTTCATAAAATCGTCAGCCATATTGAAAGATACTCGAAATTGAATGCATTTAATAAATTATTGAAACATTTAAAGTGTTAATTTTTAAGAAAAAAATCCGCCAAGATTTTCTGTTGAAAACATTATTACCTAATATTTTTGGTTTAGAACTTCATGCGTTTAGATACCTAATAAAGTGAAAATAATTTTTAGATTTTAATGCATCATTATTATTTTTATTTCATCATTATTATAAAACTTTAATAATATTTAGTTCTTACAAATTAACTTGGTTTTAAAAATAATATTAAAGCGAAATAATTGAAATTAATTATTGATTTTAATAACAAATTATATAAATATAATAGGTAGGTATTCATATTATAATAATATTAAAAATTATCTGCTCGGAATAATCATATTATAGAATTATTTTTGAATTATAATAATATATATATATATATATATATATAATATATTAATATTGTATAGTATTATAATTGATACAGTATTTTTTTAAGAATATTCTACTAAAGGTTTAGTTAGGAATTAAAATTTTAAAATTATTAGAAATTAATAAACTTGTATTTTTTTCTCGTGATAAGCAAATCGTACGAATTTCAAGTATACTATTAAAACTATACATTTTTAAAATAATTTTAAAAACTCAGCAATATTGAATAGTAAAGAACAAAACGAAAATAGGAAATAGGTTCATTAATATTAAGCTTTATAAAAACTAAAAAGGAATAGTCTAAAAGTACTGAAATAATATAAATAACATGTAAGATACATAAGCAAATAATTTTAAAACGTACAGTATTCAAATAGACCAACTAAGAGAATTTTTATTTATGATAAAACAATAAATAACGTTTAAAACACCAATAACCAATATCATTCTACCTATGTGACATATTTATTTAGCATTTATATTAGTATGTATATTAATGTAAGATATAATTACATATTTTATTGAATCAAAATATTTTAGGAAGTTTCATAATATTATTGTCATGGTTTCCAATACTAGGAATATTAAATTGTCTAATGTTCTTTTACATATTATTATATATTTTTTAGTTTGATAGATTTATTGTCCATTTCTGTGTACATAATAATGCTTAATGCTAAAAACAATGATAAAATTAACAATAAAATAAAATATAATCTTGTTCTCATAATATGTTGTACAAAACAATTTTCACCATACAAAATAATTGATAGACATCAGTATAACAAAAACGATATCACCAATAGAATATAACATATCAACATTATAATATTATTATTACCCATACATTTTAACATATAATAAACAGTCGAACAAAAACTTAATGAAAATTTTAAACACAAACTAAAATATATAATTTTTAATAATATTATTATCAAACTACAATTATATGCGAATCTCACTTTTCGTTATTGTCATACAATTTCATATTATATTATACTTTAAAATATAGGTATAGGTACTGCTATATAATATTAGTTACTTAAAATAAATTCATGATTTTTTTTATTGTCATCAAAGTACTATAAATTACTGTTTTTTTTTTTAAACTGTACAATTATCAATACAATTTATTAATATATTTGAATTATTTTAATCTTGAATGCCTGTTAATATAATTTCTATTTTCTCAAACTATCATCGTGTTGTCCTTTTAAAATTTACCCGATAATACTATAAAATATTATCGACACAGCTTTAACGTTATTTTTTAAAATTATATCAATATAAATAATGTATTTTTTTTTCATAAGAGGTTTTCCTATTTATTATTTAATTTTATCATATATATATATCTGTTTAATTTTATGTTACGTAGGTAGCTAATATAATATGTTTTAAAATATCAATAATTAAATAAAATCAATAAAAAATATTAAATTTACGTATATAATTTTAAATGCTGATGGATTAATGTAATATTTAATGAATTACTTATAGCCTATAGGCACTATTAAATAAACGCAATTTTAGATATTTTATGAAACAATTTTTAAGTATTATTATATTAGCATGCTTTTTAATTTTATTATTAAACAATTAATAGTTGAAGAAATAAAGTATAATGAATTATCAAATTGCTTTTTAAAAGTTTCATAAAATATTTGTGATTAAATTGTTCAAGATTATTTAATCTAGAAAATTTTACTCTTATAGTAAATAATTTAAAATATTTGTTTACGTACCAATTATTATAACAATACGAATTTATGTAATATATTTCTAATAGATAAATAAACGTTGTTAATAGAGTACCTATTATAAGTATTTTAAAATTTCAAAATCAAATAACTTATAATATCATTCAGCATCATGCTTGAGATGATAGATAAAAATGGTAACTTTCAAACCACATTACTAACGTATGTAAAAAAATTTAAATTTCAATATATAATTTTAAATTAAATTTTTATTCTAAATACTAAAGGTATACCTAATAGATTTTTAATATTGATTCCCGTATAATAATAATAATAATGTTTTTAATTTTAAGTTTATTTTAGAATAAAGTAAGACAATTTAAAATATTTTATTTATGTTATCACTGTGGTTTATGGGAACATACGTAAAAATAAAATAAGTCAAAATCTACTTTAAATAAAATTTAAATGCCTTATTTCTCGCGAAATTTATAGAAAAATGTGTTCTATAATAATAAGAATGTTATAAAATATGATTATAATTATAAGATCTATATTTACTTAAAACTTATTTAATATACATATCATTGTATCAACTAAACGTAAGTATTTCAGTATTTGTAGGTACTTACCTACTTATTAACTGAAATATTTATCCCAAATCATCAATGAGAAACTTTTATAACGCTTTTACTAGAGTATACGTTTTATTTTTTTATTGATTTCGTCAAACTAATAATATTTTAATGATAAAATATTTTCGCTTTTTATTATTTTTTTATGATGATTTGTATCAATGATAATAATAATAATAATAATAATAATAAAATACTTAATAGTTAATCTATATTATAGCAGTATATTAATCTTAATTGTAATCTAAACTTAATTCTTAATGATACCTTACATATATTTTCACACATCAGGCTAACTTAAACTAATATCCGAATTCCCGCGTTGCGGGAATTCAGTCTCACTTTTCTGTCTTTGTTGTTAAGGCCCCTTGTCGACAGACAAGGTGAATGGCCTTTAAAACGGTAATAATAATTATTACAAAATAAAAAGTAATGCAAAATAATCAACACAAACATTAATATATAATATTCTTAGGTTAGGTTATTATTATGTTTCTATACACTATATTCTAGATACTCGAAAGCATCATATATTTTATAGTATAAATTTAATTTATTACCTTTTTATATTACGTATATTTGGTTATTCTATAATAGTTAAATTGTTTTATTACTAAAATCTCACTTGAGCAATAATAAATTAAACTAGCAAGAAACCGTAGAAATAGTTTTAGTTGTATATGAAATATCATGTCCATATAGATATTTGATAAATTATGATAAACTTATCAAGGGTGTAGAAAAATGGTAATAAACTAATTAAATTATAATAATTATACCTAATATTAATATTAATAATATATTGTTAATAACACAACCGTAATTTATTTTATTAAATATTTATCAAAATGTCTTGTCGGTTATTCCGTTACACATTTTATCTATATCAATATAAGAAGAAAGACACTTTTTGGAACATTTTATTAATACGAGCGTTAAATGTTGAGTTTAGAAGTGACAGAATACCAATGATATGAAATATTTATTGAAAAAAAAATCTGACGTATATCGATGATATTATTATTCTCATGATGGCTATTTCGAAAAATGAAGTCTGAAAAAGCATGTTTGTAAAAATTTGTCAACTTTTGATTTGTACGTGTAAATTGTATGTTTTGACGTGAAAATTGTTATAAACAGGGTTTATAGCGAATTCATTTCCATAATATTTAATGCATTATAACTAAAACATAGACAAAAACTGAGTACCTATAATACGCTATACCACTTATAAGCATAATTTCAAGTAGTGCTTTACACATGAATCCCCCCCTATAAAGTTACAACACCCAAAACCCATGTATTATCTATCACGAATAAAGAGTTTTCAAAATATCGGAATTAATCTAAATTCGAATAATTTTGAACTGTAAACAATAAAACCTATTTTTTTGTGATTTATACGAGTTAGTTTTTTTTCATAATTATATTATTAAAATGAATTATTTATTATGCTTTTTAGTATTTTTTATTTTTATTTTAAGTAGGTATTTATAGGAAAAAATATTTATACTGTATTTTATGAGTTGAAATTATGTTCTAAGGAATTTAGATATAATTTCCTATAAATTAAATAGGTACATAGTTTTTAAATTATGTTTTAAGCAATTGTTTGTATTAAGTATTAACCTAAATTGACCTATTTTGTCAATTAACCAATTGTAGATTTTACTTTCAATACCAATTTATTCGATACCTGAAATTTAAATTAAATAAATATTGGAAGCAAAGCTTATTAATTTTCGATTATATAGAAAATTTTATTTTGGTAATTTTTGTATATTTTTTAGATTTTACTACAAGCTAACAATGTCATATTATATTTACTAATGTAGTTTATGGATAAATTGTAAAATTAAAATAATTAGACCTTACTTTGGTTTATTAAACATTATTAATTAAAACGTTTGAACGATTTAAATATCTGTATCAGATATCAAATATTAAAAGTCTAAATTTTAACCTGGATATTTATTAAAGCTCTTTTCATTTAAAATTTGTTAAAATATTATGTTGAACAGTTTTTAGAGACTTAAAAATAATTAATATTAATATTTATATTATCCAAATTCCAATTAATAAAACAATTTTTCACGTAATCGGCTTTGAACATTAATGAACATAAAGTTTTATGTTTAATCTGTTAAACATACAACAATTAATTAAAAAGGTATGGCTGACTTGAGAAATTTTCGGTCATATTTTTACGTCTTAGCGAGCATAATACCTTTTGAGAACTATTTAAATTGATATTTTAACTGTTTTTTTAGCTATTACTACCGAGCCCTGATTATAATAAAAATAAAGATGTTGAAATATCACATTACACTATGCATGTTATTACGTGCAATCGTTGTTAATTATCACATACCATATTGCAAATTGTTTTGCCAAAAAAAGCTTCACTGCCATTTGTACGATACCAAAGTATTATTTTTTTCAAAATTATTTTGAATATTTTAATTAAAATGAAATTTTAAATTCTTTAATATTTTATGTTTTTATATACGATATAGTTTGAATATTATGATAAAATAATATTTTTTCGTAATTTGAGTGTCAAATACCGATTAGCGTAAAGTAAAATAAATCCGTTGTTAAAAAAAAAAAATTGTTTTTCTGATAAAAAACTATTTTACTGAACATTCTTCGTGATTTATAATTATAAACTCATTTGTAACATGAATGATTAAATTATTTAACTATTGTGTACGATTAGTTTATAATGATACATTTTTTTTTCAAAAACTTTTAAGTATACGTATGTTCTAGTATCTACAAGAGAGTAATGATGAAAACAAATTAAAGCTGTGTGAAAGTATTTATATATTATGATTTAATGTTATTTGAATAAAACATATTTAATAATATTTGCTTAAAGTCATAACTCTATAAATATGCAGCGAATTAATGTTGACCGTGGGCGTACATTCCTTAAATATGGTTAGTTGTATATTTTCTTAAATTTTTGAATCGTTATATTTACTACCTATTTATGATTATTCAGACTCAATTTTACAAAAGTTCCTATATAACTTATGAGCTATTAAAACAATAAAACGAACTGTAAAAGTATTAATCAAATAATTGTCATTGTGTTTAATAGATTTTATATTTTATTTAGTTTTAATAAATAAAGAAAGTATTGCAGAATCATCTTTGTGAATCTACTACCACTTTTTTACTCGTGCATTTTATTTATAAATTTCTAATATAGTCGGTTAGTATAGAACATTGTACACATCTCTGTTTTGAAATGTAATTAAAACTTATTTGTCTAACCACTCTAACCAAATATTTACGAAAGACCCTCGGGATTGTTCACAGGTAATACATTTTAACTATAATTATCAACGTCAGACAAAATAAAAACATTAAAAAACCAAGTAAGTTTGACGCTTAACGAGGTTAGGTTAGGTCTTAACATTACATTTTGGTCGTAGTTGTGTGTAAGTATATAATATTATCTTAACTCTATAATATATATTTATATATAATGCTGTTCTATTTATATTAACTATGTTTTTAATCACAATTCAACTTACTATTAAGTATGCGTTTATTTAATTACGTGAAGGCATATAATACGCTTATAATACGATTTTAACAGGCATTCAAAATTGATAATAATTTACACAAAATAAAATTAGTCGTTAGTTAAAAATATAATCAATATAATATTATGATGAAGAATAAGTGTGTCTATATGCTTACCTTAATCTTGTTTTATACAAGAACAAGCGCAACAGATCAGGTAATTCATCGTCGGAAGGAAGACAAATGGTAAGTTTCTGTGAATGGACGTAGGATTTGCTTGAATATATATGAACATAATATTGTGTACCTAGGTGTTCTGGGCTTTACTGTCGACGCAATACTGTCTTTATGACATTTACCATCTAGAATTCCATGGTCTGATAAGTGGCGAAGATTTATACTGTAAACACGAAGCAAACTGTTATTATACGATTATCAATTAATTAATGAAACTCATTATATAATTTATTGTACATAAGACATAACATTTCGAAAGCGAGGATGAATAATAAGTCTGAAATATTAAACTCGAAAACGTAATCAATCAAATTAAGCACTATAGCTTTCTACAATGTTTATACTGAGATTTATTCGACTTAATATTTATCCTTTAAATTTGGTGTATTGTTTGTTGCTGCGGTATGAATAGAAGATGTTTTCCCATCGCAGATAAAAAGGGGTTGGATTCAAAAATAATAAATAGGATGCTGTTTGCTAGGAGTTTGTATAAAATTAGAGTGTATTTAAATTACCATCTACAGATTTTATCGGCCCGCTGATCGATGGATATTTTTATAGCGCTACAATAATTATTGTAATATGAATGTCATTGTTATAATAGTAGTTATATAAAACAAAAGCTTTTGGGATAAATTTTTTTACCCCTGTCTATGATATACCTTTGATAATAAATTGCCTAACAAGCTCATCTTAAGTATGGTTATAAGTGTGATACCAATTTATAAATGACCACATACATAAATTTAATACATACATTAAATTTCAATGCTAAAGAAAATTCATATTCCTTTTAATATTATGGTAGTTCAGCTTATTTCAGTTTTTTTTCCGAATAAAAGTTAATTTATGTAATAATAACTAGTTTAACAAACAAATTTAATTTAATTCAAAAAATCAATTCAGAAGATTGCATAAACGATAGGTATTACTTTGAATAAATAAGACAATATATTCATTTAAACAATAAAAAAATAGACTGTAAATATGATATTAACATAAAAATTTTATTCTATTAATTATCATTTGGGATTTTTATTTTTTATATTTATAAATTATATATATTTTTCTTAGTTAAAGGTGAGGTTAAGTTTTGAACAGATTACAGTTATGTAAACACATCGTCGAAGGTACGTGAAAAATGTTACGAAGGACAAATTTTCAACTACATAATTCCGAAAGTAATTAAATTAATAAAAGTCTAAAAATACTTAGTGATGCGTACTGAATTGTGCTCATTTAATGTCGTTATTTATCACAATAATAAAAAAGAATTTCTTTAATTCGACAAAATCACGTTAATCATCTTAAAAAAAAAATCATCATTTATATGTCAATTATCAACTTTATCATAATTCATACTCTGAACGCTTGGAAAAATAATTATGTGACTTTACGCTCAATTTTTATTTTTTTAAATTATGGTAAGAAAAATTATGACAAAATAATTTTTATCAACCTTTTTTTAGAAAATAAACTAAAAATAGGCGTAAAAACGTTTATAAATAGCTCAAAAACAACCAGAATATTTTGAAAATTATAAAATGGCAAAATTAACTAAACCGGCATGTCTAATATCTAGTCCTAATATAAATATTTGGTAATCATTACATTTACTATCAGTAAATAAATCAGTAAATCAGTAAATTTCTTTTTTGAATTTGGAGCAAAATAACAAAATTGATTTAGTCAAATATTGGTGTCTATCAAATGTCTTAATTTACAAGTGGTTTTTTGTTTTGTTTCTTTTTCGTTTCCGCAGTTTTACCCGATTATTGTTTATAATTAAATATATTATATCGATCCACTCGTAATCTAACATTATCCCACGTGTCTCATAACTTATATTATTATATACATAATAAATTAATTCAATATTTATTTTAAATTTCTCTCAATTATTATTATGACCAGATAATATCAATTGTAATGAAAATGATATGATAATTATTAAAAATGAAATCGTATCCATAATAATTGACCACATCGATGGTTTGCAAATAAGTGCAACTATAGTGCATTTGTCCTCATCTCCATCGCGCGTTAAATGTTTAGGAACCACTGTTATAATATTTGAAAAAAATTATAATTGCCTGAGGTGTAACTGTCGCAGTATTGTCGATCTCTTCGCCGTTTGGTTTCACGTTCATATAGTGCCCTTGTGAAAAGTGCCTGGGTCGCGACATCAACGACTCGTAGCCTGGTCGTTTTTTACCTGCAGTGCCATTGGAAGTGACGGACGCCGCGGTGATCGGTACGGCGGAAAACGGTTCGTCTTCGTTGTCTCCCGTTGGGTAATTGTTCGATTTCTCGTGGCGCATCAGTTCTTTTAGTTCTTGAAATCTGTCTTTGGCCGTCAGGCGCATGGCGATTACTGGTATTTTAGTTAAGGGATGATAACCCAGGCGAAATAAATTTGCTTTTCTCGTTAACTGATCGTCCATGATAGCCCTCGTTGTAGTGGTCAGCCTAGCGATTTTTTCAAACGGTCTGAGTTGCCTGTAAATATGAAATCTGGAAATTCATAATAAATTAAATGTGAATAATTTATATAGTCCACATTTTAAAGTCACATGCAATACATTTAATACATTAAAAATCTATGGAATATAAATGCATGATATTATGCAGGCACTAACAATATTTCAAAACTATAGATTTATGAAATATAAACTTGATTAAAAAATGTGAATGTGGGTACTTTATTTATTCAAAAGTATGTTTTTGGTTTGAAAGGAACAAATACATAATATGTATAATGTATATTATGAAAACAATAAATATATAAACTTCATAAAATAAAAGATATTTTTATGAAAAAATGTAATATGTAAAATAAACTTTATATAATTAAATATTATATTGTTTTTATTATATTTGAATAGTATGCCAAAGAAAAGATGCTGCTTTTAAAAAATATGTAATAAGACATAACAAAAAAAAAAAACAGTTAGGTATATCTGGTATTTGCATTTAAATTTATTCACGTTCAAAATATGAAAAACAAATGCAAAAATAAATTTTGTTCCTAATAATAATTTTGTATTTATAATAGAAGTCAAGTAAGGGATGGACTGTGGACTAAGTGGACCACTAAATTATCATACTATTATAATAGTATGTATTAAATCAAATATATATATTATTTTTTAATTTATTTAGAATTTACAATAAAATCGATCGGTATGCAAATTCAGTAAAATTACAACCTTGCAGGTAATGACGATTTTATATAATTTTATATTTCCTATCATCTCATTTTGATTATTATACTTTTAATATTATGATTGTCATCAAATTATTTACATGGTTAGGTTAGGCAACCTTACCTATCAGTTATATTAAATATTAACTAATTTTTTACGATAATAAATTATATAATAATATTTTTGAGAAAATGATCATTTGAAAATCAAAAGAATAAATACATATTGATAGAAATAAATGCAATAGAATTACAACATGATAGGATATTTACAGTACTATGATACCTATTGCAATAATAAGTATATATTAGATAAAAATAATTTCATTTATACTCGTACATATATTTACATTTTTATATTTATAATATAGGCATTAAAAATAGTCAAAATCGTAATGTATTATTTGTAAACATTAACAAATCGACATAATAGCTTATAATTTGATATATTTTATTGAAACGTTTGACAAAAATGTTTTGGTATTGAAGGCATTTATTTAATTTTTTTTATATTTTTAGAGCGGGTAAAAAAAAAGATTTCAGGGTAATCAATAACATTTCATATTAAAGAACTCGTATGTAAGAAGCAAAAGATTAAACATTTAAAAACGAACGACTGACATTACTCAGAAATAAATTAAGAAACAGAAGTGCTGTTTAGTATGATCCATATTATAATGGGTTTGATAATGTTAAATTTAAATCAGATAAAATTAAAAAAATATATATTTTTACGTATTTGACGATTTCATCATCCTTTGATGTATTATTTATCCAAATCAAAAGGCAATATTCGAGCGACAAGTCAAGTGTTTTGAGATATGTTTGTTCAACAAAATGTTCTTTTGATACATCTAAGGTTGCGCATTAATTTATTATTTTTATTTCATTATTATTGGAGAAATTTAATATGAGTCAAGCATTATACTATAAGATACTTAAAATTAGATACTATATCAAGATTTAATCCAGGGATTAAATAAATAAAAAAAATTAATCATTTTTAAAATTTTTATTATTATTATTATAAAAACAAAGCACACCAATATACAGTTATTAATATTTAATTTTAGTTTCAGTGAACAATTTCCCAAGATTATTTATATTATTTTGAAGAGACTAACAACTGTGTCTTGATTTGTTTTTATTATGTTCTCGATCTTTGTATTGACGGTAAATAAAAACAGTCCGGAGTATTGGACGAAATCAGTGAAATCATTTACACAAATAATTATTTATTTACTTAACAAGATTGACATAAGCCCAATATTACAAATGGTACAACTATAAAACATGAAAAAAAAACCGCATACGTTAATACTCGTATAATAATACATAGTGTTACTTTAATAATTTAAAAAGTCAAAATTCAAAGGAGGTGTCCATATTATTTGTCTGTCTTAGTGAGTAGATCATTATTTCATTTCTTAGATAATCTATACATGCGAATTAAAAAAGAAAGAAGTATTGTTTCGGGGTAAAACGTATGGGAACTCTAAAACGAATGCGCTGCAGTAGAGCGGAGAATCAATTATTTCACTATAGAAGCGATTATTTTTGAAATACATATACTTAACAAGTTGATGATCGACTAAAGAATTAAAAATGTTTAAAAAAGTTTTTAATACATTTTAGTAAAATGTTTTTAATATTGATTATTATTAAGAAACATAATTTGATATTTTTTAAGATATGAATTTGGAAACGTATTTATGAATGATTAATAGTTTGAATATTAGATATTAGTTAGTTAGCTGGAAAAATAGAAAGATTACCGATCTTTAAAATTTGGAAAATAAAAGATGGTAAGTGTAGTGAACAGAGGGTACAACTCTCTACTTTCTTTTAAAATATAAAATCACAAAATACTGGAGTATAACAAATCACAATTCAAAACTAGTTTAATGGACCGTAAACTAAATGATTGATCAAGAATTCGACGAGATCATGAAATGAGAACCATTTCCCTTTTAATATTAATCGTAGAAAAATGTCAGTTCTTAATAACTTTTAGTATAAATAATATTTTGATAAATTAGTATTAAAACAATTTAAAAATGTTTGTACTGGTGTAAAAATTTTCAAAAATTTTTTCTGATATCTAAAATACACATTGTTGGATAATATGTTTGTATATTATTTTGTCATTAATTGTATTTAATAATGTATATTACCTGTCTGGAATGGTTCTTTCAAACATCATTGATTTCTGTCTGTTTATATATCTTGGCTTAATGTAATCTTCCCACGTATTAAATGCAAACGGATCGAAAGTCAGCGGTAAATTGTTAGCCGACTGTGTCATCTGAATTTGACGCTGATATGTGCGCCACATTAGGCGCAATTCGAGGCAGCTGGGCTCGTCCAAAAAATCTTCGGGTTGTGAAATGATTTTCACCTCATTCATTGCGTCTTGTCCAATTTTCGGCTCAGGTTTCCGACGATCTATGACTGTTACTTTAGGACCATACATTTTGACCCTCGGATGAGTCGTACAATCCGAATACTTATTGAGTATTAATATGAGTGAGATGTACAATACGACGCTGATTTTCATCAGGTCCATCTATAAAATTAAAAACAAATATTTAATTTAATTTATAAGTATCAAGTTGTTACGTCGTATGGCTCAATGAAAAAAAGGAGTTTGTTTTTCAAAAGGGTTAACTACGGTGATAATATATGTATATTGTATACGTTTTGTCAACGTAGTATTATATTATTACTATAATGATTAACTAAATTTAAGATTCTTCAAAGAAGGGATTAATGAAACTCAATGAATGCAATAGGTCCGCGCCTAAAAATGATTTGTCAAACAATACGACTATTTATTCTATTTATTTTCGTTTAAAGAATTTATTGAAATCACTTTTTCATTAGAAACATAACAATGTATTTTTATTTAGAAATGATAGATTTAACCCTTAACAATCATTAAGTACCTATATAATATAATATAATGTATTGTATTATTTCCAAATAAAATGATCCAAATGTATTAAAATATATAATTAGTTAAAGTGCTGTATTTAATGTACGTTAATGTATGTATTGTACCATATCGAATGAGTTTTAAAATTTTAATACAATTTAACAGTGATTTATAAGGTATTAAGTTTGTTTTGAAACAAAGTATAATTAAAAAATACACATATACCAATATACGACTACAGATGTTTTGAGAAGTATACTTATCGATTTTAATTATTATTTATAATATTAAAACGATGAAATTTAATATTAGTTTGGTTATTTTAATTATAATAATAGAACGATAATTATCTTTAAATTGTGAGTAAAGTGAGTAATATACAATTGGTTTTAAAATATTATGTTTAAGTTTTCTGTTAAAACATTATTCTATTAATATACAGAAGATAATCTTTAATTATTTTCAAAAATGTTGTCATGTTTTTTAATTACTAATTATTAATTAGTTTTAACTTTCAGATTAGTATCTTTATTTTTTTATTAAATATTATATATTATCATTTAATACGTAATTAAATAAAATTTATTTTTTAAAAACATTTTTCTATTTTTTAAAATATCCTAATAGGACCTGGACCAAGAACTCGAATTGGGGGAGAGAGTTAACTCCTCTACTATTTTTTTGCATACTCAAATTATTTTATTTTATTAGAATGGCACAAATTAATGCTCAAAGTAATTATTTTAGAAATTAGTTTTAAATTGCAGTCAATAATATTATAATGAATCATACAATTTTTAATATCGAAATTATTTATTTATTTATTTATTTGAACCATCATAGTTTTAATACTAGTAGCTACATTTAATAAATAAAAAAAATTATATTATACTGTTACCTATAATAGTTTAGACATTGGCAGACATACCTATCACATTCACCTATTATGACCTATATATACAATTATGAGATTGTAATATTAGATTTGGAAAAATTATTTAAAACAACTTATTTACTAAATATGTTGCTTGCTAAATCCCTAATGTCTAAATTATAAAAGTTTTTGGTTGAATACTGACTAATAGACTAATATTTAAGTTGTTTATTGAACATTAACTTATTATTAAATGTTTCATTATGAATTAGAAGTATTTTTTAAACAATAATATTGTGATGATATTAAATATTTTTTTAAATTTGTTTTAATCTTTTGTGTAACATGTTAATAATGATATAAATAATATGTAATTATATTATTACAAAATATTACAATAATGTAAATTTAGGTTAAACTTTGAGAAAGCTAAACCAATACTTTTGATCAATTTCGCAAACTATCAGATAACTACAATTTTGTAAAATTAGAAAATATCTGCGAACGTATACATGACTTGTTCAAAAATGTTTGTTTTATAAATCTGAGTAAATATCTGTCAATAAATTATTAGTAATAGCCAATAGGTAATTACTATCGATTTTTTTGATTCATTTAATTGGAAATATTTTAATGCTGTTACGGAAAAGTCAACTTTACAATTAACAGAATTAAAATTCTATACGTATTTTAATCAAGTTACAAGCAAAATTAAATTATTCATTGGTACAATGTGTATGTGCGTGCTTTTAAAACAGTCTATTAAAACAAAAATAATGTATCTTTGTACAGAGAGGTGATGTTACGACCAAAAGCACTATTACGTACGTTTATGAAATAATAGAATAACTAATTATGCGTATAGGATTTTTTTTTAATTTGATTATCGTAAAAAAAATGTAACAATATCGATGTATAGTTACGACTTTCCAAACACTCTGTTTGACCGACGCTGTGGCCCGCGATAGTAGCGGCGAGTGCGGTGGAAAAGTAGTAGCATAACAATAATATCACAGCGACCCGTTTAGCTATTATTAATCTTACAACCGCGACTATTATGATGTACGGGACGTGACGACGCGATCGGTCGACTTCCTCCATGCCATCGCGTCCGATCGAGATACCATACGGTTAGGTTAGGTTAGGCGTCGTTTACAACATGCCCGTCAACGGCAAAGACAAAGGCTTTCCAGTCTGATACACTGTCGTACCGACAATAACAATCCGTCCGACCGACGTAGTAGTCACACTCGAAAAATATCGCGTCATACACTCGACCGTATAATAATATATTTCGCCAAAATCGTTGCGGTAAATCACATATTATTATTGTTTATTCCGTTGACGTTCACACGATATTAATACACACATACCACTGGCAATATATACACACACGTTCACTGTATTCTAAACGCACGCGTTTCAACTTATATATCCGTCACGAGTGTCACCTACGCGTTCCATACGTCTCGAGACGCCCAAACGGAAATGTCATCGGCCAAGCACACCGAATTGTCCCCCACACGTCGTCTACATTATAGTGAGACAGCCCCTATACCAGTCGTCACAGTGTTCCGCGTCAACGTTATTGCAGGCGTTATGTGCCGACGTTTCTCAACTTGGGACCGCGATAGATAATTTGATTTAATGACAATATGGTCGCGGCGTTCGATTGAAATTCAAAAAAAGTCAGTCCTTACGCGACGGACGGAGATTTGAAACACACAAAAATAAAACGTTTTCTAGCGATGAGAAAAACGAATTCCGTAGATAGGTATAAGTGCTTATAGTTTTTAATTCCGTCGTAGAATAGGAGCCCTCTCGTCGATGGCCGCGGACAACAGGGGGCATTTCCACTACCAACCGTACACGTACAAATAATTATAATATTAATTACGATTAAGAGGACGTCGCACCTGCGTGTGTTGTCTCTTTCTTATACACGTACGGTATAGACAAAAAAAGTTTATGCAGTCTAAGGAAGACTCGCTTATTTTGGTTCTAGAGTAAATATACCTATTATAAAATTAAAAGATGGCAATATTTTGGAGGACGAAACGATAAGTTTTTTAAAAAAAATACAATTTTGAAAACTTAAAGATTGTTTAAAAATTTTGTCACAGTCGATTACAATATTACGATAGACATATACCTATTTCAAAATATTTATGATTCAGCTTTTTTTTTTTTTAATGTTAAAAATGCGTTAACATATTATTAATGTTATAGTGTTAAATGTTAACACTAATTATACATAAATGCCACAGATGGAATAATTAACATTTGAGTTGAATAATATTATACTTGTAAAAGTTGGAAATCGGTAGATATGTGACTTAACTGCAATCGTAATTTTATTATCAAACACCATTATTGTATTATTTAATTAATAATATTATGTGCCTTATTGGATATGCAGGATATTGGTGTACCTAAATTGCCTATCTAAAACGCCGCGTGTTCGTAATTTCGTCATTGAATAAATACAATTTATATTAGTTTAGCGATATATTAATATATTTTTACGCATATTGTAAGTATTGTTATTGAATTCGTACCCAATAACATCATTCATTTTTTTTTTCAGTTAAATTTTTCCAAGCGAGTGCTGAATAAAATAATAATAAAATAATTGGTAATAAAAGCAGAGAAATTGTAAAAGTTTTATCATATTATTTCTGAACAAAAATGTTACATTTCTAAAACGTTATATTTTATACTCGTATGTTAAATAAAAAATAATAATAACTAAATAACTCAATAAAAACAGTTAACTGTGATATATGTATAATATGATAACATGCTATATACATTCTAGGTGTATGGAAATAATTGTATTTTAATGTTATTTTCTTTTTTCTTTTTTGTGTGCACTAAAAGCTATTAAAGTAACTCCAACTGAACAAAGCAATTTAAAATAAAAACTAAATATATATATTTATTCCGAGGTTCGATTTCAAATAACACAATAATACGTTCTTAGATTGTTATTGTATAGAAAAAATGTGTTTTGAGAAAATAATAAAGAAGAAAAATATAGTTTTAAAATAAAGGTTTATAAGGAGTTATATTATTTATGAATACTGCCACGACCGTCCGGTGGCTGCACGTAAAAACAACTCTTAGCCATTTATTAATATCAAAAAATACGGCTGATTTTTGTTTATAAATAACAGATATAAAATTCAGGTCCTATCGGGGATCACATTTAATAATATGGAAATCATAGTGAAAGAAAATATTTTTAAAAGTTCACACAGTTTTGTTCGCAATAATTGATTCGTTGGAAAAGTAAATCGAATTCTTCGAAGGCATTAACTACGAGTTTTATAATATTATATTACCAAGTTAATTAAAATATCTTCTCGAGATTAATTTAATAATTTATAATAAAATCGATTACCCATCAACATATTATTATTATATATGAAAATATTTGTAATTTTCACATGCGAAAGTGAATAAATGTCTATATAATTGAGGAGTCTCTGGTTGTATATTTTTTTTTTAGGTAACTTATGCGCACATTTACTTTTTGAAATGTACTTAAATATGTACATCACGAAACAATTTTAAGAAAAACATCTAGTTTTATTTTTAGTGTGAGCAAAAACCGACGAAATAGAAGATACGTCAATATATAATTTTCAGTAATAAGACTAATTAATTCTGTAACTATATTATTTACTATAACCAATTTTGCATTATGATATTATAATGAAGAAAAAAAAAATCAGCAGATCACTTGTGGTAACTAGCGACCTTATTATTAGTATCCGAGATGATAAAAAATGCCGACTCAGGTCAGCTATAAGTTGCATATCCGCAATTCTTTCTATTTTACAATAACGTGTTGTGTAATTTACCTTAATACAACGATATGGACTACGCTTATGCTGTTAATGATTTAATAACGAAATGATTCTATGCAATGGCTGATTTTTATTTAAAAAAAATTTATTTTTAAAATAAATTTTTATTTATTTTTTTTTTTATTTTTATTTTTATCTAAAATTAAATCCTATAAAAATGTAAAAAATAAAAAAAATTAGTTTTTGATGAACAATATATTCTCATAGAATATTAGTATTAAACATAATATTATTCTTTCCAAATGTTAAGTAAGAAGGTGAGACACCAATTTACTTATTTCACTACGAAAAATATCCTTCTATAATATTACGGTACATTTGGCGTAGACGAAAACGGAAATAGATCATTAAAGGTATGTTACTATTTAATGCGAAATAATTAGAATATACGTAATATAAACAAAATTAAATTTAAAGTGGATAAATGTTTCACTAAATATCAAACAACCTTAGTGGTATAGCTGCTAGTGTTAAAGGTAGCGTATGTTATTACATCGCATGACGCCACTATACATGAATGGCATTCACTGTTTTCCGTACACTTTAGTCGATTATAATGAAATCTAATGGCGAGAACGTTTCTTTCAATACTTTGCTCGGGAATTGAAATATTGAACACTAAATAATAGTAGGTACTAAGTGAGACGATTATAAATACAAAGTTATATTGATTTTTGCATCATTAAAATGGAAACATTGAAAAAATTGGTGTATGTTCGTATAGGTTTGTTCTAAAAATATAACCTGCATAATATAATATGTTTTACTGTTCATTTTATTTGACGATAAATGATTATTTTTTAATTTTAAAACATAACTATGCTATAACTTTTTAAATACAACTTATGGCAGTGTAATAAAAATACAGAGACATTTTATCAATATTTAGATGAACCGTTTTAATAACGAGGTGAAAGTATTCACTGCATTTTAAAAACATTGTAATTTTGGTTTTATCCACTAACCATATCATAAAAAATATCGTACATTTGCGCATAATATTAAAATTTCCCCTTACAAATTAATAAATTATAATAAAAAACTTTTTTTTTTTGTTATGATAATAATATATTTTTTCATAATATTGATAGGATTTGAGTGATATTTGTGGGTAGAATTGGAACTATAACATTCAGTATATCTAGAGCTGAAAATTGGCAAACAAATAATGTAGTGTGATATTTTAAATGTATTTTTGACCATAACATATAGGTAATAGTGATATCACTGACTTATAAAATATTGATATAAACATTTAAATGAAGAAATTTTCGGAATATTTTAATAATCAGTCCACTAGATACCAGTGATGGTTGATTTTTAAACACAGTGAAGGCCAATGCGTTGAAAGAAACTAAAATATCATGTAATTATCTCGCAAGTACTATTTAGTACCTACCAAATTAAACATTTGAATATAACATATTTTTTTGTAAATCAATTAAGATATATTTTCAGAAATAAATAAATATTTTCAATGAAAAAAATGATTTAATTTTAGTTTTGAGCGTTTTATCAAACCTTTTTTTTTGAAATTCATATTATAGGGATGGGTTTTTCCCGATTTTAGAGGTAAAAGTACTTAATCACTTGAATAACCCCCTCACCAATAAATATCCCCCAGTAAATAAATATAAAACCATGAAAGATAATGTTCAAGTGTCCATGTACATTATACCATGTAAAAAGTATCTTATAATACAATAATACTTGAATTTTAATTGATAATTCGTTATTAAGGAAAGTACAGAATTATTATTAAAAAGAGTTTTTTTAGTTATAATCTATCAAGTATCTGTTGTAAATGAAATAAAAAATAAAATTAGTATGCATTTCCAAATTATACCTAAAGAAATTTTAATACAATAAATAAGTATTAAATTTCTTGAATTTTAAATATGAATCATTTTTTTTTAACAAATCATATAGTATAATATAGTATAAACATTCAAGTGACAGTGAATACATTTTTTTTTTATTTATAAAATGGCATTATTATTAAAATATTTTGTTGAATTGTAATGTGCTCTAGCTTATTTTATACATTATGTGTATGTTTTGTTAATATTCTTGTAATATAAGTAGGCCACTAACACAAAGTATAATAAATGATTATACTAACATTTCTGTCAATTAAGCAAATACCTAATACAGGCGTGTGCATAATGTTTAGCATTTAAATATTAAGACAGTATAAAGTCATTCATAATACATTTTTTTTCATATATTCATTTTAAATTATACTAATAAGAAAAGGAACGAATAAGCATTTTAGAAAAATGTACATTCTCAGCAATTTAAAAATTATTCAAACTATAATAGGTATACCTTCTTCTTAAAAAATAAAATCGAAATGAATGAACATTTAGTAATACAACGGGTAAAATAAATATCAAAAAGTTGGTCATTTAAGTTTGAAGATTGTGCAGATAAAAACCGGAATATGAGAACTATTATATATGTACGTATTCCTACGAAATATTCCAAATAATATTTTAATTTTTAATCACATAATTTAAAAAAAAGTTCTCGAGGTTTTAGTTGAATTTATTGGTTAGTCCCGGTGCTCTACATCATTAAAACAAGTATAAAATATCGCAGTTATAAGCTTTTTTGTAGATATGAATAAATTAAAATGTGTAGGTATACGTCAAGCTTAGCCATAATAAATTGGAAGGCACCGCAAAACACAACGATTTATTCGCTTTCGGTTTTTTAAATCGAGTCACATCGTTAAGAAAACCACTATTAAGTCTTTTTTTAAATTTATTTAACTTCACTTCCTAACTCAAGCCTCTAATGGGAAGAGGCCATAAATAAAATTGATAATCGGCACAAAAACTAAGACAATATTTTGCAACATCAAAATAACTGTCAACCTCGCGAAAACATCAGAGTACGCCTCTCATCAATGCACATAATGTGGTGAATCAAGTTTAATCTCAGTTTTCTCCAAGTATGTGCACTACATAATATAACAAAGCTCGGTCGCGCTCGAAAATCTCCTCGAAAAGGCTGCCCATCTGTTTACAAGTTTCCGGTACAGATCTGTGTAATGGCCTGTAAAACCAAACATTTCCAAACTTTAAGTAAAATCAAGTTTATGTATGTTTGTTCTTTGTAAACTTATTTTAATATTGAGTAAGGAATTTTTATTTATTATATGCTAAATATAAAACATATTATTTCGGAACAATAAAATAAAAATAAGTTTAAAAAGTCGTATAAATATAGAATAACTATGTTTCCCTTAAATCGATAGTTAAAATATGCAAGTGGAACTTTGGAATTTTTCTATAGTCCAGATAATAACAATTGCAATTACATGTTCTTAGCCATTTCAGATCAAAATTTTTTTTTTTTCATAATTGTTGTATCTGTTATACTTTCCAATTTATCATTTTAGATTTGTATCCAATTTGTTTAATTTTATCCATATAATATATATATATATATACACGTATACGTCACCGTGTATAGAAATAGAATAAACGAATAAATTGAAATTAAAAATAATTAATCTTCTCCGGGTTCGAGTTTAAAACGTATACATACATTACCACCACGCTACACGTGTCCCTCCACGAATAACGTTACTTACAAGTTATGCGTAGGTATAACACGATTTGTTACGTTAATGGCACAATTTGACACTATAATAATTTCGGCAAGTCGTGCCAAATGGTGACACATATTAATTTGTGCATATAAAAAAAATGTACATACATATACCTATATCCTACACTATGAGCTGATAACGCGATTATATAGTGCCTACCTATATCATACGAAAAACCATCCATTTCCCTGCTCGGTAAATATGTAATATTTTCAACGATTTAATACAAATAATAATGATAAATGATATAATAATAAATTGACTGTGATAGTGTATAATAATATTTAAGTATCAAATTTCTGACGAAAAAAATGTGTTCAGACAATATTGAGTTTTTATGGAGTTTAAATAATATAGATATTTTTAACAAAATTTTTATGAAAAATATAAATAGAATATTATTTAAATATTATTTAATAGAGTACGTATTTTACGGATGGCTTCACGTTGTTGTATTTGTTAGTTGTTCCGTGAACCTGAAATTATATAGATAATTAATAATTACACTATGTCGACACAGGTCGACTGACATACATTTTACCAATTCAGAATAATATATTTTATATTTATTTCACAATCTAAGTCACGAGAAATTATTTTTAAACAGTTTTAACATAATGTTATGCACTATTTAAAAAAAAATAAAACGTATCTGATGTTATCAGCTGTAGAAAATTGCTTATTTTAAATCGCATAACTCGTAGTCTTATTCTCTGCAATTACTTCAAGACGAGTAAGCACAGTTCACTCTATGTTAAATATTCAGAAGTATAACTTTCTTGTAGAGAATGTTTGCGCATTATCATTTTTTTTTGTGTCTAACTCGTGTTCAACGTTAACCACTTTGCGTTCAACAGGAAAAACTTTTATTTATTTTTTTTTTTTGGTGGCCTTAGTATAAGAGTAAATAGATCTATTATCAAACTTTAAGTTATAAATATTATTTATGAAATTTTTTTAGCTATATTACGACATTTCAATTTTATAGTTAGTAATGAGCATTTTTAAATACTAATACCTAGCATTAAGACTTAAATATCGTAAAACAACCAACGTAAAAACATAGATAAGGTTCTCAACTTTGAATTTAATTAAAGGTCAATTCACTTTAATATTATTAAAACTATCAACAAAAGGTTGGTTCTGCTGAACGAAAATTGTTTATATTATATGCATGGTCGAGAGAGAGAGAGAGAGAGAGAGAGAGAGAGAGAGAAAATAGTGCGCTGATATTCTCTTAAGTTTTTGAGTTATAGACCATAACTTTTTTAGCAGTACTGTGTGGATAAATATTTCAAAAATAATATGACTATCCAAAGTTACAACGAACATAATCATATTATAATATTATAACATAGAAACGTCGGGATCCTAAGCATCGTGTTGTTTTTTACTTATTTTTGTTGAAAAAATTGTTAAAGAGAATGTAAAATTACATCATTTTTTTCAATTTTTCAATTATTATGAAACTAACCCTAAAATGATAAATTGTGTTGAGATTTTTCAGAAGATCTTAAGTAATTTAATAATAAGGTGTATAACATTTTTATTTGATATTATTATTATTATTATTATATTTCTATTTACTTTATTCGTAAGAGTTATTCAAATTTAAACATAATAATAATATAAAACAAATTAAAATATTGTATAAACGCACATATTGTCATGTCAAATACTAAAGACTTTACTTTTAAGTATCCATTTCTCAAATAATACAATTGGAATTTGAATACCTGAATCCTGAATACCTACTTGTATTATTTTTGTAAACTAATTTATATCGCAAATGGATATTAAAGTATGAATAAAACTTTCGCATTCATTGTAGCTCGCTTCTTCAAACAATATCCTATAAATAATTTGTTGTTCTTTTCATATACTGTTTAATTAATTTAAACTAGTCAAATATATTATATCATAGAGTGTTATTTTCGATGGCGTTCCTAATAAAAAAGATTAGCACAATAGCACACGTAACAATGCAAACAATATTTAACTATTTACAAACGTCCGACTCGACAAGCTTTAATGCATTTTATAATAATAATAATAATAATAAGACAATACTTTAATGTTTCTCTTTATACAACGTTAGCAATTTAACATATTTCTATTGAATTTATACCTCTACATTCGTTCTTTTAGCTGTAATTTGTATTGGTATTAAAAATAATACTCTATGAACCAACTGCAACTTGGAAGTTAACCCTTTTATTAATACCACAAAAGCAGGAATATTTACATTCAGAAGAATTTCACGAATTTGATTAAGACGGAGAATACTTTGAGTAAAAATTACTTGAAATTTATAGCATTTAACGTTGCTCTATTTCCTATTAGATTTAGTGATTTATAAATATTTCTGGACGCGTCCGAAGTAATGTTATACAAGAAAAGCTTTATAGGAGTGTTGGCGTACCAAAGAAATAATAACCTGAAATTATCACAAAGTTTTATTGTATATTATATATTTTAAATATTTAATTAAAAAATAATTGAGATTTTATTAAGAATTTTTGAAATTTATTTTACCTTATTTTATGTTTAATTTTGTAATATTAATTAAATAACTATGTTCGTTGTTTTTACATTACTTATTAGATTCTGAACGGAGTGATGAATGTATTGATTTTACAATGTGTGTGTTTTTTTTGTGTATGATGTCATCACGTTTTGGAGTAGAAATAATGCTCCGATTTTTTACTTTAACACTCATTTGAATAAGAAAATTCATCTAGTTGGTACTTTGGGTGGTCAAAAGTAAGCATTTTCCAACAGTTTTCAAAAAAATCGAGAAAAACAAAAAAAAGTGACAGAAAAACGGCAATTTTACGAAAAACCACTTTTCGACAAAATCGATTTTTTGATTTTGCTGTAACTCAAAAACGAATCATTGTAAATACTCAAAATTTTCACAAAACGTTTATATTATAGTTATTTATTTACGGTGAAATTTTCAATATATTTTGACCTTTTTTAAGCTACTTATAGACAATTTAAATTTTCGATTTTTCTAAGTTTTTTTTCTTCAAATTCCGATAAAAAAAATTTGGCTATCCAAAAAATCTTTAAAATTTAATAGAAGGTTTATTATAAGTTGTACCTACTTATCGTAGTAAAAAAAAAAAAATCAAAAATAGTTAGTCACAATTTTTATTTCTAAGCATTTACAGTTCAAATGTTTACGAAATATATCAAAATTTAAATTAAATTTCATATGCTCATAATGCGTATGTTGGCCAAATACTTTTTTTATTATATAAACAGATACTATAAAGTAACTATAGTAACATTAGTAACTATACTATTTGTTTCAAAGTAGAATATATGATAATATTTAAATATAATATATCCTAGACTGACAATTAATTATCTTCGTTCAGAATCGTTTTTCGTACACAATGATACCTATTATTGTATTCAAATTTAACCTACCATAGTCTGAAGTCTACCCCACCCCCTAATGTACATCAGAGCGATACCCACTTACCCGCTTTTTTATATATTTAATTTCATAATGATAATTTTTTTTTTGTATTGCTATGATCAGAGACGTATTCAGAAATTTGGCGCCCGGGTGCCAATGGATTTCCGCCCTCCCCCCACCAAAATTTTTGTTTTACTTTTTCAACCTACCGAGCGCATTAGAGCTTACTTTCCGGTAAATAAATGAAAACTGTATAAACAGTGTTGCCATATTATTGATAAAAATTTTAATTTTTTAATTATTATATTATTGATAAAAAAAAAAAAAAACTAATTTATATTATTTTTCATTTTCATTTTCATTAACAGAAGATGGGTTATGTAAAAATCCAATGCCGCCCCTATAAAAATGCCGCCCGGGGCGATCGCCCCCTCTAGCCCCCCCCCTAAATACGTCACTGGCTATGATGGATAAATAGCAAGAAAGAATGCTCATATTATTCTGTTTGAAAAAGTTGGAAACAATTGCAAAGATACAATTTTTTTTTACTTAAGAATTTGTAGAATTTAAATTTAAAATTTAACAAAAGACATCTTAAATTTTTTCATTTGTTGAGTTACTTATCTTCATTTAATAATTACAAATATGTGTTTTTACAACATTAGAAAATGAACTTAAATTAAAATATTTATGAATATGTACAGATAATATTAATGAAAACATTAAATGGTTGTGCAATTATTCGTTAATTTCACAAAATAATGAACAGTCAATAAGAATTTTTAGAATTTTCAATAATTTTAAACTCTAAGTTATTTAAAGAAAAGCATTTATGTATACCTAGTAAATAATTTAAAGTCAAATTTGGAATATTTGCTTGCCGATACACGGAAATTCAAAGTTTCTTCTACTGTGGTTCGGAAATTCAAAGTAGTTTCACTCATTTTTTATTTAGTTTTGTAAAAATAGTAAAAAAATATGTACCTAATTTAAGTTCAAAATTGTCCGAAGAATTTTTTACTATGAGTCCAAATAAGTTAGGTATAATTAAGTGTTTAATAATAACTTAAATAAATTAAAATATCCCTAAATCATTTTGAACATAATATAATATTTCTATATTGAATATTTTGAAAAGAGTAAAAAACCTCATGTTTATAATAAAAATAAATATTTGAACATAGTTATACTATAAAAAACACATAATATAATTATGTACTAAATAATTGTTATTAATGATTAATAATAAACATTTTTTCATAATTTAGTACATTTTTTTACCCTCTTGATATTTTAAACATTTAAAAATGTAAACACTCTCTATCAGGCATTATTTATCTTCATCATTCACTTATTCGAAGTTTTTCCTACATACAATTATCGATAATATTAAATTATCTGTATTAGCAAAAGTAATTTTAAAAATTCAACTCATTATTATCAATAATAATTAGGAATAATAATTTACATATAAATAATAAATACAATAATTTACAAGTTTATTGTTTAAAAATAATTCAAATTTACTCAAAGATGAAAACGTTTGGACAATCATTGATAGATCTTATTAGGGAGAGCAGCGGTCTCGTCACACAATAACATCAATCTTCAATAATATATTATATTTGAATTTATAACATTAATTTTTAATAGTACATAATAGAATTTATTTTAAAAGGCCCACTCCTAGAATTTAACACAAGACTAACCTGTCACTTGATTGACCAACTGAATTTGATACCTTTTATATAATGAATAAAACATTTGAATATTCAATAAAAATAATATAACTCAAATAAAATTTCGATTAAAAAATCTATACGTCTTGATCTTCAATTATTTCCGATTTATTTTTTGTGATTAGAAATGCAAATGAAAATTTAAAAAAATTAAAATGTATTGTAAATGTTTGGTATTAAAAAAATAATGTCTGCGTATTTCAAATTTATAATACCTGAATAGTATTGAAACGAGAGGATTTCTCTCGTTATTGGTTTGAAATTCGTTTTTCTTTGCAATTGGTAGAACCTATTCGTAAAAAACCACTCCACAAATGAAGTTTGCAGCAGAGTTGTATTAAAAATGTCAAAATGTTTTCCTTGAAATTAATTATAGTATGATTAAACACCTGCGGTTTGCTCAACAGTAGATGTTGAGTCATTTACTATAATATTCATCAATATTTATAGCATACAGTATGTACAGTATGTAAGTATTTTAAATAAATTCATTTGCAGATTTTTTTTTGTTAATGACACTAACAGTCATATTTTTTTTTATCCACTCAATACAATGAAAATGTGTTTTAATAATATTTTATAGTTTTAAAAGCGAATGGTATAAATTATTATACAATTCAATTATCGTATAAAAATCGAAATTAATTTGACTATTTTGTTCGTTATTTGTTTTGATCAAGCTAATAATATGTAACATACAGGTAATATCATGTATGGACGGTGTAGTAGGTAGTTAAATTGAATATTTTTTGCTCCAAATCATTAATGCCTGTGATCTGTGTTGATAAAAACTATATAGAGTATAGGTACCTATATGCAACTGTAGATATAGGTATACAGCTGAAAACGCCTGTCGAAGGTATGTTTTTATAGAGTAATTTTGGCTAAATTTAAAAGCTATAGATATAGGACACTATCGTTACTATATAACCAGTGATGGCCTACTCAATGCTACTAGAGGCCCAATATTTTAAAAGTGAAAATCTAGCGATCCATAGAACGTAGAAAGCAAAAACAAAAAAAAAAGGCCAATAAAATGTAAAATTGACATCAATAGTTCAATAATACTAGATAAGAATTCATATAATATACACTATACGAAAAAAATTATGTCGGTTTTATACATATAATAAAATAAAAAACAAAAAAAATCCTAACATTTTATATTTTTATACAGAGTAATTTCAAATGTAGTACTGGCCACCGAGCCAGTTAAAAATAGTACGCGAGCCGCCAGTTGCCTATCTCTGCTATAAACGGTTACTGTAAAACTCTCGTTACTAACACTTTCTGAATGTGTTATAAATCGAGTGAGAATTCCCCAACAATTACGGTTCTTAAATATGTATAAAGGTGCGGTACGCGTGACGGTTCCATAATTTATGTCTTCGAGTGTTTCTGTGCACCAACTACACTGACGTGGAAAGACTGTTCAAACTTAGAGAAATTCTCAGTCCATCAACTACTCTACTCGAGGAATAATAAATTAGTATTTTATAATTGTTTTCAGATACCACTGTAATAAATTTATTTGTATTATACATATTAGTAATGTGGAAGATTGAGCTAATATACTCCAAGAACATCGCATAAGTTATTAAAAAAAATAATTATTTCAACTCATTAGTTAATTCTGACATACAATTAAACTGTGTAAATAGATCTTAAAGTAGTCTTCTAGTAGAAATAGCTTAAAATAGTCTAAATATTTTAAATATGAAAAACGATAATGAAAGTATAATAGCTGTTAATGGTTTTCAGTCTGATAAACAAATTTGTTAAATCGATAAAACATATTGTCAAAATGTCAACTTCAAACATGCATTAACTATGAATGTGGTATATTATAATAAATTATTTTTTTTATAATTTTAGTAAGAACAACTTATGAAGCTATTTTTAAATAAATAAATAAAAAAAAAATAAACAATTTAAAATGCTTATACATTGTTCAAAAGTAACAACATATTATTTTGAAATTGATATCAAATTTTATAAATTTTAATCTTACTATTTCACGAAAATATTTAATTCAAACAAAGTATCTACGATTTTTCATTATTAAATTACAACAAAATAACTTAATCGATTTTGACCAAAACTGGTGGTTCATATATTATATTATTCTCTTTTTTTTTAGAATTTATTTTTCATTTTTCACAAAATTATTTTGAAAAATACTGTATATTTTCATTTTTAACTCACAAAAAACCAATGAAATCGAATTTTTTATTACATTGAAAAATCAATGCATTCATCACTTCGTACTGATTGTAAAGAAAGAACTTTTTATCAAAAGAATAATCATGAATAAGTTGTAAATGAATTCCAAAAATCAGTCTTTTATATTATAGCTTTATACGTCTTAAATCCATCACTGTTTAAGAAAGTTAAATTTTCATTTACAAGAAAATATTATTAATATTTTATTTCAGATTTCTAATTAAAATCATCTATTGCTTTCTTTATGTGTTTAATTTGATATTTGTTTTTAATACTTAAAATCATGTCTTTAAAAAATAATAGGTACAATTTTTATATTTACTCGAATAATTATTTTTATCTTTTTAGAATTCTATTTGTCAATTTTAAATTTGTGAACATACATCACTTTTCTCACTCTCTCCTATCCCCAAATCTAAAATTTCTGGCTTTACCATTGACAACTAGATATATAACGATATTTAGTACGACAGTTTTTTTTAACAAAAACAACGTTAAACAAATGAACAATATCATAATTGTTAATATAATATTATTATAACCAATAACGTTACGTTATAGAACAAAAAAAAAATGTTTTCTATTGTTTAGGGGTGGTCTACCAAAACCCAGTGGTTACACGTATATCGGTCCATCAATTATATTTTTAAAACATTAATAATATTGTCAATTCCTATTACCATATATTTCGTTTCAAGATAAACAATGTAAAAATATACGTTAAAGACCTATATATTTTTATATTTTCATTGCATATTTGTCCAATTTCGTATATTTGAATAATATATTTTTTAGAGCTCCAATTGTTTAGAAAACTAAGCTCCTCGTTACTCTATTCATAGACACGAGAAATTCGGATTGTAATCGTTAAAAACTTAGTAACATTATTAAAATTATTAATGCGAATCATTTGTTAACGGCCAAGTATCACGTCATGTAAAGTGTAAATAATAAACTCAAGTACTTTCTCAGTTCATACGCGTACGAAACGTTAACGAAAATATATTTATGTGGCGTAAAAATTACTTTTTACGAAAAAATCTGAAAACAACCTAAAATTGGCAATATATCTTTTCTACGAAATAAGTATGCAATTAACGAAAACGTTCTTTAGAGATGCTTTTAAAAATTACACTTAAATAAATCAAAACATCTCTTTACGTTTGATATCGACAAAGCATAAAAAAACATACACATTAATGTATGCTTAAACGTTTAAAATTAAATCAACGAAAGCACGTTTAAATTTCATCGTAAGCTATAGAACATCGAATGAATTAATTACACAAAAGAGCATTTCATTAAAGCTTTGTTTGTACCATTAAGGTAGTTGTTTCTAACCTATAAGACAATTTGCACTAAGGACCACTAACGACGAATTTCTATGAGATGTGAACTCACAAACCAACCATTCACTTCTAACAAAAAAAAAAAAAAATATTTTTTAAATTACTTCTATTTTACTTCGATTGTATTTATTTTTAACGTAATTATTATATCTCCATCTGTTGATATTTTATTGTGAATATTATGCTTAATTTTATTTCATAAGCTTTGAACCCCAACCAATATTCGATATATCATATAATTATTTATCAGTTTTACATTTTTGCGGTTTACTATTTAGAATTGCCCAAATTTATTTATTTATTTATGTTTTTAATTTTAAGAATGTATAGATAAATGAACAATAAAAAAAAAAAAATACAAAATACAAAATAATTTAGTAAAACCGAAAGACCCAGACAGAGAACACTTTATTATAACAATATCTATTGAATTATGTGTTTTAATTAAATCGCGTACAAGTTTAATCACTCTATTATTAAACAATATTTTGTTAAAATGATTAAAATTTGATCGAACATAATGCCACAAAGGTTAAATAATTGTTTACCAACTAAATTCATTCGAAGTAATTAAATAAATATTTACAATAACATTCAATCATAATAATATTATAACGACGATCAACACTTATCGCGTGCCTCGCAGATCCCGAGTAGAATAATTTGCGTTTGTTTTTCACATTGCTCATAAATGCATAACATGTTTAAGTGAGCCTAAGTGTTCCATCTTAAAGTTTAAACAATTCTGTCGAAGCCGTAGAGGTGGATTTTAAATAAAGGAGCCATTCAATAACGTTCACTGTATAAATTCAACGCTTTTATTACAAACTACCTAATCTGTTGTAATATAGACCAAAACAACAACGATTTGATATAATATATCGAATTGAATTTCAATTTAAAAAGTTTGAAACGTTTTCGTTAGAGTCTATTGTGTCGTACCCGTGTATTCAATTAGTTATCGACATTATAATTGATTATAGGAGCATTTAACAATTGGTAATATGGTTACCGATGAGTCACGTTTATAAATTTAAAAAAAAGTAAATTTCTATTATTTCGCCAATAATTTAATACAATAGACACAACAGTTGAATTACTGCTTAACGTACTATAAGTGTTCAATATACCACATTCATTTTTTTACATATAAACAATTTTTTTTTTTATCAAACAACACTCATTATTATTTCAAAATCTATTAACATTTTTGAATATATTTTTTTCACATAATTTCTAGAAAAAATAACAAGTAAAAAAACCATTGAAATATATAGCTATATATTATATTTTTAATAGTTATATCTTATATATTTTTAACTTTTTAACTTTTTTAAAGGATAAACCACACTATTTCTCTAACTTAAACTTTAAATAATTCAATACTTCTCCGTATTTCAAATTTTAGGTATATACCTATCAAAATACTTCAAAAAGTATACTGCTTCAAAATATGAAATTCAAAAAAGATGTTGTCATTCAAACTACTAAAACTTTAAAAAATATTATAACGATAGAAAAATGTAAAAAAAATATATATTGTTTTATTTCAACTGAAAAATAAAATATTTTCAAAAACATCAATAGATTTTGAAATATTGAGTGTTATTTAAAAAAATAATTACCCATTATTATGCTATGTAAAATTGACAAAATAGAATAAGCATATAAATTTAAAAATTATTCAAATAATACATATAATTATTAAGAGTAAATAAATAACATTTAATGAATGGTATTTTTCATTACTTTTTATAACCGTTTTGATTTATATGTATGTATCATTAATGAAAAAAATTGATATGTATGCATTCATATTATGCTAAATAAAATGTAATATCCATTTTAAGCAACAACTTTCCAAACTGATCATTGTGAATAATATTAATATGAATTGCAAATTCTCAAAATTCTTGTCACTAATTTATTATTAGACACTAACAAATTTCTCTGTTTTGGATTTATTTATTTTTTTTTATTAATAAAATTTTAATTCATATGGTAATTGAATAAATTTAAGATTGCCAAGTGAACATGTCGATTTTATTTCAAATTTAAAATTAACAAGTTTATGAAGTCTGCTGATACTTAATATCTTGGAAAAATTTTATAAAAATATACATAAAATGTTAACATAACATTATTAATAAAAATAATAACTATAATAATCTTTAAATTATAAAAACTTTAATAAACTTGATTTTATTATTTTGAAAAAATTATTTAAATACATAAACTATAATATTTCACAAATTCCTCGTTGAAATTCCAATTTATGCACACTGACATTGAGAAAAAATATAATCTGTTTAACAATTTTCAGTAAAAAGGGTGATTCTCATAAAAAAAGAAGTTAATATCAACACAAAATAATCAGATATACATTATTATACATAAACATTGCATTTTTTTTTTGTCTAGTGATTTTTGTCCGTCACATCTAGGTTTATGATGATTTACGGTTCTCGACAGATGCATTTACTTAGGTATGAATAATTTTGCGGTTATTAGATAAAGAAAAAAAATGTGCACGCATATGATAATAATATTATGATATTTTTCTATATACGCGCGTATAATGTCCAGTGCAGATATCGAATTTTATACGACGTACGTGCACATATTTTATCATTTATTTGGGATGGAATAAATAAAATGCAAAAGTTACGCTATTATAATATTATATTATGGTACATATTTAATATTATATTTGTACAAATACATCGAAAACACATTTTGAACATTTTCAAAACTTCTTGCATTGTCGATGGTAATTTAATGTAAACCTTTCAAAATACTCTACATGATAGCAGCTCGCAATGACACGTGTGACAGTGGAATATAAATCCATCGGTACAACACGTTTATATTATAATATTATATGTAATTTCAAATACCTACTCGAATGATCGAACGTACTTATTGTTCGGGATACAATAATGTATTACATTTTATGTTTAATTCTGTATTGTGTAGTATAATGATTGTTTATAAATTTGTTCTAAGTTGAAAAGCTTAAAAATACAGAAGTATAATAAAATATAGAAGTTCCCTTATTATAGTTGTTCGTACCTACTCAAATATTATAACATATAGCAATTTTTTTATTATTATTTTTTTTTTACGCATTTCATGATAAACTTTCTACAAAATTCGTTTAAATCATGAAAAATATTTTTTTAATTAAAAAATATATAACATTTTAATATATATCTGGTTTGAAAATTTAATATACGATATTCCTCATAATCATTTTAATTAAAAATTTAGAAAAATATAAATGTGGTATATAGGCACATAAATTTAAATTAATTTGAAGCTGTTTAAATTATCAAGCTATTGTACAATACGTCAATATTGACTTGTAAATTAATAAAAACTAATCATGTTACAAACAAAAATTGTAATAATTATTACTAAATACAAAACATGCAGTTTGATTTTGTAAAAAAAATTAATCAACCTTATAGATTTACTAATAGAAAATTAAACTACTAGTTTAGTAAGTATACTATGTATACAATGACTATAATACCCTCAATCAATCACCAACATCATTAAATTTATCACCGCTTCCAGCCCTCAATATTGAATTTAACGATTAAATTAAAATATTAAAATGTATTATAAAATATAAACCTGTGTACACCTGCAATGGCCTATAATATGTTGTCGAAGGTCATCTCATTCAATAATAAAAATAATATTAATACCAATATAATAAAATATTTTTCACAACTACAACTTGAAAAATGTATTCGTTTCACAATAACTTACTCAACAACGAGCCACTCAATTGAAACCTACCATTCATCAAAGTGACTGTCCTCGGTTTTTTTTTATCTACTCTAAATTTAATTTAATGGCATATTGAAAATAATAATTTAAAAAAAATAGACCAGGTTGAACAAGTTTATACATTTTTAAAATTTACAACAACATATTAATTAATAGTATTTACATATGTAACCATTGTGTAAATGCGATAAAATTGACTGTATACCGTTCAACAGTATTAAAATATAATACGATATATACAGGTTGGTTTTCAACAATAATCACGCACGCGTAATCTCGAAAATTCTTAAATTTTTTTTTTTAAACATATTTACTAAAAATAATATTTAACACATGATTTATCACAATAATGGGTCTTACAGTGTTTTATAAAAATACTAAAATAGGTAAATAGATATAATTTTTCCCCAAAGACGTCGTAAGTTCTACTTTAAATGGAAATAGATATTTATTATAGACAATAAATAATATTTTTTTTTCTAACCATTTCAGTGAATATGACATAATTTAAATATTGTCATTGGTAAAAACTAAAAACGTTTCGCCATCGCGTGTAGTATTATTTTTTATACACAATGGTATTTTCAAAATGTGTAATTTGATTTTATGCTTCCTTTAAAAAAAAAAAATTAATAATATTAATAATAATTATTATTTTTGATACCGTTATATTGTACGTCGATGTATTTACTTACCTATAAATTAATAACAGCTAGTCCGTATTCTATAAAATAATATTAAAATAATCAATTACTATAATTTATGCGATTTTTTAAGACAAATATAAATTGCAAACAGCTATATAAATAATTAATAAACTAATAGACTATTCATATATAAATGCTGAGGCTGAGACAGTTGTCTTAACTCAGAATAATTTTTTGTTTTTTTTTTGTATTTAATGATTTACCTTTGAATTCCAATTTCACACATCCATTACAGTGACCCACTCTAAATGACGCGTTACATCAAAATATTATTTATAAATACTATTCAGCTGAGTGACTTTTCCGGGTTTTTATATGTATTATTATAAAAATTACATTTATTTTTTAAAAAAAAGTATTTTATTTATTGGAAGGTGAAATTAAAAATGCTTGCCTTTTTTTCTGAGAAATCAAAAAATAAGTTTAAAAAAATGTCTAATATGGTATATTGTACCTTGTATACCTGGTATTTTGTTAAAATCACTATTTTTTAATAACTTTAAATCGAGTAAAATGAATCATTTTCAAAATGGTAAGATTTTTCGATGTTAAAACAATCATCCAGCATAATATATTTTTTTATTAAAACCAAGTAATTTTTAATACTACTACAGCGTTACATGAATTTCGTGTCGTTTATTACGCATGTTGATCTAATCCAAATATTAGTAGTAAACCTTCAATCGTACCGTCTAATATATTTATGTGCCTACTCTATAGAAGTATAAAATGTTCAGAAATTTGTCAAGTATTGATATTTTTTCACACATTATATTGTATCTATACGCGTATGTGCGTGAACTCTTGTGTTTGAAAAACGACATAAACACTATGTGTATATATTATTACACGCACGTATAATATAGTGAATCGAGCTTCCATGAGAATCATATTTCCAAATTTCGTACGCGATGATTTATTATTCAAATTTATAATAACACAAAACTGTCTTGCGTTCGAAGCACGTGCGCGAGACCGAATTCTCTATAATACACTTTCTTTAGCACTCGCACTTGTATTACACTTTATCTACTTTCTTTTCTCGGTTTTATTCGACCTCGAAATTTATCTACAAAGTATATAATATAATATTATGGTTTATCGATATCGACGTAGTACGCAATAATATGTAATAGGCCATCGAAAACATTTAGGCACGATAGTTCGCAGTAATCGGTTTAAGCGCAGATTTAGCCGATTGTGAATTTTCTATTGCGAACACTTTTCAATCGATATTTGTTTTTGTTATACACTGCAGAGTAGATATAAATTTTGTTTTCATAACAACGTTTTTTTAAATACCTTCGACCATCGATATTAGTTTATAGTTTATACTAAACATAATAAATAACTATTCAGAACGAATAATAGTTTGTGTTCGTAAATATTAAAAACGGTTTTGGTTCTCGTTAATCGTTATTTTTAAATATTGCCAGTCACAACTATAATATGTCTATATCGATATGTATCACTCATTTTTTGCTTTAATAAAATTAACTCAGTACAGTATATCATGTTTCGTGATGTAAATAATTTATGAATTTAATTTAAATGTTTTATATTAACTGCATTTAATTTAATGGGTCCTTATTCAAAGATAATATGTTTATAATAATTAATAATTTTTATTTCATATAGTGTTTAATTTCTATTGTAGGAATTTCATCGTAAATGCACACGGTATTATCGTAAAATTGTTTATCTAATGGGTATGATCATTTTTGGTAACAGTTCAAAAACGAGTATGTTTTATACACATACTTTTTTTTAAATACGATGTATACATTTTTTGTTATTTAAAATTGTTTCTCATATATTATAAACTAGTGTTATTATTAAAAAAACCAGCTTATTTTAAAAAAATTATTGATTTCATTTTTTTTTAGATATGAGATTTTGGATTTATTTATTTTTATCATTATTATTTTATTTTGTATGCATAGAAATGATCGAGACTAGTTCAATAAATAAAGTTATATATTTATAAACCTCGAAAAATGAACATCTAAAAAATTAAAAAAGTTGAGACGGAACGTGGTTATTATGGTTCCCACATAACAACATAATTTAATCAAGTTTTAACGTATTTGAAGTGAAAGTTTTTCGTGTAAACCTGATATAAAAAATAAAAAAACTTTACCAAATAATAAACTTTTCAAAATCTAAAAAAACATTCAATTTTGTAATGAACTCTTCAATGCAAGATAATTGCTTATATAATGTGTTTTAAATATAAAACAAATCGCGTAAAAAAATAGTCCATTCACAAAATGCCACTAAAGGTCAAACATAAAACAGCATTTTTTTTTCGAACCAGCTGTTCCAGTTAAACGTTTTAAAAGCTCATATTATAAAACGGCTAATGTCCCATATTTCCGTATTCCATATGGAATACGAATATTATTATTATATCTATGATAAATGATGAATTGATAATAATTAAATGTCAAACGCACGTTAGTGTAATTAATGTTTTATTTTAAATATTTTATATTAAATTTACGTAGGTGTATAAAGGAAAATATTTATCTTTAATAATTATTTCCACATTTTGTCTTGAATGAATTTAAACAAAACCATTCTAATTATTTGTATGAAAAAAAGGAAGTTTTAAATAAATTAACAGAATGTGCAGGTAAGTGTGTATGTAGCTCGAAGAAAAGAACTTTTGTATACTATAACGATTAAAAATAAAACAATGGTTTTATTATTTCATAAACACATATCTTGTTTGATTAAAATATGTAAGTATATAAATAATAACAAAAATTAATTAAAATGTTTTTATTTTAAGTTTTTTAATTTTAAACATAGTACCAATTTAAAGTTCTATTATGATCGTTCCAAAAATAATCATGTGTGTTGTTCAAATAAAAAGAACAATATATTTTTTTAAACTAAGTTATTTACAAAATTATGTGCTATTCTTGCGTCGTGTTCATTATAACATTTAATATACATAATATGGTAATATTTTAACCAACAGATCAGGTCTACAGACGCGACATTTATACTGTGCATTATACACAAGAGTTCAAATTTAAATTCAAATATTGTTAATAAAAATCAAAATACAAGTGAATGATAATGTATTCCATCAAAAATAATTATTTATTAAATAAAATATTAATAAATTACGAGGATATTAAAAACAGCTGAATCCGTTAGTAACTACTAACATTTACGTATACGTACGTCCTCCTCACGTTGGATTTTTGATCTACTAAAAAGTACAGTCAAAGTAATTTGATTTCATTTAAATTGAACGCCACAATAATGTAAGACATATTATAATATTCATATATTAATATTTAAAAAAAAAAAATTTATATTACTTTGAAGAATGTTTCAAAAATATTAATAAAAATAATTTAATAAACAACAACTGCGTAATAACTGTATTATAGCAACTGTAAATAATATTGTTATTTTATAGCTGGATAGTAATTTAATTTTTTTTTTTATCACAAACTGTAGTAATGATTCGGCTCGAAAAAAAGATTCATTTGTAAATCCGATTGGTGATTTGTTGTTTTATTAAAATGTATATCAAACTCATTTTTATTGTAAGTTTAATATACAATGCACCACATATACCTACTTGACATTTATTTCAAATGCCTGTGTCCGGGCAAAATATTATTATATTTTTTTAAGCCATATGCTCACTGTTTTTACGTTATTCTAGTTCAAGTCATAACATTATTTTTGTTTTTCCTAGATCAAGGATCGGACGTGGTGGTCGTTGACGGATCACACGCGGACCGTCGGAGACACGCCTCGTGCAAAATAAATCATCCCCTACGTGTCCGCATTGCTGCATGTAACGTTGACCGTTAAGCATAATGATATTCTGACCGAATATCTAATACACCGCGATTAAAAGGGAAAATGTCAACTACCTGACGAGTTTTGCGAAATACCGCGGCCAGGACCCGAAAACGTCGACAAGCACTATTCCGTCGTAAAATTGCCTCAGTATAAATTGATATAATATATAATATATTTATTTATTATATATATTATATATCATATATTAATAACAATCGACATGGATAATCGTGGTGGGGAAATTTACAGATATTACTCACACCCAGAATACCCAAGCCTCTCTCCCGCAAACAAAAATTCCGCGTTTAGCGAGTATTATTAATTAATTATTTCTCATTATTAATTCTGTTTTACTCTTCATTTCGATTAAAGTTTTTTTCATCCATGACAATCCATTTTATCCAGGAATTATATTTTATCAAAGATACCCCTTCTTTAATTATTGATCAAACACAACCTTAATCAATCAATTAAAATTAAAAATAATAACTGTCATTTTAAAATAAAATATGTCACGGTGGATTATTATTAAGTTTGTTGTGTCGATTATAAATTTTATGTAAAATGTAAGTTCTATTAGATCTCATGGAGTTTGACTAAATATCCGTCTATATGAATATATGAAGCGCATCTTTAAATATGTATAGTATCCATATTTTATTAAATAATTTAATATGTCTCATGTCAAATAGTCGAGCAAATAATATATGCATTTCCTAGGAAATTTAAAATCCCTCTTTGTGAATGAATCATGAATGAATATTATCTATCAACGTGTTTCACATTTTTGTGAGACAAGAATTTCTCTGCTGTCATCAATACTTTCTCATAAATATAATAATTTTATATGATACTTCTTTTGCAATATATTAAAATTATATCATATTTGACTGACGAGATCGCTTTCAATTATCAAGATCCAATGCTAACCCACCTACATAACAGTTAAAGAATGTTTATGTTTATAACCTATATGATGAAAATATTTTCGAAACATGAAATCAGAAATATTTAAAGGTCAACTACAAAAAAGTCCAATTATAGCATTTTAAAATCATTTGTATAGAAATAATACTTAAAAAGTTATAAATGTTTTGGAAACCCAAATGTATAATATATTAGGTACATCATAAACTTTTTTTTCAAAGCATATTTTTAATATTTTGAATAGGTTGGTATTTTAAGAAATTTAGAACTTATAACTTATAAAAATAAGTTAAAATTATTACTGTTTGATTTGTGGGCGTTTGAGTATCATACATGATAAAATACTTAGGTAAATCCAAATATAATGCGGTTGAATTGACTTGGCATATGTTCTTATAAATGTGTTATTCTGGTTATTTCTAAATTAACTACTATCGTGGAATATCACGCGATTGCATTACTACTGCTTTACGGGAACATCGAAACATTGAAAGGCAATCATTTTCATTTATAATTCAACAAAATCTAGAAATATTTTAAAAAATATAATTTATAATCACTATACGAACGCTAAATTTAATTAATATCAGTATAATTATATGAAAAATAAATCCATGTATCTATAGGTATGAAGTTTAGTAAAAATAATAAAATATGAGGTTTTTGTGATGTTTTGTGATGTAGTAATGATTGAAATCACTTTATATATTAATATTTTATTATTTTGGTGTCTCGTACTTCCATCCGATGTATTTAGTCAAAGCGCAGGCTAGTCGACAATAGTATTTTAAATTCGCTTATAACTTTTTTTTTCCAAACCATTGAGTACCACAAGTCTTTGCGCAAATAACGACTTAAACGCAGCATTTGCGTCATATTTTTTAAAGGCGTGTTATTGGTAGAACGCCAGAAAATCCGGCCGAAATCCGCTCTCAGATATGTCCTGGCCACCACTTTACTATCCATATTTAGTTCCCTCTTCATATTTTTTTTATAGTTGTCATGTGCATTGCCATCATGAATGGATATCGAAAAATTTTACGGTGGCTATTTTAACGGTTAACATCACTAGAAGAGCCAATGATATGTGATTTAGCCTGCGAAACCAAGTCTATGCGCAAATAGTCTATCGCGTGTTTAGACCACGAATAACATGGTGTTTAGAATATACATAAAAGTAGAAAATTCTCTGTTTCAAGTCAATTTTCAATCCAAGCAACACCGCATCAAATCTCATTATCTAAGATTTTTGATTTTTCGTACACATATCTAAAAACAATTTACAATAGATAGATAGGCAAACAATTGTTTGTGCACATAAATTAGGTTACACAGTTATTTCCTTACTATTTGTTTCTATTAATTACCCAATTAAGCCTATCGGGTGTTCTGATATAATATATCGATAAATGGTTTCAATATGTAGAAAATAATTTGAAAATTCTGTATTCATTTCTAGCTTATGTATAAAAATAAAATAAAGTGATGTGACCTAATTATATATGCAGAAACTAATATAATATGCTGAACATGAACAAAAACGTTTTTTTTTTTTTTTAAGAGAGAGAGAGGAAAACAAGTAAAACATTTTGTAGGTAACTAACTAAAAGTTTTGTTTGTGGCGAATGTTTATTTATAAAACAGTTGATAAGAGACATCAGAAAAGTGCGTATAGGTGCATTTTATATTATTAATTCGCTATAGAAAAAAACTGTCGGTTAACGTGACTGAATGAAGTTTTACTTCAAAAAAGAATAACTACTAACAATGTATAATTACATTTTCTAAAAATGTTGAAGATCGTTTAAAATATAAGCCATTACAAAACAATAAAAAAAAAAAATTCAAAATTAATAGAAAATTTGAAACATTTGATTATTACATTAATATAATTTTTAGCGCACGTATGTATTGTGTAATGCATTATTATAGTTAAGATCGTAATTGAAAGTTTTACTGTTATATCAGATTAATGAAATCATAATGGCTTCTCACCATACAAGAAAGTTTGCAGATCAAAGAGTTCTCATTGTTATTATTAATGTGAAATCATATGTTTATATTACATGATGTGAGTTTGATATATAAAATTATTTATTGAGAACATAACTATAAGTATTCAAGGCGTTACCATTATTTCGATTTCTGTTTATACAAATAACACATTAAAATATAAAATCGGAAGTAGGTCCATACTAAATAGGTACCTATTATTTTGATCGGAGCGCGTTTTTTTTCTAAATCGACTTACTACGAATTATTATTTTTAAACAAAGAATTTTTTTTTATTATTATTACTATTTTATTATTCAACTTTCATAATAATTGGCTAAAATTTATATTTGATATTCGTAAAATACACCGAAGAATGAATTCATTGAGAACGGCAAAAACAACAACAATAACCCAAAGACAATGCTGTAGATGCGAAATAACAATTCGATAAAGGAATACATTTTGGAAATTTGCTGTAACAATTTTCAGAAAAACATAAGCGTCAGTGATGGATACAAGTTTGGCTTCCATTTGTTGTATAATTTGATTTGTTTTCGCTTGGTTTATAAATATAGATCATTGCTGTGATAGACGTCTGCAATGAATTAATGCAAATAAAATATTTCATTAAAAAATTAATAAAACACACTATATTGTATAACAAAAAATATTTAACAGGAAATCTGCTTACTTTACGCTATACAAAGAATCCGATGACAATTGAATTCCAAAAAAAAATATATATATATTATACTTATATACGCTCCGATTTATTTATTAACAGAAAAATGACGCGGGTTCTCGTACTACAATTAGTTTTTGAAGAACACTGACTTGAAATAAAAGAGAATATATATGTATTTTTTTTGATCCAGTTATCTACAGAAAAATATTGGACAATGATAGTTACTATAATCTCGTTAACGCGTTGCAATGACTCGAAACGTACAAAAAAAAATATATAGTCGGGCGTATACTAAAATATCGATATATCTAATAAAAAAAAAAATTTTAAATATCCAAAAAATGAAGATCATTTTCGAAAGATAAAATATAGTTTATTATTATGTAATGTGACTTCGGAGAATCACAAAGTGACTAAAAATAAAATGACGTGAAACGACCGCGACGTATCGTCATTTAAAATCTTATACTTGCAATTTTCATGAAAATTCCTGGAGTTACGTCGTGAAATATAAAAAAGAGATGCATTGCTTGCATAAGTACATGGAACAATTAAAATCTAGTAACCGTTACGAGAAAAACAAACCAATAGTTGAGTATCAATATAATATTATAACTTCAAAGTTTATCCTAAGATATATTATTAATATTGAAAAAAAAAAATTCATCTTAGTGAATTTTAACTTTTCGTTAAAAATATAATATATAACATATTCTGAACATAAAATTATAATAACATGTTATTTTATCTTAATAAACCTAAAGTATTTAGTAGATAATGCCAACATTTTTCAGCGACTTGGATATGCCTTTATTAGGTATATAATTTACGTATTAAATGGTGTTGCAATACGTAAAACAATAAATAATAATTCGTCATAAAGAAATATTGAGTAGGGATATTACGAATTTTGATGTCTGAGGAAGAACCAAACTGTTTTTAAATTTAATTCGAACACAACTTGCAATTGTTATTCTTATCCAAACCGAATGGAATTATTCTAAAAGCCTTAGAAAAATATTATTTCGATAAAATGAACAGATTACTGTGTAGATACGAAAAAAATGTATTCAAATAATAATTCCATTTTGATTTTTTTTATCGATTCTATAATTTTTTATTTATTATGCTATTCCTGACATGGTTCGGTTGGAAATTCGTTCTTGTTCGATTCGAACAGATCGACCACGATAAAATAATATACGCCTATTATTAATCACTATAATAATAATAATATGTTAAACAATATAATATAGCGATAAAAAAAAAAAAAAAAACAAAAAACAAATACGAAAATAACGAATTATATTCGACGATCGTGTACACGTGGCGCAGGTACCTACTCTATTCGTTATTTAAAAGCGTGGCTAGAGAACGCTTTGACGACGGGCTCTTCGAAACCGCGCGTAATTCGTAAATAATCACGTGTTCCACAAAAAAAAAAACGAAGTCCACTCATAAGTCACAATGCGCTATTCGGAATGACATCATGACGCGCGATATCGTTATAACAACAACAAGTAGTGTACAACAACAATAATAATACAATAATAATATGTTCATAAAAACAATGTATGAAAAAAATAAAAATAAAAACAATATTATTTTTCTAAAAAAAAAAAAAAAAAAATTATTTAAAAGAATAATAATTATAATAAAAAAGTCATCGTGCGTGTTTACCTCCGGTGTTTGTGTGATGATTCAATGTTGACACGTCGCCGGACTGCCTCCGGACGCGTTCGCAGGTGGTGGTGGAGTATGTTGTCGAGCGGTGTGTTTGACTGGATCGTATCGCGGAGTCAGTGATTACGGCGGTGGCGGTTCCGGTGGCGCTTGAAGGAGTGCGTGGGCGAGGACGAGGACCGGGAGGTATGGTGTGACGTGACGACTGTGTGAGGAGGGACGGTGTGTGCTTGTTTGGCGGCGGCGGTGCTGGTGGCGGTGGTGGTGCTCTGCGATGAACGAGGCCGGCGACGTGCCGATGTTGTGGTGTCCTGTGGCGTACTGAGCGGCGAAACGGTCCCGTCCGCGCCGCGAGAGCCGAGAGAGCGAGACACCGACGTCACCGTCGCGGTCGTCCCGATGGGGCCGGTGACCACTGTGCCGGCGATACGCGGGGTGGTCTGCGCGGCTGATACGGCGGAAACGGTATGCCGGGTTGGACGACGGGTCGAGTGTTGGCGAATTCGCGTGCGCCAGCGATCTACAACAGGTGCTTCTCTGTGATAAGCGTTTGAGCGCGCGCGCTTGCGCGAGTGAGAGAGAGTTCCCGTCGCGAACGTGTTCGTGCGTGCGCCCGTGTTGCATCCGACTCCGGGAGCTTTTAGCCCGCGGCGGCGGTAGCCGTGGGACAACCCACACGCATACTTTTAGCCGGGGGTCGCGATTCCCTCCGCCCACCCCGCCCATTCACACCCGACCGTCGCCGCCTCCGCCTCCGCCGCCGTCCGACTGCTGCGGCGGACTTTTATCGCCACGCCGCCGTTTCGCTCTACCGCCGCTCGCTCCGCGTTATATCGCTCCACCGGCGGCATCAACCACCACCGTCGCCGCAACCGTCCCGTCGTATACATCGCGAGTCACACGCACTTCTCTACGCTCCCGCGCACACACACACACACACACACACACACACACACACGTACGCACACACCACTCTCTCGCGCGCGCACGCACACGGACACGCCGCCCTCCCGTTGGACCGCGAAATCCCTCTCAGCCCGCGCCCCTCCGTCCGCCCGGTCCGGGTTTTGGGCGTCCGCCGCCGGAAATATAGATTTCACTCGTTTCGGGATTGTGAATGAACGATAAGCCGATTACTACGCGCCGTCCAAGGCCGCAGCCGTTATTTTGCGCGCGGAACATCGCGACGACGATACCGTTGGCCGCCGTGCCTATAATATTGTTATTATTATTGTTATCGTCGTCATTTACCGGCGACGAGAAGTGTATTTCCGGTCGTATATATAAGCTCACCGCGGACTGTACTATTATTTTTGTTATTGGGCACGCGTGTGTAGTGTATAATAATATAATGATATTATGATAAACGCGTAGTAAGACCCGTCGAGTATAATCTGAAACGCGTAACATAATATTATATAATATTAAACATGCATAATATACGACGAAACAAGGCCGGACATCTGCGCGTGATGTGTATGATAACAATAATAATGATAATAATATTCCACTCGCGATCGCCGCACGCTATAATGTTATTATCGTGTCTCGTGTCATACCGATTTACATGTTATACGATGCCGTCGGTCGTTATTATATTATCTATTCGTTTTATTTTTCTCGGCCGAGGAAGGACCTACTCGGTGTGCGAACCCTGTGCGCAGATCTCGATCAAACGCGTTTACACTAACCGCGGTAGTGTGCCATCGCCGATACTCGCAAACCGTGAGATCAATTCTAGACTCGGGGTCTGCTTTGGGTTTTTTGCTGCCCCGGGCGATTTTAATTATTTTTTTTTGGATTCATCGACAACGTATTGCGAAATTTACCGTCTCTAAACCGTAGTACCACCCTAGACGACTGCCTATTTTGATACCGCATTGGGCCACCCCTATAAAAATCATCGACCTACATTTAACAAAACCTAACTATTTCTGATTTCATATAGTCGCCAGAGTGTCATTATTTCAATACTGAACAGCGGAGACCGTATAAGTATTAACGTAATACGTCATCAGCGCCCATATAGCGTGTGTTGGTCATCTTGGTGACATTTGCAAGTCTATGATACTATTTGTTTTTTTATCACATCGTGTTATGGTGATTGGAGAACTTCGAATTAACTTTCCGCTTATCCCGAAAATCTCTGGGACGGCTTTGGCTCACAGTGTTCAACTATATCGATAAACTCGACAACGCCTTACTAGTTACTACTACTACAAAACCTCTTAAAATATCGCTATACGTTCCATAAAACCGATTTTAAAAATAGTGAACGATAATATTTCAATCACAAATACTAACACCGATTTTTTTTATTATTACACAAACGTGCATATTTGATTATATGTCACCAAACCGGTGGTTATTACCAGGCGCGAACGCAGGAAACAATTTAGGGGGGAGGGGTTTGAAAAAATGTACATAAATATCATACTATTAATTTGTAGGTCAGGTAATTTATTTTTTGTTTCTGATATTTCGGAGGGAGTTTAAACACCCATCCTCCTGGGTTCGCGCCTAGTTATTACTGATTAATTGGTACCACTTACGGTGATATTAGTTGTATGATACGCAAACTATTCTCATATAATACAATAGTATCTTAAACTATAAACACTTCAAATATAAGTTTTTTGGTGTAAACTTTTGATATTTTGGCAATATTGTACATTCCCGGTGTCCGATAGATTATATAACATACGGTGTATCGTATTACCTGCATACGATGACGATAATGAGCTGATTATAAAATATAATAATTATTATAATAAAACGTTAAATATGTGTTCTGTACGTAGTAAGTATAAGTTATAAATGTTATAATTAGTATAAACTACATATTATATAATTTTAAATTATTGAAAGATTTTGTGCGTTTAATTTGATTTTTTTTTTGTAACTATTTATTTGATTAACTATCGGTAGGTAATCAAAAATTGAAAATGCCGTAATAAAATATGTAAAAAAATTGTCAGATAAAAAACGTTTGTTTCGGGACAGAAAATATTTTATTCTATTAAATTATCAATTCAAAATTATTCGTATGATTAGGTACTATTACAGTATTAAACTAAACAAAATTAATGCATTATAAAGTGATTGTAAATTTACAAACATGCAACTGTTGTGTTTTGGTAGACTATTCTACGGCGAATGCATCGTACTAGAAGAGAATCTATTGTCATTAAAATTACCTAAATTTAGTGTAGTTCACACAAAAGTTCAGACAAGATTTCCGACCGTCATTCAGTAAAATTCATTTTTGTTATTGATGTTGTTGTTACTGTTGTTGTTACACCAACAAACCCGAGTTTGTTGAACTTTGTGCAATTCAAAATAATCAACAACACTTCGTTGATGATTGAATAATAAAATAAATAAAATCTATAAATATTGTGTACCTATGGGCCATGTCGAAGATATCAGGTGATGATTATGATATTATATCTATTTTATGTTGTTTTTATAAAGCTCAAAATATGAGGGTTGTTATATTAAGGAGTGGTCAATTTGTACGCAAAAGTAAGAGGAAAAAACTCATACAGTAATTTCTACAAATTAAATGTGTAAACTTCTAAAAATTTCTAGACAGCTGAAAACAATTATAAAGTATAAAATGTAAGTTCCTAAACGACAAGTATTGTTAAATACGTAAAATGTCAAATGTAATATGATATTTATTTTTATGACATTTATACTAGTTTGACAACATTTTAAAATATGATATAAAATATCTTTTTTTTTCATTTGTTTAATAATTTAACATTTATAGCATAACTTTTTACGTTTTTAAGAATATAAAATGTAATATACCTAATATATAATAAAATATATCATATATTTTGTTAAGACGTTTTGTATTAGTTTGATCTCATCTTAATACTTTAAATATATTACGCATTTTTTTACAATTATTTAATATAATATAACATTCATAAATATGATAACTTTTTATATTATTAAGGATAAATATTAATTTTTAATTTTCGAAGACAAATGTACAACTTTTATTTTCATGTAGGAACTAACATATGGATTTTTTTACTTGCAAGGTATTAGTTCTCTATGATCACTTATAGCTTGTACTCTGATGTACTCTAATTCGTCTATTGGAATATTATGGTTTTTATTATAAATATTTTTCTGTGCTATTTATTGGAAAAATAATTTAGCGATTAAATTTCACATTCGGTGAACACGTTTGGTCAATATTTAAACAACTCATCGATCATAATTTTTGAAGAATTAAAAAATTAATTTTTTCTAGATAAAAACGATAACCATCAGTATTTTGTAATTTCTACTGCTGCATGTGATACAATTATTTTGAAAAAATCTGTTTTTTATGAATTCGATTGCAAACAAGCAGTCGATTTAGTACTTCATACCCGCTTATGTGTTCAAAATGCATGAAACACGATTTGATTTAGTACAGTGATTTACAGATTTAGTAATACCATACGGAGGCACAATCTCTCAAATCTCCTCTTTGGCTTATTTTGTGTTTATTGACATCACATAATTTATTATTAAAAAAAATATATCATTTTTTCTATGTTTTTTTTCTGTATGATCTTTAATTTTTCATAGCTAAATTAAGTAGATTGATAAAAATAAAATATGTAATAAAGTAATGAAAATATATTTACCACCATCACGAGAAAATATATGCCAAGATGTTACTATATAGTTCTGAAAATAGTCACAATATTCATATTTCTCTTCTTACATTTCAAAATTTCAAAAATATCGAGTACACTACTGCGGCCGTTTAATAATAATTTATAAAATTAAAAATCGGGAAAAACAATTTCGCCTTAGTTTTTTAAAAAAAGTCTTATAAAATTGTTCAATAATATTATTGTTATAACTTTTTTAAATATATTTTCGAAATAACGGCCTTAAAAAAAGTGTATTTGGTTAAACAAGCGATAAACGTGCGGATTCATAACGATTATTATGCTGTATTATAGGACGTTAATACCCAGTTTTTTTTATGTTCATTATATAGTAATAATATAGGATTGACCTAAGCATATTATACAAATATCACGTTATAAAATAAAATTATCTATCGTTTGATGTTTAACGGGACGAGTGGACATTATGCCCAACAAATAGACAATTCCGTTTTAGACTAGACGAGTATGGTGGCTATTATACAGATACTGCAGTACATTTTAGTAAAATGATTTTACACTGTTTGCTTGTTTCTTGAAACGATAACATATTAACATAATACTTATAAATAATTAACGTAGGTACCCATCATACGTTACTGATAATATTATATAATGTTTATTTCAACATGTATACAATACAATAAACAGAGATAAACTTGTGGACTTTTGAAAACAGAGTGTGGAGGAAAATATTTAGACCCATCATTGATGAAACAACGGGTACTGGATGAGAACTAGAACAATAAAAGTTGTACGATGTTTCGGAACTTACACCAGTAACAAGCTTTATCAATGGACAATGGCTGAGTCACACAATGAGAATATGATAGAACGAAACAGTTAGAGACGTTAGAGCAGTACAGGAATGCTGACCACGAGGGAAAAGACCCAGAGGAAGAGCTAAGAAAAGATGAATTGACGTGGTCGAAGCAGGATAAATATCTGCTATAACTATAAAGCCTAAAAGTACACAAACCCGGACTGGGTCCAAGCTCGTATATTATTATATTTAATTTATATTCGTGTTACCCAAGTAAATATTTACAAAAAATAATTTATCTAAAATATATTTTGGTTTAACTTAAATTTCACGATAAATCTAAATTGCCATATGAATTATATTTTATCAAAACTTGAGTTTTATTCTTAATGGTTTTGTGTATAAAATATGGATTTAAATTCATGGTTTGCCGGTTTATTCTGTATTCCGTAATTGTGTTGACGCTAAAGTGTGTATTTAGTATGGCACCAAAAAGTTTTATGCAAAGATGTGAGACAGCATTTCCGTTATTTTTTTGTTTTTCAAAAGCGGATGTGTGTTATAGACGATCGCACCTATATGATGTCGACTTAGTATTTGAGATTAGTTATGGTCAGGATAATTATTATTTCATATTATTTAACAATGTTAAAAATGTGATATTTGACGTTAATTTAAATTTAGCACTGTCTGATATTCAGTTCCACTCAAATTGTCAGCAGATTTATATTTTTTGGCATGTTTGATGCAACTGGCTGCATTGTAACAATAATATAATATTATGAACGTTTAATATCATATATAATTTATATAATTATTACAAAATAAAAATAATTATACTTTAGAATAAATTCTAGTATATAGAGTCGAATAATTAACTTAATTGTAGCATCTGACAGTACCTATAGTTGAGAGTTTTGAATTAATTTGTGACTTCGTTAACTTTTTGAATTTAATGGTGGTACTTTAAATGGCACGAATTATAATTAAGAAATAAATGCAAATTGAAAGTATATATGCAAATTAAATTGTACAACCAAGAAAATATTTTACGAATAATAAGAAAACTAATAAGGCATTTATCATATACATTAAGAGTAAATATCATTGCAATTTGCTAGTTGAATTATTACTACAGACGAGATACGTATTATAATACGCCTAGCGCACGGTTTATACAACGATACCTAAACTATGCATCTTCAACTTAAAAGAATTTGCAACGGTATTTTTTTTTTTAATTTATCAACTCTGTAATTTTTAATTAAATATTAAACTAAAAATTAACTTATTTTTTATTTGTTAATAAATATAGATAAAACAATAATAAACATTTTTTTGAACGGAAGAGAACAGAATAAATAATAAAAAAGAAATAGACCCTGCAGGTTAGATAAGTTCATAATTTTAATTTAACATCATGTTTTATTTCAAAATAAATAATATAATATATTATATTACCAATTGGTATTTATTTTAGAATTAAAAAATAATTGTTTAGTGTCTTTTTTTAAGTCTAATGACTAAAATAGCAAATACATTTGGAATTTTTAAGCCATCAATTTTAAAATAAAATTAAAAACGTCTAGAAAACTCTTTGAAAACATATATTTAACTCATAGACTTTTATGGATTTATATGTGTTTCAAACGATAATGTGGGTGTACAGTGAATAGTTTCTGTGTTTTTGACAACCCACTTTAAAAATTACATAATATTTATAAATCTTAGTTTAAATTGCTTGATAACTAAATACCTATCCAAACATTTATTATACTTGTAAGTTGTTAACCAGTGCTTATGTCAAAATAGTAAGCTATATTACCTTTATTTTTATTTTTTTTAGATTATACACTATATTGAATCCATAAACTTAAAAAAATCATAAAATTCAAACTTAAATAATAAACAATTTTACTAGCTCCACTCTAAAATCAGTAAGTGTATAATAAATGTTAATAACATAAAATATAATTTAGTTATTTTTTCTGTAAAATATTATTTATATAGGACATACAAATTCATATTGTTGAGCATATATGTCCTTGATTTGTTGTCTAACCCAACTTTAAAAATTAAAATTAACCCCTGTACTTATCTGGTCCATTTTATGAAATAATCGTTTAGTATTAATGAGTTAAATTGCAGCGGTAAAAATATCAAAGTACGAATAGCACAGTTTTGAAGTTGTACCTGTAGATAACAACATATCGTTTAGAGTTTTAAAAATAATTAGATAATTCAGATTCGTTTTGAAAATGACTGCTGCCTACTTCAAAGTGAACTGGATGTGATAGGCGCATGGGCTAATGACATCGGTTTAGAGTTTATAGTACTTCAAAGTGTCAGTATATGTCTTTTCACAGAACTCCCGTTGTGTTTAAATACACTATTTATGATTTATTGCTCACGTATGCAAGTAATACGGTCAACGATCGCGGTGTCACACTTGATCAGGAATATACCACTATTTCAGAAAAATGTTATTGCAACGCTCTGAAACCACTCGGCATTTTAAAAGCGGCCTTTAGTGAATTTTGTTTGATTGTGCTACTTGAAGCGTTATATTGTGCGCTTGTTAGAATATCAGCTGTTCTGGAGTATACCGTTTTTAAATGGAACACTCCCACTGTAAGCAGTCGGATCGTTATTGAATGGGCACAATGCAAACTTTTAAGTTCTGCTGCTAGGATAATGTACATTTACCACAGACCTCATGATTATGAACAGGTACTAAAGATTCCAGGACTATCAACTCTAGCGGAATAGCGTGTTTCTGCAGACCATGTGTTTCTAAGAAAACACATCGATAGTTCTATAGAGACTGTCCTGTCCAGGAACTGCCAATTCAAGTTAATCATAGCTCTCAGTCACGAACAACTTATCCTTTTTTTTCATACCCCTTTGCAACCTTGACGATTCGGCTGAAACCAAAATAGGCATATAAACACATAACAATAGAATACAAGGTTCTTTATAATGAGTTGTACATATAATTATTTGAAAACATAAAAAATTCACACGTATATACGCAATACATATTTTATTGGCACGTTGGAATTACTATTTAATAGTGCATAATTATTAGAGACGTAAGCTCAGTAAATTTACCAGTTATTTTTGTATAGGTAAATATTTTTTTACCGAAAAAATTAGCATGTGAAATTCAAATTAAACGTCTTAACGAGGTAAATATTCATAACATATCAATAGAATAAAATAGTTGATAATATAAACTTAAAATGTAAAAGTTCAACATTCCCACAACTACTGATAGTGTATTACCATAGTATATAATATACATCTACAATTATATTTGTTATTAATACATTTTAGATTCTGAACGGAGTGATGAATGTATTAATTTTACAATGATGTGTGTTTTTTTTTTTTTTGTTTTTTTTTTGTTTTTGTGTCTGTGTACAGCATAACTAGTCGAAATAATGCTTCAATTTCAAACTTTGGGGGTGGTTTACGATGGCAAAGTGGATATCCTTGGTGCATTATAGAGGTGAAAAGTAAACATTTTCCAACAGTTTTCAAAAAAATCGAGAAAAACAAAAAAAAAATGACAGAAAAACGGGAATTTTTACGCAAAATCAATTTTCGACAAAATATAATTTTTTATTTTGCTAAAACTCAAAAACTAATCGATGTAAATACTTGAAATTTTCACCAAATCTTTATGTTAGTGTTCTCTATACACTGTTAAATTTTCAAAGTATTTTGACTTTTTTTGAGCTATTTATAGACAATTGAAATTTTTAATTTTTTTTAGTAATTTATTTTAAAATAACGATAAAAAAATTTTGGGTGGCCAGAAAATCTTGAAAATTTAATACAAGGTTTCTTATAAGTTTCTCTTAAAGTGATAAAAAAAAATCCGAAATCGTTAGTCACAATTTTTTTTTATAAGTGCTTAAAGTTCGAAATTATACGAAATATGTCAAAATTGCGAAAATTTGCAAGTAATTTTGTGGTTGAAAAATCGTAAATTTTTTTCTTTTATAACTAAGTTTTGAAAATTGGGTACAAGGTTCTCCATTCATTTTTCTTTAATTATCTGTAAAAAAAACTCTACCGGATTCAAACAAAAATTTTTTATGAGTGTTTGAAATTTAAATTTTTACAAAAACGCGTTAAATAACGGTTTAGCCTCAAACGATTTTTGATATTTGTTGTTATTCAAACAGTATAGGTCGTAAATACTTGAAAATTTTACCAGTTATTTAGATTGCCATTTTCTTTACGTGATTTGATTTTCAAAATATTTTGACTTTTTTTGAGCTATTTATAGACAATTGAAATTTTCAATTTTTTTTTATTTTTTTTTTATAAATGTTGATAAAAAAAATTAGTCCGAGGTCCATCCCACCCCCTAATGTACAGCAGAGCGATACTCACTTACCCGCTTTTTTTTTTTTTTTTTTTTATTATTATTAAATTATGATTGTAACTATTTTATATACCTATGTATAATTAGAGAAAAAGACAAATAAAACTAAATACTAGAATTTATTTTGAATTTTCTGGTGTTAATGTTATAGGTAGGTACCTAATGAATCTGATTTAATTAATTTTCAATTTATTTTATAGGTACATTTTTAATATTTATGTAGGTACATATAAAATAACTTAAAATATAAATATAAAAGTCAATAATACACTGCAATAAGGTATTTATATAAAGTTATTCATTAAATGTATAGTGCCATGAACATCTTATTATTCAGTAATTAATAAAAAAAAGCGTTAGGTACAATAATTATAAGTTCATTAAAGAAGCAGTTAAGAGTTCCTGGGAGGTGTCCCTATGGTTATATACAAGAATTATCAAAATTTACCAAATTTACAGAATTTACGGTAAATTTACGTAAACTTTTCTCGGTGAATTACCCAAAAATAAATTTTACATCTCTAATAGTTATTATTAATAACAATTTATATATTTGATAAAATATCTTAGAATGTAACATACATGACTGTCATTACTCGAAATCGTTGTTCATTGTAGACAATTGGTTCATCATTACAGGATACAAACTATTTAATTTATTCATTACTAACTCAATGACAAATTACACTTTTTTTTTTGCTATAGTAATACAATAAAAAAATAAAAACCGTTGAGGTGATTTTATCTTCAGATTTCTCTCTTTCGTCGTAACGCTATTGTGTTTGAAAACGTATTAATTCTATTTTGAAGTTCATTCCGTCACTATAATTAATGTGTTTAAGGTTTACAAATATTTTATAGCCACTTTTTTATTGTTACTTTTAATCAGTTGCAATGATCGGAATAATTACCTACGCATTTTTCGTAAATTCTCGTGTTGCTTTGTGGTTCGACCGACAATGGAATGAAATCGGTGATTCGTCGTCTGGTGTGCATTTTACATTCTACAGTGGTGTTTAAATTTGTGTTTCGAAAAAAACGGAAAAACACAAATTGTTTAACATAGATTAATGTGTAAAACTGTAGAATGAAGTATAAAAGCTTTTTACGACATTTTCAAGCTATATAGTATATATATATATATAAATATATGTTATTATTATTATTAAGCTTATAGAAAATCAATACTAAAAACAGCTCTAAAAAACATTAATTGTATATGTGGGATTTTTTTTTTGTTACACACAAACACTAAAACGTACTGTTATGTATAATTTTATATGTTAATCGTATTTTTCAAAGTTGCATTTATGCGTTAACACTCGTTATGTTATTAGAAACGATTTTTTTCAATAATTACGGTCACGTTTTTTTATTTTATTTGATACGATGGCGAGATCAGAGGTTATAATTTATATTTCTAATTTATAAGTTATATCAAAAATATATATCATAAAACCATGCAGGAAACATTCACTAACTAAGAACGTATATGGTCTCCGTCGAGCATTAATCGAATAAATGGAAATCCATTAAAACCTGTCATGCTATTTTATCTAAATATAATTGTTGTACAAAAAAATGGTCAAATCCCATGGTGAATTTATGTATATTTATGTGATGTTTAAAAACAAATTCAACCAAGTGAATATTTTATATATTTATAATATATTTTTTACAAAACGTACATCGATTGGTCATCATAATATAATATGATAATTACATTCGTCATTTTATTAATGCTATTGAAAAAAGTCGGTAATAATTTATATTATTTATCAAAACGTGTTCAGTGGTAGCTTTGGTGTAGTCCAGTGAGGCGTTGAATAATTTGAAATTGGCAATTTCAGGGTTTTTAATTATAATCTCATTTATTTTCTCGACAATTAATTTTCTAATCTTAGTATTATTTTTAATCGATCGCATTCATTATTGCTCTAAAACGAATTTCCCAAATAAATATAGCAAATATATTTTAAACAACAATAATGGGATGTTTTACAGTAATAAATAGAATGGAAACATTTTCAATTACAATATAGTTTTGATTCGCTAGAAAAATTAAAAATTATGTATTTAATTAATTCCAATATACATAATACATATACACTCTTTTTATTACTATTATTATTATGAATGCATATTTTATATATTGTATTGCGCTTCGATAATTACTAGAGTATTTTATTAAATAATGTTAGTTGTTAAAGTTATTAATTTACTTCGATTCCGCCCTTCAATTGGTGCTCTAAATAAATACATAGTACATAATTAAGGTTTTCCGACTCAGATGAGTTGTTGGTATAATATATTTTTTTTTTCAATGATAATATTATTATTATTTGTATACGTTGGCGGGCGCGTTGTATAGGCATTTTCGGTACATTGGCGTGTAGACGGCTTTCGAACGGTATACCTCTATGCTATTCCATAAACGATTATTCACGTACTATATTGTTTAACTATATATCTTTGCGTATTATTATTATAATATGACTATTCCAATTTAATCTCGAACGATGGAAAATTTTCAGATTTCAAATAGAACGATTGTTTAAGTCGTACCAGGGTTAAGTTTTCGTCGAATTATAACAATACGTTCAACGTGCGAATATGGATATGCGTTTGAAATATTTCACTGACCTCAAAATATCGAAACGATTAGTATTTAAATTTATTTATCTTTTGGGGGGTTTTTCACATGCGTATAAATTGAATTTTTTTTTTTTTTGGAAATTTTAGTTCTATTTGTTTCATTATGCTTATTTATATGTACTTTCATGTATATTACTATAATATTACGTCTTGTCTTTAATACATTACGTAGTCGTATCGAGTATAAATTCTTATGCATATGAAGATTATATCATACAACTTTACAAATATAAAATCACAATAGTTTAAGTTGAAAACAATTTAAATATAATATTTGCATAGTTTTGACAATATTAGAAAGTTGTATTATACCGTACCTATACCTACATCACTTAATATTAAATATAAAACGTTAATAATAGAATACTTTATTATTTTTGTATAAACTTGAATTTATTTATATTCATAAAAATAGACTAAAACACATAATGGAATATACAATTATATAGTATACAATATAAATAATTTAATATATCTTTCTATTTATATACATTTTATGGCTTATTGTAATTTTAAATAGATTTCATGTCACAGATAAGTTTAGTATTGACTTAACGTCGTGTGTAAGCATGTTATTCAATGTAATATTTATTTGGATTATTATTATTTTATTTTTTACCAAAACTAGATTTTTATATTATATAAGTTCCGTGATTTTTTTAAGGACACGAATTGTTCGAAAATGTAAAAACCTAGGTTTTTAATAATATTATGTATTTTATAAAAAATATATTCGTCTTTGAATGGATAATATTGTAATTAAGCAAACGATCATTAATATTACTTGCGTGCAGAGCCGGATTTACTTAAAAGGCGCTCCTAGGCTAATCAAAAACAAATGCTCCTACTCCTTGGACCATATTTATTCAATAAGAGTTGAGAGTCCCCCTCCTTATTAATTTACCAATTTTATGGTTATACAAAAATGTATAATGGATTAAATTAAAAATATTTGTAATATTATGATAAAATCATTGATCATTGTTTTAAAAAAAAAAATCAATACTATAAATAGGTAATAATTATAATTTATAATAATAATAAAATATAATATTAGTTGGTTAAAAAAAATTCGTGATTTACATTGCTTGGGCAGGACCACATTGACCGGGTAATGTATACATTGCCCGTTATTCCACATTGCTCGTAACATAATATATATTTACAACAGCAAACTAATTTATAATAATTAACATTATTTATTACTAATATTTAAGTTTAACTATATAAATTCTCGTAAATGGTAAATTAAATTTGCAGATAGTATTTATATTATATAGTATCTACAAAAAAAAAAAAAAAATTCACCATCCACAGCTTAGCGCCCCCCAAGTCGTGGTGCTCCTAGCCTATAGCCTAGGAAGCCTAGTCCTAAATCCGGCCCTGCTTGCGTGGGTATACGAGGAATGAAGTATAGGACAAACATATATATATATATATTAACTAACCCGAAAAAAATATAATAATAGAATCTCTATGTATTTGAGTATTTGAATTATTAGAGACATAATAAGAATCTGTTTCAACATTAATAACGTAATTAAAATTACATATAATTTTACATCTTGTTTGCTTTAGCTTTTTGTATATTTCTAAATTTTCAGACTATTTGGCACATTTAAACATTTAATAATTTTTAAACTTTCTAATTTATATTTTCTATTGTATATTCTATGTACTTCTAGCAACACTGTATACTTTAAAAATATACTAATTTATAATTTCAAAAAACAATTTAACATTCACATTACGGAAAACCACATTTTGTATAATTAAAAAAAATTAAATCATTAACTTACTTATAATATATATATAACATATATAATTATGTATGTAATATTAAAGCGAATTGTTATAGTTCGAAACCATATTTGTGTATCGTTATTAATGTATCTCAGTTGTTAGATATAAGTACCACGTGGATCAATTTCGATTATTTTTAAATTTTATCTGGGATACATTCGTATAATTAATTGGTTTTTATACTTAAATCAATATCTACTCAAACGACGAGATCTTAGATTCTTAGTGTTTGTCGAAAAACAGAATGATATATTTAGCAGGATTTTATATTTTTTCAGTCAATTTTTAGTGAACAAACTTTCAACCCGCGCGGGTGTTTTAATGTTTTTTTTTCTTCCAGCATACTAAGCACAGTATGATGGGACACTAATATTATTATAGTAAGCGAATTCAACCCATTTGTTTTGCAGTCAAATAAACTACGTTTAATGTAATTAGTGTTTTGAAAATGTTAAAATTACTTGACTGCTTAATATTATGTGCACGAAATTCATATTTATTCAGTCAACAAAAAAGTTTGTATCATTAAATAAATTTAACGTTCTTATAATTATGCATTTTAATATTAAATGCTTAATGGCTTTTTACAGGTATATACAATTTTACACGATTATTATTATTTTATTGAGTACTATAATTTTTTTTTCCTTACTTAAAAACTGTTGCTTACGTTATTATTTTATTTGGAACGATTCGGCGAATCTCAACCTAACATAATTCACCACAGTTTTCGAGTCGATTTAAATTTCTATAGATTAAGATTACTCATGTTCACATAGTCATAATAATATATAATTTCAATTCAGATGGATTATCCGATAGACCTTTAACGCACTTTTAACTTTTCGAACACGCATATGTAATATATTGTATATATGTAATAAATCAAAATTCAAATTTGTCCACGTTTTTGAGTGGCTTTGTGAAAGGTTAGGTAAAATACTACTAGAGCACTACTAAAATCTTTGAAAATTCCACGTAGTTAGTCTCCTGGAAACTATAATAAACGCGTATAGCTACTTTCTGCCTTCAGAATACTTTGATTAACAGTGCGCGGCAATAATACAACGTTTACGTACATATTGGCTTGCTTGGTGGTTACGGTGGAGGGTTCCGGGTTGCTGGGCACGCAGACCTTTTCAAGAATTCACTCGAACCCTTTCTATAATATAAACTCTTTACCGTGTGAAGGACTGTATATATTTATTTTAGACGAAGATAGACTTACCGAAATATTTTGAAGACATGTTGACACGTGGCCTTAGATAAACATTTGTAATTCATGGTTGGTTGTACATACCTCGGAAGATTAATATTATTAACGTTTATATTATGTTGTACGCACGACGTATCATCTGTAAAAAGAATCATACTTGGCATTGACTTAAGACTTACCGAATGTATTGAGTTTTAAACTAAATTAAATTGATTGAAAAAAAGCACACGCAACAATATTAAATACATACCTATTAATATATATATATTATATATACATATATATTCCCTTAAATTTTTTTTTGGTCTCACCCACTTAATTATGTATATGTCTAAAAAAATGAACTACAAATAATTTTAAGTCAATCTAGAAATTGACTATACGATGATGGTGAGTTTAGATATCGAAAATTTTAACTTTATATTTTGTATATTTCGTCGATTTTAGGAAAGAAGTGCATATTTCATTAATTTTCATACGCTTTTACGCATATTTAATACTGTCTAAAAAAATTTTTCTGAACCTATGTATTTAAATATAAAATTTGATATTATTTTACGTACATTATATTTATTTTCATCGTTGCAGTCGGATATATATTTGACAATAGCGATAAGGCGTGCATTTAGTCTGTATCGTGTCAATATGCCAAAAAACTTTCTTATCATCGATAAGTTTTCGAATTCATTTAGTACAAAACTGAAATTTATTTATTGCTAATTCGTTAGTAATTTTTTTGTATACGATTCACAAAACACAATATGTTTTTAAAATATTTTTTTATTTTAAAAATATAATTAAATGCCAATCAATTTTCTTTTATATTTTAAATATTACCTTTAAATCTATCTTTACGTATTTGTACGTATCTTTAAATTTATTTTTGTACATATTGTTAAAAACATTAGATGTTTTATTGTCCGAACTCTGAATAATTTTATTTTTAATATTTTACCTTTTTTTGTGGTTAGTTTGCTTACTTTATGCAAAGTTTATACTTCCTGTATCTTCCGAGCACTAATTATGATTAATACCTACGATGTATATTATCGTTTACATAAATATTTTTTATTGTTTTCGAGAAAATTTGGAATATGACTGCTGTTTGATACGCTTAAATAATGTTTAATGGTGGGTGGTAAACCATAATATGTACGTATATACGAGTAGTTAGTTGGTATATTGAATTTATAATTAGTTAAATTCTAGCGATGGTAAAAATGTATCTGCAAAACCACTAATTACCCACTCCCGATATGGTCTTCCTAATAAATTTGTGGTTAACACGCTAATAACCACATAGGTTGCGTTGAACAGTTTTCCCAAGGTTATTTAGAATTTGACGCTATAATAACTATAAGACTTATAATTGTTATGCAATAATAGTTATGACAATAATATTCTAATACTGTTTCGCCATTATTCAATTTCAATTAGTAAATACCTATGATATTAATATTATACAAATCAAAGCAGAAACCCGTTAAACGACTATTGTGATTTAATGGCACCTGTCATATTATATATGTCACATCACTTACGTATTACGTCTGTGTCTTGATACTAAAAATTATAATATTATTCACGCTTAATAATAATATCACTCTGACAAGAAGCTTGAATTTCATTGCGTTTTGCATCGTGTTTCTGCAATGACGTAGATATTCGTTGCTTTCAATCACTATAACACAAATTAAATTTATGTATATCTACAACATTGACCTAATATATTGTTGTATATAGAATTTATTTTTGCGATTTTTACACTAATTCGTTTTTAAGCTTCAATTTTAAGAATTTCACTTGATTAAAACATTTTCATTCATAGGTTCAATCAGTATATCGATTTTATACTCAAGTTGCAAGACAATAAACAACATTAAGGATTAAAATAATGGAACCATTAAGTCGTCCAATGGTAATCATTTGAATTTCGAAACCAATCACTATATTGTTTTACTTAAGCTATTATATTTATATTGTGAAAGATGAAACTTGTTTTAAATTTTTATATTGGTTTTAAGATTAATAAATCAAAATAATTTTAATACATAATATTATATTGAACTTTTGGGTGTACCACGTACCGGTATTTCCTGGGGATTTTAGGGTATTATATTTGCTAATTCGTAAATAAAAGTTTATTCTCGCCATTCTCGTGATCATTAGCTAACGACATATTCAATTTCCTTTTTAATAAATCCTATGAGGAAGCTTAAGATAGGTGCAAAACTACGTTGCTATAAGTTTCATAATTTTTAAATCTTGATCAAACCTCGTATCGTATTGCGATATTATAGCTGTTAATATAAATTCATCTCAATTACTCTACGCTCGCGTTTATTAATCGGATGATGTTCTCGACCAACTATATAATTCCGTTAAATGGATTTTATATTCTCAGCACCGACATTAATCATAATATAATTGTGTGCAGTGAATTATTGTCGTCTCATCAAAAAGAATCCCACAGAAAAGGTATTCACGCGATTCTGCACAGTACCTACACCAGAACAGAACAGAAGAAACAGACTGAAAGAGCAGGCTGTTTATAGAAGTGTGTATAATTAATAAAATAATTTGTGATGTGCACAGTACGTTGCTTAATTTATTTATTAAAAAATGTATTATTATTATTTCACGCGAATAACGGGACTTCGGGAGTAATGTTAACATAATAAAATATTATTTTAAGTAAATAAAACTGTTTATTATGAATAATAACTCGTACTCGAACAGTATTATAAAAACGAGTAACGAGAGATAAATTAATTTTTGTTTTTACTTTAATTCATTGTAAACGTTTTTCTACGATATTTATTTTAATTATAATTCATTAGTGTAAAATAACTCGTAACGAACAAAAAAGTAAATAATAATGAAAAGTGGACAAGTATAATATGTAACCGCTTTACTGTGTTAATACATATAGATATCGAGTGTACTTCGGCAATGAATGGGGATTTGGGTCACTGTAAAATCGTATGTGTTAAATCTTATTTCAACAGTATTAAACGGTTATACCTATCATCGTGCATGGAAAATAATATGTTTTACCTACATTGAATATGAATGCGGAATTTGGTACAATACGCCTATGAATTACGATAGTAAAAATTGGTTTGAAAAATAAATATTGTTTTATATACTCGTACACGCGGACTGTGTAGTATTACGTATGATTAGACATGTAGTTAATTTAAATCAAAAGCAAATGTAAGTAAATACTTGGAAGACGAACTATTATATTACCGCAATTTCCCGTAAAAATTATTCCCGGGACGCAATTTACATATCAAATCGAATGATATAAATAATTCCGCAGTGACGTAGTTTACATCAAAAAGGTATATTATATTGGAACGGGGCTTGCAGTCTCACCCGGGAATCACTACTATATAAACAACCAATTGTACTTTCCGTTGAAATCTAGAACCTATTGTAATTTCAATAGTTAATTATAGTAGAACGGCTGTTATACTTTATTACGTAGCCACGGTGGGTGGTGAACCTTTTTCGGGTCAAGTGCCAACATTTTATAATCAAAGTTTAAAAAAAAAAAAGTGTAACGCGTAAGTGCCTGCAGTAACGCGTCCGAATCTATATAAACATTTTTTTCCGCAAAAAATCAGGATATGGAAAACTGCGATGTTTAAAAAAAATATACATATAAAAATATTTTTTATACTGTCATCTCATCCGTTTGAATTTGCGACTAAACTGATATTTTAATTGCGATTTTCGTTTCTGTTTATCATAAGATATTTTTGTTTAATAGGCGTTGAACCAGATGTGTAGTATTTTGTTAGTTTTAATGAAAAACGAGTTTTATTCGTCACTGTTTGCGTGAAGAATAAACTTTCAGAACTCGATGTTAATGTGAACATTGAAAGTATGAAAACATTTCAAAGTATGTAGGTACAAAATGTGTCCAGACGAATATACCAAACTTTAACGAACACAATTCAATTAGTGACTGTATTGTTGTTTTTTAAGAAAAACTTTTACATTAAACGCGATATTTAACAAAAAAATTTAAAAAAAATCGCGTTCCGTTAATGTTAGGCCCGCGACTGCTTGCGCGCCACACTTTTAACACTCGCGCCGCGCAGGCAGGTCGGTTGGCTAAACCTTTAAATTTACCATCGACAATTGTATTATATTGCTATATTGAATCGAAGTCTTTGCAACGAAACGGACCCCATACGTCAGGATTAGGCTACCTATGGATTAATCGTCGTAATCACAGAGTACAAAATTGTCGGTCAATTCGTGGGCGCAATCCGTTGCAGCATGTAATAATATTTCACTGTAGTTCTGTTTCCGATTCACGAGTGCCTACGCGTTTTGCCTATAATAATAGAGCAGTAAAACATTATTATTTCACTTCACCACCTCGACAATGGCACGATTATAACAGTATTGAAACATCGATGAATACAAATCACTTTATTTAATCCATCTGCAGAGTAACAGAGGTGAGATTCGTATCTTCCATAATATTGCCGTAATAGGTATCTATTATATTGTGCGTTCCTGATTAAATTCAATAAAGTTTTATATATTTTTGGTCATGTTTTTATCTGACAAGGCTGCATTATTTATAGATTTGCTACCTACCGATTACTTAAAAACGATAATTGTTTACACAATTTTAGTGAACTTATCCTGGACTTTTCCAGAAAGAGAAAAGAGGTTTTTAAAGAGGTCTGCTGTAAAATATCGGAATACTTCAATGCTAATATCATATCACATAGAAATAGCTAAATAATATTTACGGTAAAATTTAGCATGGACCAAATCATAAAAATATAATCAAATTTCAGTAAATAATTATTGATCGATATAGTTTGTGTTGTTTTTTAATTCCAATCTACAGCGATAACTCACGTCAAGGATTTAATCTATGATTTGTAATAATATTAAGTATTTATTACTTTGGTTTTGTTTTTTTATTTATTACACATAAAAATAAAACATTAAATATTAAAGTATGTGCAAAATTAAAAGTCTTAATATTACTATATCCGTGGTTATATAAGGTTTTAAATGAAAGTCAAAAAAATGGTTTTGACTACGATATGGCTATGGTCTAGCTATTTATATATATGTATAAGATATTAATTTTATGCTATACGAAATTATAAAAAAATATATTAAATTGGAAATTAAAGTAGTTTTGGGCTTTGATAACCAACTCATATAATGTCGCATCCCAGTTAGCAATAATTTATTCTTGATATATTCTAAGAATATAGTTGAAAGATGGACAGTATATTCTAGGATTATCCGATTTCATACTATATATCACCAAAGGTGATTATAGGAATAAATAAATGTTCCACCTATAAACATCCATTGTATATGTTTTTAGAAGTTTCATTATACAAGAAATGAATGTTCATTGAATATATTTGTCAAATAAATGTATAATATTCAAAAAGTATCCCTAGTTAATACTTGTATATATATAATTAGTATCTACAATTGTATATATATAAAATATATATATATTTCAGTATTTTTCATACTAACTTTGAGAATGTTATGTTTAGAATTCCAAAAATTGCAAACCTTCCCAAACATAAGTCTTGTACATATAGTTTTGTGATTAATTTAAATTAAAAATATGAAAAAAAAAATTGACCATGTGCATAATATAAGTTTTGAATTATCCTTATGGTCTTGATATGCATATAATATATTAAAATTAATAACAATTTCAAACTTAAAACTCATTTATTAAGTTTAACAATATAAATGTTATCAACTTTATTAATGATAAATATAAATGTAATGTAATACAAATAGTGAAATGAAAAATTAAAAAATGAATTAATAATACTAAATGAAAACTGTTTATAAGTTATAAAAACAAGTAAAATTATAAAATCAATGTAACTAACATTGGAATAAAAATTATATAATATACATAAAGATGAACTAATAGTGCTCTTAATGAACTCTTTATAAACTTATAAAAATTGAAATATAAATTTAATGTAATCAACATTGAAATAAAAATTATAAAAAAAATTAACTTCATATAAATATAAATTGTTGTATTAGGACATTAGGTATATATAATAAAAAGTTAAAAAGTACTGTCATTATTTGAGATATTAGCTTCTGATATAAATTTCAGCCGTTCCTTAGCTTTAGCTAACCAAACTCCTTGAATACCTTCAATGTTTTTATCAGCTAAGTCGGGATATTTCAACCGTATAGCACCTTGAAAAAAAAATAATTTAAAAATATAATTTAAGATATTTTATTTAAAAGTTCATTATTATTGAAAAAATGCATAAATATAATTGAAACATATTAATATTATTTTTATATTATATACATAAGTGCAACTAGGGAGGGCTCAGTCTACTGACCAATATTTAGGACCCAAGAAAATATACCTTGTTGATTTTAATATTTATTACTAATTATGCTCATATTAATATGTTAGCATAATGATGAATAATGTAATATTTTGTTTGCCAAAATAAGTATGTAAGTACCTATTATAAGACATAAGTCTTATAAATCACATATATATATGACTAGTAAAAAAATGATTTAAGTAATTAATTTATAAAATATTATGTGATGGTGGTCTGATGAAGGTGACAGGTTACTTTTATTTTAGACAAGGGCTTCCCCCCCAATATTAACCCAGTATGCTTGTGTAGATATATATATTATTTCAATAAATAAGTAGGTATTTATAATAACATTATTCTGATTCCAAAGGAATTAAAGAGTGAATATAACTTACATTTAAGAAGATAAGAAGATGTTGTAGATAGAAAACTCATTTTCTTTTGCTTGCCTTTTAGACTGAAATTCTTAGCTACTTCATCACTTAATGTCTTCCTCATAAGTCTTCTTATATATTCAGCCTCACTGTTACCACCAACTAAAGCCATTTTTTTAACCTACAAAATTGTTTTCATAAGTGAATACAGTTTTAATAGAATATATAAAAGTTTGGCCTGTTTTCCATCATATGCATATAGCTAAACAGGAATCAAATTAGATCCACTTATGTGAAAAATGAAACTAATATGTAGTTTGTAAAATGTAAAATTACCAATGAGGAAAATAATTGAGTTCCTTTGATGGAGTCAAGTTTTTGATCTATTTCATTGAAATCTGCTATGCTTGTAATAGGAAATGAGTTATACAATGTATTATTATCTTCATTTGTTTCTTCTTGTGATACTCCTGTAATTGTGTTTGAAATTAAATTCTGGATGTTAAATAAGCAATTGTTCATTTCCGTGTGACGTAAATTTATTGAAATAAGTATCCTTGAAATTTCATTATGATAAGTTCTTATTTCTAAAGAAAATTAATATTTAATTTATTAATAACAGCATTTCTATTTGATAATTAACTATAAACACACCTTTATATAATATAATATATACTACACTTTATTAGAATGTAACAAAATTAAACATACGTATATCACAGTAATAATATATACAGAGATGAGAGGACACATTGTAGGTATTTCCATTAGCAAATTAGGGTCGATTGTAATGTATGCAAAGTAAAAACAATTGAGTGTTTTATGTAAAATATACCATCCACTGAATGTTGATATTTAAAACTTTTAATGCAAAAATTCACACTAAGAAAATTTGAATACCTTTAGTGATGTGGTCTTGAACTTTACTGAATCTTTCATTAATTGTGTTAATAACATTAGTTTGAAAATCATTGTCCAACGATGCTGAATTTTTATTAGAATTAAGATTATCTGCAACACAGGAACAAATTAATATTAATAATCAGTGATTTTTAATAATGAACATTTTCATTTCAAATAAAAATTACTTGTTTCAACAGTTACATTTGAATCTAAAATAATATCAGAAAATAAATCTTCAGAATCAAACGTTATCGAGTTATTGATGTTTTTGTCTTGTTCATTTATTATAGTATTAGAGACCTTAGAACGTTGACTACTTACATCTATAAAAGCAAAATAATTAAACATTTTATTTAAAAACTCATATTATATGTTTTATTAAGAATATCAAACCTGAATTCATTTCTGGGAAATCAATAATTATTTTTTTTTTATTAGCATTAGGTAATATATCCTCATCGATTTCATAAGATAAACGTTTCTTTACAATTGAATATGATTTCTGTTCAGCAATATTCTTAGAAGTATTGTTATGCAAATGAAGTAACTCAGAAGAAATTGATTCTACATTTAAAATATTGGAGTAATAAAAATAATAATAATAATAATTTAGGAAAATCAAAAAAGCAATGAAGTACTAACCAGATAACTGAGGGAAGTCTGGAATTTTTAACCGGGTTTTAGTTTTATTTATTTTTATTTCAGGAATATCTTCCTCACTATCTGATATTAAATACTTTGGGTTAGGTTTAGAAATTCTAGATTTTATTTTCATTGATATTTCTTGAGGATCATCTTCCATAGTTGATAATTCTGAATCTATAGTGGCTTTATGAGCTAAACGCATTGCTTGTTGAAAATTCATTATTCTTTTTTTTGACATCATAAATATCTTATGAATTGTCCAATCATCTTTTGGATTTTCTTTTTGTTTAATCGCAGCAGCCATTTTATTCTTTTCTGTATATAAAGGCCATACACAGCTTTCAAAATTTTTCAACCAATTACTTGGCACAGCTTCAATTGTATCTTCATCGAGAAATTTTACAATATACCAACCTATGTTATTTGGCTCATTCATTTTTATTTACAATAGGAGGTATGTAATAGTATCTAAAATCATAAAATAAATATAATATTTTAATATACTATTATTACTGTCCTGTGCATCACTTAAAAAAATTAGTTAAAAAATTATATTATTATTTAAAATGTATATCTATTATATATTTTTATAATATAATATTTATGATTAAAACATGTGTTAAATAATATAAAATGCAATATAAACATTATAAACATACCTTACAGAACCAAGGTATTGTCAATATAATATATTATATTAGGATTAATGTTTTTAATTTGTATACTTAAGCAATTCAATTCATATAGTGTGTAATAAAGGAAATACTACCCAATAAGATTCATAAGGTAACCTAACTAGTTTGTTACAAATATGACTTATTGGCCAAGTCATAAAATGTGTACTTAAGTGTTTGACAATATGTATATTGATTACAGAAGAATCACATGGCTTATTAAAAAAATTTTCAATTGTTAAATATTGTTTTCCAATAACCATGGTTTCTTTTGAAAGAGGACTATATGCAAAGTTAGATATTTCAACAATTGTGCCACATTTGAGTTTACAACAACAATTTCTTTTAGTAAGATCAAGTTTATAGTTAGGAAAATTAATTTCTTGATATTGGGGTGATATACAATCATCTATTAAGATACCATTATTATGCTCTTTCTTTAATGTATAGCTAAGTTTATTATTTTCATTGTTAACTGGTGATGTTTCTGCATTATTTATTTCAGATAGACGTCGCATAATTTGTGATAAAATATTATTAGGTTTTCTAACAAGTTTTTTTAGTCTTTGTAAATAGTTTTCAAATCCAAAATTACTAAAAGAGTCCAATGTTCCAAACCTTCTAGCATCATCACACAAATGTAGTAAATTATGAACATTATGCACTAAAAATTCAGTACCATAAATAATTTTACAACTCAACACAAAATGTTTCAAAAGTTCTTCACTAAAATTGATTAAAGAATTCCAAGCTGGACATAACAAAATAGTTATAGCAGTTTGTAATGTTATAAAATGATCATACTTTGTTGAATCTAAAATTCCTTTTAAAATTATTGGCCCCGTGTATAGTAAAAATTGTCTATATTCAGTTGCTTTAAATTGTTTTACTTCTTTTAATGACCTAGGCTTTCTAGCAAATTCGCATGGTATATATTTTTTTAAAGAAATTAGTTTTGTAGACATGAGGTTAACTTGATGACTAGATAACTTATGAGGAGGATATCCAAAAATCCAAGTTCCTACTAATAAACGCTTTACAACTCCTAATAATATGAGATGCATATAATCAAGTGGTATTTTATCAATCAAATCAAGGTTTGGGATTTTTTCTAAGATAGTTCGACCAATATGATGATCTTCTTGAGTTTGTGCAATAAAATCATCATGAGTCCTCTTTGTAAAATCTATATCTGGGAAACATACTCTTCTATTAAAATAAATACCTTCTTGTGTACATTTTGAACATGAAGAATAACCTGCGTGACCTTTTAAAAAAAGAACACTAGATTTGGCAACTGCATCAAAAAGTAACATTTCTATCTCAAAAATTGTTTCTTTACCACAAACTATAATGGACTTCCCAGAAATTTCAGCTGCTTCTTCAACAAATTTGTACAATAGTTCATTAAAGTCTGAAGGTTTTTCATAACCATGATATATACCGATTGGAAAAATACTATTTTCATTACAGTTTTTTACCATACCTAAAATCGGATAAAGCTGACTTCCAGATGATTTACTTAAAGGAAGTCCATCTATATTAATTGCTAATTTTATTACTTTAGGAATGGCATCTACTCTGTTTTTAAACAAATTATTTAAACCATTTATAATTCCAATGTGACAATAATGACCAGGATTGACATTATGAATTATTGTATTCCTAGGAGTCTGTAGAAATGTTCTAGGGTCTTTAGGTAACATAGAAAAATCAGCACTTTTCCTCAATATTGATAGTAGATCTTTTAATGCAACATGAGGTATTCTATGTTTAACTGCCCAACTATGAAGATCATGGGACATTACTTCAACTGAATTAACATTCAAAATCTTTTCATATTGATTTTCTTCACCATCTGATTTATCATCAGCTGCTATAGTATTACAATCAAAACTAGATTCACTATTGTCCTCAGTATGTTCCATATTATTATTAATTTGTTCATAATGTTCAAGGAAATTTAATTCACATTCTTCTAGATTTTGATTTATAGAATTATTTGAAAAAGATATATTATCCATTAACTCATTTTTTGGTTCAATTATAGAAGAAGTTTGTACAGATGCAACTTGAAATGAAGAGGTTGGTTCAGATTCAATTTCTACATTTGCATGTAAGCTTTTAATAATACACAAACGATTTTTAATTAATCGATTATAATGCTGCCTGGAATACTTTTTAGACATTTTGAAGTTTATGCTAGGGAAAAAAATTATAAAATTTTAACCAATGTTCTATTCATAAATAATAATTAAAATGGATTAGAATAATATAGTGTATATTGGAAAATTGTATCAACATTTTTTAACAAATGATTGACTTATTACACATACGATATTTTTAAGTTGAAAAGATAATGAAATAATAAAAAAAATATATTTTAAATTAAATACTGGGATTTAAGGTTTTTTAATTTTTGTATGTGAATTGGTATTTATTTGTGCCTATTTTATTTTAGTGTACCTATTCAATAATCAGTTATTAACTTGTGAAGTAGGTACATAATATGTAGATACAGCATAACAAAAACAACACTAATTAGTAATTATGTATTACTGTATTACATCGACCAGCAAATTACCTAATACCTATGGGTATTCTTGTAATATGTTAACTACTGCTAATGTTCTACTTTTCATGAGGGGACATATTATGTCATCTACTACAATTTTTAATTAGTATACCAATTATTAATTATTAAATTGATTTATTTTATTAATTATATAAATATATTTTATTACAGGTATTAATAAATATTAATAAAATATAATACTATACTGGAATGAGATATTGTCCTTAAAGGAATAACAGTAATGTGTAGTTTCCTCAGACTAAATAATTAAATATAATACTTTAAATCAACATGACTGCAAATGAATCCTACTAGTATATTATTTATGTATATTAACTTTATATTAGCAGCATAACAACCCTCACTTTCACACAGCTATTGGCTTGAAAGTCGCCAACTATTGAAATTAAATATTATGAATTGCAATTTATTGTTGGAAATAAATAAATATTATTTGGTAGGTATGTTTTTGTTATACTATATTATAGGTAACATAAAATGATACATTGTCGGACAAGGGAGCCCATCATTCAAACCCTAGGAGGGTAACAATATCATTAAAAAAAGCTAGGAACCAACAAAATTGCTCTTATTAAATAACAGAATATAGAAATACAGTATACAGCAAAGGTAAACGATTTATATATCTATATACATTTATGTGATAAGTCATGAAGTATAATATCATCAATAAAAGTAGTTTATAATTTACAATTAAAAAAAATTACTATAGTTTCACATTTGTCTAGGGGGTAACATGTGACCCTTGCACTCCTTAATAGGTGCCCTTGTTGCCAGACAAAAAAGTTAAAAATTATTAAGATCGAGTATCCACATTAATATAAAATAAATAAAATATATGCTATAAAATACTTACGATATAAAAAAGTTGAAATATTAACCACGTAAATTAGTGAACACAAGATGCAGACGGCACTTGCAAGTCGCAGGGCTTGATGAAATGAGAATGAACAACAAAACAAATAACAATAGATTTTAGTATTTTACCCGCGCATAGTAAAAAGCGAAATGACATAACCTAAAACAGGAATAACATATTAACATGAACTTTAAATCATAAACAAGACAAGTATACTATAATTGGTTGTTATAATTGATCATCAATCATTCGTTTAAACACGTTTAACGTACTGTAGCACTGTAACAGTCAAAAGTCAAAACACGACCTTATCACGTACAAATTGTTTAATTGGCCTAACATAACCATGGTACATTTTTGCAATGATACAATTGTAGGTAACCATAGTGATTAATATATTCTTCTATACTTCCATGATTATTACAATTAAATATAAATGGAGCATAAACTATGCATATATATAGAATAAATATATAATTATACATACATATACTATTCATTGATATTTTAACTACTAGTGAGATAATTTTATAATATCTTAAGAATATTTAATGAATATGTTAAATAGATTAAATCGATTCTAATATTAATTGGATATTCATATATACATCTGGATATCTAGAATGTATTGAGTATAAAAAAAGGATATCTAAATAATATATGGTGCTAACTGGGATACATCGAAATTAAAATATAATAAAATCAAAATCTTTTATTAATAATACAGCACCCGTTATTATTTTATTTTTTTTTATTTCATAATATTTAAATGTATAAACAGTTTTAAAACTATAATCCAATTTGGATTTATTTTATGCTGGTCATAGTATTTCATTGTGATATTTAGTTGGTGATTCGGAAAAATTATTTCATAACAAATTTATGAATAATATATTCAATAACATGTTATACAGCGACGAGGACACTATTACAGATATCAATATTAATATTATAGTATATTATAATATGTTTTATTTAAATTTTATCTGATTTTATTAATTATTATTTATTTTATATTATTTAATATAATTTTGAGCTAATTCAACTGTTAATTTTTAATACGAAAATTACGTTGAAATTCGTACGCAACCGTGTAGTTTTTATGGTCCTTTGTTATACAACATTGTGGACGATCTCACAATCGGAGTCTTAAAAATACCACTCAGATAAGGACCACCCGTATTCGGGTTCCATTAGAAATAATAGTTAATAACGTACGGTTTCCATTCAATGCCGGACATAACGGTCACCCTACACCACCTCCTCTCCGGTTTGTCTATTCGATCGATGGAAGTCGTGACAATTATTAATTATAATCGCACAGCTAAAGTTCTTGCGATATACCATCAGGACGGATTATACTACGTAATGCAGATTGTAGATAGGTTTTAACGACGACGTGATGTTCTAGCTGAGGTTCGTAAATGATAATAATATTACATAATACGTTCGACAATATTATTGCATGGTTTAATGGTTGGGTGCATAGCAAGTTATTGGTAATAATACCAGTTATCAACGTCAATAATTGTGCATAAAAGTCAATAATCGTACAATATACAAAATTAATCACCAAGCAGACTTACGTCGTTTTTAAATTGAGTTACGAATTTATTCAAACTCAGATTTTGGAATTTTTAAATATTTATGATAGAAATATTTAAACGACAAACGAATTTCAAACTATTTTGACTCATTATATTTATAGGAATTTGAAAATGTCAACTATAAACGAAAAACTTGATAGCTTAAAACAGCTTAACAATTTAGGTATTAGCTTTCTCATAATTTGTTTCTACAGAACATATACATACGTATCGTATATATTATCTCAAATATAGAATGTATTCACCACAATTTTTTTTTATTAAACATTTTTTAGACATTTTAATTTTTATGTTTAAATCCTTACGAGAACAAAAACTAACTTTTATGCATCTAATCAAACGCTACACTCTGACCTATCCAAGCATAAAATCTAACCAAATTAATTCCTAGCAACCCACTCGAAAGATCGAAAATAAAATGGTGTCATGGTCTACCTACTATTCTAATTCAACCCTATATAACCTCAATCCAAGAGAATTGTAAGTGGGTGGCTTCTCCGATTAAGACCATTTCTGTCAAATCTTTTACTATTACCATTTAAACTTGTTATAAAGAAAATGTATCGATTGTTTAGTTTTAAAATTTTAAATAAACATAAAAATAAAATATGACGACGAGAATAATATTTTTCAACAAATAATAACGATTTTTGTTATTTATTCGTGGTAATTCAAAATATTATTCAAAGAGAATTTTCAAAAATACATAAATTATTTAGTATACACAATGAAATTTTAAAAATATTTAAATTATTTTTAAGTCATTGGTATGGTGTATCGTGATATTCATAACCTTTTCGGTACGTCCTTATTAACTTATTTATTAATATAACGCTTGTACGAAATAATATTGTAATTATAAATTTTTAATGTACCTATGCAAATTTAATGATGGTTATAACACTTATAACAAAAATATTAAAACAATTACTCAAAACTAGTAAAAATAAAAAAAAACTCGCTAAAAAAACTGCAGATTATAAAATTTATACTTAGGTATTTTTACCTTCTAGCTATACCTATGCAGGACGAATAGGAGAAAGATATGATGAATTTCGGTCACGCAGTTTGACATACTTTAGTGAATTTATCACAATTTATTATAATATTAATATATTATAATGTGAGCACTAAAAGGATGACTTTCAAAGTTCAATTATAAAAATTTAAAATACGTTTGAAAATAAATAAATGTATTACCATGAATACGCCAAAAAATGCCATTTTTTAAAATAAAATATTTCTTCTTCAAGATGAACTCGTCACTTTTTATCTTCTTTATACTTCATAATGTCATTTATAAAGTTGAAATGAACTCAAAATGAACGCTGATCAGCCACATTAAATGTATTTATTGCATAGCTGTACTACTACTTAATTATAAAATTATAACATAGGTAGGTACCATTTTGTTAAGTATATTATTACAAACTATTTATTATAATATTTTTTCATCAATATATTCAATATAAGTTTATAGTATAAGGCCGTGTTTTGCTAATATATATATATATATATACCCTCATATTTACATGGTTTAATAGCTCAGCTCGCAATGCAGACAAGGGTGTTGTAATATCGTTAATATTTTCCCATATAGCTATAACGATTCACCAGTTTCGTTTTAATTATTTAAGCTATGTGCACGTTTTAATGTTTATTAAGACAACTATATACTATTGTTTGATATAATATTTAGAAATATTATAGAGTACATATTTTACATACAACGTATATAATATGAATTATGTTATAATATTTATACCAGTTTTAAACTATTGGTAGGTATTTGAAATATTGAAACTTTTCAGTTTTTATTGTAACAAGTTGTGATGCTAAAAATATAACCGACAAAACATATTTTAAGCTTTAAAATGTAACACAAAGTTTCTCGTTTTTTCTTTTTTGTTAAATACCAAAGATCTAAAAATATAAATTTAAAATTTTCTTTGTAACTATTTCAAGATTAAAATTCAATGAAATATTATTTAAATGTATTATTGTTGTAATTCTAAAAATCCTATTTTAGGGACTAGAATCTTTTTTCTGCTTCGAATATCATAATTTACTTGTTTTAATGAACATTTTAAAAAATATTTGGATTAATTTTGAACCAGTGGCGGATTAAGTTATTTGCCGCCATCTCAAATTTTAATATAATATTATAAATATATTATATTTTTTATTTTTTAAGTGTTTCAAATTTGCCGCTCCAATTTCCTGATTATTTTGCTTATACCAATTACAACTTACATCAACATTTAATAATCAATTACCAATTACAAATTACTTAAGTAATTGAATTACTGTAATTAAAAATTGCCCAACCCTGAGTGTATCAAACATGTAACCCGCGTACTCAATGGGGCCCAAGGTATGGGTGAACTGGGCGGTCCAGGGGGCGCCTCCAGAATAGGGGCACCGGAAGCGCATTTGTAGGTGCTCAAAAAATTGTAAAAACTTATGATGTTTTATTAAAAAACAATTTTAAATAATAACGGTGTGTAATAATTACGTTTCTTTATAATAATAAATTGTTATATGTAAATTTAAGCTATATTTAAGGGGGCCTATAAAAAATTTGCCCGGGGCACCATAATATCTTGGGCCGGCACTGCGCGTACTTGTACGGCCGGCGAACGCTTTCAGTGTGATTCACAGATTTCTCATAACTAGAAAAAATATTAAAAATTAGAAGATTAATGAAACTAATATGTTTAAACGTCAATATTTTCAATAAAATGAATTCTACAAAACGGCTATCTTCAATTTTTTTTGAAAATAATTAAATAAAAAAATATATTTTTTAATTGTTTTACGAAAAAATTAAAATGAATTAAAACATGAAATATTTGTAGTTCTTGTCCCTCTATTATTTTAAGAGATATCGCAATGGGTAAATCCTCACGGGACACCCGGTATTATATATTATAATATGTTTCAATGCATATCTACGTATATATCAAAATTTTATTTACTCGTGAAAAATATAATAAATTGCGAATATATTACTCCTGCGATGTCAGGTCGTGCGGTGTAGGTGAATTTTAGAATAATAGAAACACGTTTTATATTGATAAACGCCGTCGACAGCTGCTGTTGTTGTTCTAGATGGAAGATTTAAATTCAGTATCAATTTCTCTTTCTTTTTAATGAAAACGTTCGAGCTTTAACGGATTAATTTTAAACCATAAAACATGATTGATTATACCTAACACAGGTATACAGTGTATACCCGTGCATTTTGTACGCTGGCGTAATCATCGTATTATATATAATATGAATTACCCGCTCGTGTAATCAACACATCACTTATTTGTTTTACTGCCGCGCGGAAACGTATCAATAATAATATTTTTTTACTTTGCATTATATTTTTGAACATTGTTTACACGGTACTTATTTATTTAATCAAAAACAACAAAATGAATAAATAAAAAAGCGGGTAAGTAGGTATCGCTCTGCTGTATATTAGGGGGTGGGGTGGACCTCAGACTATGGTAGGTTAAATTTGAATGCAATGATAGGTATCATTGTATACGAAAAACGATTCTGAACGAAGATGATTTGTCAGTTTAGGATATATTATATTTAAATATTGTCAAATATTCTATTTTGAAACAAATAGTATAGTTTTTATATGTTACTATGGTTACTATGGCCAACATTCGCATTATGAGCGTATGAAATTTAATTTAAATTTTGACATATTTCGTATAAATTCGAACTTTAAACACTTATAAAAAAAAATTGTGACTAACGATTTGGGATTTTTTTTATCACTTTAAGAACAACTTATAAGAAACCTTGTATTAAATTTTCAAGATTTTCTGGCCACCCAAAAAATTTTTATCGGCATTTGAAGAAAAAAAAACTTAGAAAAGTCGAAAATTTCAATTGTCTATTAGTAGCTTAAAAATGGTCAAAATATTTTGAAAATTTAACTGTAAAGAGATAACCATAATATAAACATTTGGTGAAAATTTCAAGTATTTACAATAATTCGTTTTTGAGTTACAGCAAAATCAAAAAATCGATTTTGTCGAAAAGTGGTTTTTCCGTAAAATTTCCATTTTTATGTCATTTTTTTTTTGTTTTTCTCGATTTTTTTGAAAACTATTAGAAAATTTTAATTTTGACCCCCCTAAAGTACCAACTAGATTCAATTCCCTATTCAAAGATAAAAAAAAAAAAAAAAAACACACATCATAGTAAATGCAATACATTCATCACTTCGTTCAGAATCTAAAATGCATTTCCTCTGTGTAAAATACTTTATTTGTATGACCTGAAAACTACATATATTATTGATTTATTAACTGTTAACCAATAATTCATAGGTACCTACCACATTACACTGCCAAGAGATATCAAGCTTTGTATTCATATCTACCGCAAATACATTATAATATTTATAATGCATTTATAAATAGATTTCCATACGTTTTTAAATTTCTTCAAATGCCGCTTTTTACCTGCCTATGAGACAACAGTGTGATGTACAAAAGTATTAAAAACCCTTTAAATATACGGACTTTAAAATATTTTGTGATTTTTGGGTTTTCAAATATTTCTCTTATATCACAGAATTTATGTAAAAATGTGTAGGTAGCAGATAGTTTTTTTTTCTAATACAATCTGCTATTTTAGAATGAGTGGGTATAAATGATTAAAATGTAAATATAACAAAGTTTATGAGTATTTATACACCAAATTATTTATAAAAACGTTTATTTTTTTCTGATGTTTGTTTTAAATTTAATAATAAAATCTAATAATATAACTTTAAATTAAATTCATTCGATTAATTTTGCTTATTATTTTATTAGTTTATTTTGCAGTGGAGAATTTGATCATTCATTTTAGTTAAATATAAATTACATTACATTTTTACAATAATGGGCGGTGAAATCCAAATTTTGTTTTTTATACTTTATATTATTACTATAATATTATTAAATGTACCCATATAGACTGAAATTCTTCATAACTAAAATCATAAATTTCATGAGTGTAACATATGCGTTAACAATAACCTCTGAATAGTTACCAATCGGCATTATTAATCCTCTGTCCAATGAGATTGGAGTGAATATACAAATCAAGACTTTTAATATGTACCCGAAATAGGAAATCAATAAATCTATGTCAAACCCACTTATAGTTTTTGTCTATAATTCATATTATTTGGTGGTCATTTTATGAGAATTCAGTAAACTATTTTGAAAAAAATATAAATATTATTTTAAAATATATTATTCTAGTTTATCATTTGTAAAGTAAACGATTACAGAGTGATTCGCTCAGTTCTCACCCTTCAATTTTTTTTAAATTTAATAATACAGTTATTTAAACAGATTTTTTAATTTTTTTTCTATAACAATATTATTTTCAATTGTTTTGATATTTTTATACTAGTAAGTTAAGGACCTGTTGAGATATAAGCTTCTGTCTCTCAAATTAAAACCAAGGACAGTTCTAAATATTTATTATTTATAGTCAATTACGGTTTAATATATTTCATAACTTTCATCTTTCTGAATAATTAAAATAATATCGTGAAAACTAACGTAACAACATAAATAGTGAGCTTACCTTAAAAATTGGTAATAGTTCAATAATCATCTTATTATTTAACAACGTTCAATATTAGAACTACTAAATTTCGGTACGTTAAAAATTAGTAAGACGGAGACAACATAAACGTATGGGTGCAACGTCGTATTCGATTGAAAAAGCAATATTATATAATATAAATATATAATAGTATATTATATAAACAAATATTTCCACGGCTCCTAGAAAAATTAATGTGATATTCTTAAAAACGATTAATTAATTTCATTGTACGAGCATCATATGTGTATGGGCGTATTTCAAAAACATTTTATTTTCAGCGTTCGGTATACGTAGGTGCTTACACTCTACCGATTTTTAATTTATAATTAATTGTATATAATATACGCTTTGGCTGCATCTGTAGGTAAATACTGATTTCGTGACGCGTTGATTATTATTTTCGACTGTCAATATACGCGATATATATTATTGCCATTCTCCAATTGAACCCACACGTCGATGTTGCTTTGCATTGTGTTATTCGTCTGCCTGACTGAATTTCTCGAGGGTTATTTCGGCGTGCTGTTGACACGCTGTCAGTTAATAAAATATTTCGAGTTGGTATTAAATGTGTAGACGTTTTAATAAGACTACTCGGCGAATGTTGCATCGTACGATGTGTACGCGTAATCACAACTACGCTTTAAACTCGTGTAACGCTCCGTCCATACATATTATACATATTAGTATTATATGTGTGTTGAGTATAAATACAAAATATACCGTTCGCCCAGTATCGCGTGGGTATTAGTACAGGGAGAATTCAGGAAATAAGAATATTAGATAATGTAATAGGCGTAAGTTATTACACTATAGGGTGTGAATTTTTATGTAAATATTATATACCAGTTTATTGAACGCAGATTTTTTTTAATTATTCCGATTAAAAATTAGCACGTTTCGTGATACCTACCCTAAATAAAATAAAACGTATTCGTTATTACGTTTTAGTTTTGCATATTTTGAAATAAATGCATTTCGTTAAATTTTGTACGAACAAGTATACATTCCATTGAATATATATAATTATTTTGTGGGAAACCTATCGTAATAGAGAACGTCATAATAAATAAATTGGTTAAACGATTTTCGATATCACCATATTATACTCCAATGCTAGTTGCTCTAGTTTATTAATTTGTTTTTCTATTCAGTACTTTTATTTTTATGTAGTTCAAATTTTAAAAATAAACGTGAATAAAAAAATATTTTAAATAGTTCATGTTTTTAAAAACATTTTTTTTTTTGCAAAAATAACAATACAATTATTTACATATTTTGACTTTTTTCTTGTATACAAATCTGTATACTTACATATTTCTTTTATATTTTAAGTTATTATTTATTATAATGTATTATTATGTTTTTGCTATGTAATTGGTCTGGCGTAATCATTACGATCAGTGGCATACATACTGGGGAATAGTGATCCCTATTCGCTCGTGCTTAAAAATTGTATTTGCGCTACTTGTACGTGTTGGTTTTTACGGTTTCTTGAGCAAATATTATATGATAATAAAGGAAAAATTTTCTTAGTTATTCGAACATACTATATTGTTAGTCCATATAAACATAGTATAATAAAATTGTTTGTTATAATAAACATTACTTATTGGCTATTATAGGTATAGGTTCTATGTGTTAGAGGTGATTATGAAAGTAAAGTATATAAATAAATATAATATGTTTAAAGAATGCGTTAAATATTGATAGTTAAAAATGGTAACACGATTTCAATGATAATTTAAAATATACTAAATAATTGTATAAGTTTCATAATTAAAAGTTAAATACTATCAATAGCAAAGCTCTACCAAATGTCTAATAAATTTATTTTTTGACAGTAACCCACAATGGGCCTCTTATAATTATTATTTCCTAAATTCATCTTATCTTTTTTGGTTTTTTTTTTAATTAAAGAATCACGACTAACAATTTAAATTTAAATATAAATGTTATGATCTATTAAAAAAAATATAATTTAGATGTTCAAAATTGTCGAGGCCAGGGTTATTATGAAAGCGTCGCAGTGATGACTGGAGCTTATGCAGGAGTGCAACAAAAATTATCTTCTGACTTCTATTGCTTCAATTTGAAACACTGTCAAATGTGTATTATGTACACTGCTCCACACATAACATTAAATTGGTGATTTGTGATGCAGCAAAATCGACGCAAATTGTAACCAACTTTTTTACTACATTACAGATTTACAGTCTATATTCAATTGATTTATTTTTATTTGTCCTAGATGGGCGTAATTTGCATTTGGTGATAGAAATGCCAAAACAATCAGACTTAAAGTTTTTAAAAAAAAGTGTGTCCTACTAATTGGGAAACTAGGAATTTATCAAAAATTAAGTTTATCAAATAATTAAGTTGATGAACAACCTATTATATGCCTATTTCAATAATAATAATAGAATATTTTGAATTTTTGCTCATATTATTTATGCGGGAACGAAGTAGATGGTGACAGGAAGGATTACACATATTCACACAAGATAATTTTAAAATAAAATTATTTTTACTATTGTTGATGCAATAATGTGCCAACTTGAATATAAATTTAAAGACTTAAATAATGTTTGTAATATCTTCAATTTTTTGAAACCTCGATCACTTTTGGGACCAGATGAAATTGCTTTGAAAGAAATTTCATACAAACGCATAAGTTCTAATTTAATGAGTCAACTGCTCTATATATCAAAGAAATTATAAGCAATAAAAATTTAAATAGTATCCAAACACTAGCTTCAAATATTCTTGAGAATGACTTTGCTAGGTACGGGTTATTCTGATATATTAACCATTAGAAGCATATATAATTTATTTATTTTACATTGCCGGTAACGGTTGCAACCGCAAGATGGTCTATTTCAAGACTTAAGATAATAATAAATTATTTAAACAACTCGATTGGACAAGAGCGACTGTCCAATATTTCATTTTTAAATATCGAATAGGGTCCTACAAACGACATAGATATAGAAAAAAATTCAACATGTCTTTTTAAATATGAAACCAAGAAAAATGAACTTCGATTGAGTAGCGTAATTAATACATCTCTATTATTATTATTATTTCTTAAATTGTTAATTTACATGAAACTTTTTTCAAGTTTATTCTAATAATTCAAATATAAATACATTTAAATACAGATATTATTTCTATAGCATATCTAGAATATAAAAGTTAAATAACAAAATAATAATAATTTATCATACCTTTTAGTTTTATCAAAAAAAAAAACAAAAATGTCTCTAAAGAAATATAAGCATTTTATATAATATACTTTATAGTTATAGGGCCAACAATTAAATTTCACCCTAGGGCCCTAAATAACCAAGTTTCTGCAATGATTATCGAATGAAACTTATATGATTTGTCATATAAATACGAACATATTGAGAATTATAAATTATTTAAATATTTTAAATCTAAATAGGTACCTAATTAATAATCAAATTACCAAGGTACGATATAATATCATGATGTATATTTTGACTGTAGCGAAACTTTAGTTTCTTTTTAACTATCCGGTTTACATACATATTATGTGTATAATGTGTTCACCCACCACTCGATCATATGAGTTTATATTCCCGGATATATTTCCAAAGCACTTTTGATGTACAAACATTTTAACGAATAATTTAAATGAATTGCATAGTAAATAAACATCCTGCAACACGATATATAAATAAATAATATTTAAATTGCATGTTTTCGACGATAGGTAGTGGTTTTACCAGTAGTATACAATTAGTAATTACCGATATCGGTAAATTAATATATCGTTCTAGACGAATTGCAGTTTTTATACTATAGATATATTATGCTTCAACGCTTGTAATGTATTAACGTATTAATTTTGCTACGAAAGTTCCTGTATTCTGTAGAATCGAGAGCAAAAAATTAATTTTTAATATCGCTATCACTTGTATATTATAGTGGTATAATACAATGGCGTATTTAGGAATTTGTCATGGGGAGGGTCCAGATGATTTTCAGAATACATAGCCGTGGGGGATTTGCCCCCCACCCCCCCCATTACTCTTTATTACATAAATATACCATATTTATAAGAAAATTTAGAAAAATAAGCCATGCTAAACCTTCCAGGTAGGCGATCCGACTACGTCGGATCGCGGACAATTTGAGCGCATAGGTGAAAAATTATATGTGTTATTATGTATATTTATATATAATATATATATATATAACGTGATGTTTAATTATTATTAAATTATATTAACATTTATTAAGTAAAAAGTGTATCAAATATTATTATATATTATATCCACAGTAGAGAAACATTATTCTGTCATAGTACCTAGTACCTACATAATAAATATACATATTACCTACTGTCTTTAATTAGGTTAAGCAATGTAAGTGATACCTAAGTATATATTTTTTCAACCACCGAACAATGCATAATTTTTCAGGGATGTTTGTATCAAATTAAATTAAAGTTTTTCGAAGATGTTATTGTAATATTATAATAATTATCTTGGAAGTATATTGGTTTTTATAGTATCTACATTATTGCTATGTATTTTTGGTATCTGAAATGAGTGAAATGTTTAACTTAAATATATACCTATGTATAATACATTATAACGATACATAATATAATAGTGGTATATTAGTAGTAGTAATATAGTATAGATTGTATAAAGCAATATTATCTTATCGGTGTTACACATGTCATATCCTATGATATAATTTGTTTTAATTAAACATATAAAAACACAAAAATTTACATGTACGAGACACGAGTCAATGGGGGAGGGGGGACCCCTTGGACCCCCCCCCCCCGTAAATACGCCACAGGTATAATATTATGTCTACGTCCCTGGTTATTTCTTGGACTTGAATCAATAATATTAAAATGTTTGATATCGCGCTGTACTCCCGTACGTCCTTGATTATTATTCCTGGATTTAAAAACACATCCTACGTAAATTTCCTTTGGCCAATTTATCGCCCAGTAATATAGTAAGTACATTAATGTTATGCACTACATTATTTACAAATATATACCAATCGCATACTATATTACCGACCTTAATACCTTATCATAATACGTTTTCATAGACATTTAATAAATAAATCAAATCCGAATTAATATATGTAACCCGAAATGCTAGATATTTCCAACTAGCTGGCATAGTCTTTGGCCCTTTTAGACAATATAGTAAACGGCGACGTGATAATGGCGATAACGTCTTGCTGCTTGAACGAAATAATAAATAAGCGTATTGCGAACCGCGCGGCTAAGTCCCTAAAGGTCGATTTTTGTATTACGTAGGTACACCGATGCCGTAAAACTGATGCTCGTTATTATAAAACCGGACAAATATAAAGTACCACGATATTATTCGTTTGGGCAGGATTAATATGCGTACAACACTGTAGGTGTATAAAAGGCCAAAATAGTATTCAAAACATTTTAAACTATTGCGTTCCATAACCTTTTTAATAATATGTGACCATTTCGAGTACATGTATAATAATATATTATTTAATATCATAGCCAATAAATATACCTACGTTTTGTTTTCTTTGAAAACAATATACAACGAGAATACGTAATTGTCGCTGTTAATTATCAGTGAACTCAATTTAAATAATATCGAACCTAATCATATCGACGGGAATTTGACAGTAGTTTTTTTAATTAGAAAAAATTTAATACAATTTAGACTTGGTTATGAATTCTATAGACATTATTATAATTCGAGGCGTTTGAAATCTAAACAAAAATTAACAATTTCGATTATCAATATAATTGTATTTCTGATTTAAATTTAAAATGAATCTATTGATATCGTAATTTCGTGGTTTTTACGTTATTATACAATATTGTGTTCTGATTATTCTTTATTTGTTCGATTTTAATTTCAATTTAATGTACCATTTTTACACATTTATGATTTTACAATATTGATATAATATTATAATATTAATATATTTTTTTTAAATTTGTATTAGCTATATTAAATCTATAATCATTCTATATTGCAGTTTTAACATTACAACTATAATAACTTATTACCCATTATTGATGAATTATATTATGAACCAATAACATTTATTATAATTATTTTTATTTAAAAAATTATATTCTACAAATATTGTTTTATATATAAATAACTGATTTTAACATTAATTTTTAGAACATTTTCTATCGAAATTTAAAGCCGATTTTAAGTCCCGATATAAATTATAATAATACGCTTATAGTATTATAGCATGTTTATGCTATTAATTAAAATATCACATTTTCTATGTGACTCGTGTAAGTATATAAAAAATAATAATGTATACGTGTATAATACATACTGTAACATATATATTTACATGTATTACATTAGACATTCATTTGTTGTATTACTTTTTTAATCCACCGCCTTACTAAGCTATCTTCTCCGTATATACAGTTACTGCCTTAGTAATTTTCAATTTTTTAGAGTACCTACGTAATTCAACTACATATTATATTCGTTTGTTTTATACAATATTCATTATTCATTATTATTGTTTCGTATTATAAAGAATAGCGTTTGTCCTAATACACTCGTCATATATATAATATAATATAATTAAATCTATTTGTATTTATTAATGTTCTGCTACGTAAGAAGTTTTAAACATTTTTATTTTACATAATACACGCGTATCAAATATACATATATATGTAAAGTTAAAGTAAACATTTTAAATATTCACATAGGCAATTCTGTCACGTATATGAAAACATATACATGTGTAATGTGAATACATGTGTACATTTCCGGGTCGGTCATTTTTTTTCGTTTTTTATAGGAGACAGTCAACGCACTAGTTATTTATTCTCTTTCTCAGACCCACGCATAACATAGACAAAACGCATTCACTCAAAATGTATACATACATAACTAGATGGATTCCCCGACTTCGCTCGTGCGCAGATTTAAACTAAAATTCAATTATTCGTATAATATATATTATAATTTTTATAATTTAACAGCTCTGTGAAAACAAAATCTTAAAACTATTTAAATTTCTCGCCGAAAAACCATATAATTTAAATACAGTACATCCCCTCATATCCTCGGACAAAAAGTAGAAAAAAAAATATGACGTGCAAATACTCGGGGAATTATTTGGAACAACTTTGTAAAAAAAAAATTATAAAAAAATTCAACAGTGTCATTAGAAACTTGGTACATAGAAAAGGCCTATGTTTATGTATATATAAGGATTTTAGATTATTGTTAGTGTAAAATCAATAATGATTCAGGGACGCAGTTTCAATGAAAAAACTGAGGGTGTTATATTTTTTTATGATGTTGTCTTAAGGTTATGGTCTATGGATTCCTCTTACTACTTACTAGTGTTACTTTTAAAATCTAAATTAATATGAAACAATTTGGAGATGCTAAGCACACCCAAGCCCCCCCCCCCCACCAAAAAAAATTCTTATAATTAATTATTAAATTCTATTTATAAGTTATAGTTATCACTAGTGGTTAAAGTGGCTCAAAATAAGAAGATGATATTACATTTTCATAAGTTTAGTATGTCCATTCTATCTCTTAAAAAAATAATATATTTTAACGTCGTGGGATGAAAACAATAAAAAAACGATTGTAAATTGGTACTTCATCGATCTATTACATTATCTTAATAATATCTTTTTCTTCGTCAAACTGAAATGTCATTAAAAAACAATTTAAATCCAATCTGGCATTTATCGTTTCCTGGAAAACAAATATAAACATATAACACATTATTACATTTCATTACTTACTCTAAAAAGTATGCGTATAATATTGTGTATTATACTTCAAGTATATACAGTAACGATCGCCCACATTATTTGGTTTTGCTTATTTTTAGAATTTTTCATTTTAGGTGTATCTTTTCTTAAAGACCATTTTTTTCAAATTCTTAAATAATTTATTTAATATATGCCATCTAAGGAATGTTTCTATATTCATACATTTTTTTTTCAAATTAGAATCACTATGAGTAGTGTTTGATAATGTCATGAAATATAAAATCGTTTATTTTTTAAATACAAATTTTATGTTTCGTTTTGTTATATATATATAAGAAGCTTTAATTGTCATTAGTGATTGTTTTTCTTTAAGAGTTTAATTTTTTTTGTTTTATTTATAAAATCATACAAACATGTAATAATATTATATATATACATAATACTACCTACGAACATACATTACATTATTACAATGAAATTTTATACTTATATACTTAAATAAAGTATGCCAGCATGGCACTCAATGCATTTATATTTTGTTAATATTATTTGTATTTAGAGAGCTCTATACAACTACGAATGGGATACTTTTTGTCTTATTTTTAGATAATATTTGTATAGTTCCGATTTAATCCCGTTATTTTCATATTTTACATGTGTAAAAATAAAAAACGTTTACACCCAAAAAATACAGATTTTGATCGTTGACAAATGTATTGATTTTACAATGTTTGAAAGTTTTGTATTAAATTATTGAAACTAAAATTAATAGCTATACTATAGTGTTATTACTTTTGTAAAACAAAAGTTTTTGTGTATTAATAAACGTCTAGACCATCCAGCAAACTTTATTTTTTTAAATCAATATTAGAGTAAACATCTTCTGATAGAAAAAAAAGCATTTCAAGTTAAAGGAGTACACGAGGACCTAGGTACTAGAATCTAGATGATCTTCATATTTTTAGCGGAAGATTTTTTTTTTTAAAAATGGACATTTATATTTCCTTCTAAACTATATTTATTTTTATGAAATTTTACTATACGTCATATTCGTATGTTGTTCATCAGTGGCGGAACTAGGAGGGTAAGCCGGGGATTGATCCCCAGGCGTAAAATTTTATTGAGCGTAATTTTTTAGTGGGCCTTTATTTAATTTTTTATGTTAGAAGCAGCGGTAGATACAGGGTAGGAGGACGATCGGAGCGATCCTCTTCCGTTCTTCAAAAAAAAATAAAATAAATAGTTTAAAGTCCCTGATTTTAGTTTTTGACGTAATTATACTTCAAGGGTAACAAAATTATAGTGATATATTTTTTTATTACTATTACTATAAAAAATATTTTTTTTTGTTTTGTACGAGACTGTGGAAAGTAACATATGTATCTACCTAAATAAATACTTTATCAAAATTAATGTGTGCCCTTTAAAAATCGCTCCTCTCCCCGGTTATCTTGGTCTGGATTCACCCCTGGTTAGAAGTTAAAAAACTATTTTTATTTCACATAATTTGTTTAAGATTTGGTTATGACCACGTTTAAAATAATGAAAAACAAAAAATAAAACCATACACAGAATAAAATAATTTAATGGTTATTCTATTATTAATTATTATTAGAGCACGTATACCTATAGCTTCACGATCGGCGTACGTCGACGATCGACAGACGACAGTGCATATTACATAGAGACATACTAATAATAAAAATTTAAAAGAACGTATCTAGACATCAATCTAGTTAACGGTAGGACTATGATTAGATTCGTTTAAGTATACGTATTATACTGGTATATACTATAATAATTAAGATTCTGAGTGAAACTAGGCATGTATTGATGCTCTTATTGTGCTCAGTGGCACCGGGTAGGCAAGGTGGGAAACTGTTACGGGGCCCTAGTCTAAACAATAATACTCTATATTTTACATTAAATTCCAAATTTCACAATAGAATAAAAAATAATATTATTTTGATATACCTATACATATTATTTTTAATGTGTATACTGTACAACTATCATACATTTTTAAACATCAGATTTCTATACAAACATTTTTTTTTTCAAAAAAAAGGTCCTTTCATTTAATTAAATTAGTTTGTTATTATTAATTTTAATAGTTATCAAATAGCTGTGTAAAAATCAGGATAACTTTTATTTAGTTTAATTATTGTAATACGATAGGTAATACGATTCTACGAGTAAGAACTAACTTGATATTTTTAACATTATTATGTGTTTAAAAGTCAATATGTACCTAGTATTTTTATAATTTGAATTCCAGTTATTGAAAAAACAATAATTGTAGGGAAGGATATTTCAGTCTTGGTCTATGTTTAGACGTGATTTTAATATTTTCTCTGGGCATAAAAAACCTAAGTTCCTCCTCTGTTGCTCAAAGGATAGTTTAATGTGTTTCTATTGAAATATATTATCTTTCCCGTCAACATACGCAAAAATCTATCTACACTAACCAATATCGTCATTAACATAATTTCTAAGAAGCAGCTCTAAGCATGCTTTAGAGATTTCATTTTCGATGTGAATATGAATATAATATGAGCTACGGCATTATATGTTTTATTTATATTTTAAATAAACTACATATTATTATTATTATTATTATTATCTCTATTCGAGATAATATTATACACCTTAGCGATTAACAAAATTCGTATCCGCCCAAAAAGTATTATAACAACAATTTATTATTATTATATATACGGCACACTATATACACATTGTGAAACCTTTGTTTGAAATTTCTGAACAGCTGATACTGCGAGTTCACACCGGAACAATATTATACAATACGTATTGACGGTACATTTTTGAATAATATAAAAACGTGAGCGTGAAATGAATGAAGTGAAACGACCCAAAAATATAATAATGTGTAGTAAAGTATATTGAAAAATAATACGGATACCCTTTTCGTGTACAGCTACTTACTGCGGTTGGATTCCGAGTTACAACATGTGTGTGTGTGTGTGTGTGTTTTTTTTTTTGCGTTATGTGTATTTATGGCATAGGTAGTATGTTTGTATGTTTGTATGTGTGTATGCATAAAATCTTTTTCGTGTTGAAGTAGCGCTCCGTAAAGTTTCGCGTCACAGAATCGGAAACGAAACACGGATGGCGCAAACTTATGTAACAAAAGGTTATAGCATCCGAAAAATCGCAAAATCAGTGTGAACCGGAAAAGATCTATATTTACAGCTGCACGCATCCGTTATTGTTATAATCGACTTTGGTAATATTTTTATGCTATTCGAAAAATAAAAACCAAAAATTATATATTATATTACATCATTGTATTAATATTATTAATATTTGAAACGATGTTTTCAATTGATTTTGCGACATTTAAAATGTAATATTTTTATTTTATTTAACTTTTGAAGGACCGAACATATATGCAATTAAACAACGATACCACAAAACTATTACATATAATAATTTCACGGTTTATCACTGTATTACAAAACTTTTTTTAGGTTCTATATAATTGTAGCGTTGTATGTTGTGATATATAGTACCTATATACTCATATATTATTTTTATTTTTAGCTGTGAACACTTTTTACGAAAAAATAGTTTCATTACTAGCACACAAGATATCGATTATAAATCAAGTCTATATATTATATTGTTGATATTTTTCAGAGGTAATTTTTTTTTGTCGTTAGTCTTGCTACAGCGCGATTAAAAGAGAACTGTTAGAGAAATGAAGACATATTATTATTGTGGCATCAATAATATTGACTTTAAAATATATATCCTTCCCCGACAAAATAACAATATCATAGTTTTTAGTCACCAAATAACGTAAGACTATTTTTGACACAGTTATAATAGGTAACTAGAAAAAAAATATAAGTCCAACATTTCGACGACTAACGGTGTGTGTGTTTTTTTTTACGATTTCAAATGATTGCAATTGCATCGCGACTCTGCCATTTAAACGTTTGCCCACCTTACAGACTGTCCTCGTCCAATTCCTTCGCTGTGTATAAATAATAAAATTGACGTGGGTGTTGCCTTTGCTTATTTCGCAATGTTTGCCGACGGTTCGTGCGATAAATCGCTCGAATGAGTTATTAATTGCAATATTGCAATATTTACATTTTGCAAAATAGTTGTGTAATAGTTTAACACGCTTACGTCGAACTCGATAGTGTTATAATATGTATATTGAACTTGCCTCATAGTAATATAATATATTAATATGCGTGTATAATATGTTGTATATTTATGTAGATATTCTATGTTGTTATATTGAAAAGTCGGCGGTGGTTGGAGACCGAGAATAATTCAGGTATTTCATTAAACGCAGTAACGCGCGGCCGTAAGATTCCAACTTAGTGCTGAATAACGATAAAAAGTGGGTATAACGATCGACTGCGGCGGTGTGCAGAGAGCCGAATCGGAGACCGCCGCGATGGAGCGCGATTATGGTTATACAGTGTGAGTAACGTCCTACGCGAAACATGACAGGAATAAAACCATAAGCAATGTATTGTGCAAAGATTTCTTACTCGAGATATGTAAACTTCTAACAACAGCGCTAACATTGAAATTTGAAAATCAATTTATTTGTTTTGATGCGATGTGTATACGTTACATTTTAATATTAATATGGGCAAAATGGTTTGGTCCCAATACCAAAATATAACTAATACAACTGATATTGGTTTTTATGGGCAACCGTTTAAGGTGGCAAACAAGGCTGGTCCTGAAGTGTTCACATTAAGCGGAATCCACTGTATGTACATATAATTAATGGACTATTATTACAATTAAATAAAAATTGAAAAAAAAAGTAATAATCAAATAAAATTATTAAAAATACGCTGAAAAAATGCTGTTAGAATTAAATTAACCGATCTACGTAATATTAAAAAAAGTACGATTTTGCTAATAAGCGTAACTGTATAATATTATAATATTTTATTTTTAATAAGCCACAATACTGTAGGCAGCGTTACTTTTACGCCTATCGACCATCAGGGACGTAAGCAGAAAAAGGTTTTAGGGGTGTTTTTGAAAATCAATTATTGAAAAGTAGAACTTTTTTAATAAATAAACAAAAAAAAAAATTATAAAAATTAGGTACCTATACTTAAAATACTTTTTTTAAATACAAACATTGATATAACAAAATTAACATTAAGATTGAATAAGTAAATAACCATGCAAAAATCCAAGTATTTCAGGGGGTATTTTAACACCCAAAATACCCCCCTGTGTACGTCCCTATCGACCATTAATTAATATACAATAATATACAACTACAACTTATATGTTATAATTATTAAGAAAAAAATTATAGTACTTGCTAACATTATACTAATGGCAATATTACTATACACAATGGTATAATATACAACGACGAAACGGACACACATAATGTGTAACAGTTCTGTAGCATAAAAGAAGATGGCGACAAGCCCGGATTAATACAAACGTAGGCCCTAGGCAAAGCCAAACCGGAGGAGGGTCCAGGGATCCGAACCCCCAAGATTTTTTTAAAAATAGAAATATTTTATAGTGATGAATAAAGTTAATTGACTATACATTTTTAGTATTTATATTAAAAAATAATGTTGAACCCCCCTCCAAATTTTTTTTCAAATGTAGCCTTGTCCCTAGGCACTTCCTATGCGCTTATACAGCGCTGAAGTTTCCAGTATTTAAATGGGTATAAAACCTTCTGTTTAGGAGAGGAAGCGCTGGATTTCGATGTTAATCCTTTGAAAAAAAAAATCAAATTTAAATTTTATATGATAATAATTTTAATAAATTTTAAAAACAATTAATTTTACTCAATCTACAAATATATAGAAAATTAAATTGTTAAAACCATAAAAAAAACTTATTTTACACCAATTTGAATATTTCTTTATCCCTCATATTTAAGTATTAAATAAGATAATTGTAACAAAAAAATGAGTAGCCACACATTTTATTTTTGTAGGCCCCAAAAATGTTCGTAAGCCCTAGGCGCAGTGCCTATAGTGCATATATGTGCTAATACGGCCCTGGATGGCGATGTTACCGACGTCATGCTATAACTCGTCAATTCTGACATGGGGACATGGGGTTGTCCTCAACCCAAAATCATACATAGTAAATAAAAATAATGTATAAAAATGAACATGACAAAATTCGCAATACATTACAAAACATCACAATAGAAACATAAATAAGCTTAACATTGTTCATAATAATTATTAAATAATGTACCTTTAATAGTATAGATAAGTTGTGCTGTTATACCAAGATGGGTTTGTCTCGCTATTATATTACTAAAAGAAATGACGCCTTTATATTATAACCTTTGGTTCTGTTGAAACCATGGGATGTGGTTCAAATCTATCATTAGGTAATTTTTTTTTTTTTATGTCATAAGGTCTTTTGAATTCCCGAATTAACTTTTTGATAACACCTGAAGGGACATCATAATTTATTACTAACGAGAACAAAATCTCCTTCAATATAATTAATAGGTAATTCGTGTTTAATGTCATACATTTTATTTTGTCGCTGAAGGCTGAACCTCGATGTGACTGAGAGCATCCCGTCTCAGTTTTTCTCTTTCGCTGTGTAAGAAGCTAAATATTTTTTTAATTTATCGTCAACCTTACTAAGTTGTTTTATGCCATAAAACGACACTGCTGGCGTTTCGTTCGTCGAACGGTCAATAATTGTAATGTTAGTTATAATATTCAGTTCAATTTAAAGTCTCATGGCACTTCTGCAGATTATGGTCGTAAGCGGCGTTACTTACCCGCCGTTAATTAAAATAAAACACGCAAGTTATATTATAACGTTTAAGAAAACAATAACAATACACGAAAACGCTTAAAACCGAACGGACGCACACGATGACGTGTTAGCTGTAGTACGATATTGGCTGCATCCGAATTACATGCCATTTTTTAGAGGGATCTGTCCGAATTGCATGCCACCTCTTAGAGGGGTATGTTCAAATTGCATGCCATGTACCCGTAAGTTTCTTATCATGCACGATGTAGTTATATATAAAACTTAAACTTTAATTTTGATTTTTCGTATATTATTATTATTACTGATTTTTTTATTTATTATTTGTAACTTTTCAGTGTAATTTAGTTAGGTAATTAAATAATTTTAAACTATTCCCCCTTTTTTCATATTGACATTTTTTTATCATTATAATTATTAATTATAATTTTTATTATTTTATTATTATTATATATATACTTATACTATATTGTATGTTGTCAAAAAAAGTTTACCAATTCTATAATATTATTATTTATTTTAAATTCCATGTAAAACTGTAAAATACATTCACTTGAGTACCTTAAACTAAAATCGTTTTATTTAATATTCACAGTGCCATCTTTTCCTGTGATTTGGTAAAATTTAAAAAAAAAAAAGTATTTCAATCTAGAAACTTATCAGTTTCTATGGATGCGTTTTTTAAAAAAATATTAGAAAAATCAAAAATAAAGTTTAAGTTGTGCATCTAAGTGTATAATAAATAAAGATAAACTTTTAGGTGGTAATAGGTACACGACATGCACATCGGACAGACCTTTCTAAGAGACAGCATGCAATTTGGAGTATTTGGACATTCCAATTTACCTACGTTTATTTTTTTTGGCACGCAATTCGGATGCACCGACGGTATTACAGCTGCGTGGAGGACGACACCTGCAGCGACTTCACGCCACAATATATACGTTTATTTGTATGAATTAAAAAAAAACAATAATAATAATATCCGTGGCAATATTATTACCCGCGCAAGACCTTCGGGCCACTGCGACACAACACGTATTTAATAATGTATTCTCGTCTGATTATTGCTCTGTACGTTATATAGGGTAGTCCGCGGTAAACACATAATAATATCGTGTATAACAGATATATCTATATAATATACGTATATAAACCGCGTCCATTTTCCGCAGCATCTCTCGGACGCTACGTGATTTTACGCGTTTGTTCACCAGCGGCGAAGCAATACATTCGCGGCGGTTATATAATACAGTATCGTTCGAAATGAAACGTAGTCAAACATTCAAATGTTTACTATTGGCACATGCCCGCACACTATATACATACATATACACGCGCCTGAATTCGCGGGGCGTGTTATATATACGTGTGTGTGCACTCCACTCGTGTAGTATAGTGCCTTTGAAACAGACGTATTATATACGTACATATAATATGTATATATATATATATATATATATATATATACACACCTGAGTATTATACCTGACATCACTAGTGCCGCGACGGGGCGATGGCAATCGCAATATAAACGATGGTGTGAATTTTTTTTTTCGAATCGATGTACCTCCGTGTGTATAATAGCTGTATAATAAACAATAATAATCCTTTCCGTGAACGTAACACACGTTATTCCGAGTAGGTATAACTATCTATATATCGTCATTATTCGAGATTGCAGAAATTACGACCGGTGCCTGGGGATTTCACTCATTATAATATACATCGTATTTGTTTCGGTCGCCGTTTTTGTCCCGGTCAATATATACCTTTTGGAGCTATTCATCGAGATTTGAAGAGTTCGTGTAAAATCCAATTCCTTTTAAGTTTCTTCATAAGTCGGTCTTACAATAAAACTTGAAAATATTAAACCTTTAAAATATATTTTTAATCGCACTTTTTTTCATAAACAGATTTTTTAAGTTCAAAATTTCACGAAATCGAATAATAAACGAAAAACAACGACATTTTCTTAAAAACAGTAATTTTTTTTTTTTGATATTGAAAAATATATATTAACAGTTAAAACTCGAGACTTTACACCTTAACTAATTATATGTACAATTTTCAAAATATTTATATGCATTTAGAACTATATTTATCCCCACCATGAATGCACAACATCATACCTTTATACCTAGGTACGTACGCCAGTACTGACATATTGATTTTTACTACTTAAAATTGGGTTAACTAACCAAACATAAATAATTATGTATTAATAATAAATATTAAAAATTATATATTAATCAACCTTTAGAAATAGAGACTGATCCATCTGCAATTTTCTTCGCTCATAATTATTTTATATAATATATAATTATATATATTATATACATATGGATTTATAATTTAATTCAACTTTAATATGCCCATAACAATATACAAATGACTTATGCAATGGTGAGATACAGTCGAAATCTACTATTCAGCAGATTTAAGTAAGTACTCTATTTTTTTAAAACATAATTATTTATAATTCATAACTTAATTTAGTTCATATTTAAGCAAGGCTTCTCTTAATTTATAAACTAAACTATTTAATAAGAAAATGTTTTAATTTTTATAATACTCAAACATTAATAAATTATCATAATGTAAATCTATTTCTTCCCGTTTTATTTCTAAGTTACCTTTATTTAGAGCACTATAAAATTAAACATTGAATAAAAAAAATATAAAATTTCTTCAGTACTATACTTTAATGAATATAATATAATATTTGTAGGCTATACCTAACTAAATAATATTTTACATTTAATTTAATTTTAGATTCTGAACGGAGTGATGAATGTATTGATTTTACAATGATGTGTGTTTTTTTTTTTTTTGTGTCTGTCGACAACATTTGGGGCAGTAAAAATGCTTCGATTTTTGACTTCAGCCCCTCTTTGAAAAATAAATCGGATCTAGTTGGTACTTTGGGGGGTCAAAAGTTAAAAATTTTCAATAATTTTTAAGTGAGCCAGGAAAAACCTTAAAAAAATGACGGAAAAACCGGATTTTTTACGCAAAACCAGTTTTCGTCAAAATCAAATTTTTATTTTGCTAAAACTCAAAAACAAAGCGATGTAAATACTTGAAATTTTCACCAAATGTTTATATTAGCGTTCTCCATACACAGATAAATTTTCAAAGAATTTTGATTTTTTTTTAACTATTTATAGACAATTGAAATTTTTAATTCTTCTAAGTATTTTTTTTTTTAAATAACGATCAAAATTTTTTGGTCGACCAGAAAATCTTGAAAATTTAATACAAGGTTTCTTATAAGTTATTCTTAAAGTAATAAAAAAAAATCCAAAATCGTTAGTCACAATTTTTTTTTATAAGTGCTTAAAGTTCGAATTTATACGAAATATGTCAAAATTGCGAAAATTTGCAAGTAATTTTGTGGTTGAAAAATCGTAAAATTGTTTTCTTTTATAACTAAGTTTTGAAAATTTGGTACCAGGTTCTCCATACATTTTTCTTCAAATATCTGTAAAAAAACTCTACCGGATTCAGACAAAAAAATTTTATGAGTGTTTAAAATTTAAATTTTTACAAATACGCGTTAAATAACGGTTTAGCCTCAAACGATTTTTGATATTTGTAGTTATTCAAACAGTATAAGTCGTAAATACTTGAATATTTTACCAGTTATTTAGATTGCCATTTTCTTTACGTGATTTGATTTTCAAAATATTTTGACTTTTTTTGAGCTATTTATAGACAATTGAAATTTTCAATTTTTTTTTATTTTTTTTTTTATAAATGTTGATAAAAAAATTTAGGTGGGACAAATTACTTGAAAATTTTATTGAAGGGTCCACATAACTTGTTCTAACATTCATTCAAAAATTATAAAAATACATACGCACAATTTTTTTTTTTAGAATTTGAAGTTCAAATATTGACAAAAATTCGTCAAAATCATGAATATTTTTCACTATTTGGTAGTTAAAAATTTATAAATATTTTACTATCAAAAGGCTAAGAATTGAAAATTTAATACTATGCTGTCCATAAGTTAAGCTTAGAATAATTATAAAAAAGTTTGAGAATTATTCAATTTAAAAAAATTTACGAGTGTTTAAAGTTTTAATTTTAATTTGAAATCAAAAATACGCGTGTAAAATTACGTTTTACTAATAAATTATTTTCGATTTTTGTTAGTTTTAAAAAATTATCAAACATAAGATCTTGAAACTTTTACTTAAGTGTTTGAATTTGTGAATTTTTTTCAAAATAGAATATATGAAAATATTTAAATATAATATATCCCAGACTGACAAATCATCTCCGTTCACTGTTCAGAATCGTTTTTCGTATACAATGATACCTATCATTGCATTCAAATTTAACCTACCCTAGTCCGAGATCCACCCCACCCCCTGATGTACAGCAGAGCGATACTCACTTACCCGCTTTTTATTTTAAATGTCTTTAGTAACTAGGTATTATTTTAAATCAATTATTTCCCATTATCTAGAAACCGTATATTACTCAAAATACATGTCTTCGATCTAGAATTATTTGCTCTTAAAAAACCGTTTTATTGTAATTATTCGTAAGTTTCACCATTTTGATTATATTAATAAAAAACAAGTAAATTTCCTATGCTGTACAATGTACATAATGACAATGTACATGTCATGTAAAAACAGCACCATTACGGTCGGACGCGCATTCTGGCGGAATGCGATAATTCCGGACTACGTTTTTTCGTTTCGCCCGGCTGTGTTCGGCGTCCTTTCTTTGTTTATGGTTAACATTAGAACGATAATATATTATTCGACATTAAGTTAGACGGCAATAGTTTATTCGGTGTTATTTTATTCGATGTTCAATTAGAAAGTGTAATATTAATCAATAACATTATATTCGATTATATATTATTCGGTATTAATGTGGACGGTGTTTATTATTCGAATATAAATTTGACTAATACATTTGACGGTATTAAAATAGTCGATAATACACTATTTGGTAATATATTATATATTAGACGAAAATATATCCGTCGGTCATATATTTGACGACAATAAAGTATTCGAAAATATAATAGACGATACTAAACTATTCGGTAACACTTTAGATGATAATATTATATATTGGACGATAATATAATAGTCGGTAATATAGTAGTCGAAATAATGTACATAAAAGTATGGTTTGATGCACCCTCTGCTATAGAAGAACCTTTACAAGATTTTACTTTTATTAAAAATCTTTTTAATTATACTGCAATATATAAAGACAAGTCTCAGATTGCAGTTAAAAAGTTTTGTGGTCACTTGTGGTATTTTTCGGCAGAACTATGAGTATTTGCTTTTTTTGATGAAGCTGTTTCGATCGATCGATACAAAGAGAAAAATGGTAAAAGCTCTTAATAACGAAGAAAGTACATCAAAATTGTTATCGACTATACAACGTAAAAATATATCTCCAAAAAATTTGCTGAATAGTAACATATAGTTTTTGTAAGCGGGTAAGTGGGTATCGCTCTGCTGTATATTAGGGGGTGGGGTGGACCTCGGACTATGGTAGGTTAAATTTGAATGCAATGATAGGTATCATTGTATACGAAAAACGATTCTGAACGAAGATGATTTGTCAGTTTAGGATATATTATATTTAAATATTGTCAAATATTCTATTTTGAAACAAATAGTATAGTTTTTATATGTTACTATGGTTACTATGGCCAATACGCATTATGAGCGTATGAAATTTAATTTAAATTTTGACATATTTCGTATAAATTCGAACTTTAAACACTTATAAAAAAAAATTGTGACTAACGATTTCGGATTTTTTTTTATCACTTTAAGAACAACTTATAAGAAACCTTGTATTAAATTTTCAAGATTTTCTGGCCACCCAAAAAATTTTTATCGGCATTTGAAGAAAAAAAAACTTAGAAAAGTCGAAAATTTCAATTGTCTATAAGTAGCTTAAAAATTGTCAAAATATTTTGAAAATTTAACTGTAAAGAGATAACCATAATATAAACATTTGGTGAAAATTTCAAGTATTTACAATGATTAGTTTTTGAGTTACAGCAAAATCAAAAAATCGATTTTGTCGAAAAGTGGTTTTTCGTAAAATTGCCATTTTTCTGTCATTTTTTTTTTTTGTTTTTCTCGATTTTTTTTAAAACTATTTGAAAATTTTAATTTTGACTCCCCCAAAGTACCAACTAGATTCAATTTCCTATTCAAAGAGGGGCTGAAGTAAAAAAAAATCGAAGCATTTTTACTGCCCCAAATGTTGTCGTCAGACAAAAAAAAAAAAAAAAAAAACACACATCATTGTAAAAGCAATACATTCATCACTTCGTTCAGAATCTAAAATATTAAAATATAATAATAATAATATAATATAATAATAATTTACATCCATTTGTAAAACTAAATTAGTTTAAGCATGTATTTACTATCATCACTGGATAGACACTAACAATATTGATGTGTCTATTCACCAAGAAGTAAGGTTTGTATAATCATGTGTCTTTTTTCATCATACACAAAATCGTTATTTTTGAACAATTTATATTACATATAGCCATGTTGACATCATTACAATAAGTATATAATATTATATTTAGGTATATTTTTATTTTATCAATTAATGATAAGGCCATAATTCTTTGCACAGTAGATGACAAATGTCTACGAGAATATTTGGACATTCATCTGGACTTTGAAACACATAAATCAGGCGTTATTCCAGTAGCCCTGTGTTCAGAGCGTGACAAGCAACTATTAAGAATGCAAATACAGAAATATAAAGAATAGCTTGGACCGTGTTCTCGATTTGTTTATGAGAAGTGTAATAGATACCCAAGAGACGAAGATTTTGGAGTCAAAATTGTGGCTAAGAAGACCATGTTCATGAATACTCTCATAACAGAATTACACGGTACAATGACACCCGTGACTGAAGATTTTTTTTCACATTATCAAATAAGAGATTATTCAGTCGTGAAATCCCAAACTACAGGCGAAACAAAACTGTGACTTGGCCCGGCTGCATTCTTAAATCATGACTGTGAAGCCAATACGGATATATACGCTTTAGGAAGAACCAGTGCAATCGTAAAAGCAAATAAAAAAATCAAACGCGGCGAAGAAATAACAGTATATTATGGCCCACATTATTTTGGAACAAATAACAAAGACTGTATGTGTCATTCGTGTGAATTTAAAGGGATTGGACATTTTCAAGTAAATCAAGTTGATGAACAACGTGCCGGTTGCATGTCAATTTCAGACTGCACTGAAGAAGACTCAGAGAGGACCCCCAGAGACGATGTTTTTACGTGTAATATGTGTGGTCACATTTTCTTATATAAATGTTGGTTGGAGAGACACATTGCTTCCCATATGCTCCCGATTCATGCATGTGAAGATTGCGACAGAGTTTTCAACAGGAAAGATACCCTTAAGAGACATATACAAACTGTTCACAATTTAATGAAGCATTCATGTAATATATGCAATTCTAGATTTAGCACTACCCATGCCAGAACTAGACACGTTAACAGGATTCATAGCGAAGAGGATACCACAGTCCATTGTCCAAAATGTCCTTCGACGTTTACTTGCCAACTAGATCTAAAATACCACGATAACTTAAAGCACACTCACTTAAAACCGTATAAGTGCAAGGAATGCAATCAAGGATTTGAGACACCTCGGTTGCTCCACATTCATAGAAAATCACATGATAGACAACGGAACGATCAATAATTAAGCAATTGTTATTAATACTTATTTTTATGTTTTAGGGTTTCAAAATCTCTAAGTAAGTACCTAATTGTAGAAATTGTTTTTAAAAAATATTTTTTTTTTTCATTTATTTAACTTTAAAATGTTTCAGCACACTGGGTGCTATTACAAGTATTATTAAAAAAAAAAAAAAAAAAAATGTAATTTATTAATCAAGTGATTCGTGGTGTTATAATTATTAAATTAGTTATGTAAGCGGCTTTAGCAATTAAATAGTATATTGTGTGGCAAGGGCGGGAAGTGAGCTATTTCAGTTGCGGGCGTTGTGTGCATTTCGTTGTGTGCATTTCGCCCAAGACTGAAATGGCCTTACCGCGCGAGCCACACATACTATTTTTTGTCACGCCCTTGTATATTAGTATACAGGGTGATTCTTTATCCACTTAAAAGAATCACTCTGTATAAGAGGCTCTAGCAGTTAAAAATTAGTATATAAGATCCCCCAATCCCTAATTAACAACACGGATCATTTGACTACACTTACGTAATTAGGGAGGATGGCTGGGCGTAAGGGTGGCGGTTTCGAAAAAGGTCCACCTTGACGTGGTGAAACCGCTTAGCAAAAAGTTCGGATCGACGTGGCGCCCGTGGCGGCGCTACTGATTCGAATCTTTATGCGACCAAGAGACCTTCTATAATATATATTAATATAAAAAAAAGGGCATAGCTCCACCGGAGGGATAGGAGGAGATTAAACTTAAAAGTCACAGGTATTTCTGTTTTTTTTACTTATTACGTATATTAGATAAAATATTAGATATATTAGATTTTGAGCGGAGCGATTTTACAATGATGTGTGTTTTTTTATTTTTTAAATATGGCACATACTAAGTTTTTGTTATATTTCAAAAAGTATTATACTTAGAAACTAGTACTTACTTTTAAAATAAAGCTGACAAACCTCGTGAGTCGTGACAAACTGACGTTACTGACGAACAAAATGGTATTTTTTTTTTTAATTTGGTGGTATCAATTTTTTGTAACCTAACCTAACATAAAATAAGTGATAACGACCCTTGGTGACAAATATACTTACTGATTTGTACTGTTTTTAGTATAGCTACACTGCGGTGGAGTGGTCTAAAAAATTAATGGAAATAGGGGAATCCCCGGGTTTCATAGGAAAAATTATTCAATTTAATATAAGTATTAAGTTGTGAATATACTGCGTTATATTTGTGACATGGGCGGCTGCTTTAGTTGTCGCCGTTGTCGGAGGAAAACTCCAAGAACAGAGCAAGATATACTAGATGACACATGTCTACGAGAATATTTGGACATACATCTGGGCTTTGAAACACATAAATCATGCGTTATGCCAGTAGCCCTGTGTTCCGAGCGTGACAAGCAACTATTAAAAATGCAAATAGAGAAATATAAAGAATCGCTTGGACCGTGTTCTCGATTTGTTTATGAGAAGTGTAATAGATACCCAAGAGACGAAGATTTTGGAGTCAAAATTGTGGCTAAGAAGACCATGTTCATGAATACTCTCATAACAGAATTACACGGTACAATGACACCCGTGACTGAAGATTTTTTTTCACATTATCAAATAAGAGATTATTCAGTCGTGAAATCCCAAACTACAGGCGAAACAAAACTGTGGCTTGGCCCGGCTGCATTCTTAAATCATGATTGTGAAGCCAATACGGATATATACGCTTTAGGAAGAACCAGTGCAATCGTAAAACTAATAAAAAAATCAAACGCTAGAAGAACTAGATTGAATATCATGGCAAGACGATGATGTGCTGACCACATCGAATTCTATATGATTTGATTGACCATTGCTGTCACAGTTGCATCCAAAACTTTTTGTTTATCGTTTTGTTTTATTATTTGCATTTCTTCAACACCTAATAACATAAATATACTATAGGTATATATTGTAATAAATTCCTTAGCTTTATTAAAAATTTAACATATAAAATATCATAAAAAAAAAAATAAAAAATACCTGTTCTATGTGTATTGAAACCTAATGAAGGATCCAAAATCTCCGTTAGGCATAAATCGTCAATCCAACACAGCATTTTAGCTTGCTGATTTGTCATTTTCAAAAAATTTTAAAATATTATTTTATTAAATTGTAAATACTTCGATATGAACTGTGTAACTTAAAGATTAAGTAAGTACTAATTGTTTGTTATATTTTATACCTATGTGTTTCCATAGTATTTTAATATTGATAAAAATATATTTTGTAAACCTAACTCAAAATGTCTGATTTTTAATAATTTATTTTAAATAATTTAACAATTTATTACGATAATCGGAACTATTACGTAAATTAGCGAAATGTGAAAATTTTAGCCTCTTACAACCCATTGATTTTACCAACGTATCCTATGGAACGGCACCCTACGAGTATTTTTGGTCTTTTGGACTGGGGTCGAAAAACCAATATTGACCGAGATAACGACCTTCTTCTTTTACATTAAATTATGCAATTATCCGCACTATCTAGCGAAACCACAGTCACTCAGCGGTCCCCTGGCGAACTATTCCTATACTTACCTGTCGGACGGCCGTTACTTGGACTTTAAAAACACTACAGAACGATAGTAAATGCACTGAGGAATGCTCTCATATTACTTTAAAAGCTCTAAGTCCAAAGCATGATTTTATACGATTTTCCAAGTACGGGTACTATCGTTTTACGCAAATAATGAAATGTTTCAAAGGGCGGAGCATTGAAAACATTCCTATTTTTTGTATGTCCACTTTGAAAATTTACCTCTATGGAAAATATATAAAATATATACTAGAAAAATATAAAAAAAAAAATCGTTTTGAGCCACTGACGTAGTATAAAAAGAAACGAATAATCTAAAAGGGTTAAAAAATGTTAAACGTTAAAAAAAATTATCATTATAGACCCTTTTTTAAGTGCAATGATCGGAAAGCTTGATCCGAATGCAACCATACCATTTGCAGAGCTCTAAGTACAAAACTCGGTACGATATAAGTAAAAAAAAAAAACAGAAAATAATTGCAAAAAAGTTTAAGCACTTTCCACGGATTCGAAACCAGGAATGCACTTGCGGCTTCATTCCTTGACCTCAAGGCGGCTTTTCGACTGGTTAGCTAGGCCAGAGCCGGGCCCCGCATCCAGGGCTGAATACTGACTACTAGTATTTAAGCCATTCTCGTATCAATTAAATACGGACGATTAGTGCTTATCTCAAACATCGTGCAGTTTATATTAAGAATTTCGTTTATCGACACTTATAGGACTCGATTTTTTTTTTTATTTCGCGCGTTAGTAAAATATATATATTATAATAATATAGTTATTGTAGTTATTAGAGTTGTGTTGTAATATTGTAGACTGTAGTATAAATCATCATATTATTGCTTCGACACATGTAAGTATAAATATTATATTTTATTACTACTTCATAGTTATTATTAGTGAATGGATTTTATTGTAAATACATATTTTTATTGAAATGAGGTACCTATTTTAAATCTAATAAAAAATTTTTATTTGTTCGATTGTTCTAAATGAAATACACTCAAATTTATTTTACATATTTTAGTGATTTTTAATTTTTTTTCATTGATTTTTTACAGTGACTAAAATATATTCTATGAACTATGTCCCTATCACATTTGTTGTTGTGGAAGGTTGTTTTAGTCAATAAAAGAGTCTCTATCCAAACTGTCGCAAATTTTTGTTTGAAAACTCAATAATATGTTGTTTCTCATTGCTTTGTCCTGGGATACTTATAGTTTTTTATACTCACATCATTTTTATTACTTCTATTTAATATTTATATTTATAAAATAATATTATTTGTAGTTTTCAATACTAATAAATATTTTAATATTAATTGATATTTACATATTTGGATTCTTTATTAGTTATTACAATAAAATCTGTTTTCTATATAACATGCATATTGCATACATTATGTATTTTAGTTGTATACATTTTCCCAATATTTTTACTTTACAGGTGATAAACTGACTAATATGGAAGGTAAATGTTGGGATGCCTATATTTCATGTTTTTATTCATTTAAGAACTTTTATATACAAAACAAAAATGACCAACAGGTTATTCAAAAAATAACAACAAGTCTTCAACTTCTTGAAAATGAAGATTCAATATTGATTTCCGCATTATCCGGAGATCTAGTTGCTGCTAAATTTGAAAATGATGGTCTTTGGTACAGAGCTAAAATTTTAAATATTGAGGAAAATAATTTCACTGTTAAATTTATTGATTATGGAAATACTGAGTTATCATCAAATTTTAAAATACTTCCTAGCGAAATAGCTTGTTACCATGCAATGGCACATCATTGCATGCTTGATTATATAGACCAGTGTAAAATCATCAGTGAACAATTAATGTACGTTTTTTAAAAATTTTTACTCCTGCTATTCTTTTTTTTTCTATTTCTTCTTCTTTTAACATGTCTCTCTTTGGACAACTACAAACTTTTACACCAATTCTTTTTCTAACTAACACTTGTCCACTAAAACAAAATAAAAAAAAGTATTAGATAAATTGTTCAAAAAGCCATTATTGCATAGCAAACATCTTACTTTAATGTTTCTAAAGTAAAAATTATATAAATGGGTCTTCGACCAAGACTCAAACTACAACTAGATTTGCACATAAATTTGTATAATACATTGTAAGTTTTAAAATCTGAACAAGGAACAAAATTATGAACAATGGCAATAACACTATGCCTTTGACTTATGTGATTTTGTTCATATATGGTAGACTTTTTTTTAGTGTGCAGTGAGACACATTTTGTGCAGTGAAAAAAGTAATTGTGTAGTGAAAATTGGTACTTTATTGCAGTAGCGTGCTCAGCTTTTTTGAAAGGGGGGGATATTCATTTTAGTAGATAATATGGTCATATACTCATATAATGTTATCAACTATTTTAATCCATTATGGTTTTACAAAATGTATATTAATATTATTCCATCTTTATTATATGTAAAAAAATAATAATTATTAAATTTTTATATAAACATAACGTTATTATTTTTTTAATTACATAAAATAGAACTAATATAGAACTCCTCAACCAATTTTGACCGGTTCCGTACCACGTCCATGTCCAGAGGGTTGTGGCGGCGCGACCCTTTTGCTGCCCCCACGCAAGTCCACGGATAGTCGTCGTGTACGACGCACGTACGCGATCGCGAACCGAGTGAATACAACCGTGGGGTCCACCCACAGTATAATAATAATACTACGTCGCTCCGGGACTTGAATGAAACTCCGGTGAAACAATACGTAATTTATAATATTATGCTTTATACGGCGCACGTTTTTGCCAGCGCGCGGCGACAACGACTCTGTCTCGTATTATTATATTATAATATATACAGATATATATATTATATTGCACCGATGTAATAACACCGGTATAAGTATAACGCGCAATACGATTCTTAGGTCATGGCTGCCACTCGTGGTATTTTGGTCTTTCGATGACATCACGTCATCACGTACGTTTCACCAGCTCCTTTCCGACAATTTGAAGAAAAAAAAATCATAGATTTTTATTCGTCATTAATTAGTGTGAATTTCATTGACAATGATTTACGAAAAACTTTGTGGGGCTTGTGAATTTTCGTGTAAAAATAAATATTTCAACTTTTTTCTTTTATCAGTAATTATTTAAAAAATATACTCACTAATCGCAAGTTAATTTTTAGTAAAAGAAGAAAGCTGTGAAAATTTTATTTTATTTTATTTTATTTATTTTTATTAGGGAACATTTTGCTAGTCCATCTCCGCCCCAAAGTATTTTCGAATTTCCTCTAAAACCATTTTCACACAAATAATTTACACTGACTAATGACGAAAAATTTGATTTTCCAACTATTGCGAGGCAACCGGTAAATATAATACATGATTAAATAGTCCGAACACGAGTGGATCATAAATACCTAACCTATAATTCCCGCGGCGTGAAAGAATCGATCGGATTTATTTCTATAACTCGTTAAAATTTGTGCTTTTTTAATTTAAAACAATTTTTGTCAAAATAAATATAAGTGGTTTGTTATTACATTCTTACTATAGGATAATAACTGTTAATGATACCATTGATACCTAACTATAGTAGCTAGAGTCTACATGTCTTGTGAAATGTGTGATGGTACTGGCTTATAAAAAATAGTTTTTAAACAATTATTAAAAATAACTTATATTATGTACTTCAATATTCGATACTACATCTATACATTTTTATAAAATGTTTCTGCTTCTGATCATAAGCATATACTACCTTAAAATGTAAGAATTGCGTACACAGAAGTTTAAATTAAAAAAAAAATGTCATCACTTTAGGTTTACCTATATACTAAATAGTAAAAAATATACCGTCACATTGCAATAATGTCAAATATATATATATAATATACATTTTTGAAAGGAACGTAAAAACACTTCAGTCGTAAAAAGTTGCTATCTAACATAAAAATCTAAAAAAAAAATACATAACGTAAAAAAAATACAAACAAATTTAAATAGCATGTAAGTTAACAAAACGTAAATATAATGTAACTAATAGCCTTTGCTGCTAAAATAGTAACTTGGATCAATGAAAAATAAAAATGTTTAACTGTATTGCACGTTTTCTTTTTTTTTCAAACAACAAAATAACAGATATTTGTTTTCATACATCTATTTTCAACGTGATCCTAAGAAATATGTTTTATTGATTCAACAAAATATTTTATTTGTGTAACATCAAATATATGTTTAAATTTACCAAATATCGGTTGTTTCGATACTTAAACAGTCGTCGATCATGGAAGACTCATGTAAATAATATGAGACGTATATTTCTATTATATAGCTATGTATTAGATGTACCTATGTCGAGCTCAAATAAATGGTTTCGAACCTCGAACCACACTGGAAAATGACTTTAATTGTTTCTCTAACCGAACATTTCATACTTTAACATCGAACCTAATATATACGTACCAACTGAACTGAACATTAACCGAGCTTTTGAATTAAATTTCAAATAAAACTCATCAGTTTTATCTTAAACTGCAAAAACCAATTTAACACTATTCAACTCTGCCCATTAAAAATAATAAACTATCAAAATAATCGGGTGTATTTTTTTTTTTGCCAATAAAATAGACAAGGAACAAAATACAAATTTGAAGATAAACGGAAACATTCCTTGTTCGCAATGTTTGACGTGTTTTGATTTTTAAAGCTTGTACATTTCTTTTTAGAATTCGAATAAATTATAGCAGTTCCAATTTTTTGTTCGATTTCAGTTTAATGCTAATTTCGAACAATTTAACCCACCTTTAACATTATATTATTTAAAATATTTGTCATAACTAATAATAAAAATTTTAAAGTAATAATATCAATGATATATTTTTGCGTTTCCATCTGAAAAAATTACAAATTATAATATTTGTATATATATCTATTAATAATTTAATATTATGTAAAAAATGAATTATATTTAATATAATATTTTACTTATTCTTTGCATTTATTATAGTCTATCTTCGAAATGCAACTAATACTATTGTCATCTGAATATAAATAACCTAACCTGAACAATACAATTATAAAGTGGAAGGTTGATGAAATAGAAATATTTTCAAGACCAATAGGTTTGATGGCGAAGTGAGTGTGAACTCATAATTTAATCGAATAAATTAATAAAGAAAAATGTTATTAATTCACTGGTTAAGTAAAAACGAAATTTTGCTCTAAATTAATAATTATTTTATTTTGTAGAATAACGAAAATATAATTTAATTTGTCTATATTTTTATTGAAAATATATACATGATGATGTATGTTGGTTCGATATCGCTACTTTTATACTGTGGCATACTCGAAAATAGAATAACATTGGTCGTTCACCCACTTTTCTAGGATTTTTTTTGTGTATGAGTAAAAGACGATCAATTACTTGACTATAAAGTATTTATAAAAGTTTGATTAAGATAATATAGTATAATGTTTTGATTAAGTATCTAATTATTATTTTCGAAATGTATCGGTAATAATTGATTTTATAATTTAATTAAAAATTGCGTTGTTTTTACTAAATAACAATTTTTTTTTTATTCATAAATTATAAATTATAGCTATTAAGAGTAGATAAATAAATATTATTTACGGATTATAAACTTGTCGCGTATTATTACTACGGCAAGTCATTACATTTAACAAATACAATTGTGTAATTACGGACAAAACCTCTTTTCATTGACCATCCAATATAATTTATATGCGCGTCTAATGGTGTTTTAAGTCAATAAACGCAATCAGTCAACACTTGAACGATGTCCGTATTTATTTTCAACAAATACTCACATTATACCTTATACGTGAGTACTATAGCTTTTAACTACTATATAATAGCTGTATTTACTTACAAAGTAAAACGTAAAACACTATATTTTTATATCCCACCATTGCAGACGTCATTAAAATATAAACGTTACGCGTGCGCTCGTGAAAATGTACAACAAATTAAGGCAATGTCCTAATATAGTTTAGGTGGAAGATATAAAACGAAGATTGAAATAAAATATAGCATTATGTACAATGTATATCAGGGGCGGCCAAACGGTCGATCGCGATCTACCAGTCGATCACAAACGATTTTAAAGTCGATCGTGTTAGAATTTATTTTTAGGCTACTCACACGAACATTAATCATGGTGGTTAGATTTTTTTATTGAAGTCGATCCTCAAAGGTCAAGTATAATGTTAGTAGATCGCGGCCAAAAAAAGCTTGGCTACCCCTGATGTATATGATTTGTGTACATGCGAACACGCGTGCTTACGATGTTCGAATACTAATATTAGAATCGTTCATTTCAACATCAACATCTAACTCATAACTTGTTGAAATTTATAAGTATATTTATATTGATATTTGGCTTACAAACAATGTAAGTAAGTACATAATATCGAGTAAATACAACTAGTTACTCGCTACAAATCGACATTATATTATATTATTACTGAACTAACAACTGATCTTGCCCGGCAGTGCCCGTGGACTTATATACCATCTTAAACTCCGTTATATACTTATAATAATAATAATGTGTAAACCCGCGCACGGGTTCTTAACATATTATCTATAGTTGTTTTGTGATTTTGACTAATTATAAAATACAATTCTAAAACATTTTTATCCGATTATGATGACTGCGTACAAATAAATTGCAATAATTATAGTTTTTAGTCACTCCATTAAATTCAATATTTATGTGTTCGATATAGTATAATGTATAAATAGTAGCCAATGAGATTACGGATCTTTCTAAATCTATTAACAAAAACTCTATGAAAACTGGTCAAAAACTGCCTTTGATTTTATATAATATTAGGAAGATGTATTTATCAATTAAAACTGATCTTTCACGGCGCTGCCCGTCAACATATCAAATAATTCCAGTAGATTTATTCTGATCGACTTTTTTAAATATTAAATGTAAGATATACCGATACATATTATTCTTAACTCAGTTATTTTGGTGGTTTTAACAAAGTACAAAATAGAAGTCTGAAATTATATTCAATTATATATTAACATATATACATATATAACGTGTATATTATTATACACGAACAAAATAATATTCTTTTTTCGCGAGTCAATAAATCCCTGTGTAAGCCCCTCTTTAAAATTTAGACTTAAAAAATTGAGTTCAAGGTGTACATTACCTAAACGAAAAAATTAAAGAACCAAAAGTGTATCGAACTTTTCTATATATTTCTTATACGTATAGAAACATTGCGTTATTAATATATATATGTGTAAAAAGATAATAAAATATTTATACTCTTGTACTTTATATATTTATCTTATAATTTGTAAGGTTTATAGAAAAATATTTTACTGCCAAAAAAACGTTTTTCATATAAAATAATATAATTTCCATTATTTAATTTAATATAAAAAAAATAATTATAATTATTATAATTTATAAGGTATTATCGTAATGGAAATCACAAAAGCGCGTTTCCGTTTCGTGTAATTTAACTGTCAACCCCACTTGTTAAGTATAATAAATAAAATTTAAAAAAAATATTTTTACCTACCAAATGAATATAATTTATAATATTATATATGTACGTTGTATATAATGATTATATTTTAACCTGATTATAATTAGTTCGCATCGGAAACCTATCGAAAACTTTTAAAGAAAGCTGATAAGTGAAAGAATAAATACGATGTCGATAAAAACAATGTAGTAAGTTAATAAACATTCAATTTCTACCACGATAAACATAATTATATTTCATTATTACTGAGTTTATATTACTGCCAAGTTCAACTATAGATCATCTAACCAATTTAATTTGACACCTATTTAGTATTTATGTTATTCACACGATAGACGTGAGTTTATTGTTTTATAAAATACTCATATAGGTATCAATGGAATTCAATATTTTTCTTAACAATTCACAAATATAAAAAGAGAATATTTTGAATATACTATAGGTATACAATAATAGTTATTAAATTTATTGAACGTAAATTGATAATTGTTCTTTTTTATGTAAACTATATTATTTTCAATATGTTTCAATTATAATGGATGATGATATTATATTATCATAAAATATTTAATTTTAAATGTGATATTTTTTATCATTATTTAGCAGGTGATCCAATGAGCTTTAGACTATTGCGAATAGTATGAACAGTGTTACATTTTTTTTAATGTTTGTTTTTTTAAATTCTGAATGTTACTTAAAATTTAAAAAATTCAAGGTGTGGAGTGACAAATGCATTTATTTTACAATGATACGTGTCTTCTTTAATTTTGTATCCGAAGACAGTTTTTATAGATAATAGAACAATTTTTTCATTTTCGATTTAAATATATATTCTAGTGAGAAATTGAATCTTCTAATCGGTACAAAAGAAAAATAACTCCAAGTAATTTTTATAATAATTTAAAAAACCAAAAAAAATTAGTAAATATGAAATAAGAAAAAATGGTAATTTTTACGCAAAACTAGTTCTTGATAATCGAATTTTTTTATTTACTGTAACTCAAATAAAATTATATTATCTACATTATTATTTTCTAAATATCTTAGATATTTTTTTTAAAAATCACGAACATTTTCGAATTATTTAGTATTATGATCATATTTTTTCAAAATCATTTTTCGTACGTATGCAATATTTACAATTTAATTCAGATTTACACAAATATTGCACTGACTTATACTCAATTACGAAGTACTAGACACCTACTGTAAAGTAGAACAGTTACTTTAACAGTCACCTTTATTTATTTTTTTTTTCTTATTCTTAAGCTCAGAACATATCTTTATCTATATAAACTATAAAAACAATTATACCTACGTCTAATATTTATTTTAATTGTAATTTGTCTCCAATTAAAAAAAATAATTAGTATACATTTAACTAAAAGTGTTGAAAATTAATTTGTTTAAAGTTTAAAATTAAATTAACTAAACTATATTCCCAAATTGAAATACTAAAATTATAGTTTACATTGTAAAAATCTGAATGAATACCTAAGTAAATACTAATTAATAAGTGTCCTTTAAATTTACAAATACAATAATAATTATATCATGTTATAAATAATTATACGAGTATTTACTTTCTTTAATGTTTCAACAGTAAAGTTGTAGGTACATATAAAAAAAAATAACATCACGTACATTTATGAAACCATCAGAAAAAAATAAAAAAATCAAGTTGAAGTACTGTTATAGTAAGCTGTTTTCAACATTATTAAATTTTTTTATTATATTATTATTATTTTTCATTGATTCTTATATTTATTTTTATACTTATAGATTGTTGTAGATAGTTTTGAAAATTGTAATAAAACAATGTTGTTCCTATTTATTGTATGATATCTTGAGTCACTTAAAACTTAAAATTATAATATCCTTATTTTGGTGTTTTTGTGTTACACCTATTATTAACACAGCATAAAAACTATCCGTCCCTATATATATAATATTATATAAGTACCCGTAACGTTCAAATCGTCATGAAAATGGAAAATAATTTAATATTTAAATATACTATACACATAACACGAACATTGTTTTGATAGTATTTTTCATTCATAAAGATTTTGAATATAGCTCGGTCGTGATTTACAGCCGATTTATGATTTTGACGTCTGAATGGTCCCTATTGTTGAACCACAAGCTTTGACGTAGCTGACCTTTCCTATATAATATAAATCGTATCACCATAGTTATACTGTCCATTGTATGAATGGTGGTGGGTTTGTTGTCCTGAATTATTGATAATGATTTAGGTATATCGTTTATGGTTTTATATTTATTCGACTTCGTTATATATACTTTTACACGAGCTTTTGTTTTATTATAATTGTTGTAATAATTATTATCATTATCACATTTTATAGTTAGACTATAAACATAGTGATGGTTGGCGATTTTCGTTTACGTGCGTACACATATAACTTTTTAACTGAAAACTGGTGAATAGTTTTAGTATTTCAACCTTTTTATTCATATACAACAGTGGCGGACTTAGTGAGGTACGCCTCCCCGAGTCAGTGAACTTATAAGGAAATATTGCATGGATTTACGGGGCTTGTTATCTATATCTATTACGCCTACGCGTGACTGTATGCACGCTAAATTTACAAACAATTTATATCTCACGTGACACTGATTTTCTCCAATTTTAAGACCAAAGATTACGAATGACGGTGAAATATTTTATCAGCATTAAAATATTCAATTGCACTTACTACATCCAAACATGCATTTAACTCATTATAACAAAACTACAAAATCAATCTGAATCATACATAAAATGTAATTAAATATTATTAATATTCAACGAAAATACATCATAATATAGCATAAATTTATATTATTTGTATCATAAAATGTATTGGTCAGAATTAGAGGTACCTATATCTGTTTTACAAATCTATGAATCGTTTAGATTATAAAAAACAGATTGGCACAAAATATCATAACAATAAATTAATAATGGTAATGTCAGTGAAAATAAATTAACATAATAATTAAAATAACAAGTCATTTCATGTGAAAGATGTAATTGTAATCTTAAAAACAAAAATTATTTTTAATCATATCTGATTATGTCTGTGCAAGTGAGAAGAAATTTTTTTAGTTTAAAACAAGCTTAGGTATAGAAAATGTTAATGTATATATATTATAATATTGTTTATTTATTTATTTAATATTTAAATTCGAATTTTGGTAAAATTTGCTTAGTTGGGTTAAAATTGCATGCCAAATATAATTATGAACAATTCTATTCAAAATTGTGACTCATATTTTTGTTGGTCATATTAATAATTTTAAGATTTATCTAACAAAATTATAATATTATTGTTTCGATTTAACAATAACAGCTATGCAAAAAAAAAAAAAAATTATGAGGCTTATAATTAAAGAACAGCACATTATACATTTATACAATACATCACATTAAAATATTTTTGTGTTTGTTGATATTTAAAAAAAGATACAATTTATTCCTATACAAAACTTAGATATATACTCATTTAAATAATCATAGAACAAATATAATTGACAATAAAATATCCATATAAAAATACTATTACACTATTAAAAAAATACCAGACGAACATATTCGACTTTATTTTATTATTATATATTATTAACTTATAAAAAAAAGGTTAGATAAGTTTACATCGATATAAATTATAATATATCACAATATGGCATAATCAAACAAAACAATAAGACACGTTAAAAACAAATAAAATACAAGTAAAACTAATCTACTAAATCTGTAGTACTTAAAATGATGCAATATAAACTATCATCAAAGCAAAAAGAAAAATTAAATTTAGAACACTATAGAATTTATTATGATATATTCAATAATAATATATAATATAATAAATTAATAGTTTTTAATTTGTATATAGGTAACCATAAAAATCTGGAGCACCAATACGGAAGTCATTTTTATTTCGGGACGTAACTATAAGTAATCCTTTTGTGAGGAGACGAGTCTCAAAAATTATTGACGGAAATAAATAGGCAAGTATAATCCCGATGGTAATATTGTAATATTTCAGTAGTGCTAGTGCACGATAAATACCTGTAGAAGTACAATTATAAAAATGGTTTATAACTAAATTTAAAAAAAACAAATAAATAATATATGTATATATTTTTTTTTATAAAATATGTTAAAAATACAAAACGAGAGATCGCTGCGAATAATATAGCTGATATAATATAATAATTTGTTTATTGGCTATACTTTACTATACCAAGAAACGTAATAACAAATGACTATTAATTCCGAGTATACTCAGAACTATTGTGTCATAAAACGATAGTATGATACTAAAGCATGAAATAGTATGTATAATTTACTTTATTGAACTCCCGAGACAAGACAAATTATATAATATGTTTCACAATAATGATATGATAATCATTATAATGGCATCGAACAGAATGATTAATCGTTATTTGCGTATTCGATAAGGTATTTTGATATTTAATATTATTTCTACCTAATTAGTATATTGTATATTATGATATATAATATATTATTATTGTTATTATTATAACATTATTCAGATCGGATTTGATGTGATATTTAATTAAATGATTACTTTAACTACGTGACGACCGAGTCGTCCAGCATATTGTGTGGAAATATGATATATTACAACGAGAAAAAAAATTGGTAATTATGATTTCATCTAGTCTGTAAGTTTAAACGAGCTGAGTTAAATAAAATTAATTATTGCGTCGGGGTTATGCAATATGGACGAAATCAGTTTAAAAAATGTCGTACTTAAATTATTATCCACAGTTGATTGATACCCGGATATATTGACAAAGGATGATATCGAATTTACTTAAATGGTGACAGAAATTTACAATAAAAATATGTGTCATTTATCTGAAATAATCATCAAGTTCTAAAGAAAATATGCAGTTTTGTTTGCACAGTATAAATACAGAAAATATTTTCCTGTAAACTATTATCACATTTTTTACTGATATTAAATTTGAATTAAAAATAATTGTCGAATAATTTAATGGGTCGCCGAATTCTTATAGTTTCTGACATCATAATCAACCCACGCACGTTTGACAAAACCTTATATAAGCTAAATAATATCATTCGAATGGGAATATGGTATTTTGCTCGCGGTACCATATTTGATATGAAATTTTTATATTTATATAAACTTTATATTATATTCTTTATATTTATTCCTTACTGAAACTGTTATGTGGATTTAATACGATTTGAGATTAAACATTCCATAAGATAAATCATTTTTTTCTTTTTTACAAGAGTATTATTATAGTTAATCTTTACATACTACGATTAATAATAATATGGTGTATACATTGATAAATATAAGTTAAATACAAGTAATGAGGAAATTTAATTCTGAACAACTATAAGACAATGAAAAAAAAACGATCACAGACATGAGACATCTTTGTTATGTTTTTTAAGCTACTCTTTTTTCTTTGTAAATTGCTGTATTAGGACAGACTGTTTTCACTTTACATTTCTTGCTCTAGTAAAACATAATTTACTGAGCAATGAACATAAATCAAAAACGTACTGTAGAAATATATACAAATCAAATCAATTATTTTATACTGACTTAGCTAACATTTTTAAAATGGGAAAAGGTTGGTACGTGCCCTCGCAGAAGCAGTATGTATCACTGGCTATTCCGTCTTCTTTTGCCACCGGACTTATTCGTCAGATCACACTTGCATCTCTAGAAAATACATCACTCTCTCCGCCATCATTTATTGGCAAAATGTTGTACTGGTAGCAAAAATGTCCGCTGTAGGCTTGCGTGATTTGGAAAAAGTCAGCACGACCTATATCCTATAGCTTCCAAAATGATAAGTTTTGCTCTTTCCACGATACTAAACTGAGTATTTTTATAGAAATAAATGGATATTATAAGTGATGTTGTATATATTCGCACAAACTTATCAAATTATATAAATAGTCATTCATTTCTGCGGTTTATATGTAATTACGTGTCTCGAGTTGTTTAATTTTTTCTTACGGATTATAATTTTAATTTTTTAATTTAAAATAACAATTTAATATACATATATTTATATTATATGAATGTAAAAATAGAAATTTATAATAAGTACGTAATTTTCAAAATGGAGCGTGTACATTTTAAAAATGTTATCTGAAATTTCGAGTTGTATCAATCGTTCGGGTTGGGTGCGTAATGAAACTAGCTAATGAATAATGATACAGTATAATCTAGTTGCATAAAATGTACTTTGTTTGGAACACATTTGCATACATTTGACGATTAACAAATGAATCCCATGATGACACATTTGTGTACTAAACTACCTCCAACTTTGTCAAATTTATAATTAGACAATTTCTCATTTACCTAAAACAATTAAATTAAATGTTGTTTTATTAGGTCACAAAATCCAACAACATTTTAATGATAAAAATAAACACATTTTTATTTTACTCCATAATATTAATCTCATAATATTCATAATAAGGTAAACAATTTTATTAAAACAAATATATATGTTAGTACGAAGAACAAAGGACCGCTGGGTCGTCACTGTGTAATTTTCTGAGCCGTTTATTTTTCTATAGATTTATTTTATTTTGTAAATTGCAATTCACAAAATGTGTATAATTTGAGAGCTTTACACAAAAATAAAATTAATTTAACGTACGAGTAAATATAGCGTTACGAAAAAGGTACCGTTGGTAAAGTTCCTATTATGTTACCTAATGGTTAAACACGGAAACAAGAACATCCTCGGGACACCGAAACATTATTTCCTAATCCGGTAACGCCCTATATATAAAATATCCCGAACGAATGGCCACCCCAAGAGCATCCGAATGAAACGGAACATTACACGTAGGTACCTACTTGGCACACGCACGCCCGCCAAAATGTTGTCAATGGTTAAAAAACCAACCAACGATAATACACTATAATAATCTCTAAACTTGTATGTTATAGTTTTTTTTACCATTCATTTATAACACACGGATTATAAAATCTACTCATTTACTATGCAATTGTCATGTACGAGTGCGTCACGAGAACTACTTATACCATGAGGTTTTTCTCGAAACGTCCAAATCTCCAATCCATATTATAATATCAGCGTAATTATAATAAATTCTAATTTCTATACATTTTATTTTGGATATAAATATATTAAATGTTTGTTATTGCTACAAGAAATTTGTGAATAATTAAAATTAAAACTTTGTGCACCCTTACCCTGGTGGTGCACAACAATCTTCCGGAATAACAGATAGCTCCATAGGCGTGCGCATGCAGGGTTTTGGGTGTGCCTAGGCACCCCCCGATATGTAATTGGGGGTCCTAAAATTTAAGTTCTATAGCATATAATATATTGGCCCGTATTTTAACTAATGTTACTAGAATATAAATAGTATTTTATATTATAACAGCTAGATGTTATTGACTACAAAAGTAAAAATAATAAATAAATATTGCAATTATCTTGAAAAGAGATTTTAGATCCAACTATCTAATTAAATATTATATTACTTGGTACTAGTAATACCACTGATTAATTTGTGATATAATGTAAGTAATATTTATTCGTGCATTATAATTTATTTAAATATGTATATTGTACATGTCTTGTTAAAAGACAGCCCAAATTAAGAAAAGGACCTGAAAAAATTGTAAGCACCCCCGAAATTCAGGTCGGCGCACGTCTACGGATAGCTCGTATCATTAGGGCTGGCAAAAAGAAAGACTGGTTTCGCACTGTAAAATAATGCATATATTATTACAATACACACCCACGAATAGCGCAACGAAAATGTTCAATTATATACCAAGAATTTTGGATGCAATTTTATGACTTCGCACAACACACTGCAGTTCATACGTACTGGTTAAAATAACTTGCGATTGTCAACGACAAACTATATAGTGGGCGGTCACCTCTGCCGTGATTCTTACGTCACACAAGAGTTAAGAACCTCACCAAATTCTGTCGATAAAATATGTTCTAGCGGTATAGCTATAATAAGTTAGGTATTAACGGTTCGCCTTTAATAGTTATAATGATTCTATAAACCAGTGGTCTTTCGTGACCTAGCAACCGCGGTAAGCACAAAACTAAGCGACTGCCATCCATATAACTTCGGGCTATTATATATTATACACTCACCACTGGTATCAACGATTAATTATATGGGTAATCTATCACTGCTACCAGTCTTACGACAACAATCGTTTTAGTTTGTTCAACACCGCGGGAATAGTAATATTTTTCGATCGAACCGTTTTCAATCTCCATACTCGAGTGTTACACAAGGCCCCGTGTTTTACATTAAAAATACATTTATTTAAATCTGATTTTAAACATGCTCAAAGACCATACTTTCATACTCGTAACACTTTTTGTACTATTTAAGGAGTATTCTATGGGTACAAAAATGTCTTTTTTTAAATGAGAACCCTCCTTTTTTTTACAGTAAAATATTAGTATTTTTTTAAACCTTATTATGTACCTAATTCAACATTTGACCGAGTAATTACTCAGTTATTAAAAAGCTTATATTGAGAGTATAATACTCGTTCATAATATTAACAGCACACAAATTACAGATACATACATCCAATTTGTTGGTAACTTATTGGGTATTTTTGGATTACTCTCAAACTTTGTTGAACTATATTTTCAACAAGAAAGTATTTATTAGTTTTGTGCTGCCAACAATACTCTAATATTACTACTCTATATTAAGAAAAATTTTACTGGATTAATAACATTGAACTCGTTTTGATAGATTCATCATTGAAGTTCATTCCGAGATTTTAATTTATTATTATTATTTTTTTTTTTACATAACGAAAAACATCATTCGCTACCGGTGTTTATAATGTCCAAAATATCACAAAGTTGTTTAATATTGTCAAACTCATCACTTTTTAACTCAAGTAAATGTTGTTTAACAAAAATTATAGCCATTTATAGAATAAACTTAAAAATCAGTGAAAATACAACAAAATATTGATACTAATAATTTTATGAGGGTGAATAATACTCCTTAAAAACGATTTAACAATCAGTTTTCTAGTACTAATTATACTGGGATCATTTTAAAAAAATGATAAACATTGATGAATTAAAATCAATAAATAATCGCCAAAGTCCACATATCTTTCAAGTCCATTATGATATTGTATTCTTAATACATAATGTTAATAACTAAAAAATAACTCATTCAATAATTATTTTGATTTTTGACACGTTAATAGTTTCAGAAACAATATTCTCTAAATAATTTACATTAGAAAAGTTAGGTTCTCATTTGAAAACCAAAGTCGGTATCTCAACAATACACTCCTTTAGTAGTACTAAAATTGTCAAGAATTTGAAAATCTAGCATAGTACTTTTTATTTGTATTTGAGAATTCCAAAAAACAGATTTTGAATAATTGAATTATTGAAGAATATTCCCTATAGGGAAGTATTAAGCATATTTTGTAAATCACCATGTTTAATGTATAGTGTATACTGTTACAGTGTTACGAAAATCTAGGGAAACGATTCTTGGGCGATCATCCATTGCCAGATAAAAAAACGACACAGGCCCTCGTACAGCTAGGATGAATATCAGTCACCTATAATAATATTCACAGGTTAGAAATAGGTTACGATATTTTTATCTATAGAATGTATTGTAACTGTTCTCGTATATAAAATACATATTCAGTATATTGCACAAATGTGGAAAATCCAAGTAAAAAATTATAAGTAAAATATCAGTGAAGGATTATTAAACACTGTAATGTAGGTAAACAATAGTTCACCACTTGGTATTATTCATACTTAGTCAGATATATTCAATACAGTAGAATTATACACAATTCAGTGTTATGTTATTATTGTTACCAACAATAGCATAATTGGGTAGGTAGGATATTAATTCAAGGATTCGTAAATGCTTGAATAACTAAAACCGTTCTGAACATAATATTATTCAGTCATAATCGGGCAAAGATATAATATAAGTACTTTGGTCTTTGATAGAGTAGCACCAGTACATGCAATGTATTATGCACATGGCTTTTCTTTAGGAGTATTTATTACATCTATTGTAAAAAAATGTAACTTTTGTTGTTAACCAAAACACGTTGTAGGTACTTATATTTTGTTAATTACCTACAAAAATAAAAATGTATTGACATATAATATTAAACACCATATAAATTAATAATGTGGGAGTATAAAAATGATATTTTTCCCGAACGAATTGTTGATCCACACAGCTTACAATTAGTTTGTATAATTCTTTTTACTAACTGGGCTTAACGTGTTTTTCTCGATAATAAATCATTATAAATAATTATATATGCATATTTTATTATATAGAAAGTGATTCACCGAGCATCCATACACCTTCCTCCACCAACAATGTAGTTATTCAAAATCTGATTTTTGAAATTTTAAAATAAACTTAAGCACCATATTATTTTCATTTTCTTGACATATGCATACAAATATATAATTATTATATTATAACTCAAATTAATATATATTATATACATATAATATCAAATATATTTTTTTTAATATTACATACGTCATATTGAACTGGAATTACCAACGTTTTCGATATCAAACTATCAACAAACTTCTGTGTTACATTTATTCGTGTTCTACATATAAATATTGATATATCTACTTATTATGGTATAATATGATACATTTTTATAAGCCGAACATCAATTAATAAACTAATAATTAGCAGAGACTACAGCGTGCTGATGGTGTAGTTGCTGCTGCGTTCTCTGAAATTTAAATGTTGTTAAGTAAAATAAAATAGATACCTACATAAAATACTTGTATTTCAATTAAAAAAAATCAATTTAAAAAATGAAAAATAGTGTAAATCGTAAAGGATAAATTTCACAGGAGTGATCGCCTTTTGGGCTAGTGTCACTTTTCGGCCAAAACGTACAGTTCCTTTTTTTGGCCAATAAAGTTTTCTTTAAAATTTACAACTATAATAACTGAACTTGAAAATTTTTATGTTTAATTAATTAAATACTATTGTACCCATAAATGTGATTATTAATTATAAAAAATGATTACATACAACTGTGTGAAAAAAATATGAATTCATGAACAAAGAACATGTCAAAAATTAAGATTAAGTTTTATTTTTATATGATTTTACGATATTTGTTTCACATATTTTTATGTGTGAAAAAAATAATAAAACAAAATAATTTGCAATATACCTAATGTTTTTACACATTATTACCATAGTCAAATTTAAAACTAATTTTTGTTTGATATTTTTTTTCTATTTTTATAGCCTTCAATGTAAGTTTAATTTCGTTTATATTTGATTTTTTGAAAATTAAGATAAAACAAAGTTGTTACTAATTGTATATAGTATTAATTTAATTCTCAAATTCTATAAATTTCGTACATTTTAAAGAAAACTGGCCGAAAAGGGCCAATGGCTGAAAAAAATAACTGTAAGTTTTTTCCGAAATGGGTGACGTCCATTTCGCAGTTATTACCTCAAAGAATACCACTTACGCAATTTCAATTAAATGATTGTTACGATATTTGTTTGTGCATTACATTCAGTATCATTAGTATTATTATTTTCATTGTTGTAGAACCATTTGTGTATGTGTATTTTATGTGAATTTATTAATTAACGGCACGAAAACAAAAAATATAATTCGCACGCGTTCGTCAAATTATAATAACTCTTGCCACCTACTCTAATACTGCAGTCATAGAAATCCGCAAGAACAACTCGTCACACGAAAATTAAAATACGACCAAAACTGGAATAAATATTAATCACAATAATAATACTACATGCTTAGCACAAGTAATAATTTGTTTCAGTGATGCATAGTAATATTCACAAAAAGATGTTTATTTTAATAATAATTGATTAATTATTCATCAACTGCGCTGAAGTTCATAAGTTACGACAATAGAAATAAAAGTTTTTTAATTTAAAACAACGCCTTGTGACAAATTATTGTTGACATTCGACAGTAATTAAAATTTGTACTGTGAAATGTTTAACAAATATCATTAAATAACAACTTACCTACATAATTTATATTTACTCGTATTATTATACATTTGTTTCTTGGGATACAACATTTTTAGTCGGATATGTGTATTTGGCATTCGCTGATAGCGACTATAAATACACAATGCATGTATCGTTTAGGACGTTTAGGTGGTAGTTTAAAAAAAGCAATTTAAAGCAAAATAGCTGTATACATTTTTATGTGAACGAGTAAAATTTTCTACTTGAAAACTCGCATTTAACTATTGGTCTAATGACCATAATATGCTATAGACTCTATAATATAGTTTTTATTTTCTTTCAATTAAGTAGATTATAAAATCAAAAATTCTATAAGCTTTCAGTTCTTATCATCTATTATTATCGGGGTTTCAAAAAGTAGATACGTGTTGAATATAAATTAGAAAATTTACAGCTTATCAAAAAATATTAATTTATAATTTTTCCATCTAATTCTAATATGCAATTTTGATCGTTTGTCCAAAATATTGAAAATACATTTATGTAGAAATAGAAAAATGTTACTTTAAGCCAATTAGAAATCAAATTAGATTTTAAAATTCTAAAACTAAGTAAAATTAGTATAATATAATAGCCTTAAAAATCAAATCTATAATAAATGTATGAAATATATTTTATATTTATACGAGTAATGATGTGCAACGAATAATATTACTCGTAGATTATTATTAATAAGTGTAAAATAATAACAATTATATTATAATAATAGAAGACATTTTGAGAGGATAGATTATAGCCTATAGGAAAGTTAAAGTGGTGTGGTTTTACTCAATTTTCAACAGCAAATTCAGAAAAACTAAAGGATCGTTATATAATGTATTGTTGACATACTGTAGACAATTGAAAAACAATATAACACTGAGTGACTAAATCATAAATACGTCATGATATACCACTATTACGTATTTAAAAATAACCTCACAATGAAATTAAAATATATATAATATATTAGTTATAAACAGAGGCGTGTTTAGAAATTTTTTTCGGGGGTTCAATATTTTTCCGCATATATAGATGTAAAATATATATGTATTAAATTATGAATAACTTTCATTAGTAATTATTTTATTTTCCGGGGAGTTTTGAACACCCCCTACCCTAAGCAAGTCTCTGGTCATAAATATGATTAAGTAGAGAGATTAAGAGTACCTAAAGTGATATTTACAAAATGATTTGTATTTTGTATTCCCCGTACCGAGTGTACCGGCTGTACCATATCGTAATTTATGTTCAGTGACGGCAACAGGATGTTTTTTAAAGGGTGCAATTTGGGACAATTAATTTTTTTGTACGACTTATTGAAAATTGAATGTCATACTTATAGGGTTATAGGGAGTTTTTCTTATGCCACCTATAAACTCTAAACATAATATACGCACAATTATATAAAGTAATATGTGTACGTGTAATACAAAAAAATTGTTTGCATAAAAAACATTCTTTTCACTTCTATAACGCTCTAACCTATTATTTTTTTTACATATTTCGAGTGTAATAAATTGATTAACTATAGCACGTTATTGTTCCATTATATTTTTTTTTTTTTTTTTTTTTATTTGAAATCATCATAACTTACAAAAAATTTAATTATAAAAATTATTCATGATTATCTATCTCTTTTAAGCTAAAAGCTATATTACGTAATATAATGCATTTATTCAAATTCTGACTCAATTTTTTTGTTAAACTGGTGTTCCATCTAAATTAAAAAGGAAAAGTTAAAACAATTTTTATATTATATTAAACTTTATTTATAAGTTAAACATTCTACGATAATAGATTTAAAAGATTTGGAAGCTATGGCAATTTGCAAATTTTAGTATTTTTTTTAAATTTGTAAAAATATTTGAGTAGAATAATTACTAGACTAAATACATTGAGTATGATTATTTTATAGTCGTTATATAAAACTACTAGATATACATATTATACATATCTAATGAATGCTTATCCTTAAATCATAATGCTTAATAAGTTATTAGAAAAACTAATTAATTTTTAATCGATACGTTGGATAGGTAGATTAAAATACCTCCTTAAAAATATTATTCATAATGAAAAAAAGTGGTTTTCTTTGGAAAAAAAAAAGAAATATATGATTGCATACCGCAGTATCCTCCAGTATAAACAATTTAAGTTTTAAGTATTTAAATATAGTTTATACGCGTTAACATAAAATTTCCAAAAATCAGAATTAGGTCATATTTACTTAGTTTAATTATTATTGTTTATATACTTAAGCGTTGTTGTTACTTGTTACGTTAAAGAAATTATTATGTACGAATATTTAAGTGAAAATTTTGATAATTTGCATGTTATACATATACTATATATCATATTTTGTATTTTACTTTTAGGTGGTATATGGTAAAGTATAATATAGAACTTTTGAAAGCGTCACCACTGATTATGTTATATATTTTCAAGTTTTTAAACATTTTAATTGAGTATGTTCTTAATAAATTATTGTTATAATTCCGACTGAAATACGATTAAACGTTGACTGACAACTTATGATATTTCATTATAATACACTATAATAACTATACAGTTTAATTTTTTATTAAATTGTCCAGACTGTTCATTCTTCAGTGCCTACTAGAATTACAATACGTATTAAACTTTAACGATAAATATTGCTGTTGTTTTAATAAATTCTGTACATAATGTAGTATGCGATGGGTGCAAAGACTAACCAACTATTATAATTTACTTTTTAATTAAACACGTTTATGTGAACACGTCATCGGTTCTAATGTAAATAAATAAATATAGTATATATTATAGTAGATATAACGTAGAATCATTCGTATAAAATATAGAATTACGAGGAATTAACAGATTACATTACAATTTTGTAAACACCTCGCGGGTGTACCGGGTCCGCAACTTTTCATCGCGTTTTCGTCTTTTTCCGCAGTATAATATTATTTTTTCTATTTTGCTGTTGGCTACTTGGAGACCTTATTTAGTGTCCGGCAGGCAGCCCCACGAACCGTTTTCAATCAACGCGAAGTTCTCTTGTGAAGCTCTGATCAAACAAACGAATAGAATATAATGTATCTGCTATAATAGTAGATATAGGTATATACCTACATAAATAAAAACGAGCGTCTTTGTAAAAACCAATATTTTTATGTATTTCTAGTTCCGCTCTTGCAAGTTCGCTATCGCATATCTGAATACGTCAAAAATCGTTCACCCATAATAATCTGAGCTGTTTCCTGTATCATAATATATTGTGCCTAGTACATATATAGTGCCGTATTATGTATGTACATACCGAATTTGGATTTGCGAATTAATATAACTATGTCACCGTTATATTTTACGGGTTGAATCTATCTAAATACACACTATGACCCCCATCAAATAATAGTTCGAATCAAATATTGTGGTCGTGATGAAAAAAGTCTTTTTTCTAGATAGTTGACAATTATTAATAAGTGTTAACGATAAAATATGTTTGCAAAAAAAAATAATCTAATTTTAAACATTTTTCGCGTAATAGTTTATTTTAAATTTTTATATCGATGGACGATCTATTTATATGATTTTTAGTTAAATAATCAAAACCCGTTAACTTTAAAATAAATGTCAATGAATATTTATTATTATTATCAAAATTGAAATTGTTTTATGTACTGAATAATTTAAATTTTTTTTAACTATTTAAAATATTTTAGACTAATAGATAGTAAGTCACTGTGTAACTCCACTTAAAAACACTCAGTAACAGTTGTATAATGGAAAACAGTAAAAACTAGATTGTTTTTTTTTTTTTAATAATGTTACAATTATATTATACTCGAAGTAGGTCCTTCAAAACAACTAAAAATATAGTTTGTTCAAAAATACAAAATTATTTATACTTAAATATGTGTATGTGGCCATTTACCGATGAAAAATGGTTCGTCCTGTAAGGTTAACACGACTCAGAGGGAGGATACGAAAAATAACAAAATTAAATTTACCTCATTATTACGATGTCTGTGGGGTTTTCCGAACCGTACATTTCAAATTTAAATTACAATAATAAATAACACTCAATAAGACGTATCGCGTATTATAATAATATGATTACAACGATTCGTAAACATGCAGACATGCAGTAAACGTGCTTTTTTTACCACTTAGTTTTATCTACTCGCTATTATAGTTATAACAATCGTCATGAAAATCATTAACAGGTATTTTTCTCACTTTAATATTTTATTTGATAAGTATTATGTATATTATTACTTATTACATATAATATCTGTCGTTTGTCAATCTAACGTTCAAATATAGTACAATATAATATACAATAACACTATAATAACAGTAATATGTTTAAAGATCGCAGGCATTGCCGACAAAAATATTATAATAACTATTATAAAGTTATATTAGTGTTAACCAACGCGCAAAGTACAACGATTATAAATAGGTACACGTGAAAACGCCCGTAAACCTACGGGTAGGTATTCCGTATGCCCCCATTAGGAATTTGACCAAACCCAACACACGCGTTAACAAATTCTACAGTAAGTTCCAAACCCTACCACAAATACAATTAAACACATACTTAAAAACACTGAAAGCTAATGGCCATAGGTAGTTGCCAGGCTTAATAAAAAAAAAAATACATATATACTCTTGTAGTGGTGGTGTATATGATATATTTATGAAAAGTTGTATGTATTTAGAAATATTTGAACAGTTGACACATTTTACAAATATATCAATTTTGAGGTTTCAAAAATATCAATGTAATGTAAAAATGAATTAAATAATGAAGTAGGTAAATATCCAATAGTTTTTTAATAATATAAAACATTTATATGTAAATTTCTTGAACTACTTATTAAAATGACCATTAACTGTTTAATAATTATTGTAATTGTATATTTTAATAAAGCAAAATAGTAAATTGATTTAAGAAGAATGATTATACATGTGTTTAGTTGTATAATTATCTAAGTTTGCTACAGTTTTCACTTTACATTAATTTTTAGAAATTAGTACAAATATTTTTTGATTTTAAGTTTAAATTTTTTCAGGCATGGCAAGATACAAAAGTAACTGCTAAAAATAAAGCTTCAGCCATAAAACGGCACAGAAATAGCACAGGGGGTGGACCACCGTGCAATATAACAATGTCTGAGGCACAGACAATATTGCAATAAGCGGCCATACAGATTCAAAAGAATCAATTTGTGAAATGGTCTATGATACTTCTATGATACAAGGTAAATCAATATTTATACAATTTCCAATATTTTATACAGTGTATTTGAAATTAATTCATATTTCATTACATGTTCGCAAAGATTTTGGCAGTACCCACGTGGTCGAAGAGAAGAGAGATGGTGTCCCTCTACTTTTTAAATTTACATTATTCATCCCTCAACTTATTTTGGCCATAATGACATATCCTCTCAAAAGACTTATGTTTTAAAATTATCTATGAGCATATAACTAGCCAATTGTAAGTTATGATTTTAAAATTTTAAATGTAAAAAAATATTATGCTGGATTTAAATTTATTATATTTATATTTATCTTTTTACAGTGAAAATATTTTTTTCTGTTTCTGGCATTTAAACCTAATATGTTATTGTTGCCTATATCATAAGCATAATAAATACATCTATATATTTTCAATACATTAATTAATTTCAGTTACTTAATTTATAATTTAGGAATTCAACCCATGATAGGAAGGTGATTTAATATAGGCACTTCTCAGTCATAATTCAATAAATATAAATTGCATATTTATTGATTATGTAAATTTAAACTATTCATATAAGTATACAACTGTACTGACTAGGTGATAAACTTCTGTTTTCATACTTTTTTTTAACATACTATTTAATGTTTATAGACCCTTGTAAACTAGATTTGGAAAATATGACAGTATGTAACAATTCTGAGGGTTAGTATCAACTATTAATCTATAGTATGTAGTTTCTTGAACTATAATATTATACTTAAATAATCTACTGTTTTAAGACTTTGGTATTATCCAAGAACTTGATGCACATGAACTTTTTGATTATCTGCCAGAAGAAAACAACACTATTCAAATGTCAAGTAATAGTTTTCAAATTTTGTATTAGAAATCAATCATAGTAGGCATTTAAGTTATTTATTGTTTACAACTTTCAGCAACTAGTATTATCAATGTTAAAGTTGAGGAAGAAATAAATGAACAACCAACCACTTCAAATTTATCCTTCCAATCTATAAAAAAAAAAATACTGAAAAAACTAGTAAGAAATCTATAAAAATAATTTTATTTATATGTCAATAGTATATTAATTTAATTTTCATTTATCTAATTTCTAATAATATTGATAATTCAGAACCAATTAAAAAACCATCGGTTGCTGCAGGGTTACATGACAGTAATTTAGCCACCAAAAAACTTGGAGACATTGCAACCAAAAAACTTAAACTTAAAACTGCATATTATGCAAAGAAAATGCAAGTAATGGAAGAGCAGGTATCTGTGCTAAAATATATAGGTACAATGTCGTCTTCTTTTATAAATTCTCAACATCAATAAATTACTATTCCTTAAATAATTAGGGGAGATTTAAAATATATACTAAGTATTCGTACCTTAATAAATTGACTGAAATATAGGTACTCATATTTATTACTATATACTTGTTTTTTTTTTTTTTATATTAAAAGTGATGTATTTAATTTTTTTTTTGTTATTTAACTGTTTCATAAAAGTTTAAAGTGTTTATTGTTCAATGGATTTATATAAATAAATATACATTTATTTCATTCAAGTTCTGTTTTGTAACACTTGAACAATTCTATTTCTCTACACTAACATTAAATATCTATTTTTTTGGATTATTGTGAATTATATCATTATTTTCAACTTCTTGATATATTCCCATGTCATTTTCTTCTAGTTCTTCATATATATATATATATATATATATATATATATATATATATTCAGATACATTGTAAGTAATACATAAATTATGTAAAACAACACAAGCATTTATGAATGCTGATGATTTCTCAGAATTATAATGTAAATTTCTATCTTTGATCAAACATCTAAGAAGAAAATATTAAGCATAATGTTAACAAGAACCAAATACATAAAAATCAAAATAATTATAGATAGAAATATAAGCACCTAAACCGGGATTTTAGAACCCCATTACAACGTTCTATTAAGCTTCTTGTACACACTTGTTTAGTATTATAATATATTTCAGCTACACTACTTGGGTTTAATATTGGCGTTAAAAGCCACTGACGTAATGGATACCCAGAATATCCTAGTAAGTAATGTTAATTAACACTCATTCACTAACAACAAATATTTTAAATAAAGTACCTAAACAATATTTGTGTACCCAGTAAATAGTAATCATTCAAATTACGCTCGTGTAATTCTTGAACAACTGGTAAAACGTTGCTATTATTCCATATATGATTGTCATGTGTGCTCCCCGGAAACAATGCATTCACATTCAAAATTTTCAGTTTTGAATCACAAATCTTAAATTGTGCAAGTATGAACAATTAGAAGATTTCTATTTTGTATATATAATATTAGATTGGATTATTAGATATTTAATCTTTACCAATTGCACACTAATAGAGTGGTAGTTTTTTCGATTTATGTATAAATATTCTGGATTCTGATTTTCGACTAAATTTAAATTTTCTGTAAGTGGAACAATTGCCACGTGGGTACAATCTATACAACCAATTACTGCTGGAAATACAGTTGATCTATAAAATTTTATAACAACATTTATTTATTTTTATTATTTATTATTAAGTATTTGTTATTACCTATTTATTTAATGTGGAGGGAATTGAAAAACAAATAAATTAAATTAAATGTTAACGTTTTCAAGGATATTTATGACTTATGCATACATTTAAAAAATGTAATGTTGCTTATACACTTTTATGATCATATTATTTTGTTTATTTGTTACAATGTATACATTTCTAATCCAGTTTCAGCTCTAATAAATGTCCTTTTGAAATGAACTGACCCACAGTTCCATAACTGTGGATCCGCCCCTGATAGACCCCCATGATCATTTTTTCAATACTTATAACAATTTATATGACATAATATATTAAAAAGAAAAAAAAATGATTTAATTGAGTTTTCAAAAATCTCCCAAATAGAACTCAATGCTATTTAGTTATGTACATAAGAATTATTTGCTAATGTGCATACTTTATTAAAAAAAACTTCTGCATACTTCCTGTATCAACAGCCACACAGTAAGGATGTTTTGAAAATCGTTAAAAACATAATTAATAAATACTGTGATAGAGGTAAATACGCTGTAATTATTCTGTGCTTAAGGCTGGAAGAAAATATATGTATAATAGATATTTTTCATCTGTTTCATCTGATGGCACCCCCTGCTTATTCTTCATAATTTAATATTAGATAATTTATTACCTTTTGTCTTTTGATAAGAGCACAAGGCACACAAACACTAGGTGCTGTACAGTATTAGTATTATAACAATTTATATATTATGACATATTATTATAATAATTATTATTTCATTAGTCTATCTGTTATAAATTTTATATTGGAGTGGCTCAATTACCATTTACTGTATACCTTTTTGAAAAAAAAAGGTTAATTGTAACCCAATTCAAACCCTTGGTAGTTTATCGTGGATTTTTAAATATAAGTTATAACTGTCAATGAAGTACTAGACGAATTGAAAAAAAATTATATTATATTTTTAGAGATCAAAATAATAATTTTGTTAAAAAATCATCCTCATTCCCCTCCATGACAAAATCATTTAATCACCACATCACTGTACATGATATACAAGGTGGGCAAAAAAATTAAATTTAGTTAGTTAAGTCAATGTTGAGTTTGGAACATTGGGCTATAAGTAAATAACAAACTTTATATTGAACTAAAAATGTTTAAAGTAGGTACCTACCTAAATGAACATAGTAGGTATTAATCCATAATTTCTGCCTAATATTATATAATTATTAAAATGTTTATATTAATCGTCACGAACTTGATTTAGTTCTTGAATGTTCGCTGGAAATTTCACCCAAGTGTTTATAACTTCGAGTTGATTAAGAGCATCTACTATTTCTTTCACACATCGAGAAACCGACGGTTGTGAAACTGCATTGAATATATTATATCCCACAGGCGACTGATATGAACCAGTAGCAAAAAAATTTAATGCAATTAGAACCTAAAATAGATGATAAAGAACAAAATATAAGTTAAACATTTTTTTTTATTTTATACGTCCTAGGTACTGTAGGTAAGAACAGTGGCATATTTAGTATTTAGTTTGAAAATACGCCACTGGGTAAGAATCATTGATTTACTTTTGAACTTAAGTCAATAGTTGAAGAACGACTTTTAACTTCCACAAATGGTGATAATAATTCAATCAAATATCGTGTAAGATCCTTAGTTAGTCTAAATTTTTTTATGAACAGTCGATCGGACAATGTAAAGGGATCGACACGATTTTTTTTTTGTTAATAGTCTTCCGCATTCCCTACGTTTTCATGCATTTCCATATTTTGAATGGCAAACAAATTTGCCATTTCTTTGAAGTTTTCCATATTGACGAACTAAGAATTTAATGTTAAACAATTAATTAATGAGGAATATAAATTAATAATTATATTATAATACTGCAAAGTAAAAAAACACATAAAACATACAAGACGTATTACGATATTATCTATTATCATAAATATTGCATAGTCTTCGATATAATTTTGTCACTGGTTCATAACCACTTGACTAATAGTTAAATGTTTTTCGTTCGTTTAAATGCGAACCTTTTTTCAAGAATACCGATTTTTTATTTTCATGCGATAAAATTTTTATCGCATGCGACAAAGTTTAGATTTCAAGAATTGGCCCCCTGGAAGTATAGGGACCAGGGATGTTGATTAATGACAGAACTCAACATGATAAATATATTAGGTATATTAAAACTTCGTTCAAGTAAAAACCGTATAATACATTAATATTTTCATTTTCTATATCATAATTATATATTTACATAGGCATTAAAGACATACTATACGAATACCAATACAACAAAAAAATCCCGTTATAACGAAAGTCATAGAAGTCCCCTGCCGAAAAGCAGGGCTTATAAAGAGCTTATTCGAATTTTTGTTACAACGAAATTTCCGTTATAACGTAAAAAAGTTCGGTCCCCTGGAGTTTGTTGTAACAGAATTTTACTATATATGCATGTTTTTATTAATAATTAATCCAGGATTTATAAACAAATTTGTTTTTATGATCGATAATTAATTAGACCAAATTGTAAAAATTTCGATAATTTAATTTAACCTAACCTAACTTAACGACCACTTAATATAATACAATTATCTCTAAAATATTGTTTTAAACAAAATAAAAATAAAATTATAATTGTTTACAATACATGCCTTAATATTTTTACATCATAAATAATTTGGTATAGTACGTATAATTAGGGCATATTTACGCAATTCTTCATAATTTTTAGGTCATGAATATAATTATAATTCTTAATATATATAGTGTAGTGTGTAATAATATATCGTTATAGTGTATAAATACATATATGTTCTATAGGGATAATCCCATACCTATATCTTATAAAAATAAAACAAATTATGACATAAACACGAGAATAATTATTAAAATTTATTTTAATTTTAATATACATACTTATCAATCACACTCACCCTCGTTTTTCCCTTCAATGATAAAATAATTTAAATTCTGATTCTTGAAACATTTAACTATGCTTAAACACTAAATTTTTAAATGCTCGAAGACGAGCATCATTATTGGCGAATCGTGTACGTTACTGCAGCAGGTTGTATACATCACAAATTGTCATGTTGAACATCCTCGCCGATATCATTCACCAACTACTGGAGGTGCTGTGACTGTGGGCCACTAGTTTTCAAATTATTGTGTAAATATCACAGAAGCCCACATGCACATCACACCGGTAGTTGTGTATATTCGCAGATGATGGTCCTGGTCGGATTCTGTTGGTCGCAGACGTATTGAATACCAGAATCGAAGTTCTGTGGTAGTGAGCCACTCGAATACTAACAGTGACTCACAAACACATCACATCATCAATGTATTTAAATTCTTAACGACGTTTCATATTTTTTATTAATGTAATTACAATGTTTACTGCGACTATAATTAGAAACGAAGAGAACAGGTTATATAATTATATAAAATACATATTATAATATTTATTTACACATAAGCAGAAAAAATTTCCCCAAACAGGGGGGGGGTCTTAAATTCTGTAAAATTGTTATCATAATGTTAGTTGTTTTTGTTTCTATAAATAATATTATAATATTTTTGTTTCTTAAATCATCACAAGTTAGATGAATTAATCATTAACATCAAAAGATAATGAAAACTGTATTATTTTTTTTTTATAAATTTTGTTAGTTTTTATTGAATGGAAAAACGATTATCTAAAAGTAAAAGCATAGCTAAAATACATTTTATTGTACACGTACTTGGTATATATAGATATTTATCTACAGATGATCAGTATATATACAAATATATAATAAATGATTGTGTGGCTTAAGCTTGCATCAACATAGATAATATTATGGAAGAAGATTTTTGGAAATGCGTTCAATAAAAACGTGATTATAAGAACATCAATGGTTCTAAACAGATTTTTTCATTATCAATTACTCATACTTTTAAATAGGTAACAAAATAGATCAAAAGTAATTATTGATAAATGTGATCAATTGAATTCAGAAGTAAATATTGACTCCTTTTCAGAAAAAAAAGCAAACCAATCGATTTAAAGTAATACCTACCAAAATACCTATTATATATAAATATATATATATATATTAAGAGTACGTGATCTCACTCTAAGGATATATTTATCAATATATCAATATGATAAACAATTATTTGCTAAAAACAATCAATTGTTTACTCGTATTTCGTAAATTGTTTTTGAGTACCTACTTGATGTTAAATTATCAAAAATTTTGCCCCTCTTAGATATTATCCTTTTTTTCCCATATGTATTTATATTTATTATATATAATATTATTATACTTGAGTACATAATATATAGGATAGTTGGCAGAAAAAATTGTACATACAATGATGAACATAATAATAATATACACGCAGAACTAATTTCATAACAATTTTGCGGAGTTACGACTTATAAAAATAAATCTTTTTTTTTTTGACAAAGCAAATAAAAATATTTATTCGCGATATTCGTAGCAATATTTTAGGTTGCCATAAAATGAACCATGATCTATAGCTGTTGTGGTTTCCTGAAAAAATAATGAGTATTTCTCAAAGTCGACTTGTATACAACATAATACATAACTACTCACAATACTCACATGATACCAATAGACCGACCGACCTACTTATTGTAATATACCTAATATTATGCTGAAAAGTATACACCTGAATAATGCACAAATTAAAATCACGTATAGACTTTAACGAATAATCGGTCACATCAATTATCAATATCATCAATATTTTTGACGTTTTCAATGGAATATTTATCACATAAAATCGTCAAGTTCAAATTTGCATTTTAACTTTGCTTTCTATTATATATTTGATTTATTGAAATTTTTTATACACTACTTGTAAATTAAATTGCAGTACAATATATTATTTTTATGCCACGGCTATGCGATAAAAAATGTTACACTAATCGTTAGGATTTCAACGAAAAAAATCTCCACAAAATAATTAATTTTAAACTTTGCCCGACAACTTAGTTGCAGGCAATCGGCTATACAAATTAATTTTGCTTTAATAATTATACCTATGAGTTATCATAAAAAAAAAAAACGTTACCTTCGTAATAATATTATATAAACCACGTACACTAAGACTTTATATCCACTACAATAATAATGATATAATGATTAGCATGCTGAGTATACATCACATTAACCACGAGGAATTTGTCAATCCGTTTTCCCTGCAGGACTTACCGTAGGCCGCCTATAGTGTGGCTATAATATGGTCTACCACCATTGTCGTATTCATTGTTACTGGAAGAAATAACAATAATGAAGGAATGTTCGTTTAATTCAAACGCACGGACGTTTAGATATCCTGCGAGATAGCCGTAATGGACAAATTTCTGCGTTCGGGAAAAGTCTTTTAAAACGCCATCGAAATCTTTCTTTACTTAAAATATTATTGAACCACAACCGTGGATGCGGTATAAATATACGATACTGAATTAATAGTTCTTCGCGTGAGAATAGTATAATCGTCGCTTTGTCGTACACGTAATTATACGTTGTACCTACTTACATTCGGATAGGTCAAAGGACTATGATAATATTATATTCTTAGGTGGGGCACTACGCAGTGTTTGGTTAACCAAAATTTGTAAGTTTAGATAATGGTGCGGAGTACAGTAGTACACCATACCTAGATAGTTATATTGTTGTATGTTGTACAAACACGTTATTTCCCATATAATATTTACAATGGAAGAATATGGTAAATACAAATCATTTATTCGATATCTGTGGTTTAATTTTAAGCACTTATCGAACAAATACGGAGATAAAAATTCTGTATACATTGTTTACAATTGTATTATCTGCAAAAATATAATGATTGAAAGGTGAAGTATTTTTTACGGGCAGCCGACAACAATAAATACCTTAACAAACCATAATGTTGAGTTGTTGCTCGTTTTTAATTTTAGCTTCAAAATAATTTATATTATGATTTCATTAATTTTATTATAAATCGAATTTGATTAAAATTAAATATACAGTTAGAAATATGTGTTTCAAACCCACAACTTTTTGAAGTACATACGTGTGCTTATCAACAATATACATGTTAATACTATTGTAATAAATTAAAATAAATGTTATAGATTATGGTAAAGTAGGAATTCTTTAAGATTTAATTTTAATTAATACGAGTGGTAAACAATTATTTAAATAAAATGTAATACAAAATATAAAATTTTTAAATTGTATTTAGGTAGTTAATTTATATGTATAAAAAAAGCACATTTGTCAGAAATACTTTTAAATTTGACTTAGTAAGCATGTTAGCATGTTGCTACACAACAGGATATGAAAATATTTTTTTTAATATTATAATTTCATTGACATCGTAGTTTCGTATCTACCACACAATAAGCTCATTTTTTTCAAAGCGATTTATTTAAATATCTTTACTAGTCTACTCGCACATCCAGTGCCTGATTTAGGGGGGTACCTGGGTGACTAGTCACCCGGCCCCAATTTGGAGCGGCCCCAAACGTTTTGCTAGTTTTTTTTTTTTTTTATAGAATCATAAAATTTAAAAAAAAAATAATACAAATTGTCATAATATTATATAACATTAAATATTATTTATGTCCATGTGTTATAAGCAATTTAATACAGGAGTTGTGTAACCAGTAGGTATATCTTAAAACGTGATAAATACTAAAAATGTAAACAAATCGATCAGCTGTTTGAGTGTCTATTTTTATTATATTATGTTCATGGTCTATTCTATTTATTTAACTAGGTATATGAATATAATATGATAAAAAAATCAATGTAATCTAATGTGACATGTAATTATATAAAATAAAATAAATTATACATTTTTTAATAAGATAATATTAATAAATTTATATGAGGCCTCTTTTTATTTAAATACCCGGCCCAAAAATTTGTAAATCAGGCTCTGCGCACATCATATTATATATAGTTCGCCGTAATATTTTTTTCACAACGTAAATTTGTTTAAAAAAGATTAAATAATAAGTACAACGAATATTATTATTTATTAATACATTCACGGATCCAACGGATTTCATAACTCGTTTTTAAGTATAAATTGATTCCTAATCGCATATCATACAATCGTTCTATATAATTTTCGAAGTTAGCGGATTTGCTTCAAACAGTTATGTCACCATCGTTTTCACACATTTATCCTATCACGTCGACGATTTCCGAACTAATTTTCTACAAAACATATTTTACCGATCGATATTTTGATCAAACGTTATATTATCATTTATAATACAACATAAACATATTATATAATATGAGCTGAAAAGCCGAACATTTAAGCGATATAGGTACGCGTGAGCTCGAACAAAAATAATATTTAAGCGAAATCGATTAGATAGACGCGTATATATAGTAAGTAAATTGGCAGATAGTTAAAATATTTTAAAAAAACCTTAAAAGTTAAATGGAAAATAATATATCATTATTATTCTTTCTGATTACCGAACTGGTGAAAAAATTACCTACTCGAAACAAATTATTATATACTCGCCAAACGTATTTCATTTTGTTATAACTTATAATCATACATACATGTTAATATTTAGCAAATAAATATTTAAAAAGGAAAAATGTTTTAGCTTATCGTTGCAATTAGAACATATCACAAGTAAAAAGAAAAAAAAACAACGTCCATGACATTATTTCCTAAGAATTCGTTGATAATATTTATATTTAGAAGTAGCGCGTGAAAATTCTCAATACGCTCCTGCGGCGTAATAATACTATATTATGATAATTAGTATAACGACTACGCACGCAAATGAATAGGTACTTACCGTCTCACCGATGTGCGTATTTCCGTCGTCCGGCCTGCGGTCCATACGGCTAAACCTGGTCGGGACTCGTGTCGCGGGTAAGGCGAGTCATCCGAAAACGGACGCGACGAAAGCGGACCGACAATTTAATAACATACTAATATCACGAGCGATAGTTCGGTAATAATATCGAACGCCGCGGCGATTCGTCGGCGGTCGACCGAAATATTGGCGATAAAAATAAAAAAAATAAAAAGAGCGACTGCGGTCCAAGTACAAAACGATATGCCTATTACATATTATTATTAACAATAATATGTTCTTTACAATAATATGATTGCGTTTGTCGTCTCGCGGCACCCTCTGCTCGATCTCGCGGGTCGTCGCCAAGTCGTAGGCAGCACTGCGCCGAATTAACGATATTTTATTATTAATAATATAATATAATAATAATATAGAGTATAACTTGATATCGAACGACGACGGCGATGACGATCTGTGTGTGTATAAATCACAAAAATAATAATAATAATAATAATAACAACAACAATCGTTACGACCCGATCCCGGACAGCGGCGGCGGCAGAGTGGGCACCCGTCGTGGACGTCTGATTAATACGATTATTACGAAACGCACGCGCGTATGTGTGTGTGTGTGTTGAAAACAAGCGACAATAGTGCTTTTCTGTGTGTGTGTGATATTTTTTTAACTCCGTTAACGGCTACTCGTCGATACGTCGACGGATGCTATACGATATGACAAATGTATAATAATATAATATATTATTATACTGTCTCACTGCACGTTGTTATACGCGCGTAAAGAATATGCGGTGCGCGCGTCTGTGCTAGAGGAAGGGGAAATGGAAAAGAGGAAGAAAAAATTGTGTAAACGTAAGCGTCTATAGGCATTACAATTGTGTTTACTGTGCTCGACGAGTAAAAATTCTCGTGGGTATTTTATTTTTATTTTTGTTTTTCTTCTCTTTCGTATTTTTTTTTTTTTTTGTCTCGTTATTTGTGTTCTGTCCCCCGCGACACGGCGGTTAATATGACGTACATAATATTCAAATACTTTACTTCATAATATCTGTGTTGTTATTTTTATTATTATAAATATTTTACATGCGGTTATCAACGGTAGTAATGTGGGTACAAGTAACTTTTCTTACGCGCTTGATTCCGAGCAGAAATAAACGGACGTGTTGTAGTGGTTACGATTTTAGTTTTATTGATAGAGCGGGTAAGCCACTCTAAAATAACAACTGCATTTAATCCATATCAATATATCATTTAAACCTACCCCGTCAAAATCGGTCGAATTATATATATATATATTTTATGTATACCCAAATCATTATGAGTGCAGAATTTGGTGCCAATTGGTCTGCAAAAACTGTGGATTTGCATAATATGCGTCTTTTAGACATATATGTGACCCAAATCATGGTATCTGTATTATTATAATCAATCATTTCCGTTTTGGTTCAGTCCAAGTATTCTCAATTGTTATTTTTTTGTCAGAATCTGTCGAGTGTTTTTTAATATTGTATGGCACTTTGGCTGGTATGTAATATAATATAGCTCTCATAGACGGAACTACGATGTAGGCCATTGGGCCTGAGCCCGGGCTAATCACGCCCCGTATTAATGCACCTTTACAGTAAAAATATGTAATAATAATACATATATATGTCACACAACGTATTAAAAAAATACATACATATTTATTAAAAATGTAAAAAGTTTGAAATAAATATCATGATTTATTTTTCGGTAAAACAATAATCATTATTATTTAGCCGAAATTATTATTAGAATATAGAATTATCTAAAATGTTGAAAACTATTGATTATTGTCCTTATTTTTAGAAAAATAAAATGTGATATAACAAAAAAAAAATATTATAGTATTTTATTTATATTTTTTTATCACATTCGTCTAACTAAAATGGTCTTGAATCAAGACTCTTGATTGAAATATTATAGGCACTGAATATCATCTATAGTACTTATCTACTTAAATGTTCTTACAAACAATGTATTTTATATTGATTTAGACATTTCATTTTCTGAACGTCTTTGTAAACGAGCACTTATGATCTTAAAAGATAAAAATATAGAATGCTATGCAAATATAACAGTACGTAAGAGATATATTGAATCAAAGAAGTTAAGACTTCAACTTTAAACAGAAAATTAATTGAATTGTTGGTACACTTACGACATATATTGTATAAAATTATTAAAAATATACAAAAGTGTATATAAATAGTATAAATACACAAATGATTTTAAAATAGAAATAATATCAAGAATTTTTACCATTTATGTAAGTATGTGTCTGAATTGATCAAGAAAAGTGGTCCAGTCTAATAAAAATATCTTGTTCCACTTATGATAGCTGTTATTCAATTTTACATTTATTTAAAGTAGCTATTCGCATTAAATAAGTATATATCTAATCACAATAACTATTTTATTATAATATGTAGGGCCCGGATTTTTATGCAAATGCATATTCTTCTACATTTGACGTATAATAATTCTGATTAAATATCTTGACGTTTCGTAAAATGTAGATTCTACTGTTAATTTTTTTTTTTGCATATTTGCATCAAAATGCATAATAATTGCATATTTCTGGGTAATTACATAAAATGTGCATATTTAATAAATACTTAATAAAATATTTTAAATTTTACTCAAAGTTTGATATACATGCCGATTTTGCCCGATTGCCGACGTTCCTGACAAATATAATTCGATCGAATAGGTAAAACAAAATATTATATACAATAATTATTTAATAATAATTCGATCAAAAATGAACTTTCGATAATTCTATCAAATTTCCAACACATAACAGACACCATCACGTGTCTAGAAAAATCGGATGTCAATCTTAGAAAAAGTCTAGAATTGGTTCAAAATTTAAAAAATAAATTGAGTGAAGGAGGACGAGGTATTAAATTTGCTAAAGCCAAAGTTAAACTATCGGAAGTATTATAAAAAAATCCCGAATTATCACAAACAAAAAAAATTTCTGAAATTATAATAAGCTGAGAAATAAGAAACGATGATGAAGGCCTTGGAGAGTTGTCACCAGTAGATATTTCTTATTTCAAATACGCACCCATTGTGTCAGCAGACGTGAAAAGAAGTTTTTCGAAATACAATTTTGATGCTACGCGACAATCGTAGAAGTTTTTAATTTGATAATTTAAAAGCACATTTTATTACATCATGTTGGCATTCATTCAATAATTAATACACATTTTTATGCTTTATATACATTTAAAAAATTTATATTTAAATTGTATTTTTTTTCATTTACCTAATACTATACTTTTTTCATTTTTTTTAAATTTCGATTTTTTTAAACAATAAATTTTTTTTGCATATTATTTGCATATTTTTGAATTTTTGAGTGCATAAATATGTGCATATTTAACAAAAATGTTTGCATAAAAATCCGGGCCCTAATAATATGTAGGTAATCAATGGTGAAGAGGATACGTTACAATGGCAACTCTAATTGCATTAAAAAAATATTTGATTTTCGAAAGCCTGAAGAATGTGTTAAAATGTTAGCGCCACCCTAACATCTATAGATGTGAATAAGGATTGGTAGTTTCCAGTTCACCCAGAGCCTTACATAATATAAAATATTTTGTTTAACTCCATCTCTATTCTTATTTATAGTTATGATTATTTTATGAATGTATTATTATTATTCTTTTTTTTTTATAGATTTTTATTTATCTTTGTATATACAATTTTAACATTATAGGTAGATCTAGTAATCTATAATCGATATGATTTCTTTATAATATCGTAACATTGATAAAATTGAAGAATGTGAAGACGATCACAAATAAGCTTGCGCAGATTTTTTGGTAGGTTATGCGAAAATTGTAAGTAGGTATATTAAAAAAAAGGCTCTTCTATAAAATATTAAAATATATTGAGTTAAGAAAAAAAATGCTTTTAAAGAGCTATTAATAGGCTCTTATTATTTAAACCTGTATATAACCCGGAAAATCATCCCTTACATAACGTAAAATCGTTATAATAATGCAGGTAACACAATTGAATAATTATTGAGTAGTTGTGAGACGTGAGTTCAGCTTTTTTGAAATGAACGAAAGTGTCTATATGAATTTTTAACTATTTTCATACCACATCTTAACAAAAAAAATATTTATAAATATATTTACATTTACTGGCAGGGGTTATTATAGTTAGCTATGTAGGTACATTATTACTTTGCAGTACCTAACATCTTGGCGTAAATCATGGTGGATGACTGTAAAATATATACTTTCATTACTTATTAATTGAGGGTGCATGTAAAAACTTTGAATAATATGGTTTTGAATATACAATTTTTTGAATCTATTAATCTTTGAATCTTTATTTATTGGAAGTATCATTAATTGGAAACGATAAACATGGGTTGATAATAAATTTGAATCAACAAATCAGGAATCGGCATTACATGGAATCAATAAGTCTGGAACTGACATGATTTGGAATCTATAAACTTTGAATCTTCTTTACTTGGAAACGATAAATTTGGACTATACATTATTTGGAAACAATTTTTAATTTTTAATTTTTTTTTTTGCGTTTGATAAGGCATTTAAAAACGAAACTATCCCTCGATTTGCTATACAACACCACCTTAAGTTAGCCACAGGGTAAATAAAATGCACTTTTGTTGCACCGAGTCACCGAGCGGGGTCAAATTTATTATTAAGATTCAAAAATAAATAGTTTCAAAAAACGTCTTTTCCGAAAATGTAGTTTCAAGGTGTGTAAATTCCAATTTTATCGTTTCCAAATTATAAAGATTCAAAAATAAATAGTTTCAAAAACTATCTTTTCCGAAATTGTATTTTCAAATATTTGAAATTCAAAGAATTTATGGCACCCCATTAATTGATCGTATATTTTATTGTTACGGTTTTATCAATCACCTTGATAACTTCAAATAAATTAAAAATTACATAAAAAAAATATTGAAACAGGAATTTTTATTTTAACAAAAAAAGGTAAAGAGGGGGAGATACGACACCTTCATCCCCCTCTCGTGTACATATCTCTGTCGACAAGTAAATATACGCGTGATGCTGCACTTCAGCATTCGACTGTTATATTGCTTATATAAGGAATGAAACTAGCGATGACACAGATTCGATCCATATCAATGGTGTAAAATAAAATCATTCATAAAATGATTAATTGTCATTTATGTATTGTAAATATTATAAAATACGAGTACAATCAGACTGTTTATATTTTATATTGATTTCGACATTTTATAACAAGATAGAAGTGTGTGACTTTATTCATTCATGATACATATGCCAGCATCAGCTATCTATATTTTTTATTCCATCATATTTGATACTGTTCAAGTTTAAATTTTATTTTCCGCCTCAATTCAATAATTATAATAATATACGTCATATATTATTTTATATTGTGTGTTATGTGTATAATGTATATAGATAAATCGAAATTTGAAGTTTGAAAAAAATACCATTAAACATTTGTCTGAAGTAAATCAATCAAACAATATATCATTCGTAAATTCGCGTGGTTATAAATTATATAATATATTAAAATAATTAACAGAAAACGATTATTCCATAATTTTAGAAATATTAATAATTTATAATCCAAACTATTTATTTACAATAGTTACATTTTATAACTTTATAACTATAACACTCATAACATTATATACGTATACCCCATTAGGTTGATGGGCATATTATAATTATGTATATCTACAAAATATATAATGATATTATATTGTAAATATAACATGTATTTTAGACTTAATATTCGAAGATATTTTAAATATGTACCAACATAATATTATATAGTATTAGAAATTAGAATATATAGGGTGATTCTTTTATCAAACAGCACTCATTATTTCAAAAAGTATTCATGTTTTTGAAAATATTTTTTTACATAGTTTAAAATTGTTAAAAAAACAACGTTTTTATTAAAAAATTATATTTTTAAACATTTTTTATCCTTATAATTTTTTAAGTTTTTTACTTTTTTGAATGACAACACTATGTTTTAATTTCATATTCCAAAGCAGAATAATTTTTTGAGTATTTTGATACAAAAATTCGAATTTAGGGTGAGTAGTTTATGAGTTATACTTATTTAAAGTTTAGACAAGCGGAGTAGTGGACAAACATTTTGCGGTATCAAAATACTCATAAAACTATTCTGCTATGTTGTCAAAAAAGTAAAAAATTTAAAAAATTATAAGGATAAAAAATATTTAAAAATATAATTTTTAATAAAAACATTGTTTTTTTCAACAATTTGAAACTATATTAAAAAATATTTTCAAAAACATTAATACTTTTTGATATAATGAATGTTGTTTGATTAAAGAATCACCTGCATGTGTTGTCTCCGTCTTACACATGTAAGATATAGGTAAAATGCGTTTACGCAGTCTGAGTATAACTCGCTCCATTTTGATTCTAAAGTAAATATACCTACTGTAAAATTAAAAGATGACAAAATTTTGGAGGGCAAGACGATGAGTTTTGTCCATTATTTTTAATATAACGTTCATTATAACCGTTTAGAATTAGTTAAAATTTCAAAATGTTTAAATGACCTTTAACTTTTTTAAATTTTAATTTTCTAAAAAAAACTCATCGTATCGCCCTCCAAAATATTGTCATATTTTAATTTTATAATAAGTACCTATATTTACTCTAGAACCAAAATTGAGCGATTTATACTCATACGTGCGGGTACGACGTCCTCTTAATATTATACTATATAAATAGTCGACGCAGTACAAAAACGACTTATCACAAAGTAAACCTGGTATTCGGTTTAACTTGACAATATAGGTGTATTGTTAGTTAGCAAACATATTTAATTAGTTACAAATGGCAGCGAGAGAAATTCATTGAAATCACAAATGCGTGTTATCATTCGGCGGTACATTATAATATTTAATATATAGTTTCAAAGTATTGTAAGTATTTCAATAAAATAAACGTGCTACGCGTCGTTGATCGAAATATTGGGATTTTTTTTTTTTTTTTTACGCTCGCATAATATTAGTGTTGACAGATTTCAACAAATAGTGTATACTGTTATCTCCGCGAACTTTATATTGTATGCTGTACGATATTATTATTATTATTATTATTATTGCATCGTAATAGTACCGTCTATTCTACAATCCCTAGTCAAACGAATTGACCATCCACGTATAAGTAAAATTAAATTGCTGCGGATTAACCCGTTATTAATATTATGTTTCGAAAGCTTTTGAAGTTTAGTTCGTTCCAGCGTAAACGATTTTGATATAGATGCCCACGCAGACTTATTAATAGTTTAATTGTCGGTGTTTTGTAGGCAACATATTATATTAATGAATTTCATTCATCCAAAGCGACAAACGACGTTGGATTTATATCGTTCTCTGTTAAATTGACGAATCGCGCACTTAACAATATTATAATATATTTCTGTAAAATAAATTAAATTCACATGCGATTGAGCGCGTTAAAAGACGTTGTACATTCGTAATTCGTATAACCTTTAATCAAAGTCTAAAATAAGACTTTTGAAAAAATGTTATTTTTCTATAGAATATTATAATAATTTATAATGTACACATGTGTATGTGTTCATTTTTGTTTATGGTATTAAAAATTAAATTCTAAAAAAAAATGTTGCGCCACTGTATAACGCTCCCACACAAATATTTTTTTTTTCAAACACATAATAACCATTCTCTAGACTTAAATGGTAGGACTAAGGGATGCTATTAGAGTGTTAATCAATATATTTATTGATTTTTTACAATTAATAAAATATGTTTACGTCATATGTTCTGCTGTTCCTGATTTTAATGTTAGAAATAAAATATATACATACCTACGATTTAGTTGAGAATAATTTAAATAGAAGTAAATCAAATAAATTCAAGAGGAAAAACAGGAAATGACGTATTTTTTCTTATTTATTTGGAATCCCCGATTTATCAATAATGCACATATTGTATAATAATATAGGTAATATCAAATGGCATGCAATGTTGGAATTATTGCACGGGAACGTGATTTTTGTCAGTACGGCACATAAATACCGTAAAATCGACGTGTAGAAATCTCAACATTTAATATAATTTATTATACTTTTATCAACTCCCGTAATCGTATTATGTATGTCGGCCTTGATTAAACAGATAACTATAATACTGTGTACCTATAGCGCCTACAGCACTCTCTACAACAGTGGCAATACAAATTTTCCATTGTGCACCAAACGTGATTTATTCTTATTCCTGATGGTTTATAGACATATTATACTATAGTACTCGCATAACACTCGAAATCACAGCTTTATAAACGTTGCATATCTTAATAATAAAAAAACATAAATGTGCATTACTGTCTCGATATTATATATTATTCAACCACATAAAATATGTTAGAGGTATAATAATAATACAATAATATGGTAACATAATATTTTAATTGATTTAAATATGCTTAAACTTAAAAAATAAAAATTACTTACCATGATATTGCTGGATGATTTTTTTTGTTAATGTCACTATTATACAATCTGTTTTTTATGAAACATACAAATAACGATTCATTTAACTAAGTGAATACTCGTTAATTGTTTTCTATAAAGTATAACTATATTAATATTATTATATATTTATTAATGCTGTCCTCATTGCTTTTTCATCTTTGTGTTTATATTATTACCTTATGAACTATGACTGTTATGAGTTATCCTACTACGTTATATATTACATATAATATTCTGAATATTCTAAAGGTAAAAAATAATGTTGTAATATTTGCAAAATATTATACCAAATATTGCACTAATAGTTTTTATAACATTAAGGGGGCTGCAGTAGACAATGCAAAAAATCACGTAAGGTATACAAAACTGTGGGACTTAGGCTTAACGGATTTGAATTTTGAAAACAAATTTAAAATTTTCAACACCTTAATTAAAGCTTGATCAAATGAATTTTCATTATTACAAAAATTAATGATGTACTTAAATACATAAATTATTGTTTTCTTAAATTATCAATATGACAATATTTTATTGCTTGATTAAAATATAGAAAAATCCTTCGGTCATTCCCTATAACTAACACGGAGACTAAATTAAATCTGTTTTCAAAATTAGAAGAAATAAGTAGAAATTGTAGTGCTACAGCCCCCTTAATACGCATTTCAGATTTACTGTACTAGCTCGTATCTGGAAATTTTTCCGTTCGATTTATACCGATATGCGATTTACTATTTATACACTACTTTTAGTGCAGTGATAACATTACGCGTGGATATTGTCCAAAATACATTTTATTTACCATCTAAGTGTAAACACTTTGTGCCTACATATAATGATGTACATTCAGTGATTTTTCATGTTTCCAGTATACGTACGCCGTATCATACTCATCACAGTCGCAATGTTAAAGGATAATACATTGATAAACATAATAATATAATGCCATCTCGACGTTGGAAAAAAAAATAATAAGAATAACATTAATGCAATGTCAATAATCATCATATTACGAATTAAATAATATAATGTTTCATATGATATATAGAGTGGATTAAGAGGGTTAAAAAAATAATAATAATTGGTCATTTTAAAAAATGCTATCAATATCGTTTTATTTTTAATTTATTGTATTTAATTAACTATTTTACAATTAATTAACCCTATAAATATTATTAAATATCATCATGAAAAAAATAAATACTAAAAAAATAAAACATAAACGATTTAATTATTAATAAAGACCGGATTATACATACAATGCTTGTTCATATTTTTATAAGCAATTACATGCAGTAAATGGATTTACATCATTCCTACTTAAATAAATAATATTACAAATTTTCGTTTTGCATATTTTTGCATATTTTGAGTACAAGTGCATATTTTCCCTAAAAACGCATGTATATTCATATTACGTATATTATATTTAAATGTTTAATTTAGTTTTATAATTTTATAATATGCATGCAATTATTGTCTATAAATTTGGTTAACAACACAAAAATTGAAAATATTTTTAAAAATATAATGGCTATTACATTTCTGTTTTCTGTAGATCATTATTACTTATTAGTTGGTAGGGAGGTAGGTACCTAAATCATTGCATATTGATATTCATATCGAATATATTTATCTAATCTATTTCGTCTAAATTATACTACAAAACTGGGACTAACGACTGTAGTTCAAAGTGAACCTATACATTCGGCAATAGTCAACGTATTATAAAAACGTGTTCATTTGATATATAGCATTTTTTGTGTTGGTTACTTTACAATACTTAAGTGTCCAAGTTCAAAATTACCATCACTTAGAAAATGGATTGACATGTTATTGCTACTTATTGTTTTTCCAAATTGTCTATTTTTTCATCACAATCATAAAATATATTATATATAATATAATAGTGTAGTTTATCTTTTTCCATTATTAATGTTTAATTTTATAATTTTACAATAAATAAATACCTACCTACCTAGCTGTAATAATCAAAAATTATTTTGCATATTTTCTGCTTTATTATGTGCACATTTAAAACTTTTTGAGCGCATATCTTAAAATTCTGGTCTTTATTTATTAGTAATAATTACTTTAAACAGATATAACAGTATAATTTACTAATTTGAAACCTTGTGATATATTTTTAATTTTATGCTATACAAATTATTTGTAAACTTAGTTGATTTTGACGAATTTTGTCAAATTTTGACTTATAAAAAATTCATATATTTAATATTTTTAAATAGCTTGTTAATAAACTTATGGAGAACCTTATTGATACAAACTTATTGACAAAGCAAATCATCTTTATTGACATTTATGAAAAAAAATAAGCTATATACAAAATTTCTATGAATAGCGAGCTTAAAAAGAATCAAAACATTTTGAAAATTAAATCATGCTATAAAAATAAAATAAAAGTATTTAAAGATAATTTCAAGTACCTATCAACGGCTACAACTACTATGCGTAAAAATTCCCGTTTTTCTTTATTTTTTCTCCAGTTATTTTAAAAATAATGAATATTTTAAAAGTATCCAAAGTACATAAGTTAATCAAATTTTTTATCAGTAATCTTAAAACAAAAAATGTAACGACAAACAGAAAAAAACATTCATCATTGTAAAATCAATACATTAATCAAACATTAAATTAAAATTTTTTAAATAATTTCAGATGTTATATTCAACCATGATTGTTGTTAAAATATTGAATTTGTTTATAACATCTATATTAGACAATAAAAATTAAATAATTTAATAAATAAATGCTTAGAATTAACAATAAAAATTATTAACTTTTAAAAATTACAATATAATTCTCTCAAACAAATTCCGCGAGAGTCTGACGTTTTGATGCTTCAAAATATAAAATATATTTATCATAAATAAATTATTCTAAATATTATTCAGTGTAACTTTTTTTTCGCATTAGTACCAAAATAAAGATAATAATATAAATAAAAACTTGCAAACGAGTGGTCGGGAAATTCAGGCTTTATTTTTCCATGTGCGATTTTGATCGCTATCTATTCCAGTCCCAGGAGTTACGAAATCATTTATTTTATCGATTTAGGGTCTTGAACTGATAGTATCTACATTTATCATTATAGACAGTATGAAAAACGGACAAAATGGTATACTATAAATAAACGGTCAAAGTCGATTAATTCTTCGTATATAGTATGTTATATTGACGATTTGGTCTGGAAAGATGTGAAATGTTTAAATTGCTAATAAATGTATTTTCGTTAAATAAAGAATAACGGATCCTAAGTCTATGATAATATAATTTGTCATGCATATAACGTTGATTTAAGTCGCATAACCTGTGAGAGTTAGATGAGTGGACAGTATATATTTTATAAAAACTGTGGTTATGTTTCCGAAAATAATAGTTTAAAAACTTATTTTGTGTGTGTGTGTGTGTGTGTATTTTTGATGGAAAAAAATGTGTGAAAGTAGGTATCGCTGTACTGTAGATTAGGTCACTATTATGAGTACCTATGTTAAAATTTGAATTCAATGAAATATCATAATTGTACACGAAAAACGATCCTGAGCGGAAACGGTCTGTCAGCCTATATTACCAAATACATTATTATAATATTTATATATTATATATATTAAACTCATTTGTTTTACTGAATTTAGTATTACGTGTGTTGATATATTTTTTCCGAAAATATCACATTTATTATATTATTAATATTTAATGAATATAGGTAATAGTATATATTTATTATCATAACATCAACTTATACAGAGTGATTCTTTTATTATTATACACTTATTATTTCGTCAAGTATTGACATTTTTTTATTTTTTTATTTCAAAATATTTTGTATTATGCTTTTCTCAAACTTGATGAAATTTTTATTTTTTTCACACCCTTTTATTTAATAGTGAAATCACTATCAACTTTTGATTTTAAAATGGTAACTCATATTTAAAATGTCATAAAATAATAGGACTATTTTTTTATGAATTTTAACGTTAAAATCATTATTTTTCATTTAACTGTTAATGAAGTTTTTATTATGTGTTCATCCTACAGGTTATTTACTGCTATGAGGCGTTTATATAATTACAGTCTACAGGTACTGAGTTCATCACTACGTCCGACACTCCGACGTCGATAGTCGATAACGAGTTTATTACATTTACATATGAAAATATGTACCTTTTATTATCTATTATCCTGCCGCCACGTGGCTATTGGTCTTCAGAAACAAGAAGTATATTATAAAAACCAAAAACCGCCCAACTTTGAAAAGCTATATCGCCTATATCTCGCTAAAAAATAATAATTTGAACGTTAATGAAATTCATAAAAAAAAAATATTAATTTAGTAAACTTTAAACGTAGGTTGCCATTTAAAAATCAAAATTGAATGGTGGTAAGAATAAAATAGAATAAAATCCATAGTAACAATATGATATACCTACCAAAGTAAAAATTTTAAATTCTATCGAATGATGTTTTCAAATTATAACAAAGTAATAATTAACATCGTTAACGAGTAATTTTGTCCAAATTTAAATTTAAAATGTATATTAAAAATAATTGTCATTCAATATTTTTTAGATTTTATGATTTCAGTATAAACTACTTCTGATGAATCTTGTATTTAATTTTTAAAACTTATATTATATAAAATGAAAGTTTTTGTGAATTTGAATTTTTAACTACAAAATAGTTTTGTTAATATAAAATACTAACAACTAACGAATTTGGCCAAAATTCTATCTTCAAATGCTTTAAAAAAAAATAATTTGGCTTTCGAGTAGAATTAATTTTTTAACACTAGTTGAAAAATTTATAGAGAACTTTGTATTTATTTATTTGGTATTTAATTGAAAAAATAATAACTTATGAGGAACTTTATATTAAATTTTCAAGTATTCCTACCAATAAATAATTTTTAATCTGAAAAAATAATTTTCATGCCTATAAATAGCTCATAAATAGTCAAAATAATTTGTAAGTTTTATTGTAAGTAATTTTCGTAAGTTACACGAAAAAAACGAAATCGATTTGTTGAAAAATTGGATTTACGTAAAAATGCTCGTTTTTTCTTATTTTTTTTTTTTTATTTTCCGGATTATAAAATTTAGTATTAGGAAATTGTATACTTTCGACCTCTCAAAGTACCGAATAATTACAATTTTCTACCAGAAACCACCCCCTTTTTAATTACCCACAAAATTAGGTAATGGCAGAGAGAATAAAACTATATTATAATTGTTGTAATACAATTAATATATTATTTTAAATCTAAAATTGTTTTTCCGATATAAATTATTTCTCTCAAATTTAATACTACAACGCTGTCCTGTGTTGATATAAAAAAACGAGACAGTATCCCCTGCAAATACCGTCGTTTTTTTCCACAGTCTACATCTCGTTTGTTTTTTTTTTTTACTTAAACTACGCATATTATTATTACTTGTAAATATGTAATTTAGAACAAAATGGTCTTTAAAAACGCTTACAAATTGTACAAGACACTGAATGCACTGTGAACAAAATTGTATTCGAAAATAATGTTGACGACAAATTGATTATTTATATATTAGGCATGTTTCAAATTATTTTCGAATCGAAGTAAATTTCTCACGATCTATACTACGCGTAATAGAAAAAAAAACAAATTTCATGGAAATCTGCAGGCCACCAAGGCACCAACACGATAATATACGAAGGTCACTACGCTTACTGACTACAAGGTTAATATTTACAATAGATGCATATTCTGAGAAAAGTTTTTTAAGGCATCACGCGTTTAATTTTTAATCGAAACCAACGATAATTCTAATAAGTGCATAAAATGGCGATCTATCACCACAGGAAACTCCTCAAGTATTACAATAAAAAAAAATGTCGAGAATTTTAAAATATACCAAGTCTTAAAGTATATTTAATCATAAAAAAAATAAAATCAGAATTATTTGAATAAATGTATTGATAAACGGCAAATCATTCCCTGCAGTATAATGTATTATGATATATAATTATCTACAAGGAAATACTCAAATACCAATTTACAACAACGTTTTGATTACAATTCATCATATAGGTAGTTAAATCCGATATTATTGTGAATACTATGCGATACTTTTTCCATCCATAGAGGTATTATAGGCATTTTATACACATTTTAACATTTACAATAATAATATTACGAAAATATCACAAATTGTACAGTCGATATAATACACCTACGCCCGGCGGTGTCAATACTAAAATTTATTATACTATTATTATTTATTATGTATTATTACACCGCACGTAATATTATATTAGCGAGCGATTAAAGAAATCGTTTTTGGAATTAAATCGAATTCGATCAGTTATCGTGATTGTGCCCCTATACCGCAAGTCCGCAACCACGCGCGCACCACTGTTGTACCGTACCATTTAAAACTGATGTATGTATATTTTTTTTATTATTCATACTCGTCGAACGGTTATAATTTTGTACAGCGGACAGGGCGAGGTATATTATTATTTAGCTCGTGTCACTTTGGAGTTTGGATGTGATCATTTATCAGGTGGGAAAACGTCATTATAATTATACAATGGCATGTGCGCATATCAGTCAAGCTTTTAGAATTTAGCAATCACTGTCATTTCGTACCACGGTAATCAATGCATATTCCCAATACATATACATATTTATACATATTATTTTATGTAGTATGTATTATCGATTAATATTTTAGTAGTAGAGTACAATTATATTATTGCGCTAAGCTTCGCAAATCGACTAGTATATATAAATTGTTGTACTATAATATATACATTTATGAATATACAATAATATAATAACTCTACGCATTTTATAAATATCGATAATAACATATATAAATATATTATATGTATAATAAGAACATGTTGTTTCAGTGATGGTCGGCGATCGTTTTATTTTCAGAGATGAGCAAAACAGATACCAAAATGGGTTGAAGATAAAAAAAAAATTGAAAAAAGATTTCGAGTTACATTAAAAAAAGATCAAGTGGAGTAGCTAAACCGACAAAAAAAAAAAAGTGTATTCAAATTTATATTGTGATTCGTGAAGGATAATTAGTATAATAATATTATTCATTTACTTTTGTTGTTGTCATCATCGTCGTCGTCGATTTAATTATAGTAAAAATATTTATGGTATACAATTTAATAAAATTTAAATGTAAAATATGTGCATGCTGCCATGGTTAAAATACAATATCTAATAGCAATACTTTATATAGTACGTCATAATATTATTATTATTGTATAGTCACCAATAACAGTGTGGATGTTGGAGTAGTACAATATTGAGATAGGACTCTGACCATATTAATAATAACAATTATTAATTTACATTTTTCTGCTATTGTGTTTTTTAAACATTTGATTGTTCATAATATACATAATTTGAAAGAAATACGCAGAACAGATTATTGCTCATAATAATATTACATTAATTCATTACGGTTATTTCGTTTGCTTTGGTTCAAGTAGTTTTTTTGATCCTTATATATATATATATATATATTTGACGGCCATAATGCGGATGAATAATCATTCAGGCGCAGGAAAATAATTCCTTTTTTTCGTTTTGTTTAAAATTAATAGTAAAAAAAAAAAAAAAAAAACGAATTACGAATCGCAAAAGAGAGTTGTGTGTGTGGAACCGTGGGGCCGCGGTACGTATTTAAAATCCGTTAATCTCTGCTCATATATTTATATCGACACTGTAACGTCGGCGAGGGTAGAGAAGGAGTTGGATATATAGCGACCCAGAAAAACAAACGAAACAAAATTACAATAAGGGGGTGATCGATAATAACACACCGCGAAAGACATGTTATAGAAGACGACGAAAAATGTATGTCATTATGGAGACGCGCGCATATTATTATGATGTAAGGGCACGTACATTACCCAGGGCGCCACGGGATGATAATAATGTTATTTTGTACTTATATAGGTACGCGTGTTTCAATAAACCGGCTGCGTTATAAAGCGAGGATAACGTATATATTATTATGATATAATAATATAATATCGTATATTATTACGATACAGAAAACGCGTATAGACGTCTGCTCGCGTTGTTATGTCGGCGCAGACGATACGTTGTTCGCGTACATCCTCGAACGAGAAAAAACACACACACAATTTTTTTTGTATAGAAAATATTAATCAAAAACAAAAAAATTGTATATTTTTCAAAACATAATGTTATAACATTATAATAATATGTTACTCGGCGCAAACGTCGTCGTCGTGTCAAAGAATTCTGCGGTGTGCCGTATCGGTTCGGCTGCTTACGGGTGAAAAAAATCGACCGACAGCCATTCGATGGTATTTTGAAACAACAATAATATCATAGTATAATAATCATGTGCGCGCGTTTTTATCAAAACCGTATCGCATTTCAACGCGTATACAAAAATAATTATTAAAAACTATGCGATTTTATACGTTTTTTCGCGGTCGATAAAAACGAAATATTATAATATTATATTTATATATTATTATTATATCGCGCACGTCTCGAATGTCATATTATATTATTATTATGCAGTAGGAGTTCGCACTGCTTACGAAAGACTATAATATTCCTGTGCGTTTTAAACGGCTTTTTTTTTCATGTCTTAACCGACTTTGTGTTTATACATCGTACCGCGAAACGCTCATTTGTCTAAACCGTCAAACACCGACCCGCTCGGTACACCCACCTACGGAATAACCGTGTCGCTATAATAATAATATCCGTATAGGGTTCTTTATGATATACGCAGTGCATTAACGTTCAGCGCAATACTACTCGTTCGAATAATATATAATATACGACGTGACCGAGTTATAGCGACGGACGCGAAAACACGTTTACACGTGGCAGTTTTAATAACGATTTGTGCACACGTTTAATTTAAAAATTATGTTTACTTTATTTTTTTATTATTATTATTATTATTATTTAATTTTAGACACTATATACGTACTATACGGGGTGATTCACCTGTCACACTGTCACACTCGTCCGATTTTTTTATCCGATAACGCAGTTACTCAAAAACTGATTCTTGGAATCTTTCGATAAACGTCTTGAAGATTGTATTTTAAAATTCCAATGAGAACCCCATTATCTATTTGAAAATAATTTAGCGGACAATTTTTCTGAAAATTTTAACGTACCTATCAAACGTGTGGTTATCGAGCTATTTAATCTTGCATATTATACATATAGAAAAAGTCTGAGTTAGTGGATCACCTATGTGATTTGTAAATATTAGTAGGTAATTAATATTAATCGATTAAGGATTATTGGTATATTATATACTTTTTAAAAATTGTCATAGAATAATACATAGGCACTAAGCTCATCTAATACACATTTATTTTATACTTTTGTTATAGGATACATTATAGGATATATAGGACTATTATATAGGCACTTTTTATAAACCGAATTGTAATAACTGAAAATCTAATAGTTCGTATTATGATTAAAATATGTCGGAATATTTAAAAACAATTATCAGATAAATAATTTACAGTATAAACGGAGGAGTGTCGTTTAAAAAACAGAAGTTTATTTATCCACGGGGCACTCCTTAAATCCTTAAGCAATTAAAAAAAAAGTCAAGTACGATTGTACTAGTATTTTAGTATATTAAGATTTATTAAAAATTCGAAAAAATCACCATTTGAATAAATTTATTATTTAAGGAAAAATTGACACGCTTTGGGAGCGTACTCCACTTTTCTGTACATAATATAAATGTATAACAATAACCTTACATTATCGTACATTTATTATTGTAATTTAAGCGTATATTATATAGGTACCTACTTGTTTTCCATTAAAAGATTACATGCTTATGGTTTGTATTGGATAAAACAAAAACGATATTCTTTTATTAACTTTTATATCAAATAACTTTTGTATATAAATCATAAATAATATACGCTACACATAATATTCATAATATAGTTTCGCTACTTTTTTTTTTTTATCTTAATGTTTTTCCACACCAAAATAATGAATGTTTTTCAACAACAACAAAAATAAACCCCATTAAGCTATTATTTGATATATTATTTTATTATTGTTATTATATTCACGACATAATATTACTTAAATTTAAATTATTTTCGCACAAACAATATTATTATATACAACTGTACCGAATCTGCGATAAAATATCGTGATATTTTAAAACATATATTATTATAATTATTATACCTACAATGGGTTTTGAATTTTTAAACTTTAAAATTATGGAAACATATTTGCTGTGTGTAAGTGATAAAATATTAAATTAATTATTTTCAATGTAAACTATTATTTTATGTTACGTACACGAACGCACAGTTTGAAATCATATTCTGTATAATAATAACGAGACACGAATACACGAAAAATTTTCTAGGCGTTTGATTTGACGTAGTATGATCAGTTGCAGACATCGTCTGCGTGTGTGGTGCGTCTACACACATGTTTTATACTGTAAAAATCTAAATTTTAAACCCAATTTTTGGTTTTTGCATAGATTAATCGAATTTATTTAATATTATTGTGGTCACAATAATTATACACACTACCTATTAATTCTAGTCGGTTGGATTTTGTTTAATATTACGAGATTGCGACTTTTGCAGAACAACAGAATATATAACAATATAATATATTCACGATTGCACGGAAACAATAATCAGTGTGCTTGTAAATATTTCTGCACGTTGGTTTAAACAATAAATAGTTACAAAATTGTAATTTTTGTGTCTTATCGCTTGATCGTTGTACGGTTCAAACTTAATATGTTTTAATTATTTTGAAACGAATTCGGCTACAGAACAAACACATTCAATATAATAATATGGTGTGAAGTGTAAATTAAACGAAAACCTACGAAACATAATATTAAACTTTATAGTTGTATTCATGTTTTGATAACATAAAGGTATACTTTTATATGCTGCCCAAGTTTCGAAATAAGATGCGTCGAGCCGCGATCGCGTTAGACATTATACCTATCTACGCATTTAACGTGCGCGTAGGTACCTAAATGTTAAAACGAGAAATCGATAACACTCGTTTTATTCGTCCACTCAACATTATAGTGTTTGTGACTATTCGGTATAAATTCCGAGGTCGTGAAATCGGTTCAACGCAAAACGAATGAATCCACAAAATCGTGCTTACAACAATATTTTATGTATATGGCAAGGCAGAGTGGTCTATTTTTTCGTAAATTTCTTTTTTTTTACAAACGTGGTATATTTATTATTTTCGCCAGTTGCCGCGTCGTCATTTTCGTTGAACTCTGTTGCATGACTTCGTCCATTGATCGATGACCGTTGTTATTATAACTCAATATAATACTATTGAGTATGACAACATACGTATATATTTTATTTTTTTTTATTAGCAATCATATTTTAAATGAAAGATATGTTCACGTCGAAGTTACTGTCGCGACGAACAAAAGAAAGATTATACATAACCTATTTGCGGCCAATAGCGACGTATGCATGCGAGACGTGGGCAAGCACAAAGGGTGATGAGGCAAAGCTAGTCATCTTTGAAAGAAAAATATTAAGGATAATCTATGGTCCAGTGTTTAATGTAAACCTAGGAGTTTTCGAAAGAAGGAAAAATGAAGATTTACAAAAACTCTATAATAAACCGAACATCTGCAAATTTCTTAGTAGCAAAAGACTAGAATGGGCTGGTCATGTGTGGCGTGCAGAAGGATGTCTTATAAGAAAAGTGCTCGATGGAATGCTGAACGGAAAAAGACCCATAGGGAGACCACGGCAAAGATGGTTCGATACAGTCAAGAAAGATTTGACACGAGTGGACCCTACTATTATAACATCAATTTGGCAGTGGATAGAATGCATTGGAGAGGTATTGTAGAAGCGGCATTAGACCTAAATGGTCTGTTTTAAGCCTATGAAGAAGAAGAAGAAATCATATTTTAAAAGGACGAAAAAAATAAACATGTGTATTAAAATAAACATTTTGGTTTTTCGGTCTATCTATCGAACTATGCTTTAAACTTAAAAGCATCAATGCAAACAAATAACTGATAAAAAAAAACTATCAAAAAATTAATTTGAATGTTTTTTATTAGAAAATGCGTAAAAAGTATATTAAAATAACAATATTTGAAGCCTATGTGGTACATAATATGTACACTTATATTGCACTCTTGCGTAAATAGCAAATATAATGCTTGCAGCTTGCCTAAACTATATTACTTATGCTACACCTAAAGATATAATAGTGACTATAATATTATATGTGTCTATATAAAGCGTGCAAAAAAAAACAGGAATTGTTCAATTAATTTTTTTTCGATCTGATCCACTCGACATTTACGTTTAGTAGAACCATCTTGTCTTGTTAACCTTAATAATATTAGAGTGAAATTTACTTATAATTTAATTCGTATTAGATTCTGAACGAAGTAATGAATGTATTGCTTTTACTATGATGTGTGTTTTTTTTTTTTTTTTTTTGTGTCTGACTCCAACATTTGGAGCATTAAAATTTTCTAATAGTTTTCAAAAAAATCGAGAAAAACAAAAAAAAAATGACAGATTTTACGGAAAAACCACTTTTCGACAAAATCGATTTTTTGATTTTGCTGTAACTCAAAAACCAATTATTGTAAATACTTGAAATTTTCACCAAATGTTTATATTATGGTTATCTCTTTACAGTTAATTTTTCAAAATATTTTGACCATTTTTAAGCTACTAATAGACAATTGAAATTTTCGACTTTTCTAAGTTTTTTTTTCTTCAAATGCCGATAAAAATTTTTTGGGTGGCCAGAAAATCTTGAAAATTTAATACAAGGTTTCTTATAAGTTGTTCTTAAAGTGATAAAAAAAAATCCGAAATCGTTAGTCACAATTTTTTTTTATAAGTGTTTAAAGTTCGAATTTATACGAAATATGTCAAAATTTAAATTAAATTCCATACGCTCATATAATGCGTATTGGCCATAGTAACCATAGTAACATAATATAAAAACTATACTATTTGTTTCAAAATAGAATATTTGACAATATTTAAATATAATATATCCTAAACTGACAAATCATCTTCGTTCAGAATCGTTTTTCGTATACAATGATACCTATCATTGCATTCAAATTTAACCTTCCATAGTCTGAGGTCCACCCCACCCCCTAATATACAGCAGAGCGATACCCACTTACCCGCTTTTTTTACTTTAGATTTATTACGATATTTCAATTTTTCTCCGATGTACAATTATTTTAAATTTTAATATCTATTATTATACATCAGTATACCTACTCATAAATTGCAATATAATTAAAGTACTATACAAATTATAAATAATGTTCTTTCCTTAAAATGTGTTAGTAGATCAATATTATCTCTAGGAATAAAGCTTGCAATAGATTGGTTAATCGGTAAATTCATTATATAATGTGCGTGGGCCAGAGGATAATAGTAAAATGTGCTGAAATATGCTATTAATTTTAATTATTACATCATATATTTTAACTAAGTATTTACATAAATATTCATTGACGTGTTTAGGAGGACAGAGAGGGATGGGCGTGTGCCTGAGTTACGTTTTCTTTTCCTATTTTAGTGCTATATTTTAAGTTTATGTTATTACTTATTATATATTATATCGAGTTTATTCCGTAAAACTGTGATTTTCACTATGGGTGACAGCAAACGCATGCGCCCTCGTGCATGATGGAAGTGCGTCAAAACGACTTCGTATTATATAATTGATATTAATAGTAAATTGATAATTTGTATTAAATACATTTAAAACAATTTAAATAAAATCCTTAGAATAAAAAAAATGTGCTGTCTAAAAATAATAACTTAATACCATGAAGCAATATCACGCATGTACGATTTACAGACCTAAGTATGAATTACCTATAAGTATTTAAAGTTTAGGTGAGTGGAATAGCAGACCAACATTTTTCGGAGTATCCCTGCCTCACTCTAGTCCGCTTACATCGGTGACATTGAATTGAGTCCACCTTATTATCTTAATATCTTTGAATTGAGTCTCTATAGATAAAATGTCATAACTACCTACTTTATAAAATTCACTCAAAATTAAATATTTTTTTCATTCGAGACACCCAAATATTTTTATTCTTGTGGACACTCTTCTGGAAATACATTATGATACTTATATAAAATTAAGAAGCAAAGCAAAATGACTATGTAAAAAAAACATAAGAAAAAGAAAAATTTTTACAGGAGTAGACAAACAAATATATATGAATAATATATAAAATAAGCAAACTTGGAGATTTGACTTTTTAAAATCTGGTATCATTTAACTTTTTACCAACCACTATTCAATTATTAACATTATTATATTACACATAATTGTTATTAATTATTATTATTTAAAAACATTATTATATCACACATAATTATTACTATTTCAAAAATATTATTATTATTATTAAAAACAATGTTTGCTATCAATATAATATATCAATAATAGGCTGAAGGGACTCAACTCAACCAACCTAATAATATTGATCAGACTCAACTCCGATAACTCAAAAGTATTTGTGGAACTCAATTCAATATTTGGGACTCAATTCAATGTCAGCCACTTACCTATACTTTAAAAACTAGTCGTCCGAGTTTCGATATGTATGTATCGAAATATTCTGAAAAATATTTTGCTTCAGAATATGAAATTAAAAACGTACATTGTAATTCATAAAAAATTATAAAAAATATAATTGTTTTATTTCGACTTTGTTTTTAAAAACATTAATAGATTTTGAAATAGTAGGTAAGTGCTGTTTGAATGTCCGATAAAATAACCATCCTGTATATATGTGTAATTATATACACAATAATCTATACTTTGCAACTAGAATGTATTATGTATATTATAATATTATTATTATATTATTATGTTTTATATTATGACATGATATCATCGCGTAGTATACTAATTTATTTATTCTGCGAAGTCACATCATCAAGTGTTTAGGCGTAACCAACGTCAGCTGTAGCTAGACTATATAGCAATTTTTAATTTATTTTTTTTCTATGGATTTTGATAAAACTAATTGAAGTCAAAAAATTATGAACATTAAAATTTTAAATAATCTTCATAAATTGTACTTCAAATAATTTAAAAAAATCGAAAATACATAGATTCAATTTATTTTTTCCACAAAACGTTGTTCAACCTATACCAATAATAATAAATAGAAAAAAAAATTTTACTAATATTAATATGCATAAATATAATTTATATACATACTCGTTCTAATATATTATTCTTCGAAATATTAGTATATCATTTTTCGTATGCAATGATTTCGAAATCATTCGATTTAATTTTAACATATCTATTACAGTGACATTAATGAAGATTTAGGTCGTAAGTACACTCGACGCTTTTATAACTATTAACTATAACACAATGGAGTGACTTCCTCAATTTCTTCAAAATTTCAAGATTAAAAGTCCTCAAAGTCACAATTTACCACCCCCCCCCCCGGTCATATACTTATCAATCAACCCCCCAAAAAAATAAAATTTATTGTCATCGCTGCTAAGAGTTTTTAATTATGCTTCAGATCTTAGGTATAAGGGATATTTTTAAATGTTAATATTTTTTAAATCGATTGGTTTCATTTATATCGTACCTATAGTTCTCAGATTCGTAAATTGATTAGGCAAATTTTATCTAAACGTACGTTTCCATTTTATTCCATTGTTGACGTCGTCGTCGTCGTTGTCGCCGTTCAATACAGTCAACACAATATGATCTTTAGCTATGAACGTTATGCTTTGCTTTATATATATATATATATATATATATATATATATATATGTATGTAATAATTTTAACAATAATATTTTCCAGGATTGTAGAATAAGAAAAAGTCTAAAACATAATGTACGAACATAATAAAATCTGATCTGTTAGTCCGGACGATTTCCTTTCTCAGAATTCACACTCACATTTTCGCAGTTAAGATAAATAATACGTAAAAATATAATGTCATTTCGAGGATCGTTTAAGAGATGAAAATACGTGGACGTATATTACATACAAATGAGTGAAATTTAGAGGATATGATTTTTTTTTTAGATTCTGAACGGAGTGATGAATGTATTGATTTTACAATGATGTGTGTTTTTTTTTTTTTGTTTTTTTGTTTTTGTGTCTGTGTACAGCATAACTAGTCGAAATAATGCTTCAATTTCAAACTTTGGGGGTGGTTTCCGATGGCAAATTGGATATCCTTGGTGCATTATAGAGGTGAAAAGTAAACAATTAAATTTTTTATTTTGCTGTAACTCAAAAACTAATCGATGTAAACACTTGAAATTTTCACAAAATGTTAACATTAGCGTTTTCCATACACAGTTAAATTTTCAAAGAATTTTGACTTTTTTTGAACTATTTATAGACAATTGAAATTTTTAATTTTTTTTAGTATTTTTTTTTAAAATAACGATACAATTTTTTTGGCCGGCCAGAAAATCTTGAAAATTTAATACAAGGTTTCTTATAAGTTGTTCTTAAAGTGATAAAAAAAATCCGAAATCGTTAGTCACAATTTTTTTTTATAAGTACTTAAAGTTCGAATTTATACGAAATATGTCAAAATTGCGAAAATTGGCAAGTAATTTTGTGGTTAAAAAATCGTAAAATTTTTTTCTTTTATAACTAAGTTTTGAAAATTTGGTACAAGGTTCTCCATACATTTTTCTTCAAATATCTGTAAAAAAAACTCTACCGGATTCAGACAAAAAAATTGTATGAGTGTTTGAAATTTAAATTTTTACAAAACCGCGTTAAATAACGATTTAGCCTCAAACGATTTTTGATATTTGTTGTTATTCAAAAAGTATAAGTCGTAAATACTTGAAAATTTTACCAGTTATTAAGATTGCCATTTTCTTTACGTGATTTGATTTTCAAAATATTTTGACTTTTTTTGAGCTAATTATAGGCATTTGAAATAACCAATTTTTTTTTTTATAAATGTTGATAAAAAAAATTTAGCTGGGACAAATTACTTGAAAATTTAATTGAAGGGTCCACATAACTTGTTCTAACTCTCATTCGAAAATTATAAAACTACATAGGCACAATTTTTTTTTATTAGCATTTGAAGTTCAAATATTGACAAAAATTCGTCAAAATCATGAATATTTTTCACTATTTGGTAGTTAAAAATTTATAAATATTTTACTATCAAAAGCTAAGAATTGAAAATTTAATACTATGCTGTCCATAAGTTAAGCTTAGAATAATTATAAAAAAGTTTGAGGATTATTCAATTTATAAAATTTTACGAGTCTTTAAAGTTTTAATTTTAATTTGAAATCAAAAATACACGTGTAAAATAACGTTTTACTAATAAATAATTTTCGATTTTTGTTATTTTTAAAAAATTACTAAACCTAAGATCTTGAAACTTTTACTTAAATGTTTGAATTAGTTTCAAAATAGAATGTATGCCAATATTTAAATATAATATATCCTAGACTGACAAATCATCTCCGTTCAGAATCGTTTTTCGTATACAATGATACCTATCATTGCATTCAAATTTAACCTACCATAGTCCGAGGTCCACCCCACCCCCTAATGTACAGCAGACCGATACTCACTTACCCGCTTTTTTTTCAAATAATTGTCTGATATTTTATATTTTATCATCGTACTATAATACAACCGTGGAATGACTGGAATGTGTTTGCTCGTGTTTTGCTCATCAATTTGTATACACAGAATACAATACAGAATACGTATCCAAATAGAAATTTTTGTAGGTATGCTTCATAGGACGATCGGCAAACTTTTTCGTAAATCGTATTACACCTATATTCCGAATAATAATACATCTCATCCGGCCTTCGGCAGTAGAGTATTTCAACTATTTGTATATAAATATGCATCACCAATTCAAAATGTTATCGGGTAAACGATACATATACGTCAGTACTCGGCTGTGCACTTTTTTTTATACTTCATATTATATCGTCGAAAAAATACTTATCGTTCTCGTTGTATAACACATGCAGGTTGTGTCAAGATTAAAATTAAAAATAATATATAATATTATTAATTATTATACATACATAATATAGACACTAGGCAAATTCATTTCGTTCATGGTATATAAGCTAACTAAAGTGGAACTATTATTCATAAACAAAGATGATACATTACGAATATTACGATAATGTTTTTTGACCAATGATATGTCGACATTTTCAGAAAAAAATAATTTAAAAATAATTTGCGATAAAAAGAGAGGTTTTCGTTTGAAAAGTCAAAATTGGTTTTTCCGTAGGATCTTTATAAGTAGTACAAAAAGTATTGAAAATTTGAAAATATTATGGTTTTCGAATAAATTTAAAAATTCCAAAAGTCAGATTTTGAATAATTTTGTTATTCTAAAGAAGAAAAGGCGGTGAACATTATTGGTAAATTGCCTTGTATATATTTTTTCAAATAAATGAGTAATGGGAATGGTTAATTTTATTATTCGTTTAATCATTTGACGACTATTTAAGTATTCGTTTATTTATACTCGTCAAATACATGATTCGTGGGAACCCAACTTTAAAAAGGTCAATTTTCCACGTGTTTATTTATTTATTGTTATACATATTATAAATTTATAATATGTTTATTTTGTAACAATCAATTGATATTGCTTTTTATAAATTTCTGTTTTTATTGTTTATACCTACATAAATAATTATTTTCTAATTTATGCCTGACAAGTAGGTAACAATTATTTATTTTATACTCAATATATTTTACAAAACCGTTGTTTTATAAGTATTGATTTTAACGTAGGAAAATTATTATTACTATTATAAAATATTACGATAATGAGTAATCTCATCAAATCTCGCGGTGTTTGACACTCTTGAGAGATCTAAATCCTCATATTTTAATATATTGTATTTATTTATGGGATTGATGTGCTAAAGCACGTTCGGAACGGAAAATGTTGATTGATTGTACTATACTACACTGTATGTATATATTAGTGGCAGTTAGTGTTCGGAAAAATTATGTATATAAATAGCTAGGTAGTAGAATTAAAAAATAAAAGAACATTTTTAATTGCTACTTGAAATGACCCGCGTGGGAAGAATTTCAACGTGCCGTCTTTATAATATTATAATGCCTTTATATCTTTCTAGAACACGAAGATATGGATTTTCATTTAAATTTTAATTCGATTGAACTTAATTGAGTTTAACGATAAATCGTTATACTGTGCATTGATTTAATGCTGTACAAACAGTACTAACCTACAAATCGTGAAAAAAAATAATACGTAATTACTTAAAGAATATGTATTTAATAAAAAATTATTTAAATAGCATGATATTTAAAATACGAAATAATTGTGATTTCAAAATATTCAAAATAAATTATTCCTAATAATTTTTTTTATGTTTTAGAAATAAATAATATGCAAATCTGTAGCACTTACATACTGCTTAATTGTTAATAAATATTGGTTTAAATATTTATAAATATTTATAAAAATACACGAATAAATTATACTCTATACAATGTATACTTCTAATGAGATTAAAAGAAATATTTTTATTTATTTAGATATTAATGATCACAATAATATTTATTAATATAACACCTTGTGACGTTTTAGTAGTTAAATGAGTTTTGAATTCATTTTTAATACGATTGTGGTACCTTACCTTTTAAATACTTACTATTTTTTTTTTTTTTTTATTAGCACCTCTACTAAATATACTGTTTATTTACTATCATTAAAAAATTGACTAAAAAGGTTACCTATTTCATTCTTATCGATGTACATTTCAAATATATTATTTTATAATATAGAATATTAATATTATATAGATAAACCTAATAATATATAGTATGATTTTCTAGACTCATTACTCAACGTGACTCTTTTATCCAAATTTTGATTTTTAGAATATGTATCTTATTTTATTAATACTTAAATTCTTTAAGACCATAATTTTAAATATATTCATGTTTTCTACAATTAAAAAAAAAACACTGAGTATTTTAGAAAAAATTAATGTAAATACCTAAATAAATTTAATTCATATAATATGTTTCAGATGTATTAAATTGTATATGCCTACCAAGAATATCAATAACGAAAAAAACGAGGCTATGACAATTTGTAAAAATTATTATATTGATATATTATAAATAAGCATTTTATAATATTTAAAAACTATTTAACTATACGTTAATAATTAGGTGTAATAGACTAAAAAACTATATCATAGATCATTTATTTTATTTTATTTGGGATTATTATCCTTGGTAAAGTTCCCGTTTATTATAACTTGATGAGGTTTATTAATAATTTTAAAACTAATTCGTTTAAATATTAATATTTAGATACACATAAACATTCTCCATACAATCTATTTTTATCAGAAAAAAGCTATTTTTATTTTAAAAAAAAAACAATAGCTGTATTACTATTAGATAGTCTTTAAAGTGTTATGATGTTATGAAATACAATTTGAGTGAATGGGTACTGTGTTGTACATTAAGTATCGAATGGGTTTGAATTTTATGATGTACGGGGGTATACGAAAAATAATTTTTACTGAAGCCAACCTGCAGTCAGCCTGTTCACTATAAGCATAGTTCAGGATAAATATATTTTCGATATCACTATTAAAATAATCTATTTTACTACCAATAGAAAACATTTTAACTATTATATTATTGAAATATTACAATATGTAGTTAATGTTACCATAATAGTAAATATACTCGCAATAAATACAATATACGTAATATATTTATGTACCATATAATATTAAATTATTATTGTTGCTAATTTTTTAGTTTTTAGGCAATACCACCTTGCCATAAAATAGTATGAATAGGTTCATACTATTAATAGGTAATATCTTTAAATTAATCAATATATTTTAAAAATGTCATTACGTATAGTAAAATCTTTAATTTACGTAATAGTTGATATGAGATGCTCACAGGAAGTGTATTTGAAATCTAAAGAAATTCTATGGTTAAATCTATGTTTATTTTTTTTATGAATAACATAAAAAAATTCATGATAAATTTTGTTGAATACTGGTTTCACAAAAAACTTCGATGTTTCCTTTGTTAATATTTTTGTATTTCCCAGTTATTTTGAAAAGTACTAAAAATATTTTACTTTTTACCTCTCAAAGTGCCAATAATTAGATTCAATTTGCTACCAGAATCCTAAAGCTTAAAATTGCATTGATAATGGACACAAAAACAAAAAATAAAATACAATCAACATATTATTTATGTAATATTACATTGCAGTTCACTCATATTCTAAGTATGTACCTAAAAATATAATCTTTATCTTATACATATTATAGTTAAAATGAAAAATTATTCCAAAAATTAGAATTTGAGAAACTACATTATTGAAGAATAAAAGCACGTGACTATGATGAGAGTATTTTTGATAAATATCCTTTTTACAACATAAAATATTATGACTGTCTAATATAAAAATATTTTAGTATTACCAATAACCATATATATTGTTAGAAATGGAATTATTCCGTTTTTCATCGTTGAGTTCCGCTGTTTCCATACATTTTTAACAGATGCGTTTCCTCCTTTTTCCTCGAACGAAAAATAATAAATTTGCAAACCAATATTTTCATAGATACTTAAAATTTTTTAACTGTAGATTAAATATTATATTGAAATTGTTTTATAATTTCTCAACTAGTTTTTTATTGACTCTTCCTGGAACAAATTCATCTGCAAAAAGAATATTTAAAATAATAAATATTTATGCGGATTATAAACGATAATCAATGTAAAATAACACTTTAAGTCTTTAAACATTATTATAGACTACCTATAATTTAGTGCTATTATTATAACTATAATAGTTGTTCATTTGACAAATAATTTTAACAAATTTGCCTAAGATTTTTAAAACAAATTAATTAGTTTGTTTTTCTTCGCTATCACAAATTGTTTTATCTAAAAGACCTATCTATCTTTTCCCAAACATTTTTAAATATTTATTTCGTATTTAAAGGTAATAATAATTCTAAATTATTCAAAGAGTGTATAGTGTAATTAAATTGTGGTAGGATGAAAATTGTACCCTTTTTTTATTTAACCAATACCCAACTATATTTATTACTGCAATTTAATACGGCTATGGCGGTTTCTTAAGTACTAAAGACATTACTTATACAATCAAATATTTTTTATAGCAAAATCAAAAATCAAAATTAAATCATTGAATCGCTTTGAGCAAACTGTATATCATCTATTTGTATACAGGTCAGATTTTCATGGAGGTTAAAATAATAACATAATTAAAGTATTACTACGTATGTGATAATAATATCCTGTTATGAATAGATTCAAGTTTCATAAAATAACACATAGCTATTCGATGCCGTTACTCGTTACGATTTTTAGTTTCAGATAATACGAACAGTGACGGTCTGCATAGAAATTTCAAGTGCTTTGTAAAATATTTTTACTGTATGATCCTATATTATATTACATTATATATTAAGCTAGGCAATATGAATTCATAATTATGAATACTTTGTGTATATATAATGTATAATCTATAATCTATATTATATACAGTATATATAATAGGTATACTATTTAATAATCGTATAGTTATTGACTTATTGTGCAAACCTTATTTGGATTAAATGCAATTACCTACGTATTATTTTTTCATTAAAATGCATAAAACCTAATCGAAATATTAAATTAATATCACTATAAATATATAAATGAACGTATATAAGTCAGTGGCGGATTTAAGGGGGACCCGAAGGCCCTCGCCCCCCCCCATTGGTATAAGTTAAATACACATATTTGTATGTATTTGTTAATTATTGAAAAAATTAAGATTTGCGTTTTGGACTATGGCCCTCCCCCAAAATTAAATCGTGGATCCGCCACTGATATATAATATATATATGTATGTTTTTTTACCGACAAATATCACCACTTAATACAATATCGTTTGTTAAATTTCCCATTTTCACGATATATATACGAATACACGGAGTCGGATTTATGTGGTAAGACCTCAGGCCTCAAAAAATATTTTTTCTTCGCCATAGACAAATTTGAATATTTTCAACTTCATTAAACAATCAAAAATAGGTAATTAAATTTATTTTTATTATAGATACACCTATTGTCAGATAACAGTTAGCGCTCAAAATTACTATTATTATCACGCTAATTTCAGTATTTATATATGTTTAAATGTGAATGTGTTTTCAATAATCTACTTTAACTAGGTACCGTGAATTTATTTTATTTTTATATCTGCTTTATATTGCTTTATAATATTCGTGAATAGTATATGTTGGAATTTATTACCAAATATAAAATATATCCAGTTTTACAATAAATGTATTATAATATATTTTACTTTGAATTTTCATTGTGTAGAGGCTCCATTTTTAATCTTTTATTCATTATTTAACTATACTTATTTGCAATCGTTTATTTTTCGTCGACAGTTACATGCGATGATGTAACTGTGTTGTTCTAAAATTGGGCTGAATTTAATATTCTTAAACAAATATTGTCGTATACGATATCACACCGGACACGGAACTTCAAGCACATAAATAAAAGTCAGCTAGTATTCTAATTGAGGGGACGGCGGGTTGTTGGTGACCGCGTGGTTTTCAGTGAAAAAAATGCGACTTATGGAGCGGCTGGTGTTATGTGTATAGTCTGTCAGCGGTCTGGTAAAAATGCACCGTGCCACCGTTGGCTGTGGTAGCCGTAGGCTCGTAGACGGGTTTTAGGTCATTTTATCCGGCTGAACATTAAAATAAATGCGAAACGCGGATACTTTGTACGGTCGGGTAAAAATGTACCCTTCAGAACGCGGACACTTTGTACTTATATATATATTATAGTGCAAACTATAAAGTGTACAATATAATAATATAAACAAATCTACATAAAGTCATGACATATTAACGATGTTATAAAGTTTTATGTAATTTCGACTATAAATGTAGACCTAAACTTGTCAAAGGCGGTTTCAACTATATTACAATATTATATTTACCATATATTATATTATTTATCGTAAAGATTTTTGTGTTATAAACTGCACTGTACCTTATAAAATATTTAATCGCGTATTAATTATCATGAAAATTAATGTTTTAATACCATCGAGCTTTATATATCATTATTAAATATTTTGATGTTATATTTATCATGACTTGATTTTTATATTATATATATTTGATAGGACGATAGATATATAATACGGTGTATGTTTATGGGTATAATGGTACAAAGTATTTGAAATTTCACCTTATTTCAACGTTGTCATGTCGTGTGTTTCGTAAAGGAGAGAAACCCTAAACGGCCTAAACTCCATGACGTTATAACGAATTGTTTACTTATGTATCAAACACGTTTTTAAAACATTTATCAGTGACAGTTATATAAATAGTTTAAGACAATAAATTAAAGTATATCAAGTTAAGATCAACATAAAATCCAGATAAATATTGAGTTAAGAAAATTTTTTTTTAGTTCTCTCTTCGTATGAAAATAATTTTTTATTAAATATAAATAGTTAAAATATTCAATTTTTCGTGATATTAAGTTGGGTGATATTTTTTTTATCACGATCCAGCGATTATCTATCAGGCACCGGCAACCCGCGGCCCTCGGAACTTTTTGCTGTGGTCCACCAAATGTATTCAATATTGTTTAAAGTTTCTATTTTATATCTTAAATTGATATAAATTGTATTTAATTATGACTTTAATATAATAATGTGCACATCTCATGACATAAGCTATGAGCAAGAACGTAATCTAATCGTATATAATGTATATATCGTAATCTATTTATATTTATATATAGATATATAAATATACATTATACATATACATTATACATATACATTATACATATACATTATACATATACATTATACATATACATTATACATATACATTATACATATACATTATACATATATAATAAATTATATTTTTGTATGCGGCCCTAAATGAAAAATTGAAAAAAATTATGGCCCGTGTATGTAAAAAGGTTGCCGACCCCTGTATATAGACTCTATATAAATACTTTCATCAAAGTCATTGATTTTGGATTTTTCAGTCATTATAATAGAATAATTTTTTTTATCAAAATAGTACTTTTATTCCGTATACTTACCACAAATATAATATTACAACACACTATAGACTACAGTATTCTGTTTATATAATAATAGTTTACAAAAAAAAAAAAAGTGGGCAAGTAGACAACTACTCTGCTATACAGTAAGTGACAATAATGTGCCTATTGGTCACTCCAATGGGCGTGTTCAATTTAGATTTAATTATATACATATATGTATACGGTATATGGTATATGTACCATGATATATGAAGAACTATTCTGAGCGGAGATGGTCTAACTTTTTAATAACCATTTTTCGAACAATTATTTTGATAATAACATTGAAACTTTTCTAAAAGTTCGTATTTTTTTCCAAAATTGTTTTAAGAAATGCTGAAAATGTTTTGCTTTTGATTCACCATAGTATTAATTAGAACAATTTCTACTAGAAATCTTCCTTAAAGTTGATGTTCGGTGCATTTTTTCTATTATAAAAAGTGTGTTCAAACTTCAAACACGCAAAAAACACACAGTATTGTAAAATCAATACATTCATCGCTCTTCTTAGAATCTAAAATCTAATATAAGTGTACATAGCGAACAGTTTATTATTAAACTCGGAAAATGCATATGAAATTACAGTAAAACATTTTAGGTCGTAAATATGTGTAATATATATTACATATTTTGAATTTTTAAAATAAACAACGTTTGGGAAATGATTAATTTATAAATAATAATATAATATATTTAGTTTTATATAAAATTATGTATTTTTTTGCAAGAACTAATAATAATAATAACACTTCTAACCAAAAATAATAAATTATACATATTATATAAAACTCAAATACTTATAATTTTCAGAATGGCTTGGAAAATAGTTTTTATTTTATCATAAAAATAAAAACTATAGTTTTAGTTTAAATATTTTAATATAGAATGTGAAAAACCATCCATCTCAAAAAATCGTTGTACGTAATTCGATAATAAACAATTGTTTTCAGTTGGAATATATTAAAAGATGTATACCTCTATCGAATAATATGAATCCAGTATAGTCTCTGCATAGCCTGCAAGTTTGGCCCTAGTTATTAGTAGTGGATTTAGAAGAAGGACATTTTAAAATTATGAAGCTATAAATATGTTCAACACAAAATTCTATGTAAATAAGTGAATGGTAATCAGTTATTACTTAATTCGACAATATTCATAATTTTGACAATAATTGAATATTTACCTATTAATTTGCGGTGTTATGAAGTATTTGAATACAAGTATCGGGATTCTAATATTTAAATACATTTTAGAAGTATTTTTAACAAAATTTAAATAATATTGTATTTAAATTATATAAACAAATCAGTTTTATCAATTTCTTATAAAAATAAATAGTAATATTTTAAATATTAAAAAAAAAAATCAGCTATAAATTTAAAAAAAAATTGACTTTAAATAAGAACATATTTTAACTGTTTTGGGCCAACATGTTATTATCTCTAAAAATCTTCAGAGAATCTATTGTAAATTTTTTTAAATTTACAGTAATAGGTACGATTTAGGTATATATACATTTGTGACTGTTAATATATATTGGTACTAGGCTACTAGCTAGTACTACCTAGGTATCATAATATATTCTAAGATTATTATAATATATGGTGTACAATTAGTTTTAAAAAAAACTTAATTTAAAAACTAAAACATTATAAATCAATACTTTTAATCTACAAAGAAATATTTTTCATTGAAATCAAACGACCCTGTTTCTACCAATGATGCTTATACAGTTGTACACCTACTTCTCATCAATCTCTTAAGGAATAACTTTCAACTAATAAATTCAGAATACGCTTAAAATATATTATTTTACCGCAAATTTATGTCAATTTTGGAATGGTAATAAATGACGTATTTATGTTTGTATAGTCAATCCACCAACATTATATAATAGGTTCGGTTAGCTTAGATAAATATACAAATAATTATTATATTTAAAGTACAATAAACATTAATATCAGCAACAATTTATTAGAAAAATTAGTTTTGTCACATATTTACAGTGTTTTTATATTAACCGTGAAATACAAAAATAGTATTTGGCATATTATTTTAGACGATTCGCTTTGAACACGGCGCATAACTTGTATACAAAACTGATTTCGACGAGTTAGAAAAGACAACGCACGGTATATACTATGTACCTAATACCGTGTAACTGCAGCAGTTACTATATATATATATATATACCTAATCAAAACGTTTTTGGACTTCTTGAAAACCAGTACCCACGACTGATGTTACTATAATAACAACTAGACTGACTATACGCGTATACAAACAAATATAATTTATTCCTTAATATGCCGTATGATAATGTAATATATCGTCAACCGACGGCACCGTATGGTGTTGAGTTCTACGAAAAGCGCGCATAAATTATGACTAAATCGTAGAACGGCGAAACGATATCGGTGGCGTACATAGAAAAATATATCCCGATGCGATCTGGAATTTCCTATAACACGCTATAGTTTTATTTGTGTCACGAATTGTTCAGTTTTTACAGTGTAAAAAAAAAAGACTTTAACACATCACATATTATTATTTTTGTGGTTTTGTATAATATTAAAATACCAGTTATTATTTAATTTGAATACGGTTTTAATTCAAAATATATGGATTCTATACTTATTTAAAAATGTATCAATATAATAAATAGTATAAATTAATAATCTATTTCCTTGGCGGTCGTCACAAACGTACACTTTCAAAAAAGGTCGTCGTTAAAATCCACAACATTTTCCCGAAATCAAACCGTTCAATACCACACACACGCACTGTTATGTATCAATAACGCACATATTTATTTAAAATCGCATTATCGTTTAGTACCGCATACTAGTTAATCATTATATTTATCACGAGATCATGAAATTAATTTAATATGATGTTTGAAAACAATAGGATGTAAAAATGTAAGTATTATTTACTATGCACAATCCACCCCTCCTAAGTAATAAGATATTGACAAAGACTGATAAAGTCGTTTTAATAAAAAAAAAAAAAAATTAAAATATATATTGAATCATTTCAAATTTATATTCATATTATAATTTATAAGATTTCGTGTATTGAATTATTTTTACAATAACTTGTTTAATAATTATTAATTCTTACTTCAATCAAATATGTGTAGTTTTAAATTATCAATCTTTCATTTTCCCTTTTTAACAATATAAAAAAATGTGTGCAGAATTAATGGTCTAAAATATACCGTTTTGCCCAATTATATATGTATATTATTGTTCTATAAAATAACCCAATCTATTAAACCTCAGAAAATTTATATCATAGTTTCTAATTAAACTTCAAAGTTTGCAGCTTATTATTTTATTAGGTAGGTAATTAGTTATTTTCTTTTTAAATAGAGAAAAAATTATTAATAGATATTTTTAAAGTTTAGTCAAGTTTAACTTTTATATAATATAGGTACATAACTATAATTTATGTTAACGTATTTTTTATTAGTTGGTAATAATATTTTATTATAGCAATAATTTGTATTGACCTACATATTCAATCAGCCCAAAAAAAAAAAATTCACGATATCGCTACCGGTCTTACGACACTGTGAATGTGACTCGCTTAAATACAATTTATTACACTTAATATGAGTCACATATTAAACAAAAATGGCTTAACCAACAAAAAATCAAATTTCGTTTTATTTTATACATTCAGTTTACCAGTTTACCACATGGTTTATTTTGAAACTGGCATTTAACTAATAAAATAAATTTCAACACCAAAGTAGACAAAAAAAAAATGCATGAAATAATTTGTATGGTTATTGTAAGCTAGTGCGTCAAATATCTGTTATATTCGTATTTAAATCATACAATCATGAAACATTACATTTTTTTTTAATTTGATTGGCTTTTTTAGGATATAATTAGGCAATATTATTGTGAAAGAAGTGATAAGTTATTATGAGCTTCTAGAATTATTTTTTGTCTGGTAAATTTTTATCTGCTGGTAGAAGATATCCCTCCACTGGAGAGAGTAAACAAAAAAAAAACAACTAACGAACAAAATATTATATTTTATTTTTAGTTGAATAATAAATGTATACTGATGTATTGCAATTAGTAAGTAAATGTATAGTTAAATAAGAGACACGATGAAGTATTACATAATAAATTATTGCTATAGTTACTAAATGTACAATTTATATTGCAAGTTCATAAAAAAAAAAAATCTTATTTTAATTTAAAAACGCTTTAACGCCTACAGTAGGACCGTATTTGACATTTTTGCATCCTGTCACTCTTATATAATGACATCACGTTTTAGAGACAGGCGGAGAATATATTGCAGTGTTAAACAAATACAAATTATAAATATTTAAAAGCATACAACTTTACTATTCGTATTTTATATAAAGTGAATAAAATAATTATGGCTACTTTTTTGCTTGGTCAAAAAAATAGCTAGTTTATACCAAAATGTGATTCGCAGCCTGACGATTATAAAATATATGAAATTGCAATTTGCATAATTTGGATTTTGGGGTATTGCAGTTTTGAACATATTTTGAGATTACTCGCATCTTTAAGGCATATTTTAAGTTTTTTTCTAATGTTTGTATTATAGTAGGCACTAAAAGGCTTTTTTAATACTGTAACGAATTATGATAACCACAAAATAAGTATTCAGTATTTTATAAATATGAGCATTGAACAACTGAACTATTACTTGTGCAACCAGGAAAAAAATTCAAGGACAATTTCCAAAATGTACGAATTTTGTTTTAAACATTTTTTTTTTTTTTTTTTGAGCACTGTGTAATATTTATTTTACAAGCCTATTATTTGCCGCATACTATACTATATTAAACAAAAAAAATCTCACACAAATGTACCGCAAAGATCTAACAAGAGAGTAAATTTCCCACCCTGGTTACAACCTAAACACAGGCTTATCTGTATTGTAATAACCAAGGTTTAAAATCGAGATAAAAATAGATTTTTAGTATCAATAAATATCATTAAAAATCTTCTAAAAAATCAAAATAAATACCATAAACAAAATTATTTGTAACTTTACTCAAAATAATTTATTAAGTTAAAATTGATAATTTATATCAAAATAATAATCGTTTATAATTTTTGAATACAAATTAATTTTAAAAGAAAAAAGAAAAAAATAATATTTTAAATTTAAAAGTCTATAATATTATTCATCAGTAGACTCCAGCTCATAATCATTAACTATTAGTTATTTCGTTTTCTTAGGCGCGTTTTACACCTACACGTAACAATGCGCATGGAATGTGTGAACTACGATCTTTCGGCTCATAGATAGAATTAATCAAAATTATAATCATTAACAAGTAAAATTAATATTTTAAAGTTAAATCGGAGAAAAGAAAAAAAAATATTTAAATCTAATTAAAAATCAGATACAAATTAAATCGATATTGTGCAACTATTTATAAATCATACAATTATTATAAAATCAATATCAGAAAAAACTTGTACTAATAAGCAAAATTAAAATAGAAAAATGTCATTTTAGTTTCAAATTCTGCGTGTAATAACATAATAATATTAGTCATTTCGTTCTCTTTTAAGCGATTTCAACGAAATTATATTATCATCAACTTCACATCATAATATATAATATCAACTTGACGTAAACAACACGAAGATAATTTTATTCGCAAATTCTCGGTATTGATTTGTTTTACAGATATAAAATAATATGACGTGGACCAGACTGCAGGCGACGCACTTGTCTAATGATGTGTAGGATCGCAACGCAAATAAAATACCGTCGTTAAAATATTATCATGGTCTATAACTGCACAATATTCAGAAAAAAAAATGTTATAAGAATAAAAAATTTAAAATGTTATTCGAACTATCCAATATTAACTTAACAACAAAATAATATCTGTTTTCAAAATCACTATCGGTGTATAACTCAAGTTAGTATTTTGGAACTAGTTTAGGTCAATTTACAACATATTTTTAGAGTTAAATTATTTTGATTTCAGGTATTTTGTGATATGTGCACGCGAATGCATAATAACGTTTACTCACGGAAGAAATATTCAAATTGGCCTTCATAATTTTAAAATTATTATCGGAATAAAACTCAACTTGGTACGTTGGAACATCATATAAGTTCGTATCTATTCATCTGCTCCAAAAGACAGTACCTAGTGTGAAATCACTTTAATACGTCTTCTAGAATATCATACTAATACAATAAAAGTATTTTTTTACTGTTGGTTAATTATTTTTAATATTATAACTTATCACCTATTAACATAAAGCATTTATTTAGTTTTACTCAAATAATGACCGTAAACCATTAGGAATTTATTGATTTGATAAAAATAATAATCATGTACATTATCCTATCAATATCGCTACTAATATTAATAGTTTTTCGAAAAATTTTTTTCACTTATACGAAACGTGTAGAAAATGCGTTTTTTTATCAAAAATAGTGTAATATATAATACATTTTTTGATTTATCTTTTTTTTTTATTAATTAATAGATTACAATATTTGTCTCACTATAGTAAAATACTAATAAAATATTTTTATCGGTAAAAAAAAACTACTACCTATCATAAATATTTCTGAATAAAATAGTAAATAGGTAAGCTCATAACAATAATTAGTACAGTTGGTGTGTACTCCGCACGTAAATAAAAAAAAATAATAACAGTCGCAGACACGCGTACGGAATACATTTCGTAGGAGAATTTCCGTGTTTCGCATTGCTCCGCGGCCGTCCCGTAAAAAAACAACACAATATATACTATGTAATTTTATTATTTGGCGGCGGGCGAAAAGAAAAAAAAATTGTGCCCACCATAAAATGTAATAATTATACCGTGTGACCTGCAACAGAACGAAAGTTTTCCGCGCGAGTATGTGTCCCAGAGATAATGGACATGAAATACATTTTGTCCATTTCGGTCATTCGTTTCGCAGATATAATGACGGCGTGTATCTATACGCACATACGCGAACACGTACTTCAAGCCAAGAGGAAAATAATATTATATCGATATTTTATATAGGTACTGCAGCTACAGGTTTGTATATTATAATATAATTATTTTAAAGAGTGATTCATCGTCAAGACTGTTAAACGATTAACACTCGTATTTTCGAAAAGTGTTTGGATATTTTTTTTTTTTTTTTTTTTTACTAAATTTAATGTCGTAACAAAACAAAATTTTCGGAGAGAAAAAATGTTTTTACCAATTTTAATTGCTATGATAATTTAAGTTTTTATTTTTTAGCATATTATTATTGACAGCGTAATATATTTTGTATTTAATTTTCCAAAGTTGAATATTTTTCTGAGAGTTTTAGTTAGTTTTTAAAAATTTAATTTCGTTACTGTGGTTCAAAGTTAATTACTTATAAGTATTTAGAGTTTCTGGGATGAGCTAAGTTAAGTTACACAAGTATGGAGGGACTCGGTTAGTCGGTTTGTCTAAAAATAGTTTCAAAAACGTTAAAATACTTTTCCAAAAAACAAATGTTTACTTTAAAAAGTATCACCTCGCATATTTTAATAAAATACCGGGTATATTCCGTACAAACTTTTAAAGTACTTACATAGGTAAAATAAATTAATGACTAGTGAGCGGAATCAAAAATAAATTTATGAATTGCGAAAGCGGGATTTTCGAAGGCGCCCACGGGCCACGGTAGAGCTGTTTCATTTAATTTCAAACATACTATTGTAAAACCAGCACTCCACCGTGATAAATTTTATAATTAACTAAAACTACTAAGCCCGCCATCATGATGATTTTTTGCAGAAAATCTATAAGAATCTTGTGACATAGTATCATATTAAATTGTGGGTTGGAGGACGTATAGAGAAATCCATGTCGCATTAAAATGACAATCATCAAACGAGTGATTAAAGTTATACATACCATCACGAGTGTCCTTATGAATCATATGTTAGCAAAATGAAAATTAGGTTCTTCATCATCGATTCCACGCAGATGTTACTAATGATATCACAACGTTTTTAAGGAAACCAATAAACGCCTCGTGTATTACACTGTGAAACCCAGCATCGGCAGTATCGGTCTGGCTCATGAATGAACGCTCGGCCCATTCATTTTTAGTGAATCCCAACGCCCAATAATAACTTGAACTGCATTTTAATGCGCGAATGCGTTACTATAAAATAAAAATAAAATTATTTATTTATTATATAAATGATTTTATTTTTATTTTATTTTTAATTAAAAATAATTTATCACTTAAAATGTATTTACTATAACCAGTAAAAATAAAAATAAATTAAAAAAACGATGATCAATACAATGTCTTATATAATATATTAATATATTTTATTTAACAATTTATACACATACAATAAAAAAAACTTTATTGCGAAAAATCAAAAAAAAAAACAATTAACATAAATAACGATAGTTAAGTGATGTAAGTATATTACAAATCTGAAATCATTATAAAACTATTTAGTAAGTAATTATGTTTTACATTTTTTGCCGGAGTATTCTAACATAATATCAACAATTTAATTTTGTTTATAAATTATAAATTCAATGTCTTACTCAATAGACAGACATAATAGGATCCGGATATTGTTGGCGTATATAGAAAATCTATGTATAGTTTTTAAAATATTCGTTTATACTTAAATTGTGTACATCCAATTAATATAAGAACACATAATATTTCAATCATTCAAACGTTATGAACAGCGCACGATGTGTTGAATGAAAATGATTTGAAATTCCGTCCCATAAGTAATTTGAGTTGTGTATTATTTCATTTGGCTATCGGTTCTCGATATTAAAAAATAACCAAGATCGCTCGGCGATCACTGAGTAGCTAAGTGGCTCGGATCTACATAGGATAAAATATCTCCGATACCATAGGGAATTTAAAAGTGTCCGTTATTGAGAGTATGTCCTCTAAAAAAGGATGTCCAAAACCAGAACTGGTACTGTGTTGTGACTTACAGTTCTGTTTGAAATTATTTTCAGACAAATAGGTACTGAACAGTATTTTTTTCAGATACAAAAAAAAACCACATCATCTATATATAATTCATAGGTTTTTAAACCACTGAACACTTTTAATAAATACACAAATGTATTTCTTACAGTTTTCTACATTATCTACGTATTATACGAATTCGATGTACCACATATCACTTTTGTAAACCTCGCAATTTTATATGTAGATGTGTATCTCAAGATATTAACGATAAAAACTTGACCTTATAATTATAGGTCTTGGAAGTAGAAAATACAATATCAGTTCGTTTCAGTAATTTTGCAGTTATCAGTTCGATTTTTGTGTCGTGTTACTTGTGTTATTTATCGCAGCTTACCTATACGCATTTTATCTATCGTATTATTACAACTTTGATTTTTTTCAATTAAAATTAACTTTCAAATTATATAACTACTAATAACAAATACGTTAAATGCATGTAGGTAATCGCCATTGAAAATATTTTAAATATAGATTTTTCAGTCTAATAAAACCTTTGGTACAAATGTATAATATGGTAGTGCCATTATATACTAGAAACCGTTCTACAATGTTCATAATTCGTATACTATTTAAACTTTAAGTTAAATTGTTTGTTTACTGTTATATTAGGATAATATTATAAGATTATTAACTAATTCAATATTATTAAGGTATTGACTTGATGAACCAATTGAAGTTGTTTAAAACAAATCGATGCTAAAATAATTTACTATAATAGTTACATTAATTTACTTGTAGTAGTGTTTTGACCATCATTAAAAATTGTAAACACTGGCAAAGTACACATAGAAAGAAACAATTAAAAAAAAATACGGTTCTATATTGATTTAATAGTTTTCATTGTACATACCGACTGCACAAGTCGATCACACATATTATTATCACATGTTATATTGGAATATTTTGTAATTAAATTATATTTTGTACTTTGTTTAGGTATATCGTATTCTTCAATTAAAACAGAAATCCTGATAGCGTGAATATTGTACATATTATCACGCAGCACCAGAGGATTTAATTTTCAATTTTGAATTGAAAAAAATTAATAAATAAATATTTTATAAATTACCTACCTGTAAATTTTAACGATTTTAATCTGTTGTATGGACCTAGTTTATTTTACTGCGTTATACTTCAATTATTTTATAAATTTTTAACATAAATTACAATAATGAAACCTACCATATTTTAATACTTTTAGATGAGTATATGGATGATCTGCCTGCTCAAAACAACATAAATTATGAATTTAATTATATTTTCATAAAATAATAATTGTATATTACAGTGTGACGAGTGCACACCGTACCATAAACGCATTAAAAACAAATATGTTTTCTCGTATAATTAATTAATTTTGAATTTTAAACATTTTCAAACACATATTCTGAATATGGTTTTTTTAGTACTTTCATTTTAAATTTTAATACTTACTTTTTTCGAAAAAAAAATGCATTTGTGTTTAATGTTTATGAATTATAAAGCTAATGCGGTCATTAAAATCATACATCGTATGAATACAAAAAGCTCGATACCTAATAGTTTTTTGTTATTATCAAAATATAAATGTATAACATAAATTTACTGTATTTATGTCTTGTGTGTATGTAAAATATGATAAAAAGTAGGTATTAACAGGGACGCCCGCAGAAATGTAGTTCGGGGGGGCAAAAAAAATTGTAAATACCTAAATACTTATAGGTAAATTTACCGCTAGATCTTTCATCTACTCATATTTTGCAATACTATCAATAACATAATTTTTTAAAATCAAAACTAATTTAAGTTAATATAAAATTACACATTTATACTATTAGTTCTAATTTTTGTAAGAAAAAACATAACAAAGTTCAAAAAAAAACTTAAGTTTAAACAACTTTATTTGATAAAATTTATTTCATATTTTATTATTTTATTAAAAAAGTAATGGCAATCTCTTTTTATTTGAAGTAAATAAATTAATTTAATTAATTACTTTGACTCGTCCGCGTTAACAGACAATCTGTAGGAACGTACCAAAAGTTAAAAAGTGACTTATTAGCGATTGAAAATAATCGTAGTGTTTTTTTCACGATTAAATAATAAATACCTCCTATATAACTTTTTAGATACTTAGATACAAGGATTGTCGAATAGTTGCTGACTATCATAGATCAGCTTTATGTAAAAAAACTTCCAATTTTGTAAATGACACGAAAAATCTCAGGGGGGCAATGGCCCCCACTGGCCCTCCCTTCCGGGCGTCCCTGGGTATTAATAATCAATTCATTGCTGAAATAATTGTTTTATATACAAACAATATTGTACATTAGGCAAAAAAATAATAATAATACTGTTTAAGGAATTTAATAATTTCAATAGTATTTGATAACAAAATAATAATATTCTTTACAAGACTGCATAATATCTTCGTATAATAAGTATTTGTATTGTGTTGAAAAATATTAATATAAGTACCTACCTATTTAATCTTAATTTAAATATTGGCTTGCGTGAGATTAAATCAAAACTAAATCATAATGTATTTAAATTAATTTTCAATGATAATATATCGGACATAGTTATATTGTATACAATTAAAATATTTTTTTAACCGATGGATTAATTTTATACGCCCCGATATCTTTGGTGGACGTGGAAAGATAATTTTCCATGTACAAAAATATTTTGAGTCCAAATCGTCAACGTTTTACATAAGACAACTTATCAAGGTACATGATGATGATTTTTTTTTTTAATATCAACTAGTTAATATATTTAAATTTGTTGTAAATTTTTTAATTGCTTTTTATATAAATTAAATGCCTTTTTTGCCTTTTTTCACATTTTAAATGCTTTTTTTATTGATTATATTGCCTTCAAATCCAAACCCTATTTATTAGGTAGGTGTTTATGCGGTTTCGGTAATTTTTATTAGATATAAAATTTGGCGCTACAGCTAAAATTCACTCGTAGTGACTTTAATTTAAGGTTTTAACTTTTATATTTTGTGCAAACAAATTAATTTGCATTTTAAAACGTATACATTAATTTGTTTACTTTGTTCCTACTAAATATGACACAAAATGTAGACCCCGATTTGCTTCGGCCTAGGCGGTTGTTGTAGCATATCCAATCTAACCAGTCCACCCCTCCATTTTAATCACAAAGGTTACGGTCAATCAGCAAAATGTATTTATATTTTATACCGCCAATGATACATTTGTGATGTAATCTACCTGTTTACTTTTATTATAATAATGATCATTATACTGTTAATATTGTAACGAAACCACACAACATATCGCGAGGGGCACAATAAAACGTATGATTTGTAACAATTGTGATTTTAAGCATTGTAATATTTCTATTATACCTATAAATAGATTAAATTTTAAAAATACTTTGTAAATTTGTACCATTTTGACAAAATTGAACATTAGACGCATAAAAAAACGATACGATATTTTTAAAGACTTATAAGAACTAATTGGATGGGATATTACGTTAAATTATCAAGCTTTTTGACCAAGCTTGAACATTTTTATTAACACTTAAAAAAAGAAAATCATATATCTGATGTCAAATACCTACCTTTAAAAATACCATAAAAGTAGTTTAACTATTTTGACGATTTTATTGAGTATAGAAAATTATAGTAATTTAAGTTACAGTAAAATGTTTCGAGTTTCTAAAGTTAATACTTTGTGAGTTGCAGTGAAAAAAACTAAACAAAATAAAAACGTATCAGCAGATATCGTTTTTTACGCATGATTATCCAATTTCATCAAATTTAAACTTCAAATGCTTGAAATGCTCTAAAAATGTATTTGTGCAATTGTGCTCACATTATTTATAACTCTTATGAGAAAAACTTATACAAAACCTTATACTAAACTTCAAAGTTTATATATGAGTATTTAAAATTTTATTAATCCTATACTATAAAAATATGCTAATTTTCGTGATTTTGATGAATTTTTTAGAAAAAATTGTGAATGCTTAAAAAAATTATCTACAGTGTATTATTTACGATATTCATTATGATTTTTAAGAAAAACCTCGGATAAACCTGGTATTCAATTTTCAAGGTTTTTACTCGTAATCAAAAATTATATCATAACCTACATATAGGTAATATATATACATTTATAAAATAAAAATAAAAATAAAAATACAAAATTTCAAATATCTATAAATATTACAAAATGAGTAAATTATTTTAAAAATTATGTTATATCCAGTAAATACAGTAATAAATATTTATTTATTTAAGGGTAACCCTTTCGTGCCAGGTGATGCCATATGGCATCACGATGTTTATCATTTTTTTTCATTTTTTCTAATTGATCCAAATCTCTAAGGTTTTATTTTTGAATTATAACAATTTAAAATCAAGGTCTTTTTTTTGAAAATAGGTTTTGCATAAAAATATATGTTTTTCCTAGTTTTTATTTGATTTTTCTGATTATTTTGAAAAGTACTCAATTTTTTTTTACCCCAAAAGTCAAAATCTACTAAATTCAATTTTCAAACATTAATCACGCTCAAAGTTTAAAGCTTATTCATTTTTCAATCAATCTTCAACTGTATTACTTATTCTAACTTACATAAAAATATAGTAAGTATACATAATTTCGAAAGTTGTTAAAAAAAATATTGACACAATTATTGCTATCGTAATTTTTTGATTAAAGTCATTAGTGACCAAATATTATTATTTACGTAACATAATATGAAAAATATTATAGCGTTTAATAAAAATGTAAAATTAATAATTATTTATCAATTCTAAAACCAATCTGATACATCTTATTAAATTATGTTTTAGTAGGCACCTACTAAATTATCAGTAAAATAAAACACAAATCAACTTAAAAACCCTAAAATTTGCATTTGTCAAGATATCACATTATGTTTAGGACAATATTACACACATATATATTATATATAACGAATGGTTAATGCGGTTACAAAACACATTTTTATATTAGGTATATACATATAGTTATTGTTTTTTTGATCAACCAATAAAAATATGAAAAACCGTAAAAATATCGGCCATAGTCATTGATCTTTTTTTTATTTTACTGCACAGCTACCTTTGTATATTGATGTACGCGTGTATAATAATAATAATATATGTATGTATATATATATGGACATGTTTTTTCTTAAAAGAGTTATCACTCATGTGTTCGTTCAGTAAGGGTTGGCAATGAAATGAAAAAGTCTTTACCGCTTTTCCACAATACATTACACACCGTCGAAGTACACTTTTGGTCGCTTCATTTTTCTTATTTTTTTTCCGCCGTAAGATTCATCGAGGACGACAATATATATCCTTTCCTCTCGTCAACCTCAATACCATACCTTTACCATACTGACCATACTATACGGTCTATGAACGATGAAAGTTCGATCGCAAAGTCACGGCGTGAATAATGTTTATAATTTCCGTTTTAAATGTAATTCGTATATATATACATAATTTCGTACAGATATATTACACCTGCTACAGTGCACACTTTTATGTTACGAAAATATTTGTATTGCAAACGAAACGTATACAATATCAATATGTATGTATGGGAAATTGGGAAGTGTAAACTTTTCGCAGAACGAACAGCACAACGTACGTTATAGTAGTTAAAGGTCAGTTCGGTTACTATAAAATATGATTAATGTTTGTACGATAGGTCTAAACGATAAAATTACTTGTTCAAAAAAAAAAAAAAATACTGTAACATTACAAAGATACCTCCGTGGGCCGCGGCTTAAGCGCGAATTCGGTTTTCAATCAACAAGGGGGGAGAGACTATAATCTCATATACTATTAAAACAACTTCCCTTCTGAAAGTCTTTCGACACGAGTGGAAGTATAGAAGTATGGTTGTTGGCCGGTGTATAACTTATTATTGCAGTATTCAGGGGCGTGCCTAGCCCCCCCCCCCCCCCCCCCCCGAAAAATAAAATAATTATTAATAAAAGTTGTACATAATATAATATATATGCGAAAAAATATTGAAACCCTCCCCCGAAAAAAATTTCTAGGCACGCCCCTGGCAGTATTATTGTTATAGCTATATTATTAGTTTATTTATTACATTTTTTATATTATTGCGTACATTGTACGCTGCTATTAAAGTAAAATTATTTATATAATAATTATATCAAAACGGTCTGTAAACATTACGGGACAATATTTTAACAGCTTGCCGCTGCGTCGTAATAAATATGAAACTATGTATAGCGATAAAGTTTTAACGTCCCGATAAATACGTATTCCCGGGAAGAGGTAAATAATTTAGTGCAATAACTGTTAAAATGTATTTTTTTTCGAAATAAAGTGTTTATACATAACAGCCGCGATAAGCTGCAGACCGGCGCTTAGAATGTTATTGTTATTTAGCATACTAAAAAACAATTTATCGGAAACGTATAGAAACAATTTGATAATTTGAACACATAGCGCAACACCGTTACGCGGAATACAGTATACCGTAAAAAATGAAAAAGTATATATAAGTAACGCGTGTAAAACAAATCATAATATTCTGTACACGCACGGCAGTCAATTTATCAGCTATTAATCAACATTTTTGGCATACAAAGTATATAATAACGCGATCGTATAACGATTTTACACTCAAAACGCGGTTCTCGGAAGCAGAAGATGTCCGTTGTACAATACGTAGTACGTAGGTAAAACTGGCACGTTGCATGTTTTAGAGTCTTAAAATATTTTAAAGTTGAGCTATATTAAGATTGAAAAATTTAAAAAATGTCTCTACGCTGTGTTTGTATACTGTTTTCGGCATAAACAATATTATGTTATAATAACAACAAAGAAATAATGAAATTTGCTATGGTGTTTGCACGCAAATAAAAAGTGGTTGTTTTTTTTTTGTTTTTCTGTAACGCTTCCAAATTTTAAACCAATATTTTCCGAATAAGAAATATTATTTGATATTCGTAAATATTAAAAATACGATGTTTAATCATGGAAATTTGGGTTTTTTCACAGTCTTACTAAAAAGTTGCGATACTATATTGAGTGTTTACTTTGATTTTGTTTGACTGTGGCGATTGTTTTTGATTATTATTATTTATCAACAGAAGAAGTGCGTTGGAAGCTTCGAGTAGCCGTTCTACATAAATGCATTTAAAACGTTTTATAGGCAATGACGCAACACTATGTATAGAAGAAATATTCTTTTTCGATTTGCTCGTGTTGCCAGAGTTACCGAAGGTGCGAGGTACGCATTAGTAAAAAATCGTTGATTAAAATTTAAAAAGTCATCACAAGATCAATAATATTATATGCCTCCATTTTCTCCACTCAGTCGCTTCAATTAAAATATGTTGGCATTAATGTTTTTTGTTTTTATTTCATCTCGATACTGAAAGCCGTACTTAATAATATTATCAAAAATGCCGCAAACTGAAGCAGAATAATACAATTGACAATTAAAAATAATGAATATAATATTTTGTTTCGTTCTACGAGTATACCAGTATACTGCCGGTAAAAATACCAAAACAAAAAAGTTGAATACAAATCGATAATAATAATATTATGATGACGTGTTTTGGCCCACCCACGAAATATGGTATACCTATATATTATAGTATAATATCGCTTTAAATAAATTACATACAACATAGACGTTTAATGGTTTTTTTGAATATTATTAATTGTTAAATTTTTACGTAGGTACCTCTATTAATACATTTTAATTATATTAAAAAAAATCTAAATTTTGATTTGTCGATATTTTGATTTTGTATTTATTGCTTATTTATTATGCATGTACTATAGTAATATTATGCGTAATAAAACATTTGTCATTTTTACTTTTATTTGAATAACGAACACGCGTCAGCATAAGTAAATATTAAATTATGATATTAAATGTGTTCTGCCGACCTGCTGTAGTTATAATGTTATACTTATATACAGGGTGTCCCGCGAGGATTTACTCATTACGATATCTCCTGAAATAATGGAGATATCATAGTTCTGGTTTTTTAATAAGATTCACAGGAACAAGAACTACAAATATTTCATGTTTTAATTTATTTTTATGTTTTGGTAAAAAATTTATTTTTTTATTTAATTTAAAAAAAAAAATTGAAGATAGCAATTTTGTAGAGTTTTTTTTTCTGAAAATATTGACGTTTTAACATTTTAATTTCATTGATTTCCTGATTTTTAATATTTTTTCTAGTTTCGAAAAAAACTGCGAAATATTTAATACGATAGTGCCATAGTGCGATAGTGGTATAATTGTATCAAATATGTGGCCCGCGTGCTCATACGGCTAGCGAACGGATTTTTTTCGAAACTAGAAAAAATATTAAAAGTCAGGAAATCAATGAAATTAAAATGTTAAAATGTCAATATTTTCAGAAAAAAAAACTCTACAAAATGGCTATCTTCAATTTTTTTTTTTAAATAATTAAATAAAAAAATTAATTTTTTACCAAAACATAAAAATAATTTGAAACATGAAATATTTGTATAGTTCTTGTTCCTGTGAATCTTATTAAAAAACCAGAATTATGATATCTCCATTATTTCAGGAGATATCGCAATGGGTAAATCCTCGCGTGACACCCTGTATACATTCATATATTTACATATAACCTTATATTTAAACTTCAATAATTTGATATTTTCCATAATCTTCTCGAATGATTTCTTCCACCAGTTGCAATATACTCGTGGTATTTGTAAATGCGTAGTTCTTGTATGATTTTAATTCTCCTTTATGTGTTCTAGTTATCGTAGTAAACATGATAATTCACTACAGTATTACAATAAACGTTTTCTATCATATTGTTATACAGTACATGATAATATATATTATTATTATTTATTTGTCTGCAATGATAGGTATTTAATTATAAACACGGCAGTGATTAAAATTCAGTGGCGCGAGCATAGATACACATTAAAACAATACGAGAAAAATATTTTTTTTTACCCCTATAATAATAGGTAGAAATTATCCTATTTACAATATACAAAGGACCTAGGTACCCTTTATGTTTTATATTGGTAGCTTATAATATCACCTACTATACTTTCATATTATATTTTTTGTATAAAATATAATTATATACGTAAAAGTTTTAAGTTTATTGATTTTATGGTTTCAGTATAAATTACGTGTAAGTAACTTTATATTTTATTGTCAAGCGTTAGCTATGAAAATTGTCCTTTTTTTAAATTTTCAAATGCAAAACAGTTTGCAAATTTTCGTGATTTTAACCAAATTTGATCTTCAAATAGATTAATTTTAATATTTGTATATACCTATAAGAACAATTTATGTAAGATTTCGTATTAAATTTTCAAAACAAATGCATACCTTAAAAATCATATTAACGTTTATACCAATAAACACTAAAAATTATCAAAACATGTTCTTAACAAGAATATATGAATTCCATATAATCCGGTAATATAAAATTTGTAAAATAAAAATTCAATACAAAATTATGTTTTTGAACAGATTTATCGTTAGGTAATTAAAAATATTTACTCAAATAGTTATACCTTTTTTTTTATCCGAAATCCAATAATTTTAAGCTATACGTTTATATATTATGACAATTAAGCATAATAATATTGTTATCATCCACTCGTGAATCAAATAATTTTCTCCATAAAATTCTCAACTTGGAAATTCTTTATCACAAGTAATTACGTTTTATACGTAATAAGCGTGCTAGATAATTTATTAAATTATTTAAACTTAATACTTCGCCCCGTGTTAGCCCATTTGAATACGTTGTAAACGTTTATTTATTTGTCGGTATGTGTTAATTTAATAGATCACGACAAAAGTTCCATTTAAGTAGGTATTCTCGGAGGGTTTCTTGGGTTTTCTAACCAAAAGAGATTTTGGATTAAGGGATTACAGTGGTAAACTTGATAAAAGATCTTTTGTAAAATGTTTTAGCTTCTTCAAGCACGGGTTCAAGTTTAAAATCAGTATGGAAATAAGCATTTGCAAAATAAGAAGATATGTTAGAAATTCGGCAGCGCGAGATTATGTCTAGAAAGTTTGAATCTTATTTAGATCCCATTTTTTCACATTACTCCATGATTGGAGCTTGTAAGTAAAATTAGGCTTAAATATTGATTTGAAATCAGAAATTTTTTTTTAACGTTAAGACATTTATTTTTTACTGACTATAATTGTAGGTACTTACTGTGCTAGCTACATTGAAACATTGAATTTTATTACCGTTTAAACTTCGTCACCACATAGAATAATTTGGGGAAATCATACATAGTTATTGTAAAAATGTTGACGGGCTTATAATAAATAATTCATTTTTATCTCAAAGAATCCATATTTCGATATGTCACTTATTTTAATAATATTTGAAACGCCATCAAAAAATCATATTACATAACATCAAAATAGAGATTATAAGGACCACAATTATATTATAATGTGAATGTTGTGTATTTAATATTGCAATAGGCTTAATATTGGTAGGTACAGCCAATTATGGGTTTTGTAACTTGGCCGGCCGGTAGTACCTTACTATACCTAAACACCTATCCGTGATTTTTTATTATATTTTAAAACCGAAATACAACTTGATGAACATTGATCTCAAAAACCTTTTAAATACCTACGCAGATAGTACAGGATCGGGAAACGTTTTGACGCGAGCTCAAATAAAATTACGAAAACCGTTTATATTATTCGCATCTGCTCTAGTACGATAAGTCTATTCCAATTTAAAGTGTCGTCGTGTCGATTACGAATTGATTATCGCGAACAGTGTCGTCGGCCATTTATACGCGTCCGCGATTGCAACGGGACATGGGCGGGGAGAACAGCGTAGATGTATATTATAGTTGTAGATATTGAATAATATTCGCGTAGGTATACTCTGAATATTACATAATAATATATGGGACGGAGAAACGGATGTGTTTGACATTAACTTAATGCATTTACCCGTTATCGCGTCGACGTGTTCGTATAACATAAATTTATTTTATCTTTCGGCGTATATTAAAATAAATATGCAATTTTTTTTTCAAATAGTAATATAATAGAAAACGTACATATTAGCTAGTCCGAAAACCTTTACGAAAACGGCAATCTACAAACAAACGTAATTAAGTGTGGGTTTCGGAGTGAATACCATATAATGTATAATATACTATATGCGTCGTATCTATATGAATCTCTATTTATAACTGAAATTATTTTACTTTGTACTATATATGATATAATATATTATATTAAATCGACTTTTCTACAATAAATGTTCAACGATAGAAAAACCTGTCGAATGGTTTAAAAGTTTTTGGCTGATCGGTATACCAATAACTATTACTATCATCGTTTGTACGTAAAAATGCATATATACAAAACGAGCACGTCTTAAATTAAAACAAACGTTGCGAAAACAATAACATATTTTGCTCTGTCGGTGATGATGTTTAGAAAGTGTGCAGCAGCCATTGTTACGATTTCTAATAAAGACGGATTAAACGGAAAACACAATAGACCCAGACTGCAGCAATCGTAAGCTCAAGTAAAATCGTCTCTCTCTACATACAAAAACGAAAAATATAAAAAGCTAACTAGAAAACAATAATTCCGATATATTATTAAACCGTACGATAAATGACGCTAATATCTATGTACAGTTTACATATACCGTTACAGAGTTATAATTGGTATAATCGATAAATCATCACGTCCGAAAAATAATTCTCGGATAGATAAGCGTATAATTCATTACGATAATTATTAATTATTATTGTTATGTATGTTGTACCAAGGTATATATACGGTTTCAAAGTTTTAAGTGCTTTCCTACAAAACTGCAAGCTAAGACATCAGACATTAGTATTATAACTATATAAAGTACGAATATTGTACAAACCGCAGGTCCGCAGAAACATATATGGTTAATGAATATTAATATCGCGTTAATCGGGGATGGGCAGTAATCAATTACACCGTGTACACGCGTTTCTTGGACAAATGTAGGTGATTTGTTACAATTAATCAGTCACATAATTTTTAAGTAACTTCAAAACGTATAACTAACTGCTATTTGGGTAGTAATTTTTAATAAAAGTAATACGCTACTCGGATTACATGTAAAGAAAATATATTGTAGTCGTATATTATACTTTTAAGATACCTTCAGTTATACTTATATTTATTTGACAACTTCTAATATACTTGGTACGGTGTATTGTGTTTAATATTAAACTACCCATGTATAGAATAATACAACATAATATTATTCTATGAACACTCGACAATAGTTTTTTAGAAAATATAGTCGAGTATAGTAAATATAGTGATATTAAAATGTGTATCATAAGTATTTAAATCATTTGAAATATTCTATAAATAATTGATTACCTATCTAAAATTAAATCTTGAATTTAATAAGTTTAACAGTACTTTAGAATTTATAAAGACACTATTAAAAGTATTTCAATATTATGTTAAATAAAATACTACGCGACATTGTTAAATATTATACAAAAAACATAATTAATCTGGTAACAGGTTTATTATAAAATTTAATATAATACTCTAGCTGATACCTATTTTTATTTTGAATTAATTTATTGTTTATAACTATTATTTTGTTATAGGTTAATATGCTGTATTATATTTATATTGTATTTTATTAAATTAATATGTAGTCTTAATTATTTAAGATAAATAAAAAAATTAATATATTTTTTCTTTTTTATCTTGTAATAAGATTCTTAAAAATAGAGTAACTTGTGACTTAAGTATTAGATTACACTAGAAGTTTAATTTTTAGTAAAATTAAATCATATTAATTGATATAAAAAATATTTACTTAAAATTTCATTGCTCTTAATAAAGTGTAACGTAAAAACACCTACTAATTTAAAATATTTTAATATTTAAGTATTATCTACAATAATTGAGACCACACATTGTAGAAAACTTATCGTATACTCGAAATAATATTAAAATTCGAAAAATATATACATTTGTATATTTTAATTAAGCTTCTAAAAATACGGCCGGAATCATATCAATATTTTATGAAACTTCCTTTATAAAAAAAACAGTATGCAAATTTCGTAAAAAATTACGCTACGGCACCTGCATGTATGCTATTTGTTTATTGACTTTAGCAGCAAAATAAAAGAAGTCCCGGAGTCAAGGCCGTAACTGGGGGGATGGTCTAGGGGTCCGTACTCCCCCAACATTTTTAAACGTAGAAATATTTTAGTGGTGAATTAGTTTATTGACTATACATTTTCAACGTTTATGTTTAAAAAAAAATGTTGGACTCCCGACATTTTTTTTCAGTTACGGCCTTGCCAAGAGTATATTATATTGTTTTACTTTTGTATCATTGTTAATACGAATTTATAATCTTGGTCAATAGGAGTACAACAAATATAATATACCTAATGCATTTTTGTACTGTAATATGTATGCAGTAAGTTACACCGAAAAAGGAAAAAATTGTATTAAATACATAATATGAAAGTATCTATAATCTATATAGTAAAATATATGTATGATTAAATATACATTTATAAAATAGGTATAATATACTCATTAACAATTAATAGTTAATACATCGCGTTGTTGACGTAGGTAAGAAATATTTTAAATTGTTCTCTAAAAGCGTTCAGTCATAATAATGGAAGGAATTTAAAAAATAATGACATTTACGAACGTCTATGAATACCCAAAATATATTAAGAACAAATTCGAGAAATTCTCAACTTTCATTCGTCTCGTGCGCGCCCTAGTCATTTCCATCATCTGACGCGAAATGAATATTATTATACAACACGTTTGCTCAAATCATTAAAAAATGATTTTCATATTCTAACGTTAAAGAGATGATATTATTGTAATCGTCAAAAAGGTATTTTCGTATTCATTTACAAATACGCGTGCTCGCGCTAATTATTATTATATACATCAGCATCGGGGTTAAATTATATTTTCACGTTTAAATTGAAATAGTAAAACTAGGAATATATTTTCATGGGTACATATAATAACATTATATATAATAATACAGAGTGACCCACGGAGATGTATCAAATTAAATAATGAAATAACTTTTGTTCTAATCAATATCTTTATAAAATTTCTTTTAAATATAAGTCATAGGCACTTGAGCTACATTTTTAGTATACATTTTTTATTTTTTAATACTGAAAATAAAAAACTTAAAAATTGATTAAAAAAAATATTCAAAAAAGCCAATTTGTAAATCTAATTTAAAAAAAAAAAATTAGACGGTAAAAACATTTATTAAGTCCAGTGGCTGATTTTTTACAATTTTTTTAAATATCAATATTCTCGTTAGGTAAATTACAATCTAGTTTATGTTAGAAACATTATGATTTCAAAAAATATCATTTTTTTTTTTTAAATATTTTATATAAACATTTTTAAATAGGTGTATGTTAAAATCTAACTATTTTTTTATTTTATACATAAACTAGATCGTAATTTACTTAACGAAATATTGATATTTAAAAAAATTGTAAAAAATGAGCCACTGGACTTAAATAAATGTTTTTACCATCTAATTTTTTTTTAATTAGATTCACAAATTAGCCATTTTCAAATATTTTGGAAAAATTTCTATTAATTTTTTAGTTTTTTATTTTCAGTATTAAAAAATAAAAATAAAAAATATATACTTAAAATGTAGCGCAAGTGTCTATGAATTATATTTAAAAGAATTTTTTTTTAAGTATTGATAAGAACAAAATTTATTTCATATGCCAGATCTTCGTAGAACACTCCGTATAATCAATATTATAGATAGGTAGTAAAGAATTTAATTGTATTGATGTTTCTTATTAACATTTCCTGCTGCTGTCATTATGTTTTTAAACCTAAATATTAAAATACCATCACGTTAATATACTGTCATTCATAATATAATTATATTCATAAAAAAAATGTTGTTGACTGTGCATTTTTTGCATTCGTTGTAAGATATCGAATAATCTGTACGAAGTCCTCGACCATTGAACTACGATAATCATAGTTTATGATTTTTAAACTTTTAGTTTGGCAGAATACTGTAAAAAATTATTTTCTTCTTGTTTTCAATTAAAAATTCTTTCTAGATGTAATCGTATGATTTGATAATTTTTTTTTTTTATGTAAATAAAATATGTTAAACCGCCGAATTGAAGTTATTTCAAACGTGTAACTATACTTCGCTCTCATTTTTAGTGCATTTACAATGCAAAACAGTTTCCTGAAATTCGGCTAATTATGAAATATGTTTTTATTTCAATCATATAATAGATATTTGTAATTATTGTTCGTGTATGTACATTGTTTGTGATGTAAAACGCATTTGATAATAATATTGTTAATCATTGTTTTACAATCGATAAATACCCGCAGCTGTGTACCCATTTATTATACAATAGGTTTCACTATAATATTCCATCGCTTCATCGAACGAAAAATTACGACGAAATTTTGAATTTTGATTGATGATAGTATAATAATGAACTGTTTATTATTTATACGTGTCTTGTGCGATATAGCTTTGATGCGATAATCCGGGTGGCGGCAAACATTTTAACATTACGGTAATGACATTGCAGAAAATGTAATCCTTAATATTATATCGATTAGAGTGTAGGGTCACCATTCGTCCGGGGCACTATAACTACAGCTTTCAGCACATGGTTCCGGTATCATTTAAATCCCGGTCTAGATCTAAAAAGGTACTGGTTTTTAAAAATGTGTCCGGTAAATTAATTTGTATACTGGACCGCGTGACGTGCTTAGACCTAATTAATTTTATGGAGAGGTTAAATATAAAAATCGGGTGACCTTAACTGATAAAATAAAAAAAATGGCATGTTCAGTGTATTTATTTCAGCTCATCGTAAAACGTTTACAGAATATTAAAATAATTACGTAGGTATAACAATAATAAATTTAAGACATTTTTACTTTTAAGTCTTATACATTTTTTAATTCTGAGGTATTTTTCTTGTTATTATTGCATTTTAAACTTGATTTTTAAGGATTTTAAATGCATATTTTGTTAAGATTACAATATGATACGTAATAAATGCACAGCCCTGCTTATAAGCATTTTATAATTTTCAAATTAAATGTATGACAGTGCCCGGTGCGCTCACACGAATCTTGTACTCGGTGCCTAATCACCTTATATTATAATAAATATAGTTTCTATTCCCTTTTGTACACAATATGGCTAGATTTGTGTACATGAAATACTTAATCTATGCTCCTAAGAACAGTGCTTATATTGTATTTTTATCTCTTGTCAGTAGGTGCAACGCATCAAAAATATATTATGCAGATTTTTTTTTAAATGTTCATTTTATGTTATAAAAAACGGTGTGTTGTACAATTCAAAATGCTATCACAATTCACAATCAATGAAAAGAAGACTAGCAAAATGAATGAAAAAAATTTTTAAAAAAATGTGTAATTTATAATTTCGATAAATCAACTTACTTTTAAAAACAGTTGAAATGTAATAGTTTATAATAACATGGTTTCATTTTATGGTTAGTAAATTTAATTAGAGTTAACTAGTTTTTTGGTAATTTTTATTTGAAAATATTATTTTTATACATTTTCTGACTAAAAAAATATATCGTTCCATATATATATATATATTTATGTATAGGTTTAATATTAAGTAATAAATTAATTTAAATTAAAATTAACAAAAATGATAAATAAAATCAAATGATATGTGTCATAATTCTATACAAAAAATAAACAATATTTCAAATTTTGGGGGAAAAAACATTTTTTTAGATCAAAGAAATGTGTAGTGGAAAACGTAAAGTACCTTTCTTTCTTTTAGGAAAATAAACAGTGGAGGAAAACGATGTGGCATTTTTAAGGAAAAACTATCCTGACACTTGGGTGAAAAACTTATACATGTTTACAGCAATGCCCTGACGTACGAATTCAAATAATGAACTCAACTAATTTTTCTAATTTTCCCTATGTAGTGTAAAACGAATTTCATATGGGATTTCACGCACTCATATCGATGGCGCTATTATACCGGTACCTATAGTGAGACCTACCAGGCAGACATGTCGGTGACGTTTTTCTTCTCATTCTTTTTTCATTTCTATATTCTATACCATGGGTGTAGGTAAGGGGGGTGGTGGTTGGGTGTTCAAACACCCCCCGAAATTAAATAAAACAATTCTATTATTTAATACATACAAATAAATTATTCATTATTTTATAATACTAACATAGATTTAGACAAGTACCCCCTCCGAAAATATTTTCTACCTACGCCCATGTTCTATACACAATGTTAATTCAAACGTTCCGAATGTTCCGATTCGTTTATACTTTATATTGTTTATGTTCTTGAGTAATATTAAATCAGGCGTTAAAATTAAACACTTTCTCATTTTATTTCCCACCAGTGCTATTCGAAAATCTAAACTCTAATACAATGCCGACCAATCAATAGAACCCCATTAATGCTCTACTTTTAAATATTGTAATAACTATGTTAAATAAGTTCTGTCTAGCACTAGTTATTAGCCTTTTTAAATTATATATTCTTATAATCTTAAACAATGACAATATCGAACGAATTAATTTTAAAAATATTTCGTCTTAAAATATCATTTCGATTACAAAATATTGATTCTACTGCACATATTGCTGCAACTATAAATATACTTCTATTCACATTACAAAGGAAAAAATGTCAAGTGTGTTCCAATCGCAATTTTTAACAACTATTTCAATTTGTACGGTAGGTTATTCTGATGGGATTAAAAATATTCACTCAACAATTCGACGGTATGCAAACAAGATTTTTTATTACCTTGCAAAAAAACTTATCTGTATTGAAGTATTTCAAGATGTTTCTCTTTCAGTTGATTGGATTCGGTTTTAAGATATTTTGTGTACAAAATCAAACAAATTAACTCGTCCTACATAATAATATACATATTTTAATATAATAGTAAGTAAATTCATAAGCCTCATTTAATATTTCATAATTTATTAATCATCTTAAAAATAAAAATATATCTTTTTATAAAACTGTTGTAAGCTGCTTTAGGTTTGTTTTTAAATTAAATTCAAGATAGGCAGTGAAACCTCATAACCTCTAGTAGTAAAGTTAATAAGCTGGTCGGAAAGTTGTAGGTAGGTTTATATCTTAATTATTTTTTAGTGTGCGATAGAACACTATAATCGTAATAAGGTTTTGAAAAATTAATTAAAAAGTTAAGATCGACGATATTCCGAGAATTTTATTTACTTATACCTAACAATTTTAAGGGCTGGGGGTAAACACCCATGAATAATAATAATATACACATAATTATATCGAAATAATTAAGATGTAACATAAATATTTCATTACGTTATTAGATAACCTTTTATAAAAATAGATACTTTGCTTGCAAATATATTTCATATTTTCGGGCGAGACTCTTTTCGCCCAAGAATATTATAGCACTTTTTAACCATGTTTTGATTAAATACGCTTTGGGAATCACTTTATTATTTATTTGTGTAAATTAGTTTTATAAAGCCATTTAGCATTACCCAAAAAGTACCACGAAGCGGTGGCTTTTATTACTCTCCAAAAATATATTGTATATTTGTACATTTGTAAGTATTTGTCATTTATTAGCTTATTAAAAAATATTATTAAGAATAAAAAAGAACATAGATTTATCTTAAAAATTATATAAATTTAAAAAAAAAATAATATAAAAAAATATGAAAAGTGCTATAATATTCTTGGACGAAAAGGTAAAGAAGTTTAAATATATTTTGACAAAAAGAGATGTGGGTGAAAAGCGAAAGGTAATTTTTGGTCGAACAAAGTCTTGCTCCATATTTTTATATTTACTTTATTTATACAGAAAATATTCGAAATTTCGAATAATACAAAATCCTTCAGGTGCGGAACGCATAAAATAAAATCATACTCACATTATGGTAACTTGTCGGTTAATATTTATAAATATTTAATTAACAATAAAATACATTCCCGAGGAATGCAGACAAGATAATGTACTCAAATTAAGCCATTTCATTCCAGAAAATTTAGAACTATATAAACCCAGAAAATGAAAACATAATTATACAATATTATTCTTCGAGCAAAAATCCAAATAATTGATTTACTAAAGAAAATGCGATATAAATAAAATTGTTATTATTCTATTATTATTATTAAGTTATATCATACAAGTTAATAAGACAAAATCAAATTTTCAAAACTTTAAAATTTACTTTTGATTTTGAAAAAATTACTGTAAAATGTCTACTTTTTATCATCTAAATTTATTAACAATTACATGTCAACATATAAATTCTATAAGCCACTCTGAATAATGATCTTCTCTCAGAATCTAAAACTATTCATTAGTAACTATTAGTAATAACATATGGCTTATAAAAATTTAGATAGTTATATTGAACAAATTACAACTATAGAACATTCTATTGTATGAACGAAATATGCTAATTATATAATTAAAAATTGAACTTAATATGTATTTTATATTTCAGTAAAAAAAAAAGTAGGCAAGTGAGTACCGCTCTGCTGTATATTAGATGTCGACTGACGGTTCAAAAATAATTGTTTTTACATATTTTTAAAATGTTATGATTTTAGTCTGATCTACTGACAAAAATTTCATATTTCATTTTTAAAACTTAGACATAAAAAGAAAAAATTGTATGAATTTCTTATTATAAAGTAACTGTTACTATTTATACAATTGTATTTTTAATATTTTTATATAACTTATGTAGTTATGTGGGATCTTGTATTAAATTTTTAAAAATGTTGACCGAGTAAATACATTTTTATCAACAACAATAGAACCAAATCTATTTTTGAATATTGATTTTGTTTAGGACGATTTAATTCACTAAAGATTACGAACTAATATTGTTTCGAATCGAAATGGGGGTTTTAATTTTTGGATTAAGTACTCAATTCGTTTGTGAGTAAATATATAAAACAATTATTTTTGACTGCAAAACCGGTAGACACGGATAAACCAGTTATGGAATGAATTAATTTAGTGATGATGAAAATCATGAAAATCATGTGTGTGTGTGTGTGTGTGTGTGTGTGTGTGTGTGTGTGTGTGTGTGTGTGTGTGTGTGTGTGTGTGTGTGTGTGTGTGTGTGTGTGTATTGTGTATTGTGTATATTGATGTATATGTTAATGCGAATGTATGACTTTTGTTACCAGTGCAATCTAGAAAATATATTAAAAAATAAATATTCTGTGCTAATAATTAAAAAATAAGGTTATTATAGTAAAACAGAGATACAAAAAGCATTATAATTATAATATGAATTTGAAGATATACTTTACAGTATACATAATACATATTTTAAGTAGAATATAAAATATTAAACAGGAAACTAATTAAAATTAAGTTTAACCAAAGTTTATGCCAATAGCCAATAGGTAAATTAATCATTATTATTTATTAATTTAAAATATTGAGAGCAGCGAAAACATTTGTTGAGGAAATTGATATTTCAAATTTAAAAATACATCGCACACTCATAAACTACACGTGTAAATAGTTTTGCGTGTAAAAAAAAAAAACTCGAGCTACACTTTTTATTATTATTATTAAGTCTTTGACAGTTATGGATATTGCCAATTAGTGTAATATTAACTTAAAAATCATACAGATATAATAGATTATGATACATAAGAATTTTTTATATAATAAAAGTATATTATACATACGTATTTACATTTAGGACAATATTGAATTGTAATAGGTTTATAAGATTAATGGAGTTATATAAATAGAAAATAAAAGATGGTGTCTACATTAGTCTCCTTATTAATGCAATAATGCTTCATCCATATTAGTAGGCTGACTTAAGATTTTTGTGGCAGTGGAACGTGAAATGTTCGATTGACGGAGGTTCATCACATTGTAGATGGCAGATTGGCTGTTATCCGTATAGGTTGAATAAATAAGAGTGGGTGAGACGTGTATGGCCACACTTTAAGTTAAGTAATTTTTTAGATACCTATCATAAAAAATAAAAACCAGGAAAATCGTCTTCCTCGCAATAAGTTCGAGCGCATCTCGTTACTAATTAGCATTTCATTGAAATTACATAAAATGTAATTGTTATAACACAATAAACAGTGTCTTGTTTATATTATATATTATATAAATGTTGTTTCTGATAAATAACTGTAGCAAATAATTAGTTTCTTAATTTGTGCGAAACCGTCTTTATATATATAATAATTTTGCAAAATGGTTCAATGGTACTGAATAAATGAGATTACATTGCTTGCCAGTAACTTTGAATATTATCGTTTAAGATTTAATGTATTAAATTTTTCTCAAAATCGCAATAAAATGTTCTAGATCAAGTACCTTTAAATGATGTAAGCGTGTGACAATAAAATAAAATAAAATGTCACGATCCGCTATCTCAGTAAAAATGTATTTCATCATATTTCACTTGAAAAAAATACCTCTGCTTAAAACGTTTTAAATTATACACACAAACTATTGACAACGTTTTAATTAAAATATATATAAAAATAATTTCAAAACACAAAAATTTATATTTCAGATAAATATATTTCAAATGCATATAGCCATTTTGCACAACTCCAACTCAGTTCGTTACTATATGGTGACATAGAAAAAATGTGGCATTTAAGTGAAAAAATACCGACATGGATGTAGGTACGCGGACGGTATGCCACCATAAATTTTTTTGCGCATACGCAAAATAAATACATAGGTATTGTTATTTTGTTATTATTCCTTAACAGTTACAAAAGAATTTTTGATTTACGATTGATGACTTGAGCGCATATTATTTTTATAAGCGTATAATAAAACCATATAGGTATACGTATAGCATAATAATATATTGTACGGATATTTTTTTAGTGCCATCTCGTAGTTTTCAGTGGTCTAAATCTAAAAATCGGTAATTTACATAAATGCAATATTTTACCTGAATGGTATATCTTATAATAAATAAAAATATAATAATAAACACTCGTAAGTCTTGCGTGACGTGTGTATACAAGCCAGTGACGTGATTACAGTGTGATAGCATATTTTAAGCTTTAAGCATCGGAAACGGTTTAGAACCGCGTGTTTGCGTTAATAAATAAAAAAATTTAAAAATTATTGACAATTCTTTTAATAAAACGTTAAGTCCTCGGAATCCTCTCATTATGCTTGCAAAGAGTAAGAAAATAACTCGAGGTGTGTGGAACGGAGAATATCGGTTCTAACGATTATCGCACACAATGAAAAATAATATGTTATTACTACAAAATGTATCAAATAAAATTTTGCCAAAAATAAATAACTTTACGAAAAACGATGAAATGTTGACACTGCAATTGCAATACCTAATTATTATTGATTTATTTAACGAGGCCTTGTGGTTTGTCATTAAAACAAAATATTTACTAAAAAAATTATAAAGAAGTGCTTTTTTTTTAATATTCATTATACATCATCTAAACATTTTAAACTAAACGATAAATAGAAGTATAATATTATATTGCATTTGATATAATTGTTTCAATTTAAAATCAAACTTTTAAAAGTGTATTATTTAAATGTGTTTTAGTCTAAATCGTTTTTAAACAATAGAAATGATTCGAACAATTTATTGTAAAATGTTTTTAGATTCTGAACGAAGTGATGAATGTATTGATTTTACTATGATGTGTGTTTTTTTTTTTGTGTCTGACGACAACATTTGGAGCAGTAATAATGCTCCGATTTTTGACTTCAGCCCCTCTTTGAGTAGGAAAATTCATCTAGTTGGTACTTTGGGGGGGTCAAAAGTAAAATTTTCAAATAGTTTTCAACAAAATCGAAAAAAACAAAAAAAAATGACAGAAAAATGGCAATTTTACGAAAAACCATTTTTCGACAAAATCGATTTTTTGATTATTAATAAACAGATACTATAAAGTAACCATAGTAACATATAAAAACTATACTATTTGTTTCAAAATAGAATATATGACAATATTTAAATATAATACACAGATATATAAAATAAACTAGATTGCTAACTGTGATAAGACATGAAGTCACTATCCGCCATTTAAAAAGAGGCCTATGGGTCTTATCACATTCATTTAACGTTGATAATAACCAAATTTAATTTAATACCAAAATTATTTATAATCACCTTAGATCATAATATGTATATAACTTATAAGCACGAGTGATAAGTGATAAAGAACATAGGCCTCGATTAAAATGGCAGCCGATGGCTTCAATCAATTACACAGGCGCCGTATCACAGTTAGCAATCTAGTTTATTTTATATATCTGTGATATAATATATCCTAAATTGACAAATCATCTTCGTTCAGAATCGTTTTTCGTATACAATGATACCTATCATTGCATTCAAATTTAACCTACCATAGTCTGAGGTCCACCCCACCTCCTAATATATAGCAGAGCGATACCCATTTACCCGCTTTTTTAAATCTCCAAACATTTTTTATCATAACTTATCTATTTGAATCGATATAAATCAATAAGGTTTTTCTCTTTTATTCTACCTTTTTTTAATATATTATTATCTATAATATATGCTTAACGATTACTTAAAAAAATTTTAAATTTCAATATCACGTAACTGGCATGAATTACCATGAAACCCTTAATTAATTTGTTTAGATAATTTACAGATACATCACTGGTACATGTACTATTTAATATTTACTAAGTAACCAATAGTTGTACTAAAACCGGCAATGGTGTTAATGTCAGCAGCTTGATTGGCTAAAAGATAATGATTCAATATAATATGCAGTGTTTGTGTGTCACTGTAAAATAAAAATGGTTAAAAGTAAGAATATTATGTAAAGTTTTTTAAGCGTTTTGTATTGACAATTTCATAATATTTTTAGAAAATGTAAAAACATATTACTCGCATGTGTTGTCTTACAAACATTTGACGTACAACTAAGAAAATTGGCATTCAGCAGAACCAATTTTAGGATTTTGAACAGTTATAGCTATAACATTACAGTGAATTGTCTTATTATATTAAACTTAAAGGGATTCAATCCTATCTATGTTTTCTACCAAAATAGATTTATTTTATGCCAACCGTATCGCTATTCTAGTCGTTGAATAAATCTTATGAAAATATATTTGAATTCATCATAAAGTTTACTTGAAAACTATTTAACTACTTTCCATTTATTTGAAACTGAACTCCTACACTCTTCTTATAATATTCGACTTTGATTTTAATATTATTAAAATTAAAAAATATAAGAAATTCATTTTTAAGTAAATGTTACGATGAATTAAAATATATTTTTAAATATTTTATCAAATAAATAAGTTATAAATACTATTAAAAAAATATTGATACTTTTGACCAAAATAATTAATATTGGTGTAATACATAATTACTATTAACTGTCATGTGCGTAAATATAATTAAAATTTGGAGAATTAACTAGAAATACCAATTAATACGTATTCTGACAAGTTCAAGTTAAGAAAAATTTGGGGTGGGGGATTGTTAAACAATTTTATGTGGAAGACCGTGAATCACCGCCTCACTAGTTTCCGCCAGATTAGATAATTTAATTATCTATTTACAATGTATTTTAAAATTGTATTTTTTACAATAAACAATCTTAAAGATTGATATAAATTCAGTTAACTCTATTATTAAATCTCAAAATACAAAATTGACCGAACATAAACTTACTACGTTGTATATTTGTTAGACGTTTGTTAATATTTTTGTTTGGATTTTAAATTTGCATTTAAAAATGTGTTTTAATATTTATATTCACTCTCTTTAAAATATATAAACATTTATAAAACAAATTTGCATTATCAAATTAAAGACTTAGTTTTATATAAAATATCTATATTAATTATTAATAATTTTTAATGAAACAAGTGTGAAGTATTTGGGACTTAGCAGAATATATGGGCAAATCCCACCTCGGGTTTAGTATGGATATTGTGTAATATAAATTATTTTAGTACTCTCAACTTTACATCTAATGTATTCCTATATTATAAGTGTCCAATTTTCTAATAAAACAAATTATATTATCAACATAAATGTGTTTTTTAATTGTTTACCTATAATAATATACATATAACTACGTGTGATATTAACATTATTTCTAAGGTAAAATTTCGAGATCGTGATGTGGTCTGTAAAAAAATGAATATCATAAAATTAAAAATAATGAACAAAAAAAAATTTGTAAATAATATTAATTTTAAGTAACGAAAAAACTTGATGTCTTACAAATATTTGATGTAGTAAATTTACGTTCAGCCGAACCGATCTTGTGCTAATAGATTTCATTATCGAACTTTAAGATCACCTCGTATCGTTTGTTTAGAAGTTGGTTTGTTATAATTTTTCAATTTTTACTAGAATTTTTATATCATAATATATTACATACTAATAAACTCATTTAAAAGTCGATAAATCTTTAAAAATAAACCAACGTACACAAACACAAATAATATTCTTGTAAGTTCGATAATTAATACGAGGTCGATTCAAATCCAACATTAAATTTGTAGGTAATTATAAAATTTGTTACATTAAATATTCTACGTTGCACCATTAGTACTATGACTAGCGTCTGGTATAATGCAAGTATTATATAGTGTTTATAAAATCAATGGTTTTACGATAATTGAACGGAGACAACACATGAGGGTGTGGACGTGTGCAGACATCCTCAAAAAATAAGTCGTTTACACAATATGCAGATTGGTAATTACTACTTCTTGGGCGATTATAGAACGACGAAAGTCGAAAATAGTTATAAGACCGTAAGAAGATTACATTTTAGAGAAAACGTCACATTTTAAATTTTTTTTTCTATTTATTCTACTTAATGTTTAAGGTAAAAAATCTTTGTTTTTTTACTCTTTTAAACACTTTTGACTTTGTTGTTATATAGTCTGTTACTAAAAACGTAAGTAATGTCATTATCTACACAAAACAAACTTTAAACTATCGCTACTAAACATTCACCACACCCATCAGAGTACTTGACATGGGCATATTCTCTCTTCGAGCAATATGGTCGATTATTTTAATCCTATTAGAGTACATCCAGTGGGCAGTGGTCTCGAATGCTGACAGTATTATTAAAAACTACCTACGGCAGTTCGCGTCCAATTTTGTTAGTCTTCGACGATCTGCGAACTCTAATTGAATCCAACTCGTTTTTGGAAAAATAAAAAAAAGCTACAAGTTCAGACGCGTGAGTGATTTATTTACCAGCACATCGCCATAGCTCAAGTGCTTATTCGTTTCATGGGAGTGTATATCTAACCTATTTATATAATATAGGCACTAGTGCGTCACTAATATATTAACATACATGTTCGCCGATAGCGCTACGACGTTGTATTTCTTCACTTGTAAATCGTCCGACAACAAAAATAATATCACAATATCGCACACGTGGAATTATTTTGAAAATTGAATTACATTAGACATAATATATTAGGTTTGAATATCTATACTAAAATACACAACAATATACTAAGCATTGCAATACTTAAAAAAGTGGATACCGCTATGTTGTACGTTACAGGTATGGAGTGAATCACTGTATAGTATTATATAGTAGTATAGTGAATGTATTAAATTTTAATTCTATGATTTATAATTAATTAATTGACTAAATTAATTAATTACATTTACAATAAAGAACTATTTATTGATGTAAAATTATTTAATTTTCAGCACGAACTAGTAATGAAGATCACTGTTACTGTATTACATTTTCAATGTTTATCTATAAAAATTAAATAGGTATGTATTTTATAAATTTATTATAACAAAATACTTGTTTTTATAAATTTTTGTGGTTTAACGGGTTTCGTAAAAATGTTAACTTCGAATACGTATATAAAAAAAAGGCACTTATGTATTTTTATAGAGATATAAGAATAACTTATATTAGGTTATCTTGTGTTCAATTTTCAAGCATTTTTACATAGCAATACATTTTAAATACCTTTAAATAGTTCAATAGATTCAATATTTAAACATTTATATTATGTATAAAAAGTTATAAAATAATAAACATTTGGTGAACATTTAAGAGAGTACTTCGGGTACATAAGGCTATTTGTTTTTGTTTCACAACAATAAAACAAAATCAATTTTGTCATTTTCGATTTAGATAATTAATTTTTGAAAACCTAAAGTATAGGTATATAATAATATATAGCTATATATATTACCTAGGTAACTCATAATTATTGTAATTAAGATAATAATTATTAGGTATGTATTATTACACTATTGAGTACTTTAGCCAAGTAACAATATTACGATTTGCATATTTGTATTTTTCAATTGTATAAGCTATAAAGACATTTATTTTAATCATTAACTTAATTTATTTATTTAATTTAAATAAATGTTGTTAACTGTAAAAATGATCCCAATGGGATATTGAAATGTCGAATGTAAACAATATATTAATCAATAAATGTAATTCAAATATTTAAGTTTTTACCAAAAATCAATAATACTTAGTTGTTGATGTATATACTGATTAAAATATAGGTAATGACAATTCAAACTTAAAATATTCTTAAAACCAAAAAAAAAACATATTTTTGATGTCAAGCGTGGGGGTCTGAGATAGAGTATAACAAATAAATATTACGCTGACAAGTGACAATCTCATAAATAAATCAGTCGCTTATAAAGGTTTTTCGGAGGTGGATAACTATAACAGAGGTTAATAAATATTTACCTATATATACTAAAAAATATATATCCTGCCACTTTCTCTCTCAAAAAAAAATCAAAATTATGCTACTAAAGCAGCAAATGCCTGAGCCAACGTGTGTGCATAATATTAATAAAATAATATGAGGTATTATGGTCTGGCGCCACTGGATTCCTGGCTCTTTCCAAAAGTTGAAGGAACCAATAAAAGAACACCTCTACGGCTCTATGATAATTTGGAGGATATCCAACGCACTGTGATGTCGGCGTTGAAGCGTCTAATACTGAATATTTCTACGGAACATGATTCGGTGTATTCACATACCTACTGTGTAAAATAAATTATCACGATTAACACCTGTGAATAAAATGATTTTTGATTTCCCGTTTACGATTCACGATAGTTTGTTGTATTTTTTCGCCGAACGAATAGCAAGATTAAAACTGATTTAACAATCTAAAATGTCTACGGTCCGGCGCCGTGGAAATCCGCAGGTGAGGTTTTTGATACCTACATTATGAGCACCTTTATTCGTTTGTCGTTAAATTGGTAGTAATTTTATTTTATACAGCACAATATAATGAGCACACTTAAAAAAGTCATTTTTTCCGTCACGTTCATTATTATTTAATATAAAATAATTAAAACTATATTTTTGTCGTGAATCGTACGCATACACTGCACAATTTTCCGTGTACACATTAACAACAGTACCGTCACGGGCGTCACCGGGTCGTTGTATTTAAATCATAAAAAAATTGTATTATAAAAATGAATTAATTAACCTAAAACGAAACCGGACACTTTTCGTAAACACCTACTTTGGCCGGCTTACGATGGCCGACGCCCTGCACAGCGGCGTAGATACCTGCAAGTACCTATTATAAATACAATTTGTTAACAGATTTCACTTCAACAAGACGCTGCAATTAACCTTAACGCTAAAGACGTATCCGCTCATAAATATTTTTTAGTAATATTATTGTTATTATGACGTTTGTTCGTCGTAATGAAAATATAAATGATCTCCTTAAGACAACGGTTGAAAATTTATTTTTAGGTTTTTGTAAATGCAACAGCCCCAACTCTGCGGACTAATTTATTTAACAATTTTAATTCGATAAGCTTACTTCAGCACTCTCGCACTGACTTTATTAAGACGATGTTATTTCGCCGGCGTCTTTAACGGGATTTAATATATAATTTTAATGAAATTAAAAAAAAATAAAACAAAACATAATATTGAAATTTCATCATCATATTTACAGTTTTTTACAAGCGGACCATGTCATTACAGTAGCTTGTTGCATAATGACGAAAATGCATTAAATACGCCCTTGTGTAATTTTATCTAACTATTTATGAATGATGTTAGTGATAGGGTGAAACGCCAATAAACGATCAACTATAATGATAAATTGCTTAACGTTTTTCTTTAAAAATATACAATAATTATCATTATTATTGATTGTTATAAGGTATTACAAATTATAATTATTATTATTGACTACTAACATAAATGGAATTATTTCATACATGTTGCGGACTTAGCTTCATATGGGTATATAAGAATACTTTAGACCATCGGTTCTCAAACTGTGGTACGCGAACCACTAGCGGTACGCGAAAGACTACATGGTGGTACTCGGAGCCCGGAGGGCCATTTTTAGATAATAAACCCATTCAATTATTTAATTCATATCTTATTTTAAAAAACTGATAAATAAAAATAATTATACTGTAGTTGTAGTATTTTACTGCTTTATTATTTAAAACAAATGTATTTAACAATACAATTTGGAATTCGGATCGTTCTATTTTTAATTATTAGTGGTACGCGACTGATTGATAATATACTTAAGTGGTACGCAAAACAAAAAGTTTGAGAACCGCTGCTTTAGACAATGTATTTTATATATTGTATACAACCAATAGACCAACTACCAAGGTTATAGTCACATTTTTAATCAATTTAAATAGATTTTAAAAACATTATTGAATATTATTACGACAATACACATTACTTGTACTCGTTCGACATACATATAAATAAATTACGTTGTTCAGTTGTGCAGAAATTTAAAAATGTATTAAAACTAAATTTCTTGTTTGATTTTCTACTTTAACTTATTACTTTTAAGTTAAGTTGTAAGTATATAGGTAATGCATATATCGATAGGTATAACAGTAGTCGACTGTTTTTAATTCACTATCAACTATAAAGGTAATTGTTAAATTGTGAATGCACACAGTAATAATTAATTTAATCACTATCTCTCTCTCTCTCTCTCTCTCTTTCTCTTTCTTCTCTATTTGTATGATCTTTTTTATTTTCAAATTGTCATTCTTTTAATTTTTTTTTCATCATTATTTAATTTTTGTTAAAAGTATATTTACGAACTATACTTCAACTTCAAGGCGTAATAAGTAAAATAGATACATATTATACAATATACACAACACGAAAGAATACAACAATGATGAATAAGAGGCGGGAAACCATCTATTGACAGAACTCAACGTTCTCGTTATTATTAATTATACGTCCTAACACTAAGAGGAATATTTTATAGTTATTATCCGCATAAAAATGTGTACAATTCTTAAAAAAGTTCACAAAGTTATTAATCACATATATAACTGAAGGTACTATCATTAAAACATAATATTATGTGTATATAATGAAGAATTTGTTATAATATATTTGTTTATTGTAAACGAAGTTCAAAGCTGTGACGAATGACTTTGTATATCAAAATAATGTCCATAGAAATTTTATATTACTATAAAATAAAAAATGTTTAAGAAAATTTAGCAGCTGTTGGTGCGTTATCTCTACTAAGAAAAAAAGTTCAAAAATAGCCGTCGTATTGACTAAAATTAGCGCGAATTACAACAAATGTATGTTTGCATTGATTCTTATATATACATATATATATGTATAATATACGGCCTTGACTGTAAAGCAAATCGTCGTGTGAAAATGTGCAGTTGTTATAGTTATATTATACAGACATCACGAAGACATTTCTTTTCTTTTATGTGTCTGTTCTTTTATAATACCTGTTGATGATTTTCTATGCCATTTCTATCGCGGTCATAATAAATAATAATATTCCCACTTACTTACACGCTGCACTGTTCGGTGGTGACCTGCTAAGACGTTTAAAATCATTTTAATATTACCATAATAATAATTTTTGTAGACACTCTAAAACGTTCTAATTTTTATCTCAATCGCCGAGTTAAATTCCGGATAACTGTAGTAACCATCGAATTTCTCGGAGTGTATAGAAAAAAATTCAAAATAATTGGATCGTTCTTACCATTTATGGGGGCCATAAAACTTCTTCCGCACGTATATAATACATTCGCGTTAACGACACAGCAGCACCGCCCAGAATGCGTACCTTACAGTCAATAAACACTATTTGAAACGTTCCGAATTGACTTTTGGGATTTTCTTCAGACAGCGAATTTACAACAAGCCGTATATGCTTTATTTCTTCCGGCTCATTGTCCGTAATAAAGAATTGATCCTAACATTTTCAATCAAATAAAAACATCACATTTTTAGATTCTAAACAGAGTGATGAATGTATTGGTTTTACAATGTAGTGTTTGTTTTTTCTGTGTGCGTCTGACTCTGACGTCTGACGTCACTTTTTAGAAGAGTAAAATTGCTTCAATCTTTAACTTTGGGGTAAATTTCTAATAGTTAATTTTATGTAGTTTGTAGGTAGTATCAAAATTCTAAATAATCTAGAAAAAAATAAAAATTAATTACGGAAACAATGGGATATTTTCACAAATCTAGTTTTTGACAAGATTAACTTTGTTTTATTTTTATAATTAAAACATTATCGTGGAAACTTAAAATTCTTACAAAATATTTATATACCTAACCTATATTTTTAAATAAAGTGAAACCTTTAAATACCGGATACTTTCAGCCTCCAAAATTTTATCCGCAATTTAGAGGGCGTGTGGCAATAATCAGTGCTTGATTTGGAAAAAAAACTAAAAGGCGGACTCAGAGGATGTTGGATAAACGAGCGTTCGACACAAAATTCAATATCATACCTATTACTGTGCGGAACTGCGGAGCAAAACCCCCCACATCACCTTCAGCCACCCATAATCCCCAAAAATCGTTAAATTTATTATATAAAAATATTTTAAAACAAAGAAACACTTATTTATTTATTACACATCATCCAATTACATTATAATTTAAATTACGATTTATAAAGATACATAACACGTTATTATAACAACTCATCAATACATCTATACAAAAAACGTATCATGTATCATTACATATATAAACCAATACAACCCATGTACATGAATACAGTATTGTGCGACACAAACGTCGTCGAGAAACGCTTTTATGGTATACAGCACAACCCGCGGTTGAAGATATAAGTATGACGTAAAAGTTTAGCTACCGAGAACAACAAAAATAATATAAATATATAATGCAATTTTTTGAATAAAAAAAAGTTTGTACTTAAGAGTACGTCACACCCGCATGTGTTGTCTCCGTCTTACACACGTACGATATAGGTACAATTCGTTTACGAAGTCTGAGTATAACTCGCTCAATTTTGATTCTAGAGTAAATATATCTATTATAAAATTAAAATATGACAATATTTCGGAGGACAAGACGATGAGTTTTTTCCATTATTTCTAATATAACGTTCATTATAACCGTTTAGAATTAGTTAAAATTTCAAAATGTTTAAATGACTTTTAACTTTTTAAAATTTTTATTTTCTAAAAAAAACTCATCGGCTCGCCTTCCAAAATATTGTCATATTTCAATTTTATTATAGGTATATTTCCTCTAGAACCAAAATCGAGTTATATTCAGACTGCGTAAACGCGTTTTGCCTATGCCATAGTACGTGTGTAAGACGGAGACGACACATGCGAGTGCGACGTCCTCTTAATAAATAATATTGTTTAATATTTTAACTTTTAATTTTTTGTCCGTGAGAGGAGGGATTTTTCCGTTCGGTGTGGGGGTATGCACGGATAAGGTTTTAGATTCTTTTTTTCTTATTCTTATTCCTAATCTTATTATTATTAATATTACTATTTTTATTATTATTATAATTATTTTATTCTTATAATAACTTTAATTTAAATTGTGCGTTTATCGGCGACTGCACTATTGGGGTTTCTACGGTTTCTTGTTATCTGTCACAGAACACGATACTGGTCTTATGCAATCGCTAATGAACCGGGTATAAAAGGCCCGGCGAAACGACCAGCATTGACATTCACTGTCTACCCTCCGTCGTAGCAAGACCCACCCCGAGCATACTTGCACGATTAGGGAAAGCATCTATATTTTTTTATTTTAAACATATTATTATATGGCCTGCACATCATATTGCTTGTACTCGCATTATTAAATAGTAATTTTATTCATACCTATTCGTAGCTCTAACATTTCCTTAGCTCAAGCTCTCGTATACACAAACAAAATTCGACCTTGGTCTTGTTCCGTGGCCTATAATATAAGTCTGAAACCGTTCGGGCAGTGCATCGGTGGTTGGTTTGTTGCGTTTGCGCGATCTACTGATCGTCACATGTGTATTAAATATTTGCGTTAATGCATATTTTATTTTTTCTGTTTTTTTAACAGTCGTTCGTGGAAATACATTATTCGTAAGTATTCAAGTATGTTTCCCAAACAGAACGTATATTCGTAAAATCCCGGTTTCCTGTGCGTTATAGTCATTGTCGACATATGTGCAGAATTACGGCGAGTTACGTTCCGCAGAAATGACAAATCGCGCGTACGTCGGATTTAGCGAGCATATGGCACAGCTCCAGTGACTCGTCAGAGTTCCGCGTTACAGGTGTATCGCTCTCGTTTGAGCTGCCCGTCTCGTGTGCCGCTGTAATGATCTGACAACGCGTGCGATTCGATTCTGATCCAATTATTCGGTGGCTGTGACGTCGTTGAATGACATACGAATCTGTTCAAAATGATCTGTACACATTACGAAAACGTTAATTTTTTTTTTGGTAGTGTTTGTAAAATTTTAACGTATAATAATTGTCTATTATACAAGATCTTTTTTAATAATACATATTTCCACGTTCATTTAGTTATAAGTTTATTATTTATATAAACACCTATAGTTATGAATATTTTTTTTATATAGATTTCCTATAAAAAATTAGCAATTAACTAAACTGTGGCCAATCGATGTTAAAAGTGAATTTGTTGAAAAACACTCATAGATTTGACATCTTCTTCTTTTGTATATTATTATCTCTTATATAATAAAACGTAAAAAATAGTTCGTTTACTATATAAAGAATGCGCTGCGGTCGCATAGGAAAAAGCTCTATGCCAGTATGCCGTATAAGGTGTATGGCATTGTATTAAGTAATTATAATATTATTAATAACTGTATTATTATTATGCCGATTATTATCTTTATTCTATGTGCCGATCGATGTACGAGATATTTCTTCTATTTTTTTGCTTAAATTTACACGTATATTGTATTGCGTAGAGTACTGATGTTTGATTCGAAGCCCATTTATCCATTTATCATATTCGTTTTGTTTTGTTGTTCTCGGTAGCTTTAACGGGTTGTGTAGTTGTAGTATATCATATAAAAGTGTTTCTCAGCGACGTTTATGTCGCATAATACTGTATTCGTGTACTTGGGTGTATGGCAATAATATTATATATTTTTGTACACCAAATAATGCAGATGTTATTAAAACATTGATACTGCTGTCGTTTTGTCAACATGTAGCATTGCAGTTTGCATTCTATACTAAGGATAATATATAATACAATAAGAGCACGACATATTTTAATTTAAATAAATACATTAAAAAGACAATTAATAAGAACATCCAAGCTTCATCAAGGTTTTATGCAAAATTACTAACAACTTTCAAGTTTCAAGACTAAAAAATATAACACTTTAACAACATAATGTAATAAATGTATTGCGGATTACTACACTCATAATACTCACATTGTCCGATACGATAGGTATCCAATCCGCCGTTGGTGAATTGCTTAGCCAGGTATCAATTTGCTTCGGTTAAGGACTGATAGCTAGACGCTCAATTACAATTTTTGATGTGTTATTTATTTTTTTAACATACAAAAAAAAAACCGGGCAGGTGACGGCACGCGATATTACACCAAATGATTACTGATAGCTAGACATTCAATTACCATTTTCGTACACATTTATTTTTTTTTAATTCAAACAAGCACCGGGCTAGCGTAAAATAGATACAAACTTTTACACCGAATGATAACTGTTTACTGATAACTCACAATTATGGTAATCTTTATAATAATTTTAGTGACCGATTTATAGACATCCGACTACCATTCCCTACCGAATTTCCGGTGAACCGATTTTCACTCGACCACCTCGAAGGCGCCGGAGACGGCTTCTACGACGCCCGGAAGCGAGGCACACCGTCTGCTACAGTTATTATAATAAAAGTGAAAAATAGTCACGATCACAATATCTAGGATCGCAGCGATCGCATAGAAAAAAGTTCTAGGTGTGGTCACTGCAGCCTAACGATTGATTATATTTATTACCCATTATTATTAACCGATTTTTTTTTTCATAGTCGATATAAATATACAAATATTATGGCTATAGGTTTTAGGTTATAAGTATATTTTGCATCAGAAAAAACTGATGATTTACAAATTCACTACAGCAAATGTTGCATTTCCAGCGTTCCGTTTCAAATAAAAGAATGCAGCCCCCCCTCCCCCGAAATATTAAGAAAATTTAAAAACTATTTTAATTTTCAATGGTCTATGAAAATCTGTACAAAAATTGATCAGCCCCCTCAAAAAAACCCTGGTTACACCACTTACAGATATAATATGATAAACTATTATAGTATAACAATATGTATAGGTATACAAATGAAAATTATATATTGTAATAAAATATACTTGAATAATAATGAATTATTATAAAATTTCTGTTTTTAGGGTATCCCATATTTAGAGGTTTTTTCATAGATAAGTAGTAAAAACGTTCTTGTTCCCAAAAAAATTCCACTATATGGAAGTTTCGGTTAAGGGAGATTTCATTGTGTTTAAGCTTTAGACTAATTTTGAGTTATATATTTTTATGAACATTAAATTTTTGAATGTTTTATTATTGTTTTTTTTTCCTGTATCAAGGTACTCGTTAAAAATTCTGACAATGTGTAATACGTTTGTACAAAAATGTTCTTTATATTTTTATAGCAATACAAAAATATAAAAAATACAAACTTATGATTTCAAGTTAAAATGTTAAAATGTCGATTTGATTAGATATTTATACGAAAAATAACAATTTTAATTACTTTTTTGTGATTCAATCAATAATAAATTCTGGTTTAAACTATTATTTTCTATACAAAATATTTAAACTCATTTTATGCTAATTATACTCTGACGTATTTACTCGGTTATATATTGCGTGCGTTAAATTATATTAGCCTATTATACGTTATAACAACAATAGTATATCGACATTTCAGACTACTTTGAAAATAGTGACAACTCAACATTTTCAATTTTCGTATTTTGATTGATTATAGCAGATGAATATCTATAGTTTTCGTTTACGTTTATACGACAAAATTATACGCAACTTCACTTAAACTAATCTAAAACCTCTACTACCTATGTCATGTTTCTTTGGGGTTTCGTATTATTTTCAAACCCAAATATAGTGTCACAACTCAAAAATAATTTTAAATTTTAAGTTTCGACACTATTCTTGATGTGGATTTTATTATTTTAAAACAGAAATAGTGTTACAGCTCAAAACCATTTTTATATTTTGATTTGTAGCATTATGTTCTTGATTGATTGACTCTATAATATTCCACGTAAAAAAAAAAACAATATTAAATGCATGAATTGTGCTGTGTTTATTCTATTTGTATACTATTTCATCAGTTTATACACAATTGTATGATGGCTATTTATTTATAGTATAATACTATAATATAATACATATTGCAGTATTGCATACTATTATTGGTTGGTTAAAAATTTTAAAAACAAATACTTATATAATATATACAATTTGCAGGTAAGATACGTACATATAAATTTATAGCTAGTCGTTATTAATTATTATTTAAACATAAATATCGATATTTTATTACTATTATTTTTAGATTTATAAACTTATTAATTTTAAATTTTAAATTTTGTGATTTGGCACAAATATTTTATTATAATTGGAACGAAAACAAAACAAATAGAGGACGACGTGATCCAATAAACGATCGTGATATTTGTATCAGAATGTATATAGTATTCGAAAAAATAAAGTCATTATTTATTCAGACGTGCTGGACGAAACAAAATAAACGTAAAGTTTCATTATAATTGTATGCTACTGTGCTACTACAAGTTTGAATATTGATTCTACCACTCAATGGTTTTTATACTCAAAATGTTGACAACATACTGAACACTCTGTTGTTAAAAAACAAATTAAGAAATCACTAAGTCCTAGCTTAATTTATTTAACAACACAGAACCTACATGACATTAATTTAAGTTGGTTCTAACAGTAAACAGAAAACCCATTTAAAGTGAACGGAATGGAATATTCAGATTTGTATGATGTATTAAAAACGTAGTAGATTGTTTTGTGAAACATTTTTCTATAAACATTGATACTTACTAAACAAATATTCTTGGATTAAAGTAGACATCGAGAGTTGAAAAAAGAACTAATTTGGTAAAACATTAGATAAGAAATTTTTTTCTGAATAACAATTTATAGACATACATTTTAACACAGAAAGTCTCGTGGAAGAAAACCATTACTATCTAATTACACGCTTAAAATAAGCATACTACCTATGAATGTAAAAAAAAGTTAGCGCAATAAGAAACGCAATGTTGTATCACTTTGTTTCATACAATTTCTTTGATCATGGAGTGTATTAATGAATAATAATTATCACATTTTCAGTACGTCACATACTACAATTTTCAGGCACGTATCTGGGACTTCATCTTGGGGGGCGGCGATTCACTTTTTTAGGAATTCCTGTCCAAATCCTCCATAATACATCTAAGCCGGTGTGCTCTTAAATTATGACAAAATTTAATATAGGTAACTGCTATAATATTAAATTTGTCCAATGAGCCCGTAAACCACGATTTAAGATAGTTACTAATGTTACTATCTTAAACCGTGCCGTAAACCATTAACCAATATGATATGATGTTAGATCTTCTTACCCGTATTCGAAAAACGTTTATCTTTTCGTCAAAAAATGTCATGGGTATATTTTAATCATGATAAGAATATTATTTAGAAGAATATTCTTATCAGTCAGTCACGATTTAACTGATACTATCTTAATAATTTTTAAATCGTAAATTAGTAATATAATTATACAAATGTATTTAAAAGAATAGTAGATCATAAAATTTTTTCATATCTTATAATTTATAAGATACCTACATATGAAGAATTAAGATGGACTGTATAAGCCATAAGGACATATGTTGGGGGTGGCGATCGCCCCCATCGCCCCCCCCTCAAATACGTGCCTGACAATTTTTCTATAGCAACTAAATTTGTAAATTATATTTTCAAAACGCTAGTAAGAAAATTGTTTTATTTATTTACCTATTTATTACATTACAAATTTACAATAATATTATAATTTAAAAATCGTTTTCATTTAGATTTAATTTATACAATTTAAAGCATATTTCATTTGTTACAGCATTATAATACATATATTATGCTATAATAATGTATAGTTTTTATATACATGGATTATTGATTAAAGACTTGGTTTTTAATAAAAATTTAATTAATGAAAAATTGTAATATTTATTATTATTATTATTTTTTTTATTATTATTATGTTATTCTATAATGAATTTATTTGAGCAAGAATTTTAATTAAATAGTACTATTTAAACATTTTATTTGAAATAATAATACTGGGAATTTAAGTTAAAAATTATAATATATATTTTAGGTAGGAGTGGATAGGCACGTGTTAAAAAAATATGTCTATTTTAATCACAATAATTCACAAATAATGTCATAACTCATAACTCATAAGCCATTATATTTGTCATCAATTTCAATAAAAATTCTTTCTTAGTATTTTTATCTGAAATATTTGACAACAATGATTTTTATATTTTTATATTATTGCAATAAAATTAAATAGAAATTAAATTTATAGGATTCAAACAAATCCTTGAATCGTTGATTACTAAAAATAGAATTTTTGAGTTGTATCATTGTTCTTAAAACAGTGCGATGTCTTATAAATTATAATATTACAATAACAGTAATATAATGGAATGTTTGAGAATTAATTCAACAGTATGAATAACTAATAAAAAAAATTGATTTACTGAAAATAATATAAATTGCTAAAAAAATATTCTTGTAGAAATAAAGATTGATATACAACTATGAATCATTATTTGTATTAAGTGATTTATTTTTAAATTTTTATTTAAAATTATGCGGATGGTCATGAAGTTGGCTCACCGACCACCAACATTATGCGATAAGTTCCAAAACGGAATAACGTATACATTTTAGAAATTTTATCTGATATTTGATAAATCGTTCGAACAGGATTAGGTTTATGCCTTCATAAACAATTATTACCTAATGATTTCCAAGGTATACTTGACACCTAGGTACTATATAATACAGGGAGTTCCCCGTTTTTTTTTTTTTTTAATTCAATTACAACTGACTACTGCAAAGTATAGTTTAACGTTTTAATGGATGAATATATGTGATTGAATCGTTGATTAAGGTACTAGGATTGAATAGTATTTAAAGGCAAGTAACTGATAATTTATTTCATTCAGCGAATAATTAAAATTAGTTCAGATAAATTAATATATAATTCCATTCACGCCAAGAAAATTCGTAACCCCTCACCGCACCAGTTACATCAAAACTAAAAGGTAAGTACTTAATATCATACAAATGTATTGACTTTGTTCTTAAATCATAGTTTTAAATAGAAATCTATTTAAAATAAAAATATAAGAATACTAATTAAGATGTATTTGGGTCTATGTAATTCAAATTTGGTATGCAAAGCCATCTCAAGTTCTTACGCTACAAGTATTCCAATCAATCAATCTCTGCATAATATACTATAATCTCATCTGCAACATACCCATATAGTATGTTTATAATAACAAAACTATTGTGGTTAAATATTTATAATATTTAAAAGACTACATAGACACTGTTGCCGTAGGTTTAAGTGGACTGTATAGTCTCTTTTTTTAATATATTAAGCTTACACATTTTTTAGTATAAATTATTTATTTTGCGGAGACGCACACGATGACACGCATATGAACATAGCAGCACGGTTCAACACACACTAAAATAGGTAATATAATAATTGAAGGTTTATCAAACAAATATCGACGAGAATAAGATAATATAACAATATAGATAAACGTAACAACAATAATAATAATAATAACATCAATGATTATAATACACGCGTCAACATGCCGCCCGCCTTGAAAAATTAGAATATGCAAAATAAGAAACAATACATATAAATTATTTTTCAACAACAGTTCATAAAAAATACATAAATATCGTAAAATAAATAAATAATATAAATATAAATAAAGCCGTTATTAAATAGAAATAAATCATTAGAATTTGAATAATTTGATATAATAATATATATTTAGATAACTATCATAAAAAAAAAAATAATTTTATTTTATGTTATGTACTATTACCCTCAAAAGGAAGAGGACAAAGCTTACGGACTGCTCTGGATACTTCTTTCCCTTTTAATAATATGGTAGCTACTCGAATGACACCATCGTCACCAGCCTGGACGCGGACCACTCGACCCATGGACCAAGACATCGGGGGGGCGTCGTCTTCTTTTACCAACACTATAGTACCAACCTTTATTTTAGGGCCCTTGTTGGCTAGCCACTTTCGCCTGGTTTGAAGTTGTGACAAGTACTCCTTACTCCAGCGCTGCCATAATGTTTGAGTTAACTGTGTTACCCGCTGCCAACGTTTTAAGCGATTGTCCGGTATACCAGTTAAATCAGGTTCGGGTATAGAACATGTTGGTTCACCAATTAAAAAATGCGCAGGTGTTAATGGTGTCGTATCAGTAGGATCGGAGGAACAAGGCGTTAAGGGCCTGGAATTAAGGACTGCTTCTATTCTAATTAAGATAGTGTTCAATTCGTCATAAGTTAGATTAGCCGTACCTAAAACTCGGTATAAATGATTTTTGATAGATTTAATGGAGGCTTCCCACAATCCACCAAAATGTGGGGATCGAGGGGGTATGAAATGCCACCTTATACCCTCAGTTGATAGAGCATCGTATATTTTGTTTAAATGTTCTTCCGAATGAAATATTTTTTTTAGATCAAGTAATCTATTGTTAGCCCCTACAAAATTTGTAGCATTGTCGCTAAATATATCGGAACATACACCGCGGCGCCCGATAAAACGTTTTAAAGCATTTAAAAAGGCTTCCGTAGTCAAATCAGTAACTAACTCAATATGGACCGCCCGGGTACTAAAGCATACAAATACACATATATACCCTTTTAGTAACGCAGCATTTCTCCGTAAACTTGTTTTTATAGCAATAGGACCGGCATAGTCGACACCACACTTTTTAAACGGTCGAATTGGCTCTAATCGTTCGGTTGGTAAATCTGCCATTATAGGTTCAACTATTTTTGGTCGAAGTCGAAAGCACTTCACACACTGGTGAAATACATGTCTTGCAATATTTCTGCCTCCAATTATCCAATACTTTAATCGGCTATTCGCTAACATCGCTTGCGGACCCGCATGTAAAAGTCTATCGTGCTCGTTAAGCAATATTAGTTTAGCAATTGTACTATTTTTCGGTATTAAAATAGGATGTCTCTGTGTTATTTCTATATGTCTGGCATTTTTTATGCGACCGCCTACTCGTATAATTCCGCTTTCCAAAAAAGGTTGTAAATTGTGTAATTTACTTTTCACTGTTAAAGTACCATTTTTATTTAAATCGTTTATTTCACTGGACCAATAGGACGCTTGAGTTATTTTAATTACAATTATTTCAGCTTCTTTTAATTCATCGGCTAATATTGGACCAACTACTTTCATTTTTTTTATTCGAATTTTTATAAAACGCAAACAATAACAAAAAATACGTAATAATCTATTCCAAGATGAATAATTGCTTAATATTTTTTCGTTTATTACCGGTTGTGTTAAAAAGGCAGCAGTTTTCTGTGTACCCTTTTCTTCTGGTATTCCGGTATATTTTAACTCGCAAACCGTCTTCGGCCAATTTGTATGATCGTTCGTTAACCAGCTTGGTCCATGCCACCATATAGAACTATTTATAATTTCTTTCGCACTACATCCTCTTGAAATAATATCCGCGGGATTGTCCTTAGTTCCAATATGGTGCCATTCATTTATTGAACTAAGGTCGTGAATTTCTCCCACTCTATGCGCAACAAATGTTTGCCAACGCGTAGAGGGTGACGTTACCCAAGCTAGGACGATTGACGAGTCCGACCAAAAATAACGACATTGTATTTTTATACCTAATTTTGGTATTACTTTGTTGTACAGCCTTACCAAAATTACGGCCGCACATAATTCCAATCGCGGTAGCGATATAACTTTTAAAGGCGCGACTTTAGATTTCGCACATAATAAATGCGAAGTACAAACGCCACTACTATTTGTAGTGCGTATGTATATACACGCGCCATAGGCGGCTAAACTGGCGTCAGCGAAACCATGCACCTCTATATGACAATTTTCTTCCGTACATAGAAAACGCGGTATACACAATTCACGTAAGCTTGTCAATTCATATAAATATTTTGTCCACTCATCGTGCATTTTTGTCGGCACCGGTTTATCCCAATCAATTTTTAACCTCCACATTTCTTGCATTAAAATTTTTGCCTTTATAATTATCGGCCCCACTAAACCTAGTGGGTCGAATAACGAAGCTATTTGTGCCAATATGCTTCTTTTTGTTGTCGATTGAATTTCCGATTTTGTATCCCGTACTTTATATTGAAATATATCTTTCCTAGGATGCCACAGGACCCCGAGGACTTTTGCCATTTCATCTTCCAATTCCAGTACTATCATAGAATCATTATTTTCTTTATTTAAATTTTGTAATAACACCGAATCGTTTGCAGACCATTTTCGTAAGTTAAAGCCACCGGATTGTAGCACTGTTCTCAAGTCATTACGCAATTTTACAGCCATTTCTTTCGTATTTGCCCCACCTAGATAATCATCCATATAAAAATCATTTTTTATAGCAGTACATGCTTCCGGAAAATTACTATACTCATCCTCAGCTAATTTACATAAGCAGGCGGTAGCTAAGAATGATGCCGAGACAGTGCCATAAGTAACTGTATTTAATTGAAATATTTGCATAGGTTGTTCTTTATTCTCACGCCAAAATATTTGCTGATATTTGCGATGTTCTGGTGCAATCCAAATTTGACGGTACATTTTTGATATGTCCGCGGATATCGCATATTTGTGCGTACGAAACCTAGCCAAAATATTCAATAAATCGTCTTGTATCGTAGGCCCTTTTAATAGTACATTGTTTAAGCTAATGCCTGTATCGGTCTTACTAGATCCGTCGAATACTACGCGCAGACGAGTGGTGCTACTATTATCGTTTATTACGGCGTGATGCGGTAGAAAATAGCCGGGTTCATTGACCGACCCTTCCCCCACGCTGCGCAGCGGTTCCATATGACCAAGATATAGGTATTCATACATGAATTGCTGATAATCGTTGTTTAATTTTGTATTTAGTCCTAATCGTTTTTCGATAGACAGAAATCGTCGGAACGCGTTTTTATAAGAATTACCTAATTTACTAATATCTTCGCGGAACGGCAATTGCACTATAAATTTGCCCGTTTCGTCGCGGCTCACTGTCTTAATAAAATGGTCGTAACAAGCTTTTTCTTCTAATGTGTAATTAGTATTTTTATCTATGTTTTCCAATCTCCAAAACTTCGCAATCCTTTCATCCAAATTACCATCTACTTGATATGTACTTAAACAAATGTTTTGCGTCCCTTTTAAATTTGATTTATTATTAAAAACTGGGCCTGCCACAATCCAACCAAACTTAGTTTCTTTCAATGTAGGACCACTTTCATTTAATTTAATTTGTCCCTGATCTAATAAATCAAAAAACAATTCAACGCCCATCAACATATCTATACGTTGTGGTTTGTTATAGGATTTATCAGCTAGTATTATATTATCCGGTATCTTTATGGACTCAGTATTTACCGCTCTTATCGGAATATTGTTCGTTATACAAGGTATTATCAAACATGATATATTAGTTTTGAAATCTGTTATACAGGAACCCACCATTACCGTAATTTCGGACTTTATTGTATGTATTGTTTGTCCTATTCCAGCTACATCATGAGCAACCTTTTTTCGTCGCAATTTTAACGTTTGTGCCATATGTTCCGTAATAAAATTATTTTGCGAGCCGGAGTCCAATAACACCCTGCACTTTACCGGCTTGCCATCATTATTATAAACATTAATTATTGCGGTTGATAATAGCATCTGTCCGCAGCTTATCGTTGATACGTGTGCCGATACACTTACATTACCCGCCGTGGGAATTTCCTCGGTTTTATCTTCATATTGTTCCGAAGCGATATTACTTTCCGTCTTATTTATTTTTAAATGTAATAATGTGTTATGCGCCTTGTGACATTGAAAACATTTTTTACCATCACATTTCTTTCCGATATGCGTCCGAATACATATCTTGCATAATTTAAGTTCACCCACCCTTTTTATTCGTTCGGGAATGGGTAAAGCTAGGAAAGAGGGGCATTTATATATAGAGTGCGCTAATTGGCAATTATAACATTTCATTCCACTAAATATCGGAAACTCTATCGATTTGTGGTTATTTTTTGCTTTTTTACCGTTAACCATATTATTTTTTATTTTTTCGTCATTACGGACATTTATATTCGAAGAAGTCTCTACTGCTTCAATTATTTTGAATCTCTTTTCCAAGAATTCAAGTAACACTTGTACTTTAGGTATTTCATTTTTAGGGGATACTGTTTCCCACGCTTTAAGTGTACTAGAATCTAATTTAGTTGCGATAAGGTGTAATAATATTGAGCCCCACTCTTTAGGTTTCTCTCCTAATGTTTCTAACGCGCTTATGTGACCGTTTAATTGATCTATTAATTTTCTTAATTGCACAGCTTCCTCATTTATTGCCGGCATATCAAATAACTCTTTCGTGTGTGATTGCACTAACACTTTTTTATTATTATATCTAGCCACCACGCTATTCCAAGCCACGTTATAATTTGCGGCCGTCGTTTCTATATACCTTATAACCTGTGCCGCCTCATCTTTTAAACACGATCGTAAATGAAAAAATCGCTGTATATCATCTATACCTGGGTTGTTATGTATCATTGCTATATAAATATCGTGGAAAGCCGACCATTCCTCATATGCACCCGAAAATTTTGGCACATCTATCGGTGCTAATTTCATTGCTGCGGTCGCACTGCTGCAACACGAATTTGCACTACAATTCATTGTGTGCGCCGTACTATGCACCGTAGCAGTTGATTTTTGACCACCATTATCATCCTTTTTTGTACTAGCACGTTGCAGTAGATTTTCGCCTAACGCCATAGCACTAAAATATATTTCCTCAAATTCTATGCGATAATCGTCCGTTTCGTCATCAAAAGACTCTATTTTAGATTGCACTTGATCAAATTCCGACCATAATTCCTCCATCTTTTTACTTCGACCTTTGATCTCAAATGGGTCTACTGATTCCTTATTTACGTATGTACTGTACCTCGTTAATTGCCCCTTTAATTGCCCTCTGCGGGCTTTTAGTGAAACTAAATCTGACATATTGAGGTACGCTTTTTTGAGTGTGTATGTACTGTGTATGTGTATATGTGACAGCTCGATGCCTAAAGTGGACGGGATCGCCGATCAAGATAGACAGCTGTGTGTTTGTGAGTAAATATGTATTTGTGTGGTAATGTACGCCAAAGTCAATTATTTTATTATCTATACCGAGTTATATTATATTTACGACCTTCGAGCTTTACGACAATTTCCCACTTAACTTAGGTACATGGGAGAAACTTTAAAACCCGTAGATAGGATTTATTTATAGGATATATAAGTAATTAGTACTGATACAACTTACCACATTGAGCCATCACTGTCTTCTTGCTTGAATAACCCACCATAATTTTGCATATTTAATATTTGCTGCACACATACGACCTTTTACCACGCGCACTTAATTTTACGGAATGCTATAACTTTTATTAAGTTATGCGAATTGCAATCCGGGTCGAAGGACCAATGTTGCCGTAGGTTTAAGTGGACTGTATAGTCTCTTTTTTTAATATATTAAGCTTACACATTTTTTAGTATAAATTATTTATTTTGCGGAGACGCACACGATGACACGCATATGAACATAGCAGCACGGTTCAACACACACTAAAATAGGTAATATAATAATTGAAGGTTTATCAAACAAATATCGACGAGAATAAGATAATATAACAATATAGATAAACGTAACAACAATAATAATAATAATAACATCAATGATTATAATACACGCGTCAACAGACACTAAATTAATTAAATTAAAAACATAAAATTAACATTTATTTGATTTCTTTTAAATAAGTATATATGTGTTGGTAGATAAATATTTTGATGATATAATATTATAATAAGTAGATTAGTACCTTCTATACAATCGTCTAAATAAATAAAGGTAAAGGTTCAATTAATTTCAAATATATAATAGGTATTAGGTAGATAGGTGATTTTATTAAAAACTAATTATTAATTTTATTTAGACTGTTTTATTTGACCAATTATTTGGATTATTAATTTTGTTCCCTTTTTGATATAAATATCACATAGCACATCAAATCTATTTAAAGCCATTGAATTCCTAAATCACATTTGTATTCATTGCATAGCGGCAACACTTCTTTTAGGTGTTGATGAACTTCAGCTATACATTTTCAGTTGTTATATTGATCGTCTATACCAGTGATTCTCAAACTGTGTCCCGCGAGGAGTCACGTGTGGTTCGCCAAGTCCTCGGAAGTGGCCCATGGCCAATTTTTAAGTTTAAACCCAGTATAAAAAATACAATTATTTCCAAGGTATTTAAAATAACTTTTAAAAAATTATCGGTGTCCCGAACAAATTCAACATATTTTTTATTATTATGGCTCACCAAAGAAAACAACTTGGGAATCACTGTTTATACTTATGCCTTACACAATACCTAATATATAGTATATATACATTTTTTTTATTAAAAGTTGTTCAGTTTACTAAAATGTACGCATAACTATAATATTATCAGAAAATAATCAAAGTCCTTCGTCGTTCCATTGTCCGTGATCTATAAATATTACGCATAATAATTTAAGATATTATAAGTACTTTATAGGATGAAAAAAGTATTATATAAGGAAAAATCGACAAAAGCTCATACCCAGGTCTCCCTCCCCAATCTCCTCTTTCGATATGAATGTATTTTATTATGCATTAAATATTACGGAAAACAAATCATTTTAGGCTTTGGTAAAAATGTCATATTTATGTACTGTACTTATCTATTATTTTTTTTTTTTTTTGGTTCATGAGAAAACTCCTACCTGATATAACAGTGACTTATTCAAAACTCAATTATTGATATGAGTAATTTTCATCTATTCTGGGACTTAGGAAAATGTTTACAGTTATAAAACAGTACATTTTATCTTATGACCTATGTGGCTTGCACTATATTTTAATTTTTTAATATTATTCTAAATTGAATATTTTTAGATTTTATTTTACATGTCTGAACAAAATACGAGTAAAAAAATGTTCATACTTAATCTTGTTGTTAAAATGTATTTAACTAAAAGTTTAAATTTAGAAAAAAAATGAAATGCTGTTTAGCTGTTGGCTAAAACAACTCGCAATCATAAAAATTAAATTAAACCCTTAAGTATATTTTTATTTTTTTACAACATTTCGTGACCTAAATTTCTTATTCTTTCCATTCTATAAACATAATCTCTTATAGTCACGTTATAATAAAGCAGTTGCAGTAATTGTAGTTCTCTTGGTTACCAAATCATTTTCCTTTTTTAATCATAAATTATTAATATATAATAAAGGTACCCTATATATACCATGATACGTGTTTAATCTGATTTGAACATTGATTCTCTATTAATTTTATTACCACCATAATTTTTATGATTATAAATTTTTAATCAGAAAGAGTTGGTGCGGAATTAATCGAAAACTAAACCGAAATAATATTATAATTATCGTCGTCGTTGCGCATTTATTGAATTTATTTATTTCGATACTAATATAGATAAAACCGATTTTGAACTATAAACATCATAAATACGTCTGACACCGAAATTAATGATTTAGGTATGCGTGTAAATAATGACATGGCCGTAGAAATATGACGTGTAAAATGTACATAACAAAATATGAGAATATATTCATAAGCGTGGCGCTAATCTATTCTTTTGTTTAGATTGTGTAATAATCAACACAGAGCAGCCCTTTAGACACACGCCAAAAACTGCAAAATAATGCGCAAATCAAATATTTTGAGGTATAGACTATACTAAGCTTTATTCTCGAATTATGAACAATTATCGGTACTATTATAATTATTTTACATTACAAATTACGAATATATTATATTATAATTAAATATAGAAATATTTGAGTACTGAGTTGTACACAATGCCCATATTAATACGACGTTACAATATGACATAGTAAAATTAGGCGATAAGTTTAAGCTCAGGAATTTAAAGCTCTAATATAAGCACATATATTCATTAAAAAATTACCAAATATGTTAATAAAACAAAAAAGTGTTGACCAAATTATCGAAATTTTTAATTTATTATTATTCGACATTCATATTATTAATTTTTCTCTTTTTATATAGTTATATCGCTTCCGTATCAATGTCATCAAATCCTTAAACATAAATAAAATCATAAGTCAGTATTAAGATTGTCATCGGCGGCGAAGACCGCAAAGCTATTATATCGTAAAGAAAGCACACAGTATTTACATAAGTTGGTAAAATATATGGTATATTTTAAATTTTAAATTATATTTTTTTGAACAATATAATATACAGTGAAACTTCCATATAACGAGCTTCCATTTTACGAAATTTTCTGTTAAACGAAATATTTTTAAAAACGACGACCTTCATTGTTAATGAATATGTAATTCTATTTAACGAATTTTTCCATATTACGAATTTTTTTTGTTGATTATTCGACTTTGTTATATGGAAGTTTTACTGTATATAGATATTTTTTTTATTTTTTATTTTTTTTTTTTTTGACAGAATACTCAAAGAAAAAGCACTAAAAATGTATATAATACGTAAATATGTTTAAATAAGCAAAAATCTTAAAATATGCAAAATATAATTTTATATTTAGATTCTTTATATTTCAAATGGAATTTGTATTTAACCCCTCTGTTTGCTCTATTTATTGTACTATCAAAACTAAACATACAAATGCTAAACAGACCCTAAGTGATCTAAGCCTACCTATTTAATAACAACTAACTAATAATTGAATATAAAATATATTCTATATATATACCCATCATTTTCAATAATGTATTAATAATAATAGCTTTTTAGAATGTTTCTTTTTTTTTTTTTTGACACACATGAATAACTTAAATGTGTATTTCAAGTGTTAAACTTTGTAAATTTAAAATGTTATGTCCAAAAACAGGTTTCAATATCTAAAATGAAATAATATTTCGATACTTCAAATACATAAATGAATATTATATACATAAGCCACAGAAAATATTGATTTTTCTATGTCATTATGTTTGAAGCTCATTAGGCCTAAATTATGGTAACATGAGTAGGTAGGTACTTACAAAGTCGTGACTGAAAACAAATGTGGTCCATTTTTTAAAAAATACTGTATAGTCGTATTTTTTTATGTTCCAAGTTTGCAACATAAGTATTTCTACTTTATAAATAATTTCAGAAGATCCGGACCACTGAACACTCCCACTACCACACAAGTCGGTCACAGCCTTAAGTGCCTACCTGTATAGTTCAAGAATTCGTTAGACATAAATAAAGAAGGATAAAAGTTTTGAATAGTAAGTATGTCTATTAATTCCCTTTCGAGATTAAGATTCTCAGTTTATCACTTATTTTGTATGTTTATAATACGAGTATAATAACATTGTTATTCTTATTATACTGTTTTTAACATTGATATAATTAAAATGCATTATATTTATGTACTTTGTGTAAAACGGAACAAGTTAAAAATTGTAATAAGTACCTAAATAAAAATTATTTTAGGTTTTTAGCCAACTTCGCCGATTGTTATTACGTAAAATAAGAAACTGTAATGTTTAGTAATAAGAATATAATATTGTAGTCAATTTATTAAACCTGAGATAATATAGGTAAAAAATTGTATTATTATGTTAGTTATCGATAAACACGAACATGTCGATGTTTATAGATAATAATTAAAATATTGTCTACTAACAATCTTGTTAGTATTATATTGAGAAGTTATAGACTTATAATGGAATAATTATTGTCATGGTATATACTAGAAACTAGTTATACATTACTATAACATCATACTATAATGATGTTGTACACATAATATTATTTAAAACCGATACTTGATATCGTTAAGATGATTAAAAGATATGAAAAAATTACATTTAGTAATATTTAATAAATTTAATTATTAGTTAAATGCTAATTCATTTCAAGTAACAATTAAAAAAAAAAAGTCCAATGGAGGAGATCCTGAGGGAAATCTCTCCCCGTCCCACAAATCCAACATGTAAACTTGGTTAGTACAAATAACTCTTGACATTGAAATTAAATAATAATAATCATTGATCAACAATAAGATTTAAGTAGCTATAATACTATATACTAGATATAATAATATCGAAACTCAAAAAAATTTATTAAAGAGCAAAAAATAACACCTACAGGTACTACAGAAAATATTATAAATTCAAATATTTTTCTAGTATTAAATTAATAATTTAATATTAAAAAAAATGTTGCTCTTCTATAATCTATAAATTAAAAGCGATCTCAAAATCGGTATTTACATTATTATAATTTTGTCTTCATAATAAATTTATGATCGTGCATATAACATCTTAAAGTGATATGACGTAAGTTCTATACAGAAAAAATGTAGGTAGGTCAGTGGATACCGGTCTACTGTACATTAGGTGATTAGTGCAGAGTGGGCCACTGTTATGAGTGTGTTAAATTTTAATTTAATGATATATCATTGAATATGAAAAACAATAAAATTGAGAGCAGAAATGATCTATTAGCCTATATATGACCATTGATCAAGTATATTGCGCTTAATGTGATTTTTGATATACATATTAAAGTCATTTATTTTACTATAAGTATTATGATATATTGATATATTTTTTTCCGAAAATATTGCATTTATTATATAATTAGTATTTAATTATTATAATTGTATACATTCATAACACATTTATATCATTATATCAACTAATATAACTCAAAATTTAATAAAATCTATCTGTGAACACCATAATAAAATATAACTCAAGGATAAGTAGATGTTGATTCATAGTATAAATAGATAATTATCTTAATAAATCAAGAATGTCATTGCGTTTAGTAAAATTCATAATAATAATATAATATGCGTAAAAGTTCTAAGTTCCCGCAATTTTTTTTAAATTAAAACAAAATAATAATTAACATCGTTATTTTTCTTTAAGTAATTTCGTCAAAATTTATACTTAAAATGTCTATAACAAATATCGCATTTTTATATTTATTAGATATTATGGTTTCAGTATGAACTATTTATCAAGAACCTTAGTATTAAATTTTCAAGCATTTCTACCCAACAAATAATTTTTAAACAACGTTTATTGAAATAAAATTGGAAAAAAATTGAAAACTTCTCATGCTTATAAAAAGTTCAAAAAGAGTCAAAATATTTTTAAAAAATTTTCGTAAATATAAAATGATAAATTATCATTTTTATTGAGGTTTATATTGTATTTAAGTTATTTTTAGCGAAATATACATTTATTTACAATTTTTTTCAAAATATGCATTTATGAATAAAAATCCCTAAATATGAAAAAATATGCAAAATAAAATTTAATGTATCTGATTCTATGTCGCACAAAACGAATTTATAACTTGGTCTGCAATGTGTACGACTAAAAGAAAAAATATACAAAAGTCATAAACATCCTAACCCTAATAATAATTGATTTTGTCGAAATTGGATTTGTATTTTCTTTAATCTTTTTTTTTTTACCGATCAATAAAAATTATTAGACATCTTAATTTATAAATGGTTGTTAAAATGTACGCATCTTAAAATGTATTAACTTAATATCGAAATATTAATTTTTCTATTTTAAAAAACAATTATGATATAAAATTAATACAATACAATTTGTAATTTAATTTAATACTTTGTCAAGTTGAATTTTTTTTTAAAGTCTGAATTTAAAATATGGAATTATTTAACTTCTAAAATAATTTTAATATTATTTTTAACTAAAACTTAAAATCTCTTAAACCTATATAATAAACTAGGTAGGTATATAGTTTTGCTACTATATTTAATAAATTATAATATTTTATCGAGAAACTTATAAAAATAATAATATTGTCTTCTATTGTTATAGAACTATATATACATAATATGTATATATTTAGTAATAGTATTAAAATAACCTTATATTATAAAACAGTTAAAACTAAAAAATTAAATAACATTTTTTTTTTTTATAGGCTTCTTTAAAATCAACTGATAGCAGCTGAATTATTTTAATGGTAAATTAAACTAATTAAGTTCATAAGATTTAGTAAATGCTCGCCGTTGTATAAAAATGTACATGCTATACATAAAAGATCACGTATCAGTGACGTACTTCTTTAAGGAAGAACCTGATAAGGGTCTTGCAATATTAGCTTTATTTTGGTTAATACCTAATATGTACTATGTAGGTAGTGTTATCTATAGTCTCTACAATAAGCTGGATCCAGAGATTATATCTCAATATTACTGATTGTCTATTGCACTGACAAAGAATTTTTTAATTGAAAACGATTTATAAATGTATAATGATGACAAAACAAAATTATGCAATTGTGCTTATGCAAATATCGATATTTACAAATCGTATTACATGCTGAATTGTCAAAACTAACCGTATTAACAAATTGCTACAAAAGTATTGTACTTCGTACTGTAACGTGTACATAGATAATTCTTTCACTTAGTTACAAAAATATTCTACAGAAAAATTATGGTGTAGGTACACATAAGTCATAACGAATTACATTATATACATTTATTTTTACAATATTATATCAAATACAAGTAGGAATTGCATATTACACGAATATAGTTACCTAATATTTTAATATATTCTTTATTTATCCTGCGAACTTGAAACTTTCTACAAATATTTAGAATGGCATATTTGTATAGGTGTAATACAACTTTTATTCTTGTTGAGTTATTTATAGTCGTTTTAAACTATTGACTTTTTTAAACTTTTTATGCGAAAAAAAAAGATTGAAAATTGAACAAAGGATTTTCAAAATTAGTCTTAGAGCAATTAAAAAACATCTTAAATAAGAAAATAAGATTTTCAATATTTTGAAAAGATTCATCAAAATGAAAAATAAATGTACAAATTATTTGTTTATACTTAGGATTGTTGATTTAATAAAAGATCCATCATATCTAGTTATTCCTACTGAAATTAAAATAAAGAAAAGAAAAATAAGCGTAAATCATTTGGTTATTTTCTTATGAGCATTAGAAGTTCAAATATCGATAACGTTAGATATTTAATTGTAAAAAAGTAGATAAGGTGCTGTATAGTAGGTCATAAGACTAATAACTTCATAAGTGCCAAATATTTCACTGTGATAGGTGAGTTAAATTTGAAGTCATTGATATACAATTGTAAACGAAATAAATTCTAAATTAAACTATCAACCTTTATCACTAAATATATTTCACGTTATTTTCTTTCTTAATACTATATTAGGTAAAGCAATTTATTTAACTATAAGACGTAATACAGTGGAATCTATATTGATAATATTCTTATCTTTAAGTTTAATAATAGGTAAATTTACTCTAATATTAAAATTAACAGTATAAAATAGACTTTTTGAAGTTACAAATGCATTATAATTATATTTTATTACCCAAGATTTGAAAATCGTGTATAAAGTTCTAATAAGTTTATTTACAGGAAATAAAAAGTGTACCGTAGACATGCTATATGAGTTGCGAATTACTTGCGATCCATACGTATTAATTAAAAAAAATAGATTAGGTAATTCAAACCAAATTGAGTATATTTTTTTCTATATCAATTTTAAACTTGGAAAGTTTAAATGTATTATCCTTGAACTATTAACTTCAAACTTAACGGTATTATGTTCACTTAATTAATTTGAGTTAATTATTTTCATTAACTCGCCCCGCACCTTTGTTACATTTACTACCCGTGTAATTATTAATGTCTTAATAAATGCCGTAGAAAAATGTGGAATGACCAAACCCCATTCGGACATAGATACATATAATATTATTACTATTGTATTATATCTCATTTTCCGACACGAATTCTGTTCATAAAGCGGAAAACGTTGTCGAAAAATTATTATAAACGGCCGGCGCGCGAAAATACGCGTTATGAAAACTATATAAAAATATATATTTTGTCACGATGAAAACATAAATGCATTGTATAAAATAGACGGGTAACAGTATTACATAATAATAATAATGATATAGAAATCGCGTCCGTCACGTTATCTACACAGATTACGGCGATATTATATCGCTCGTTTGCCCGAGCACGGAAAACCACCGCTGTTATTATTTAATATAATATTATTGTTAAAATAATATTATTAATAGCAGCCGCCGCGACCGTCGTCGCACTTCCCGTGGTTGCCCGTCGTCCCTCTCACATGTCTTTCGACGATTTGCGCGTTCTTTACACGTATATATAGATAGATAGGACAGCAGCGTATCGCCGCCGTCGGTGTTTCTATCAGTTTCTGTCATTTCCGCTCGTCGATCCGCCGGCGCACCGTCGATCCACGGGTCTTCACCGTCATAATATTATAACGATATCGCCAATATCCGATCGTCGATATCGTACAATATTGCCGTACGTCGTCACTCGTTCCGGACGTTGTTAGGTACAGTACTTCCCGTCTAGCTGTCGCACACTGATCTCAAAAACGATATTTTTTCCGCGTTTTTCGGCCGACGATAAAATAATATAATACTTAGTCATCCTGATAGTATACGTTTATATTAATAATTGTGAATTTACTGGGTAAACGGCGACAATCGTTTACATCGTCCAGTCCCCGTGGTCACCTGGCCGCCCGACTGCCAGGACAATAATATACCTAATAATTTTTATTATTATTTGCGATACTACGATTTCGAACGAACATGGCCGGAGACGGATGCATCGATTTCCTGGAAAAGGTACGTGCAATTGTAACTCATATATTACTATTATGTTTTTGTTGTTAAAACGAATTAGTTGGTTAGTCAGTACCTACCAAGGCCGGCGAGAACTTTTGCGGGCCCGGGGCTGGTCGATTCCAGGCCTCCTTTACTTACACTTATTTGTCTGACATAATATAAATTCATCTTGTACATACCTACTTGTAAATAATTTAGTACGATACAAATATTCAAGTTTTATAGCAGGGGCGGCCAAACGGTCGATCGCGATCTACCGGTCGATCGCAAACGATTTTAAAGTCGATCGTGTTGGAATTTATTTTTAGGCTACGCACACGAAAATTAATCATGGTGGTTAGATTTTTTATGGAAGTCGATCCTCAAAGGTCAAGTATAATGTTAGTAGATCACGGCCAAAAAAAGTTTGGCCACCCCTGTTTTATAGTATGTATATCAAAAACAATAATTTGGTTTAATTAAAACCGTTTTGGAAAAAAAATAAATACCAACACTAAAGACAATGGCATATTTATGAGGGGCAATCCCCGTCCCCCAAAATGAAAAACACAACTATTTAAAATAGTGTCTCCTCCCTCTTTTCCCAAAAAAAAATCCAAGTATGTATAATCGACCCCATCCGAAATGAAAACCTATATCTATACGCTATTGACTAAAGATAAACAAATATAAAAACCAATTATATCTTTAGCTTACTGATTCCGTACTGGTTGCTTGTCTTTTTTTAGTATCCGCGCGGTTTTTATAAGGATGCACGTGTGAGGCTTCGTGCTTTTTATTAAAAAAAAAAAAAAAACATTTCTTAAATTAGTTAGCATTTATTCTATGCTCGCTTAATAATTTCGTAGGTACTACACCACACAACTAGCTATAATGAATTCGCATTATACACAGTGCAGTGGTACTCAAAAATCAGCCACAGTGCAGTCCACTAAATCGAATATGGATTTAACGACAACCAATTATTATGTTGTCCAACTGCAGATAATAATTTTAATATCATAACTATCACATTATTGTAAAGCTCATAATTATTATTGTAATATTTTCATTTTTCGCCTCTTGGTCCGACCTTCTACGGAAAATATATGCTTCAAACCATTGTCTAGATTTAGGCAATATACCTGAACGTAAATAAAATGACGTACGAATCTTAAACATAGGCAACAGCATATTCAGCATAAGCATTTGTAGTAATCAGTAATCACCAATCGGTTATAACGATGAAAAGATTGAAATTAAACGTCTATCAACCTAAAGCCGTTTGGAAATTTGGACTTATTTTTGGCTTTTATTTTATTACCTGCGGTCCGACACCGACAGATAAATATTAAATACGGTCTTTATTGTCTAATGTCTATGCGACCGTCAACCGCTCACGACTTACCTACACACGCGCAATGTACGACGAGCTCAAGCACGCGACTATTTTAGCGGCATTTAGCCCACTCTTTGCACTTGTCAGATGTCAGAGTTGAAGGTTAATAGTACGATTTTGTAAATGTTTCTGTGAACTTTTTTTAGATATTACTTTTACCCATCACCGCGTAACGTTTTCACACAAATGTCATGGGCTGTGACAAGATACGCCGGAAATCGTGTAGGAATTAATAAACAATAAAACTCCCTTGCAAATTTAAAAAAAAGAAGAAGAAAATAAGTTACTCTGTTGCACAATACGGTCAATACGTAATAGATGTCTTGTGTACCTAGAAATTGAGGAGAAATCATTGTATTTTATGTGTTATATTAGAATTCGATGATAAAAAATTATGGTTTGCATATATAACTAAGCATAATTTATGATATATTTATATTACTATTAAAGTAATTTATTTTAATATTTGTTGGTTGAAAATTGAAATTATTTTTACCTCAAACCAATATACTTATTTTAAAATCTTATTGAGTCTTAGACCTACCCCCAAATCAAGTATTTATCAATTAAACGCTAAATAAACATAATTTTATTCTGCACTTTGAAATCGAACTCGATAATTAATACTATATTTAAATTAAAAAAAAATTATCTAAAAATTAAGGTGGTAAGTACTAATTAATAGTGTACTATTATAGTGACATAAATACATAGACGATACAAACTATCGTTTTTTCGTAGAAAATGTGAGTTGTGAATAATAAAATATAATATCTCATAATTTATAACCATATTGTAAAAAATTATGAACAGACCATATACTGTATAGTTACATATACTTATTATATTAGTATAATGTGTGTTTATTAGTTATAGAAAGTAAGTGCGATATATTAGATAAAAATAATAATTCGTATTTTTAAGTAAATTACTATATAGAAATATAGAATATAGTTGGGCTGGGGTCTACGTCACACTTTATTTTTAAAATCAATACTACGGTTGACTATTGAGTACTCGATGTACGTATCCACAAAAATTTGGCCAATTATCATATATGGAACGTTAACAACATGATATTTTAAAAATATATTAATTTTTTTTAATCATCTCCATCTTAATTTCTTACTATTTATAAATATTACAGTCTAAACGAATCTTCTGTGCAACATCGTAAGAAAAAGGAAATTATATGCCTAGAGTCTAGACTGACTTACTTTACATATTATATAACTGCCGTGCAATAGGTACTAACTACCAATGTATTATTAAATTTACCCGAAATCAGCTTTGCCTCAGTCTACAAAAAATCGGATTAGACGGCGGCGCGTAAGCTTTACCATTTTTGCGTCAATCCTTTCTGTTCGTAATTTAATTTTTTGATAAATCCACTATATAATCCGTCGCAATCTATTTTGTGATCCAAAAATAATATTATTAGGTACCATAACTCCAAAAATCTATAGGTACTTTCCTATAATAGTCAGTTTAGATTCACGATGAGGACGACACACACATAAGTTGTTTGTAAAAACCGTTTAACACCCTAAAAATTACCACTCAGTCTACGCAGTCATAGTTAAAAGACTAAACTTATAAACTAAGCAAAGACAATATTTGCCGTGTTATAATTATTTTTTTATATCTTTAATAGTCTATAATAATTGTTTTATTTTTTTCGATATTTGTAAATATTTTAAATCTAAAAAAAATTAAACCGTTTGTTTATAAAAACTTTAATAACGTGAAATTCACGTTTTTGTGAAATATTTCAGGCTTCAAGTACTAATGCAGAAAAAATATCATTAATGTATGTGACATGTTGTAAAAAACCAATTTAGCTATGAAATGCAGGCACATTTCATGTCAATAACGTGTTACACAAATATTTTGTTGTTTTTTTTCTAATAGGTAATATAATAAAACGTTTACTAACTGTATTAAACTATTACCCAATAAAATTTATGAAAACATAATTTTTTTAATTAATTGGTCGTGAAGTTAATTTATTTAAAAACGACTTTCTTACAATATATTTTAAGCTTCAATTTTCACAGAATTTATCAACATCACAAAAATATTCAAATTATTTTGTAGTTAAAAATGTATAAAATGTTAAATTTGTATAAGTAGGTTATCTTAAAAATTAAATTCACGGTTCGTTATAATTAATGTTAACTTATTAAAATCTAAAAATCTGAAAAATATTGACTTTTATAACTTTTACGTATGTTAATATATTATGTATTTTGTACACACTATACATATATAATGACATTTTCAAAAATTAGATTAATTTTAAGCTATTATACCATGAACAGTAAAATTCACACAGTTTTACGATAAGTCAGCAATTACTCAAAAATAACAATAATATTATAATAGTATGATATGAATACACATAATTCAAATGTAGGGATTTCCGAAAATGCTTATCTTTTGAGGTATATATTACACTCTTGTAAGCCCTATTTTGGAGTAGATATCATTGCTTGGACTCCGTACACAATTAGTGATACTATGAAATCAGAAAGGGTTCAACGGATATTATTGAGGTTTGCAAGCCTTAAATTGAATACCCCATGTGAACCCTATAACTACGAATTTGATTTAACTTCCTTGGCGGAGCATAGACGTATTTCAGGCAATAAATTCTTGGACGGATTGGATGGATTGTTACGATATAATATTGATTTGCTTGAATTGCTTATTATTTAATACATTTTAAAATACTTCTACGTTCTTAGCACTCTTTAACTTCTTAGTTCTTTTTTATTCTTTTTGCCACCACTAACAAACTTAAAAACAAACCTATATGAGTCGTATGATAATGACCAATGACAATGTTATGGACTCTGTATGCTCTTCAATTTTTTTGTCTAATACTGTTAAGCTATTAATAAATAATATGTTTATGTTATATGTATATCTGTAATATTCTTATACATAATATATTATGTATTACCTATGTATTTATGTCCAAAAGGGCTTATCATGTATATCTTAAGAAAATAAAAATAAAATAATATACTATAATAATAATGAAAAATTAATAATATGATAAATTCAATATTTTCATAAAAATCAATCAACTTATCATATTAGTATAACATTAAAATATATTTTTATAATAACAATATAAAATATAAATACATCATAAAGTATATACTTTGTGATATAGGCTAACAAACTCGTCTTTGCTTAAAATCGTTTTTCATATGCAATAATTTATCATTAAATTCAAATATAACACATATACAATACATTACAGTCATTTATTCAATGACGATGCACACTCGACTACTCAACACCTACTGTACAGTAGAGTGGTTAGTTACTATTTCCTCACTTTTCCTTACTTTAAATCGATAAGGACCACTTACAAATCAATTTGAATTGATACTAACAATATTTAAAATATATTATAATTCTTGCACCACATTCCACAGTAATAATCCTGATCACAATATATAATAGTTTTAAGGTTTATTGGTTTATACCTCCTTCCTTTCCTCTCGATAGAGGTGCATATAGATTTCTGATTTACCTAGCAGTGCTCATATCGGAAAACAAACCGGCTGCTTTCCGAGAAAATAGTTTGTACTACGTGACAGTATGTTACGATATTCAAACAAATGTATGATACAATAATTAATAATTATTTACGAAACAATAATAAATAAAAATAATGGAAATCTAAAAATCTTGCACTGTACTTTTATGTTTTGTTACATCGATCGACATATTTCATATGAATATTTCATTATAAACTCCGTGAAAACACTGAAAACAACATCTTCATACCTACCTAGTACGAATAATCCATATTTTTTTTTCTTTTACTGGATAAGACATCGACATTTTTGTGTCGAGAACACCGCCTTTTACACAATAATGTTCTAAAATTATGTAATCTTTTTAAATCATTTTTTAAATTTTTATTATTTCCTATTACACATTATATTTTACATCGATATATACTTCGGTACTGTACGTTTAAAAAAAAAATTACAAAATAGATAATATATCTATGATTACATATTTAAATATTTTTGTTTTTCTGCTGTTAGAACTTGTTGATAAGTTATTTTCGTAGTTTTTATTGAACATACAAAAAGTTGTTAATTTTTCGTTATCAAGTATATATTATACAATTTATTTTACATTTATAAATATAAATTCAGTATATAGGTAAGTATTGTGAATATAATATACATTTAAAAAATAATATATACAGTAGTGGAATTTATTATTAGATCGATTTTATTTCTTTCGAACATAACAAATAATTGACCTAAAATTGGTTGTTACAATATAATACGTGTTCACGCTTTATTTTTACGTCACGGTGAATATTTCTAAAAATGCACTTTGTGTGTTGGTTATTTTTTAATCACATATAGCTTTTTATTGTATGTTTATATTTTTGTGTAATCTCTATTTGAAATGTATGTCAAAAACATACACTTTTTTAGCTGGAAATTCACCGCACTTTAATATCTGTAGGTGTCGAGTACTCGAGTGTAGAATGGGAATGTTTCAATAAGAAAGGGTCACCATTGCATATTACGATAAACGCTTCTGAACGGAGACTTAGTGTCTCTAAATTAATGCTATCAGTACGATATATTTTTCCATTAGTTGTTGTACAGAATTTTAAAGCAATTTCTGCCAAAAATATAACATAATATATAAATATATTTTATATAATTATAATTATTATAATATATTATATTTTATACATTGTTATCACTAACTTATAAATCCATGTATCATAGAACGATGTGAAATTCATGGTATATAATTTTACTAACCTAACCTAAAATAAATTAGTCGGAATCTTTTGAAAATAATGTCGTTGTATATAGAAATTAATAATACATAGTGAAAAGTTTCAAGTTTTTACGATTAATATTTCCAATTACAACAAAAATAGTTTAAAGCAGGAAAAACGTTTATTTTACGTTTAAAAATCCGATTTTGTCAAATTAGAACTTCAAACGTTGATACAAAAAAATCACTGTGGCTTTACGCCACAACATTTTTTTTAATTCTGTTAAGAAAAATGTATGAAGAATTTCGTATTACATTTTCAAACAATAAAAGTACCTATTGGACTTTAATCAATTTTTAATTACATATTATAGTTTGAAAATTGTAGTGATTATGAACATTTTGAGATTGAATTTTCTACATTTTACTCTTAAACCCAAAATACAAATTACATATATTTCGCTAGTTCGTTACCCGCAGAAACAACCACTTTTAGACCTTAGTATTAAAAATTAAAGTGGTTTTTTATTTTCGCTATAAGAATTCTTCCGACATAAACAAAATCCCCTTTCAATACTTTACCACAAATTTATATATTTATTTTTCCGTTCCGAATCTAAAAGTATAAAATATAATAGTTGTTTTGACTTATAATGTTTGACCAAACTATAAAATCGACCGGGTTAATTATTTCCAATAGTTAATTTCGGTGATATTGAATTGATTCCCAAATCAATTATAATAACGAAAATACAGAAACAATTTTGTTCGTCTCAACTCTTGGCGTTTCCGCTTATCAAAATTTTTATGAAAACCATCAGTGTATACATTTTTTTCTAAAGATAGGAAACTTATGAATGCACAGTAATGTATTAATGATTTGGATTTTGTAATGGATAGAACTTCGCTCCGTGACCATTACTGTTTTGAAATATAATTAAGACATTATAAGGTATAAATTTTTTCGTTAAAAAAAAAAACCAGCAATAATATTAATAAAAGGTACACGAAATCAAAATATTATAAATCGTAATACGCTTATACGATACACTATAGTGTACGTTTATAATAAAAAATTATTAAAAAAGTTTAGTACTAGTACTTTTAATTTATAATTTCTTCGTAGACATTTTGATTTACTACTCAAAACATGATAAAGAGATTTATCAGGCAACTTTTATAAGTTGAAAACAAAAATGTAATTCAATTATAATTTATAATACATTAATATATTTAAATCTATTATTATTTTACGTTTTGTACGTTTTGTATAGTTCGTAGAATTGCGGTAACTCGGTTGGTAATTTTATCAAACCGTTATCTTAACAAATTTGAAACTGCTGCAAAAGTTTAAGTGTTATACATCTAATAGGTACTCATGTATAGTATATAATATAAATCTGTTTAAATATAACTTGTTAAGTTGAAAATTTGGTTTGAATACGTTCTGACTTTTTTTACGTAATTTAATAATCATATAAGTACGTTAACATGTAGTGAAATAAGTGAATAAATTTATATTTAATTGCCTCTATATTTGCTTAAAAGCACAGTATACATAGACGTATTTAGATAAAAATAATTGTTTATTTTATTACTGCCCTCAACTGCTCAAAATGTATGCTTTTTCTATTTTTATTTTTAATTTCTAAACTCATTAATGCATCAAACCATTCCCTCTGCTGATGGATTATAATTTATGCCGTTCGCGTCAAATAGTGTGATATAAAAAGTCAATACCGTAGAACGCGTATGAATAAATTAAAAATTATGAACATTTCATTGTGAACATAATATTTAATATTTATAGAACATAATAATAACTGTAACGTAATGGCAAAAGTTTCGAGTCTCAGCGATTAGTATTTCTTAATAATAAATTACATAAAAACAATAAAAAATAATTACGATAAACATAATTTTTGTTCTGAATATTCAATTATAAAAATTATTCATAAAAAATAATATGGCCAACGCTAATTTGTTTTTCTTAATATCATTAAGATAAACGTATGAGCAACTTTTTAAAAATTTGAGTTTCATATAATCATATTTAAATAAAAACAAATTGTATATACGAATTATATATATTTTTAAATTGTGATGACCTTAGAAAAAATGTAAAATAATATTTTACGCCTAAACTATTTAAGTAGAAAATTCTATAAATTCTTAAATACAAAATAATTTACTAATTTTCTTGGTTTTGTCAATATTTAAGTGACTTATATTTTTATATATCTATAACTAAGTTCTGAGAAATTTTAATTTTATTTTCATATAAGCTTGTTGAATAACAAAAAAAAACTTTGGTAATTCTTTTTATTGTTTTTATCAATTATTTTTAAAAGAGCTATAGGATTATAGGAGTTTCTTTACCGTTCATAATAAAAACTTATAAAGTTCAATTTGTTACTAGAAACAATCTTAAATATTGCAAATTGAAGCATTTTTTACTGTATTATTATTTTTAAATACAAAGAAACCACAGTTTATTGTAAAATATTACATCGGTCCACTCAAAATCTAAAATCTGATGCAATTGGTAAAGTTTGCACTATACGAAAACAACGTTGCATCATATCATCATATATATTTATTTATTTATTTTTATCTTGTAAATAAAAACGCTTGAAAGAAAACGCTCAGAGATCGGCATGTAAACTTTCTTGATTTTAAATTTTTAGAAATGTATTAATTTTACGCAATTTATATGTATAATGTATTTTATTTTCATTTTCATTTAGTGAGATAGATATCTGAAACCGGAGACCGGATTTTGTTGTTTGGGATCTTGTTAGATCAATGCTAGAAGAAGTGCAGTGAAGATTTTCAGAGTTTTATCTTTTATAGTTAATTCACTATAGACTTAAAAAAAAATTAAAACACATTTTATTGGGATTTTTTTATGTTTTTCAGCTTTATAGCTTTGCAATGAGTTAACGATTGAAGATAAAGTTCTAAAAATCTTCACAGCACTTCTCCTAGAAAATTTGAATCTAACAAGACCCCAAATATCAAAATCCGTTCTCCAGTTTCGGTAATCTATCACGCTAAATGAAAATCTAACAAAAATAACTATTTTACTAGGAAACTGTGAAAAATTAAATAATTTTTTTTGAAAATTTTTAATCTCACATTTTGTATCTAATTGATTATACTTTTTTAATGAGCTATCAACCAATTTTTTAACTATATTAATTTGGGAAAAAGTTAAAAAAAATAGAAATTTCGGGACTGTTAACGGCGACGTTTTTGTTGATTCAAATTGTTATACCGCTTGGGTGTGATGTCGGATCTCTCTCATTAATATTTTATGTTAAAGCTAGCTTAATTATCTACCTACTGACCTACTTATTAAAACTGAGATACATTTTTATCATTTTCCTACTTAACAAAAAATTCTAGAAGTTTTAAAAATTCAGACTTTTTCATTTCAATTGCCATACTTACTTGATAAAAATCAAGAAAGTAAAAAAATTCATTACTTTTTTAAGAATATAAAAAATGAAATTAAATAAGTTATGTATCAATAATAGATTTTATATATTATTATGTATAAATAAAAAATTAATAACTAATGGCCCTTGAAAGTTATGGCGAGCACGCACTATAAGCTGTGATTCATATTCAGATTTGAATACATTCATGATAATTTGTACTTTCATGTAATAATATTAATTATATCTCAGTTAATTGTCATATAATAAATTAAACAAAAATTAAATGTCACGTTTATTCATTGTACAATTATTAATTTATATGTCGATTTAATTTTATATTATGGTTTTTCATTATAAAGAAAATCTGTAATGAGTGTTATATTCGACTGTTGAACACTAATTAACCTACATAAATACCAAATTATATTTTTCTTAGTTCCTCAGCTTAACTAATTTTAACTAAAAATCACCTTAATAGCTTCAATATGATAATTTGTATAATATAAAATTGTTTAAATAAAAGTTGTAAATATATATTGACTTCAAGAAGTAGGATATAAATTTTAATCCTTTTCAATTATTATACCGTCTAATACTCTAATCATTAACTGCATGTATCACAAAAATATGTTTCAAGTATAGTAGCTATTAATTGCTATGATATAATATGTTTTTATTTTCAATAATTCGAGTGGCTAGGATTTGTTATTGCACTAATTTGTTAATATTTCGGTCCCCTCTCTAAATTGGACCACTAGACCTAACCTATAACCTAACGTCCTAACCTAACCCAGTCCACTCATATGCTATTTCTGCATATCAATAGAAATACAAATATTATAATTTATAACAAACATTATTATGAAACTTAGGAAGTTGTTCTGCTGTATAGTGAATTACTAGTGTACCTAACTAATCATCGAATTGGTCACTGTAACGGATGTAACTCATTTTAGAATTTCAAGGGGAGCAAAGAATGTATTGATTTTATAACTACGTATAACACTTATTTATTTCACATTTTCTAGCAGAAAAAATGCTCCAATCATCAATCTGGAGGAAGGTTTTATGTTAGAAAATGTAATCTATAATTGGTATATATTAGGATAGTTTAAATAGAAAATTCTATGTACTTTTCATCGAAAACTTTTCGAAATAATCGCGATAAAAAAAAAACATATTTTTTTAAAATTATAATAACATTATTGTTAAAATAATTGTTTGGTAACCTGCAAGATCACCGTAAAGCTTATCCATCTTCGCCCAGAATCGTATTTCATCATATGCAATGATTTATTATTGAATCCAAATTTAACACATTCATTATTATAAAAGAGTGACCTACTCAATGACGAAGTACGATCAACACCTACGCCGTAGGTGCTTGTCGGCTTTCCGTGTAGCTATACACATTTTAATGTTACGTGCACATTTTAAGTTTAGGAAATTATTCTGAATAATATAAGAAAATATGAACATTTGTACTAATAGAATTTTGAACTTATTAATATAATATCACGAAATACGGTTTTTTTTTTTAATACATTATTTATCAGTTATTCTGTTGCAGGAAAGGATTTCAAAAGAACTTAGAGTTCGCATGAACGAATGGAAAGAAATTATCGTGTTGTTAAACGCAATAATGTCGTGGCAAAAAAATTGGTTTCCCGCGATTACGGTCACATGTGTAACGAGTTTATATTTGTAAGTATATAACATAATATTAGGTATGTATAATAATATTATACTCACGTTTACCTAACAACTCGCCGGTGTGAACAATTTGTGCGAGCAACCCTTTGCCTTTTCGAAAAACTAAAACGAAATAAAATTCCGTTTGGTGTGTGTGTGTGTGTGTGTGTGTGTGTGTGTGTGTGCGCGCGTGTAAGTTCTTCGAAACGCAAACAGTTGACACTTTGACAGCGCATGTTATATTATGATATACCGTACGGGTAAATAATTGTTGCGTATATTATAATAAAGGAAAGTTGCGGACGAGATACCGTACGATGTAAATACTGTGTCATTTTAGGTATTAGATGTTAGATCCAAAATTAATATTACCTACACGCCACACACACACACACGAGTTTGGTTTGACTTGACTCGTCGTAACCGCCGCGGAATAACCGGAATAATCCGTCTTAATTGTGGGTAGGATATTCATTTCTGCTAATTTCGTTTGATGTATGTAACATAATACCAATGTTTGACAAAAATAGCAAAATAACTTGTACTCGTTCAAAGTCCCGCCGAATTACTACTGTACCGATGGCGCTGTATATTACCGCGAAACTTTGATGCGCGGCTGAGAGACATTATTAATATTCTGGAAACTCATATATTTCTCGCAGCATGATTAAAACGTCGTATTAATGTCCATTTATCTTGCACGGAACGTGGACGGATTTTAAATAATAAATTATTATGTCCGTGGTCTGCTGTGCGTATAAATTTACCCCGATCAGTTATTATGCGCATTTACATATTTATAAGTACCTGCATTGTTATTTTTTTGTTATCGGTTTACCGCATTATAACATTTAAGTTTTCGATTGTCCGCCAACACTCTCTCGGTCGACCAAAGTTCGCGTATTCCGTTTTCATAGGCACGGCGATACATAATAAATCAATAAGTAACAGGAAATTGGTAACTGAAACGAGGAAATTAATTGTAAAATTTACCAAGCCGGTGCACTTGACAAAAACACAAGTACAAATTTCTGATTTTCGAGAGACGATTAAGATGTTTCAATTTTATATTTTTTTTTCCTTTTTTGAGTATTATACATTTTAATAGATATTAAATGTTACTATTTAAAAGTATTTTTTTCCATAAAATCTATTTGTTTTAATTTCATTCTAATAATCAAATTGAAAAGTGAAATTTTTAAAATGCAAAGATTAATTTTAAGATGTAATTTATTTATATTATAAACCCGTTCAACAGACTTCTATAGGTACAATATCAGCTGGAACATTATTTATTTAGTAGCTATTTCAAAAAACATATCATTAAATTAAAATTTAACACGCCCATTATAGTGAGCTACAGCTACTCAACACCTAATATACAGCAAAGCAGTACCCACTTGCCTACTTCTTTTTTAATTGAATTAATTCTATCTATTGGTTTTTATAACTCTACGAATAGAACAGAGAATATATTAGAGTCTAGGAGACTTTTATCATACACCAATCTACTCATGCCCATGTTTAAGGTGCCAAACTGCTAGAATAGGCCGTCAAGTAAAACTAGGAACCGATCAATGTGTACTTTTTGTGTAAAGCCAACCATATAGTATAATATTATGTAAATATTTTTATACAAATTATATTTTATTGTCATACATATTTGTAGGTGGAAATTTAAAATTTGTAATAACTAAAGTGTATTCATGATTCATGGCTTCGTGGTATGTTCTAAAAATACGAATGATTCTTCGAAAAACTGCCTGTGACATTACGTGGGATGGAGTCCACAGCTGATGACAAAGTTGTTTACAAATTATTTTAACACACGATCATAATATTATATTTAATGCAGTTTTTTATTTTAAATTAAACAATCTATACATTTTTACAATAAGCTTAATTGATTGCAAAAAGTTTTTTTAACGAAGACTTGATAAAAGAAGCCGCCTACTAGTGGCACTCTTGTAATATATAATACAGTAAAATTACTTTTACCGTTTTGTTTAACTATTACGTAATAATGTTGTTATTCTGTAGTTTAAATTTGAATTTTGATTCTTGAAATTTTAAAGAATACTTAATTCTTAAAGATAATATTTTTAATTATTTAGATTTCTTATACAATTTAGAAGTATTCAGTAGGGATACAACTTCTTTTGTTAAAATTAGTACTAATCTTTTTTTCTGTAAATTATTAAATCGGTGATTTTTGATTATACAATGTCGAAAGAATAATATTAAATTCTAAAGTAGGAAGGTATTCAAATAATCAGCCAAAATAAATAGTATTATACTTTTCAAATTCATTATAATAAAATTATTATCCTTAGTACGCATGATTAAATAACTAAAATACTACACGCTCGTATTTCAATTTTAACACATGAAAGTTTACAATTTACCACTGAGCCTATATTTAATGATATAAAAAAATGTTAATATTTAAAAATGAAACCATTAAGTAAACTTAAAAAACCAGAATTTGAATACATTTAATAATAAATGAAAAAGGGGGCCTGAGCGTACTTGATGAGTCGCTCTTTATTCAATTATTTTAACTTTTATATGTTTATATTTGTGTTTGTTAACACTGGAGAAAGTACTAATAAAAGAGTGGAATTTTATAATTGCTCCTGGACGCCTAATTCTAAGTACAGCTCTATTTTCACCATAGGTATACCTTATTATTATATTCTAAACACATCACTATATACCTACAAGGTATTGTACTTTGGTATTGGTAATCAATTATCGATTGTTTATTTATCTTATTGCTTATTAGTAGGGCCCGGATTTTTATGCAAAATGTTTTGTTAAATATGCACATATTTATGCACTCAAAAATTCAAAAATATGCAAATAATATACAAAAAAAATGTATTGTTTAAAAAATCGAAATTTAAAAAAAATGAAAAAAATATAGTATTAGGTATAAGTGAAAAAGAATACAATTTAAATATAAATTTTTTAAATGTATATAAAGCATAAAAATGTGAATTAATTATTGAATGAGTGCCAATATGATGATTTAATAAAATGTGCTTTTAAATTATCAAATTGAAAACTTCTACGATTGTCGCATAGCATCAAAATTGTATTTCGAAAAACTTCTTTTCACGTCTGCTGACACAATGGGTGCGTATTTGAAACAAGAAATATCTACTGGTGACAACTCTCTAAGGTTTTCATCATCGTTTCTTATTTCTCAGCTCATAATTTTAGAAATTTTTTTTATTTTTGATAATCCGAGATTTTTTGATAATACTCCCGATAGTTTAACTTTAGCAAATTCAATACCTCGTCCTCCTTCACTCAATTTATTTTCTACATTTTGAACCAATTCTAGACTTTTTCCAAGATTGACACCCGATTTTTCTAGACACGTGATGGTATGCGTTGGAAATTTCATAGTATTATCGAAAGTTCATTTTTAATCGAGTTATTATTAAATAACTGTTGTATAATATTTTGTTTTATTCGGTCGAATTATATTTGTCAGGAACGTCGGCAATCGGGAAAAATCGGCATGTATATCAAACTTTGAGTAAAATTTAAAATATTTTATTAAGTATTTATTAAATATGCACATTTTATGTAATTACCCAGAAATATGCAATTATTATGCATTTTGATGCAAATATGCAAAAATATGCAAAAAAAAAATTAACAGTAGAATATACATTTTACGAAACGTCAAGATATTAATCAGAATTATTATACGTCAAATGTAGAAGAATATGTATTTGCATAACAATCCGGTCCCTACTTATTAGTAAGTTATTAGTTAAACTATAACTATGTACTAAACTAACTTGAAATAACAGCATTCGCACAGATTGTTTTACACCTCAAAACTTTACTACACAGATACACTGTTTATATTATTTTTATGGGTAGGTACATTCTATAACATTAAATGGATTTCTATAAAAATATACTATGCATTTAGACTAAAATTAGAAACTTATTCGTTTAAAAAATAAAAATTAAATATTTATATTATATATGTTTATTAGTATATTCAATTATTTTAACTTGATATTGAATTCTAGCAGTTTTTTAATCATATTGTCATAGATTCAAATCAAATAATTTTTCTGATGTGAGTGTTAATAAAAATATTTATTTTTTTGCTAGGCTTTTTTCTTTGTTTTTGATCCATCGATTCAAGCAAATACATTATAATTTATAATACATAATTAATTATATTGCTGTTATCACTCGGATTTTAGATATATGTGGCTGGTCAATTGTTCGATACTAAACATGATATGGACGGCAGGCCTTTGCGCCGCCTTGTTAGATTGCATCGTTTGTGGTCCATTCCAAAGGATCCTGCCGCCTAGCAGTTGGGACAAGAATAAGGAGCGCACGTTCACGGAAATCTCTGAGTGGTTGGCCGATTGCTGGGTGACGACAAAGCTGTACATGGGCCGATTTTTTAACCTCAGGCAAACACATACTAAACTGGTAAACATTTCGTATATTATCATAAATATATATTTTTAAGTCGATTAGGTCCCTGCCAAACAGCAGAGGGTTCAACCATCCCTGATGCCATTTTTTTACATTTAAGTCATTAAAATCTATTGGTTTTATCGAATTAAAATAAAGTTTTCTTCGGCAATACTCCTGATGTATATAATCGAAAAACTACCAATAGTTATTCAATACTTTTTATATACTAAAAAAATGTATATAAATATAATACTTTTTTCATAATCCCCTCCACGAAGAAATCCTGCACACGAGCCTGAATACTATTCAAAGTAGTATTAATTATGTATTTATATGTCACGCATCAATAACGCCGTATTTGAGTTGAGGTGATAGTCCTTTACACCGTCCTTCTGGTAGTGGGTTTTAGGATTTTTTGTACCTCTATATAAATAATTAAATTAATTCATTAAAAAAAAAAATGGGAAACTTGCTATGATATATTGAAAGTTTCGATTATATCTCGGTAATCTAATCGGCCACTACAATGTGAGTGTTAAATTTGAATTCAATGATAAATCATTGTATACAAATACCTATATTTTAACTTTAAAGAACGAATAGATCAACATCTATAATTTATGTTATACTTATTATTACTATTATTATTGTTATTAATTTATTAACTCGTTAGGTTGAAATATTTTTTGTAAGTCATTATACCGACGTATACTCGCGTAGAATGGCATAAAAAGATTCGTGATCTAAATAGCTTAAAATAAGTCTAAATATTTTGAAAATTTCATTGTGTGTAAAAAATATAATAAAATACGCAATCTTAAATAGTTCCCTAACTATGTAAATTATCTGTATTTCAATAAAACAACTAAAATCGATTTAGGAAAATTCTTTATTTTTCGGTTTAAAATTACTTTACTAAATGCATATTATACAAAAAAAAATGTAATTGTTAATGTAATTTAAATGTATTCAATTGTTTAGCGTTATAGTCTTATATGTAGGTATTAACCTTTTCACTGCCCAGACACATTTTGCAATGTCACATCCACAGGCCCAGCTTTTTTTAAATTTTTTTTTTTAACTTCACCTCACCTTATCTCTTTATACCTACTAACTAAATAATTACAATAAAAAAAAAAAAAATTTCATCAATTATTTACCAAGTTATTAGCTTATGAATGTTTTTCGGCCAGGGGTTCCTAAATTACGATGGTATCAATTAGTATTAATAATAAATAAACACATTTTACAAAAACAAGAATTTTGATAACCCCTGATAAGAAAAAATCAAATAACTGCACATAACTTCTTCGGAAATTGTGATATCAAAAAAAAAAAGATACCGTTGAATTCGTCATGAGGACTACAAAATAATTTTATAATGTTCATGAATTTTGTTAAAATGTGAACTTAAAAGCATATTTAAAAAAAAAATCGTTGTTTTTTCAATTTATTGCTATTACAACAAATCATAATATGATGATATGAATCTTGTATTACATTTTCAAATATTTTTAGTGATAAACATAAATCAAAAACAACTATAAAAAAGGTAGGTAAGTGGGTGGTGCTCTACTGTTAATGCTAATCACTAAGCATCTTTACCCAAAAAGTATTTACAGACACAAAAAACACAAATCATTGTAAAATCATTACGTCCATGGCTCCGCTTAGAAATTAAAATAACTAAAAATTTTAACATGGTATTTTAAAAATTATATAATACCTAAAAAATAATAGTAAAAATAATTCATAAAAATGTCAAGTTTCTACGATTATTCATTGCTAAATAACAACAAAAAACCTAAATTCTATTTTGTTGAAAACTGATGTTGCGGAAAAATTCCCGTTTTTTCATTGTTATTTGTTAATTGTTCCCAATTATTTAGATAAGCAGATATAGTAGTAATTTTCTACTTTGAAATTTTCAAAGTATCACCAGATCTAATTTGCTATTGGAAACTATCTGAATTAAAGTGCTGCTCAAAACGTTATGACTAGGGCTCGGATATAAATGCCCATAAAAATACCAATAAATACTCTTTCAAAAAATGCATTATTTATTGAATAAATTTAAGTTTAAAAAAATATATATATATAAAATAAAAAATGAATAACAAATTATTACATTTGCATTATACTGTACAATATATAAGAATCTTGTCTAATTTAAAACCGGATTACCTGATGTTAAGTTCAAAATGAAAATAATTTATATTACTATGTAGTACTTATTTTTTAATGAAATCAATTATTTTACTCACAATACCAGAAATATAGATCAAAAATGTTCTCAAAAATTAAAAAGCGGGTAAGTGAGTATCGCTCTGCTGTACATTAGGGGGTGGGATGGACCTCGGACTAGGGAAGGTTAAATTTGAATGCAATGATAGGTATCATTGTATACGAAAAACGATTCTGAACGGAGATGATTTGTCAGTCTAGGATATATAATACTTAAATATTGTAATATATTCTACTTTGAAACTAATTCAAACATTTAAGTAAAAGTTTCAAGATCTTACGTTTAGTAATTTTTTAAAAATAACAAAAATCGAAAATTATTTATTAGTAAAAAGTTATTTTACACATGTATTTTTAATTTCAAATTAAAATTAAAACTTTATACACTCGTAAAATTTTTTAAATTGAACAATCCTCAAACTGCTTTATAATTATTCTAAGCTTAACTTATGGACAGCATAGTATTAAATTTTCAATTCTTAGCTTTTGATAGAAAAATATTTATAAATTTTTAACTACCAAATAGTGAAAAATATTCATGATTTTGACGAATTTTTGTCAATAATTGAACTTCAAATGCTAATAAAAAAAAATTGTGCCTATGTATTTCTATAATTTTTGAATGAGAGTTAGAACAAGTTATGTGGACCCTTCAATTTAATTTTCAAGTAATTTTTCCCTGCTAATTTTTTTTTATCAACATTTATAAAAAAAAAAAAAATAAAAAAAATTGATTATTTCAAATGCCTATAAATAGCTCAAAAAAAGTCAAAATGTTTTGAAAATCAAATCACGCAAAGAAAATGGAAATCTAAATAACTGGTAAAATTTTCAAGTATTTACGACTTATACTGTTTGAATAACAACAAATATCAAAAATCGTTTGAGGCTAAACCGTTATTTAACGCGGTATTGTAAAAATTTAAATTTCAAACACTCATAAAAATTTTTTGTCTGAATCCGGTTGAGTTTTTTTTACAGATAATTGAAGAAAAATGTATGGAGTACCTTGTATCAAATTTTCAAAACTTAATTATAAAAGAAAAAAATTTTACGAATTTTCAACCACAAAATTACTTGCCAATTTTCGCAATTTTGACATATTTCGTATAAATTCGAAATTTAAGCACTTATAAAAAAAAGTTGTGACTAACGATTTCGGATTTTTTTTTATCACTTTAAAAACAACTTATAAGAAACCTTGCATTAAATTTTCAAGATTTTCTGGTCAGCCAAAAAAATTTCAATTGTCTATAAATAGCTCAAAAAAAGTCAAAATTCTTTGAAAAGTATTTACATCTATTAGTTTTTGAGTTATATAGCAAAATAAAAAATTCGATTTTGTCGAAAACTGATTTTGCGTATAAAATCCCGTTTTTCCTTCATTTTTTTAGGGTTTTTCCCGACTCATTTAAAAAATATTGAAAATTTTTAACTTTTGACCCCCCAAAGTACCAACTAGATTCGATTTCCTTTTCAAAGACGGGCTGAAGTCCAAAATCGAAGCATTTTTACTGCTCCAAATGTTGTCGTCAGAAACAAAACTAAAAAAATAAAAAAAAAAAAAAACACACATCATTGTAAAATCAACCTTAAAAAGTATAAAATCCGCTAAAATGCAAAAAATGACCCAAACAAATTTTGTAGTTAGAACACTGAGTACTTGAAACACATTTATAGTTTGCTAAGCATCGTATAAGACATTCTAAAAAAAAGATACAAATGCATTGAAATACGATCCTTAGTTATGACAAGCAAACAAAAAATCATAATATCAATTCTCTGTTCAGAATCAAAAATTAATGTTTAGTTCTACGTAACGAAAACAACCTTAGTTAGTTAATTCTATGTTGTTTCGTAGAGGACGTCCAAATCAATAATTTCTATATGAAGTTGTATAGGTATGCGTAGATAGCATATGTAATATGTAGATAATTGATAATATTAAACACGAGAATATTGGTAACAATTTCTGCTTAAAAATGTTTAACAAAAATTAGGTACTTCAGTGACTAAAATTGTTGTTTATTTTATCAGACTGCATAACTCGAAATGAATGACAAAATATTATGTTTTTTTTGTTGCCCACATTATATAAAACTTATCCGAGCAGATGACATAAAATAATTTATTTGTATTTTCCTAAAGTTAAGCATTTATATTTTCCATTAAAAATTCGCATATTATGTATTTAATACATAATAGTTATGTAAGTATAAACGTTTTGGCTGGAAACGGTCGTATAATGTGTACAAGTATAGTATACTGTATGTATAGGTGAGTGGATGAGCAAGAACCCACGAATACAATCACTAAGATACACCCTATATATATATATTATAACAACATATATCATTTTATCATTTTAACAGTAATTTTCTCGGAAAATTTATTTGTTTAATTTTTTTGAAATAATTATTTTTAAATCGTTTTAGCTACTTTTTTGAAAAATCGCTTTTTTAAGTTTAAAGTATCTACTTTTTATATAAAAGCATACACTTACAAGCAATATATCCAAACCGGACATTTTTCTGAGAATTTCGATGCATGAAAGTATAATATCAAACCGTATAGTTAACGCAGACGCTAGACATACATCATATAACACTTGCTATACAATTTATGTTTAGTGTTGTTTATGAAACTGCCTACTAATACATGTGATAAAAGTAAAAAAAATAATCAAAACGCTAATAACCAACTAAAAAATTAGTTATAATATCAATAAGTATCTTCCTTCTGCAGTTCTGCTACTATCATACATGATTGAACTTTTGAATTTTGAGAACAGGTCATCTGTACACCCTTAAATCAACATTTTTTTTCTAGCCCTTTACGTTCGAAACGAAAAATGTGATCTCGGTTATATTACTCACTTGTGTTAAACGATGATAACCTACTATAAAACTTCTGTCTGATTTATACTTTGTAATTCTCTTAAAAATTTTAAATATCACGTTTTTATTTACGATAATTCGTTTGTAATTGCAATATATTTAAATTTTTTACCTACTTACTAATATATAATTACAATTTTTATGTGCATAGTTCTTAGATTACATAATATTACACAGTAACAATTATAATAACAATTTTGAAATTAATTCTTTATTCCCTTAGTACAATTATTATAATCTATTATCATTGAATTTTTATAAACGTTAATATAAAAAAAAACCGTACATAAACCTACCTCAAGTAACACTGCTACAGTAGGTATAGACAGTGTACCTGCCTTAATCCGTTTGCCATGGTTTTGTGACTTATGTTTTCTTTGAAAATTCTTCAAACTATAATCGTAATTTGATAAAAATTGATTTAGAATTTACTAGCTATTTAGTAATATTCAGCCCCAATGCTCATTTTACGCGCATGCGAAAATATTTGTCTTTTATATTGTTTTTTGTGATGACACAGTACGCAATATTGCAAGTACATAATATATGAGCTCTGTGCCACTGTCAAAGATCCGTCAATGATGATTTATAATTTATACTTTCCTACATTTATTCAATGTATTTCATCCTCCGTATAGGTATCGATCTATATCAATCCTTAGTTTTGCTTGCAAATAAAAAGACGTCTCAACAAGCATTTCTAGTATACTGTATTTATATATAATACCTATTATATAGGTACACTATGTACAATTTTTCGATTAAGATTTTCGTACAAAGCATTTGTAAACAAATACATTTTTAAATAATTTGTTATAACTTATAATAAAAGTTGGGTATTTATGTAATAAAATGATACTGTGTAGTGTGTATATAAAATATAATAATATACGCAAAAGTTTCATATCTCCACGAATAATATTTTAGGATTATAATAAAATAACTGGAATCATTATTCTCCGTTTAAATATATAATTTAAATGATATTTAATACTATGTCAGCCACTAGGTACTAGCTACTTCTGCTAAAAGGTTGTTTTCAAAACTAAAGTTAATAAAAAAATATCTACGTAATACCTTGTCGCAGAATAACATAAAAATAACTCAAAATCATATGATTATTATTTCATAAGTACCTACATTAAATATTATGTTTTATACTTTATAAAAAATGAAAGCTTTAAACAAAAATAAAAAAAATTATACTTGACGATTTATCTGGATAAAATTGTTTTTTTCCATCTTTATCTAGACATTATTATAATAATATATCTATATTTTTATATAAAATTGTATTTATCTGGACTCAACGCTATTAATATAAGAGTAACCTAACCGCGGTAGTTTGTTTTCGTCCGATTCGGTCAATCATATCTCGAAATAAATCGGTTTTCATCAACTTTTGTTTCTAACAATCTGCCACGGTAAAAAACTGCTAACTGTGTTGTGTTCATTATAGACAAACGCTAATTTGATGGTTATGGAATAAGTGAGTGTTATTATATACGAGTCGACCAGTTGCAAAATGTAGTCATTTTCACAAAATCAGTACTTTACAATATTTTCATCGTAAATTCATTACTAATTATAAAATAAAAATCTAAACCTATATCCTAGTAAATCTATAATGAAAAATGTGGTTTACTTGCAAAACGGCTTCTGCCCAATGTTATGTAACTAGTCGACTCATATAGTATTTATAAATAAACAATGTAGAATTTACAAAGACCTCAACTAATAGTTATATAACAAATAGCATGTAAATAATATTTTCACTTATATTTACCATTTAATATTTGAACACCATCTGCAGAATGCAAACTTTCGTAAAAACATTCAACTTCCAACATTTAAGACAAATAGTTATTTAACGTATTTTCATTTTGTTCGCCAAACACCGTACCAAAACAGTCAAATAAAGAAACACCCAAATATGATTTTAATTAATTATATTTAAAACAATCATATATATTGAAAAAATGTATAATAATTATTATATCAAAAATAAATTATTTTTTGATATTCGTCCAAATTCTAACTTTAAACGCTTATAAAAAAAAATATTGTGAGTTTGAATGCAATTTTGATATTTTTATGTAAAATTGTCATGTATATTTATGAGGAACATAATTGTATTAAATTTTCAAACTTTTCAACCAAGCGAATAAATTTAAAAAAGCGGGTAAGTGAGTATCGCTCTGCTGTACATTAGGGGGTGGGGTGGACCTCGGACTAGGGTAGGTTAAATTTGAATGCAATGATAGGTATCATTGTATACGAAAAACGATTCTGAACGGAGATGATTTATCAGTCTAGGATATGTTAATATATTATATTAAAAAATTTTCATATATTCTATTTTGAAACAAATTCAAACATTTAAGTAAAAGTTTTAAGATCATACGTTTGATAATTTTTTTAAAATAACAAAAATCGAAAATTATTTATTAGTAAAACGTTATTTTACACGTGTATTTTTGATTTCAAATTAAAATTAAAACTTTAAACACTAGTAAAATTTTTTAAATTGAACAATCCTCAAACTGTTTTATAATTATTCTAAGCTTAACTTATGGACAGCATAGTATTAAATTTTCAATTCTTAGCTTTTGATAGAAAAATATTTATAAATTTTTAACTACCAAATAGTGAAAAATATTCATGATTTTGACGAATTTTTGTCAATATTTGAACTTCAAATGCTAATAAAAAAAAATTGTGCCTATGTATTTTTATAATTTTTGAATGAGAGTTAGAACAAGTTATGTGGACCCTTCAATTAAATTTTCAAGTAATTTGTCCCAGTTAAATTTTTTTTATCAACATTTATAAAAAAAAAATAATAAAAAATTGATTATTTAAAATGCCTATAAATAGCTCAAAAAAAGTCAAAATATTTTGAAAATCAAATCACGTAAAGAAAATGGCGATCTAAATAACTGGTAAAATTTTCAAGTATTTACGACTTATACTATTTGAATAACAACAAATATTAAAAATCGTTTGAGGCTAAACCGTTATTTAACGCGGTTAGGTAAAAATTTAAATTTCAATCACTCATAAAATTTTTTTGTCTTAGCCCGGTAGAGTTTTTTTTGCAGATAGTTGAAGAAAATTTTATGGAAAACCTTGTACCAAATTTTCAAAACTTAGTTATAAAAGAAAAAAATTTTACGATTTTTTAACCACAAAATTACTTGCCAATTTTTGCAATTTTGACATATTTCGTATAAATTCAAACTTTAAGCACTTATAAAAAAAAATTGTGACTAACGATTTCGGATTTTTTTTTATCACTTTAAGAACAACTTATAAGAAACCTTGTATTAAATTTTCAAGATTTTCTGGCCGGCCAAAATTTTTTTATCGTTATTTTAAAAAAAAATTAAAAATTTCAATTGTCTATAAATAGCTGAAAAAAATTCAAAATTCTTTGAAAATTTAACTGTGTATGGAGAACGCTAATATAAACATTTGGTGAAAATTTCAAGTATTTACATCGATTAGTTTTTGAGTTATAGCAAAATAAAAAATTCGAATTAGTCGAAAAATGGTTTTGCGTAAAAATTCCCGTTTTTCTGTCATTTTTTTTTTGTTTTCCTCGATTTTTTTGAAAACTGTTGGAAAATGTTTACTTTTCACCTCTATAATGCACCAAGGATATCCACTTTGCCATCGGAAACCACCCCCATAGTTTGAAATTGAAGCATTATTTCGACAAGTTATGCTGTACACAGACACAAAAACAAAAAAAAAAACAAAAAAAAAAAAAAAACACACATCATTGTAAAATCAATACATTCATCACTCCGTTCAGAATCTAAAATCTCAAATAGAGACGAAATGTCTTTAAATATTTTATGATTTATTAAAAAATATAATATAACTTTTGGTGAAAATTTTAAGTATCTAAAGTTATTCGTTTTTAAGTTGCATCTGAAAAACAAAATCGATTTCGTCAAAAACTGATTTGGTTTAAAAATTCTCATTTTACCTTAATTTTTTCTTCTCAATTATGTATTTTGAAAAATTATATCCAATTTATTACAAAAACTACCTTCAATAAGGTAAAAATCTTTTTACTATTTATCGTGTCACATCTTTGTAAAATCAATACCTTCATATATTGCTCACTTGTGTTAAACGGAGATAACCTTCTATAGAACTTCTACCTATTATATATTTTGTAATTCTCTTTAAAATATTAATTATCACGTTTTTATATAATCGTTTGTAATTACAATATATTCAAATATATTACCTGTCAACTTGGTATATATAATTACAACCGTTTGTGTATAATTTGTATATTCTGTCTCAAAGTAGAATACGGCGATAAGTAGTCGGCGATCGCGCGATCGGTTTCCGTCCGCTGGTGTCCATCTCACATAGGTATTATGGCATAGGTGGAAGGGAAAAAAGTGCGCCAGGACTGGTGTATTCTACTTTAAGTCAGAGTATAGTTTATTGTGTTATATAGTCCACAATCTAAAAATGTAATATATAATTGAATAATAATAATAATTATTAATCAATAATCACATAATATATGTGTAGAAATATCGTTTTCAAAAAAATAGGTAATTTACTATAACAAACATATTATTAACTTTTTCCTACGTTTTTTTTATGCCGATTTTCACTGCATTGTTTTACAGTTGTATCGATAAATTCTAGTAGCGCGTTGAATTATGTGTGTGCAATATTTTTGCATAACTAACAACTATTTATATATTTTATCGAAATCGTATAAAAATAAAATGTAATAATTCTAAATTGAATCAGAAGAGTTTATTTTCATGATTATGTACTTGTCACACAAAAAAAAACTAATTTTTCTTGATGTAGGTATCCTTAAGTCCCGAATAAACAGTATAGATAAATACCTACCCTATATGTAAAATATATAAACTTTGCGTTTATGTAACCCAGTTTTATCTTCTTATACTACAGATGCGTAGAAATGTAGACACTAACTCGAAAAGTTTAAGTATAATTATTAGAAGTTATAGTTATCGCAATAAACTTACGATTATAACAAACTTACTTTATATATTATGCTTACCGTTACCTAAAATATTGTAAAAATGAATTTAAATTTTGTTTTATAATATTACCTATATTATATTCTTGTGTATTAAATTTAAGAGTTGGGTTATATCATATCTTTATAAATATGTATAATTAAACGTTCTTCGTGTAAAAACCTATGGTGAGCAGTGAAATTCCTAAAAAGAAACAGAAAAAATATTCGGAAATAAAATATCGTGGATAAAAAGTAAGTAAAACTAATGGTTTGCGAAACATTTAAAAATGTTAACTTAAATAGGTAAATACCTATATAGTTACTATCATTGTGTATAATACATACAATTTGATATAATATTTTACATTACTAAACCGGGTATAATACATGCGAACCACGCAAAAATATTATCTTTGTACAAACTAGGTGAACCAGCAATAAAAATTAAAGAAAAGAAATAATGAAAACGCAAACTAGATTAATGTTTTTTGTTTATGCACACGTTTTGGAAAAACAATTTTTGAAATCTGAAGTTAATTAATTTAATTTCTTCAAACATTTAATATGTAAAAAAAAAACATTTAACATTCAACATTTTATTTATATAAATAATAAATATAGAATATTTATTTATTTTTTTATTATTATTATTTTTTTTACTGCATATTGTATTAGTTATTAGTGTATTTAAATGAATATTTTTAATACGATATCTAATTCAGTAATTGTTAAATTTCTAACAATAGTATATATTATGACTATAACTACCGCTATTGTTAGAAATTTAACAATTACTGAATTAGATATCGTATTAAAAATATTCATTTAAATACACTAATAACTAATACAATATGCAGTAAAAAAATAAATAAATATTCTATATTTATTATTTATATAAATAAAATGTTGAATGTTAAATATTTTTTTTTTACATATTAAATGTTTGTAGACAATTATTGTCTTGGTAAAGATGCAATACTTTTATTTTCTGGCCGTTTTATCGCTGTGACTTATTTATTGCCAGATCTATTTTTCTATGACTTATTTGTCTCAAAACTTACTCTCTTACTGTCTCTTTTAACTTATTTATAGAACCTTCATATGTTATATCATTGGGCTCAATATCACTTTTTATCTACCTACTTAAGCTTTTAAATCAATTTATAGTTAATTTAATTTCTCCGACCACAGTGCATTACACACTTACACGCACGAATACACAGTGTAAACATATTATAGGTACAGTGTATAAGTGTCGAAAAGAAAATCTGCGAAATGCTCAATGTGCCATCTTCAATAATTAAAACTAATATTATATGTAATATGCGCAGCTATACGTTACTTAATAATATAATTTTTTTTTTTCAGTTTCATTCTGTCTTGTCAGTATCGTTCTTCAGCCTTTTGTACATCGGAACCACATTCAACAATTTATTCATATCATATATTACAAGTATGTCATCCAACGACCGTGCAGGAACGTAATTTTAATATGTGGTAGACGTGCCACGTGCTTATGGCATTTCTGTAATTTAAATTATTAAATTTAAAAATAAATATAACATTTATTGTGTTGATAGTGTTATATCTTGTAGGTTAGATTTTTGGTGGTCAGTTTAGTAATGCCTTTCGAAAATTAATTTTCAGGGGTCCTAAAATATTTATATTGTTTATAAAACTTTAAATTAATCGTCATTCATAAACTAATTTCATAGTTAAATATACCTATGTTCGAAATAAATTACAACAAATAATGGCAGCAATCAAAATTAACACAAAATAAAAATTACGTAAAAAGTAATAGGTTATAGCCTAGGTATTAAAATATGAATAAATATTTATAATTTTTGAACAATAACTATTTTATATATTTTTTCTATACTATTTCAAAATTGGTGTATGGTTATTAACTTTGTGGTTTTTCACTTCCTTTAAAACACAAACAATTACCTTTCTTATTTCTAAATTGTAAAAAAAAAATATGTATATTAAAATAATTGTGAGAATAAAAAACTTTAATTTTCTTATCCTTAATTTATATTATTAATTTTGTGTAAATTATTTGATATTTAAAACTTTAAATTGATTAGTTTTTTTCCACGAATATTTTTAATTTGTATTTTGTGCTAATTTCTCTCTATTGTAATATTTTAATTATTTCTAAAATCCCAAAAGAATAGTTACTATATATTATAAACTTACTGCTTCCTTGACTTTCAAAAGTTTCCATAAAATGTATTACAAGTATTTGTTAAAGTTTTATATAAGTGGAAAATAGAGTGCGGTTTATAGTAGCTATTGCAGCTGATGAGATTGGTAAATAGGGTCTCGATAGATCTTTTCTCGGTTAATTGGGTTCCGGAAAAAAAAAGGTTGAAGATAAATTGAATACCGGAAAAAACAAATTTCTTAATATCGAATAATCTTTATTAGAATTAATAAAATAAATAATAGGTTTATTTTATACGTTATATAAATTATATACATGATATTATACACCGTACTTATACATTAATCATTAAAAAGTCTATTATTATTACAGTTAAATCAAAATATATGTGTTTTTCTAATATATAAATCTATTATAAATTATGTTCTCAGTATAAATTTACATTTATACAAAATTCAAATCGAATTATCATATAGGTATACCATATACAGTTAAGGTACTTTGTACTCCCTTAATTTTTTTTTTATGCAGCGTAGGTACTTTTCTTTTTTTTTGCGCTGTGCTTCGTAATATTATATACATCTCGGATCGTACTTCTTATTCTAATGATTCGCCAACAAAGTTAAAAATATTGGGATGTGTGCTATAAAAGCATCGGTTTAATCGCGAATGATATGATTATATAAAATAATCAAAAGTAGGAAACCGAGACTCAATTTACCTCTTTCAAAATGTGCACAAATTGTGGACCCAATTTACCTAGCCCCATTGCAAGACCATACTAGGATTCTACGTAGGTATACCGACTAGTTTTCCGTTTACCGAAATTTAAAACTCGTGAAATCAAAGAATTATTAATTAAAAATCAATTTATGTGGTATTACGAATTTTATCATATATTTTGTATGTAAAGTAAGCAAACTATAAATGCAAATACCTAAAAATATTAGAAATCGTATTATTCATAAAAATATCTCAAACGGATCATTTAATCAGTCATATCTAAATCCAATATCGATTTCAATCCATTAGATATTTAGATGAATTTATTAGAATGCCATGTTCTATATTTTTAAAATATCAACAAATAACCCAATCTTTTCTCTGATTAAAAATAGCTGAGATGCAACAACTTCTGTAAAAATCTCTTAAAATAAAAATAAAAAATAATCAATCCATGTTTGATGTAGGTAGGTACAAATCGACTGATAAGTTTGACAATAAGTCTGTTGTCGACATATCGCCCCTCCCTTATATTCAATTGTACAAGTTTCTAAACATCATCTAAAAATTCGGTTGTTCAGTAGTCGGCATCCACTTTTTAAACATTTGACCAATCCACACACCACTCGGTATACTCATCAGTAATATTGACAATATATATTGTTATTTATGTTTGACCTATTTACTCAATTTTTTTTTTATGTTCAATTATTAAAATATACATACATAGAAGGTATACGTAATCGTACTATTAAATAACATTCTAACATTTCTAACGTGTAATTTTCATAAAAAAATTATCCTTAACTTAATAAATGTACGATGAATTGATAATGATTTAACTAAAACTAATTATTGAACATTACGATTTAAAATTTCAACAATACTAAGTTGGTATATACATAATACATACCAACCTATTCAATGATATTTTCTATTTATATTCGAAATGTCTTAAGCATTGTATAAAAAAAAAATAGCAACACCGTAACTATACCTAGATAGATTTATGTATATTATATATGTATTTGGTATATAATATTATATTTATACGATTATACGTCAATACGTCATAGTAATAAATTCTGTTCCTACGTGTTATAAGACGTAATTGTAGGTAGTAGGCGCCAATAACAAAAAATATTGTTTACTTATCTCTGCAGACCGAACGTTTATATAATAATATAAAGCCCAAAATTTATTAATATCTACTATATAATAAGGTAACAATGTCACGTTTAGAACGGCGACAATCAACGTTTAATATACAGTGACAGCTATTTGTTGGTAAGAGTTATCAAATCACAATAGATTATTTATATTTTAATATATTTATTATAAATAGTTAAGTTTAAAGATACTTAGATACTCTACAGTCTACTTAATATAGAGTGTTGGGGCATTGTTTAGAAAGTTTTAAAATTATTAGTTGTAGAAACGTCTGATCTAGAATACATAACATTATACATTTGTACCAAACTTATATTCAAACATATTTATAATTATTCGAATACGAATACAATTTACAATACACTAACATAAAAATGAATTTTAAAAGTAATTGTAGTTTGTCCCTTTTACACATGACTAAAAAAAGATATAATTAAATTTATAAATAATTATTTTCTTAATATTTAAAATTACTTGGTCATTGCTATCAAAAATACATTCATAATGTAATTAAAATTTCAACTATACATTGATTTTTATTCGCTTTTTTATTACTGTATTTAATGTTAACGATTCGCGGTGGTAGCTTCAATTTAATCTCGTATTGTTGTGACTAATCTATTGTTAATACATCATAAAATGTGATAACAACAACCGATGAATTTTGTTATGCAATCTGAAGTAATTTTTGGTCCTTTCCTAGCGAGGACTGCTGTGGTCCCACAACGACTATAATAAATACGTTTATTAAAACTTTTGTTTTCATACATTTTCATAGGTATGTCATCTTTGACATCTAAAACAAATCCGTAAGCATAGGCGTGCGCAGACTTTGATTTCCGGTCGAGTCTGGAACAATTAATGCCCTAATACTTGGACAGTGCTCCTATTTTTTTTTAAACACATTAGTACACAATACACATTCTAATTGCAAATTACAAACTGTGTAAATAGAATCAAGTTGAATGTGCACACAATATTAATGTGCTAATTGCTAGACATATATTTTTTAAATTTAAAATAAAATGATTTAAATACAATTATGTATAAATAAAATAGAAAAATATATTTATATATAAGTATAATCAACCTATTAATGTCCATAGTAATGGTATATAATCAGGGCCGTACTCAGCTTTGGCGGGCCCCGGACAAACTAAACCTTCTGGGCCCCCTGTTTTTATAAAGGGGTTTTTCTGGTTTTCGTAGGAAAATTTGTGTAATTATGTATAAAACTAATAATTAAATTATTTTGACATCAAATATTATTGCAACCATGCTGTTATAAAACATTTTATTTTTAATGACTAAAATAATATTAAAACTTATATAAAGTATTACAGTATTACACAGTATTAATATATAATTAAATGTTCAACAAAATTACAGTGCTCATTGGTCGTTACTTAAGCTCCAGCTGGGGCCTGTTAAAATTAAAATTTTTTTGAAGACCAGGGCTAGTCATCATGATTTAAATTTTTTTTTTTGTAGACCCGGGCCCCTCAAAAATATGTTTAGGTTCGGGCCCCGGACAAATGACCCGAGAAAACCGGTCTGACTACGACCCTGTATATAATATTATTTTGTGCGCAATATTTTTGTTATATGAATAAATTAATAAAATTGTTGAAGTGGTACACAAATATTTTTAATCTTATTTCACTATTACGATTTACAACAAATAATATTTTCATGATCTCGAACATATTGTTATAATTAATTATTAAATATATACCTACATGCATTTTAAAATGTATTATGCCCCCCTCCCCAAAAAAGTTAGCCCCGTGCGCACGTCTATGTCCGTAAATCACACACCTATACCGGCTATACCATACCTCGATAATATACCCATGATAAATAATAATAGATAATTGTATGTAGGCGTTGTATTAATTATTAGTAACTGATTGTGTTTTGTCGTTTTTAAGTTATGGTGATATTGCTGTTTCCCGGATTCAAAACCAAATCAGAATACATCGAGGATAGTCTGCAGAGGTACGCTCATCAAATGCTGTCCGGCGACGACGACGAGGCGTCTTCGTAAAGCAAACTCCTCGAACCCAACGCGATCTTTACCTAACCACCTAATATTTAACTATTACGTTTTAGTGTTTTAAAGAGACGGGCGTATTGTAGAGTTAATTAAATAATTTTTTCGTCTTTGAAGTTTTCATAAATACATTATTTTTTTTTCGGCATATACCCTACCATTTACAGTAGGTATCTGCAATAATGTGTGTGTGTGTATGTGTTTGTGTTATGTTAATTATTATTATAATCGTTAACCGCAGAACAATTTGTAAATCATAAGAATCGCGCTTTATAGCGATTATGAAACGGATAAAACATTTCAATAGTTATAATAATATAATGTATCTAATTTATTATGATAATAATATAGTCTACACAAAGATTATAGTTTTTTTTTCTATATAATAATTATTATATTGTTTTTCTTGCAGCGTTTTTCGCGTTTATATAATACAAATATATCAATAGGACGGTCGTTGTTAAATAAATGCAAACAAAATATAACTATAATATGTGGCCGTGTTTTTATTTTTATTTATTTAACAGATTCCATCCGAACTGTTTTCCATGCTAAAAATACCCATTTAGTTATGAAATATAGATTTTTTACACAAATATAAATAGTACTTGTACACCACACAAATATTATTTATTATTATTTAGTAAATATTAACATACAAGTAATATATACCTTTTTTTTATTAAGCTTGTCCTATGCATGTACTAAGTTACAAAAGCCAAAACATTTAAAAAAACAAAAATAAAACTATTTTCGAAAATTCTTTAAAGAAAATACATAGCGAATTATGTTTAATATTACCCTCATCGTGTTAATGGAGGCTATAGCACATGGGAGTTAACCTAGTATCAATCAGATTCAATTGAAATATTTTATTTTTTAATAAGCGAATTTTATAAAAATGTTAATTAGTTAGAAAATGTATTATGTAAAAACAACTAAATTAGAAGTTTAATTACTTCTGGTTATAAATTATTTTAACTTAACTTAGTAATTTTGATTTAAACTAATTATACAAATTATTCTATAAATATATTTAGTACATGGAGACAATATTATTGTCATAAAAAAGCATATGTGGTAAGGAAAAAAAGGTATATAATGTTACAGTCATATAAATGAGTTTAGTTTAATAATTTATACCTATAATAATTGGTTTTCGCTTTATTTTCCATTATGCTTTTTTTCCATAGGCTTTTTATTCACTTGTTTTTTTTTCCTAACCCCATATAAATGACCTCAGCTTTAAAAAAAAATTTGTTAAGTTTAAATTAAAATTTAATAAATAATCCTTGTAATATTTATCAATTTATTTTACATTTTTTTAATATTTAACATTTTATTATAGTTGGTTTCAATTATTTAAAACACATGGTAAGTATATGTTAACAATGTTCATTGATAAGCTACAGTGGCGCTATACCAATGGTGCCCAACCCGCGGACTACATGTAACCCACGAAGGTATTGTGTATGGCCCGTCACAAATTTATAAATCATTTATTTTTCATTTTTTGATATACTGATCATTGTATATACCTACAATGTATACTTCAATCCGTGATCTTTTCAATAGCCAATAAAATATAAGATAAGATAAGATATACATATACGCCATATATATTGTACACTTATTATGTATATTATACACAGTTAGTTTAAAATATGAAGGTAAGTAATTTTTAAAAAGTAACTTTCTTTTAAATAAGCTGAAAAAATATTTTTATAAAAATCAGTAACTTAATTAAATTAATAATTTTATTTATATTTTTAAATTACATTAAATTAATTTTTTTAGGATAAGTTAACTGAATCTGATTTAGTAAAATATCTTTTTAGCAACTTGCCCAACTTTGAACATTATAGACATGTTATGTTTTTAAGTTTGAATAGATAAGTAATAAGTACTACAATATGATGAACAACTACAATAATAAAAAGTATATATTAATTGTATATATTTTCAATAGGTATTCAAGAATAATTAAAAAAAAATTGTATATAAATGCAAAAGGAGCTAAATAATGCTGATTTATAAATAACTATGGAAATATAAATATGATTAACAGTAATAGGTATACTTAAATTTGTACGTATAGTTTATATTATAAACATGCTATTTAATAAATATTTTATCCACACAATACACATGACACTTTATATAAATATTTTTATATAGTTTATAATTTATAATTTATATAATATAATAATTATAGTTGACAATAATAATTAAAAATGAAAATTATTCAATAAAGTACAATACTATTAAATATGAGAAATAACTGAAATATCACAATATGTTAACAATGATAGGTAAGATTTTGATAAATATGATCAAAAAACCATTTTTACAAAATACTATTACAATATACTATGATAAGAGAACAATTAAATAACATACAAAACTATCAATAAATTATTATTATATATTATGTTATAAAATAAAATAGTTAATATATATTAAATAAATGTAATTAATACTGATGATATTCATTTGGAAGACTTCTTTTTACTCTAAAAAACAAAAAGATACAACATTTATATAAATATATACAAAAAGGTGACTATAATCAATATTTTATACTATTTGTTATTTGTTAAAAACAAAAATAAATTGAACAATAATTGTATCAAAGCTAAGGAAATAATATACTAAAAATTTTTAAAATATTTAAGTAGTACCATTAATACTACATGTAGTGAAATATACAATAATTGTAAGTTTACTATGGTTATATTTTTTTTTTTTTTATGTTTTAAATTTTTAGTATGTAAATAGATATTAAGTAGTCAGTATGCCTTATCATAAATCATTTTGTTAAAGTATCCAACTTTTAAATATTATAGGTAAATATTAGAGAAGTTATAAAATATGAAATAAGTATTTAAATTTTAAATCTGAAATTTAACAAATTAATATCAAATCAGAGTTTTCAAATTGATTTTCAGAATAAATTAGCAAATGTGTGTTAAGTTATAAACTTAAAAATTACATTAACAATTTTTAATTTAACTCACTGCTTTCATTTTTAATTGGCTATTAAGATCATCTACATGCCGCCGCTCTAACACAACCGTCTCATTTAAACTAGCCAAATGTTCGGTCATTGCTCTGAGTTGAGTCTCGTAATTTGTAGATGTCAAGTGAAATTCCTCTTTAAGATCATCAATGTGTTCCGATGCCTCATGTAACTTTATTTCCAGATCATTACGAACAAATATACTATGGTCCAATTGTGTTTTCAATGCGGTGATCTATATAATTTTAAATATATCAAAAAACTTTAAACTCAAGTCAACAAAGACCAATTGGCATATAATTAATATAACAAAATCAGTGAACTCACCTCCATAGCATAAGCGTTGCTTTGACTAGATAATTCTTTATTTATTGAAATTAAATTGTTGACTTTTTTTTCAAAATAACATTTGAGTTCATTTTCTCTAGCCATTACTTCGTCATTAAACTGTAAAACTGATTCGCATTTGCCCAACTGCAAATAAATAATTTATAATTTATAAGATTATATCACAGTATACCACACACACAGACTTTTAGACAGTTTTTTCAATAGATAATGAACTTTGAACCATTCTATGTACTATATAATACAGGCATCAAATTGTATACAATTAAGAGTTGTATTCAATTTTAGTTTATCGCCTAATTAGAAGGTACCTAGGTTGGGTTAGATTAACATTTCGTATTTTTGAAGCAATGAACAAAATTCTAAAATCACTGTCTTTTTAACCATGAAGCATGTGCTCTAAGATTAATAATTATTATAAAAAAAAAAAGAAATGCGGAACTTTTTAAATTTAGAATACAATAATTACAATACTATATTGGATACTAACAATTAACATATTTAAAAAAATATTAATATGCATACATTAATACTTATCATTTACCATTTACCAATCGTTCAAATAAGCATTGGAAAAGACTGAGCATTTATCAGTAAACTTAACAAGTTAACATTTATTCTATGATATACAGTTATTAATTAGTTAATAAAGTATAGTCACATTAAGTTAATTTTTTTCCTAATATAAATTTCGTAAATTAAAAACATATTTTTTATTACACAAATAATTGTAAATATGTATTAAATTGTAGACAAGTAGACTAATAAAGTTTCAAATACTTTTATGCACTAGGTATACCTACATTTCAATATTCAATATGAATCAAAATAACTTATAAAAAGTTATTTTTTTACTTTAGAGCAGTGCTTCTCAAACTTTTTTGTCTTAGGCCCCCTAACTTTAATTTGAAGGCCTATTTTATAATTATTTTCATTATCTTCATATTTAACTATCTTATTTCTGATGTAAATACGTATTATAAATGGTAAAAAAGAATAGTACATTACAAAAACAAATAAGTGTTTATGTATGTTATATACTCTTATCTATCTAAAAACAGATATTTAAAAATCTTTAAAAATATCGAAAATATTATTTTAATTTTTGAGTATGAATTTAACATACTTAAAATTTCTTCAAAAACAGATTGTTTGTAAATAAAAAAAAATTCAACAGACTATAACTTTGCCAATTTTATAATTAGAAAAAATATTCTATCCGAATCTATAAAAAAAAACTGATGTTGCAATTTAAAAAAAAGTAAGTTGTGTCTCGCATATGCTTATCAAAAGGGTTAAAAATGTATCTGAAAATGTGCAGTTAAATACTGTCTTTCATTTAGCGAAAACCCCATTTCAATTCAAGATCATCCAACTAAAATATTTAGTGGTATCTCTTAGTGTTAACATACTTTATATAAAATTACTCTTTTTAATTATTTAACCCTTCGTTGGTGTTGCTAATGTTTTTACACCGTTAGCGTCGTATTAGCTTTTCGCTCACCACTAAAATACACGTGTGAGCATACAAATAAACCACGGTAATGACAAATTTCAATATTAGACTGCTTAACTATTATAGTATATTAATATAATAACAAGATAATAAATTGAAAATAAAAACACTATAATTATAAAATATACGGTAAGGCAATCAGTGATGGGCAAGTACAACGCTAACTACAAGGTATTATTACGTATACAGCAACATTGAACTCCAAAACTTTATAAGTTTATTTATAACTTTTAATATTTTTCAATAATCATTTTTGTAAATAATTCAAGGAAGCATTTATATAATATTATCAAAATCCAATAATATTTAAACTAGTGATTCTTAAAATGACAATTGTGAGCGAAATGCTCACAGTGACACCAACGACGGGTTAATTATACATATATATATATTATGTTTGTATTGTTAATGCTTACATCATTTTCCACCACTATTGACTCCAAAGATGCTGGATATTTATCTTTATAGGCAAATGGTATCTATCACAATATTTAAAAAATTAAACAGAAAAAAAATTTGATGTAATTTTAATAAATTATTAAGTATACTTACATTTTCCTTTTTTTTACATAGAAGTTTATACTCATTTTCCCAATGGATTTTTTCTTGTTCAAAAGATAATGATCTGTTCATCTCTTCATTTAATTTTTCATTATAAACCTGAATTATACTTTTGTAGCTATTTTGAGAAATTGATGGTGAATTTAATTCCTCTTTAGCCTAAAAATAGTTAAATAATTTCAAAAACCTAAACATAAAAACTGAAACTAATTGTAACTTTTACTTGTTTTGAATATTTTACATGTAACAGTGGATTTCTCATATGCCAATGCATATCCATTTGGCTAAATTTATACAAATATTCAAACTCCAATAAATTGATGGCACGTAACAGCTATAAAGTGTATACAAACTGAATTTTAAATTCAAGAATAGAAGTAATAACTAAATAGTATATTGAAGTAAACATATAATACAATGTAGAGAATACTTTTATTTAATTTATCTACCTAGAAGTTATATTTTTTTTACTTACAGTGTGTACTATATCATAAGCACCATCTAATTTCTTGTTTATATTGGTTGAATTCAAATATTCACCCGAGTTAACTAACTCTGCAAATGAAATTAATTAAATGAAAATCACAAAAATATATAGTAATAACTTATAAAAACTTTGAAAACCTGATAAATATACAGTCATCAAAATAAAATTGAAAAAATAACAGTTTCTTATAACTTACAAGCTACAAAAAAAAAAAACCCCCTTTTAATGCTACTTTATATAAAACAAATATAGCCACAAAGATTCCTTTAAATAAATTATCTAATTTGATCTTTCAACAATCTCTTGATACACATACAAAAAAATCCAATTCAAGATCAATCTTAACAAAATTTATAACTTACAAGTGGATGATTATTATATATATATAAAGACTATGAAAAATATTCATTCTAAATTATTGTCTCAACAAATATGGGTTAGCATCTATGAAACGACTGATATCAAAAGGTGGTTTATTAGTTAATTATTACAAATGTGATTATTGGTAGTCTTGACGCTGATTATCAGGGTGTTGTATTTTTACTTTATACAGAAGAATTAGAAAAACAAATTTTTCTATCACTAGTCAACTATAATTAACAAATCAATGAGCATATTGTGGCTAAACGAAGTACAACATGAACATGTTCTTTTATTTGTATCAGATACAACACTAAACAGGTTAAATCTCATTACTGAATGGTGAATAAGAGCAAGTGTTAAACAAACATTTTAAAAAATCTCCAAGTTATTAGAAATTAATTGCCACTAAATTCTCCACCAGAATCAAGTATAACACAGTAAAGACCTTGAAGTAATGCAGTAAGAATATTGAAGTTATTTGACATATTATTGGATTACTCAATTTAATCAAGAAGATAGAATTAGTATTAAAAAACCTAAAAAATGTTTAGACAAACCCAATTTTAAAAATTATTTAGCTTACATAAAATTAATTTTTTTTATTTTATTTGTAACTATTGATAAATTGCAAGTGAAAATGTATTAGGCCACATCATTTAATTTTGTTAAAAATATCAAAGAATCATTTAAAACACTAAGTAGTGAATTCAGTAGAATAATATATATCTTAAATTAAAAAACATTTTAGAAAAAAATAGTGATTTGTCTAAATTAAAACATATTATACTCTGGATGGTAAAAAAAATACAAATATTAATCATATAAATAATGATATTGTGTACATAAAATATGTACAATATTCTATTAGTAAATGTCAAACCCTCATTTTTTTATGATACAAAACTTTGCTAGTAGACAAACGCAGAAAGTTCAAATTCAAAAATTTGGATAAGCATTTTAATGTAATAATCAAGAAAAAAACTGAAAATTACTTAATTGTTATTTTCTAATTTTGAAAGATAATTAATTGGATAATATTTATTGTGTATTTAAAATTATGAATTTATAGCTCATATTTATTCAATTTTAAGTGCTGTAAAATCTCAATCCTAGAAATAAGTTTATTCATAAATTTGTATATACCTCCAATAGGAAATTTTAATGCCATGAACGATATTATGTTTTGACGCAAAGATGAACAATCAATATGAACAGTATTATCTATAAAAAAAAAAATATATAAATAAAATTAATCATAATATGTATAATACTAAAAAGATTCTGAGCTGAGCCATAATCTATAACTCTAAATCAATAAGTATATTTTATGTTATTTTTTCTTTTAATATTACTATTAGATAACATAGTTTATTTTAATGCTGAAATAATTTTTGTCAAAAACATTGCATTTAAAAATATTGTTTTGTGTATAAAATATAATAATAAAATAATTATCATTCTTTACTTTTAGTATAGGTAGAAAAACTTGAGCCTTGTATTTCTAACCTTAATATTAAGAACCTTGTATTAAAATTTCAAATCTTAGATATGAAAAGAACAATTTTTAAAAAAATTTTAACTACAAAATAATTTAAAATTTGCATGACTACAAATTTTGTTGAAATTTTAAATTTAAAGGCTTATAAAAAATTAATGTAACTAAATTTTAGATATTTTTTAAACAGTAAATTAAAAACTTATGAGGAACTTAATATCAAATGTCAATTCATTTTTCCTCAGTGAATAATTGTTAATAGACATTTATAAAAACTAAATAAACTAATAAACTAAAAAAGATCAAGTCAAAATATTTTAGAAATTATACTATTTATAGAAAATGATCATATAAACATTTGGTGAAAATTTTAAGTATCTACGATTATTCATTCTTGAGTTAAACCAAAAAAAAAAGAAACAAAATCAATTTTGTCAAAAATTAGATTTACGTGAAAATTCCCGTTTTTACTTTATTCGATTTTGTTCTTCTCATCTATAATAAAAAATACTTGTAATTTTTTTTTTTTTTTTTACTTAATACAAACTAAATCAAATATGCTATCCAAAACCTCAAAGTTGAAAATAGAAACATAATTTTGGCTACTTATCATGCATATATTATATTATATACACAAAAACAACACATCATTGTAAAATCAATACATTTGAACTTCAACACTCCGCTCAGAATCTAAGATTATAATGGTAAAATTGAAATAAAATACATGTTATGTAACATTACCTGATTTTATGAAATCTTTAATTGAATTAACACAGTCAATACATTTATTTGATACAAATTGCAAAATATTTTCCATAACAATGTGTTGAGTATCAAATCTAAAAAAATACAATATCATTACACATTGATTTAATATTTTAGTCTATTTTTTTATGTATTTTAGTATTTTTATTATTAATTTGTAAGTGAGTATATTGTTTTTTTTTACATTTAAATAACATTGTCATCCAAGACCATAAGTTAAAATTTTATTTATATCTTATTTACAATATATATGTAGCTTAATGTTGTATAATGCAATTTCCTTTAGAAAATTGATATTATAAATTAATACAATGGTTTTATATAATTTATTATCTGTATATTATTTGTTATAAGATATATATTATAATTAATATTAATGTTGAACATTTGCCTTATTTGAACCTAAAAATATGGAAAAATATTCAACACATTAAGACACAATCTACTTTTTCTATAACACAATGTCATTAATCTTAATAATGACAAATAAAATATATTTTATTTAACACTAAAAGCAATATTGTAATTATTTATACTTACTTAAAGGTTTTTAAATCAGCACTATAAGTTAAAATATTTTCTAATACCAAAGAATTACTATGCAATTTGTTTGTTAATGATTTTAAACTTCTTTGTAAAATAAGTGATGCCTGAAAATAAACAAAATATTTTTACATTGCAAATATAATGATTCAATATTATCTAATGTAGTATACTTAATATGTAGCACTTTGAGTAGGACAGTCCTGCTGTTCCCAAAGAACCCAAAAAATGTCCCGCTTTTGAAGTTGTTATTTCAGATTTGAAGATCCAAAAACTTTTTTAAAAAAACTAGCCAAATAGTTAAGTCTATTATAATATATGCATATGTTTATGTTTTGTTATTTTTATATAAAAAATTAATGTTTTTTATAATAAAAACATACTGTGTTATTATACATCTAGTGATGTCATTTTAAGCAAAAAATATTGTGATTTTTAGTGTCCCACTGAGTAAAAAAAAATATGGCCACATTAAGTATACTATCATATACAGCAATCAATAATAATTGTAAATACAAACATCTTTTAGGTTATCATCTATGAGCAAATCTTCTAAGACATCATTAAGATTTATTATAAAAGAAAGGAAAAAATGGAGAACCAATGTAACAAAAACTTTTTGTAATCTGTCTTCGTCAGATTTATAGTTATTGTCCAAACAATCTAGAAATAAAAATAAATACAAATTATAAAAACAGGAATTAGTTAATTTTTATTATTAAAAATAAATATATAACTGTGAATAGCATGAAAATTGTCTTTTTATATTAATATTATGGCAAAGGTTGAGTTTAAAATTAAGGTAAATAATCCAAAATTTTTTTTAATTAAGTGATAATATTTTCTTTATCTAATAAATATTAATAACAGACTAGGTCAATACGATACAATTATACATAATATACAAAATATATCTCTATTCAAAATAAGTTCCTACTCTACAATTGACTTGCCCCCTGCATAGGGATGTGGCTTCACTACACAGCCAGACATTCTAATGGTAGATATAAGAATAATGTACACAAGTACCCCCATTTCCAGGTACCCGCCCACCGCTTGCCCTATAGACTATAGTATGAGACTACATATGATGTCAAAACTGGCAATATCTTTGTTGGTTTTGACTTATCACAGCACAACCAGACTGATAATTTGTTTATCCGTAGTATACATATAAATATATATATTTTTTTTTTTAATAATGTAACATTCATTTATATAATATAAATAAATATATGTCTATGTATTGTACATTTGTACATAATAAATAAATAAAATAAACTTAAAAAATATCTCTATCTCATAAGCAGCTTCGCCACTGTATTAATATCATTTTATACAAAATAAAGAACATCTAAATACATACATTTATTTTTTTTAATTTTAATTACAATTCTCTTTACGGTAAATATACTTACAATGATGAGGATAAGTGAGGCGAGAATCTTCAGTGTTTAGTTTAGTTCTAGATTCAAGTTTATTAAATAATATGTTGTACAAGCAATCAGTAACAGAACACTTTAATGCTGTCAATTCATCATTGAGTACTTCACAACAATTATTCGGACTATTGTTTTGTATGCCTTTACAGTACTCAATCTCTGACATAATAAGCTAAATATAAAAATCAAAATAGGGTTATAGATATCACTAAAATAAAAATAGATTAGGTTAGGTTAATATTGCACAAACGTTATAATCAAGTTGACTTGAATTTGTGGAATCTAGTACACGTCGTATATATTGATGCATAGAGTTGATATCTTGTCTTAAGAACTGAACATCTTTAGATTTTAATTCATCTGTTCCTTTTCCCTTTAAATTAAGTAATAAACATATATTACAAAAATAAATACATGTATCATATATATTTAAATTTTATTTCAATGTGAAATATATATTCACAACTTTATTATTTATTTTTATAGCAGTAGGAGTGTTTAATAAGAGCATAAATTATGTGATCTACATTAAAAAAAAAAATGACTGTTATAACTTAAACTTTCTATATGATTATCTACATGTTTTTATTAAAATTATGCATTATATATCTTATATATATCACACATATATGATTATATACATATATTATTAATTCTAGACTAAATGGATTTTAATTAATGTAAAACACTGGTATCGTGTTTTTACTTTCCTTAACATAAAAGTTTAGTCAAAACTTTTAAAGAAATAATTATAATTTCTAAGAATAAGAATTTCTTTTAGAAATTACTATTGTTAAAGATACTATTTAAAAATTCATACCACCGTAAAAACCAAAAATTTATCAATTAACCAATGGTTAAAGGGTAATTAAAATTAATCAACACTAAATGATGAAAACAATTATCGATGTATTTATGAATAAAAACTTTCACAACAAACTGTGCCATATCAAACTGTGTGCATTTAATAGGTCGATAACATTTTATCTTAAAGCTGAATATATTGAAAAGTATAACATTATAACACAATATTCTCCTTCACTCAAAAAAAATATGATCCATAACTAACGTCTAATAGTAATTTAGTCAATAAAAAAAATTCAATATACAATATATATATATATATATTAAAAAATGTATGATAAACACAAAACTAAAAACTTACTTTAGAATTTACTTGACTTGTTTTGTTAAAATTGTCTTGAATTTCCAAGCTACTCGTGGACATTGTATCATATTTACAGCTTTCAAACTAAACAAATGAGATATGAGGAAAAATTAATAAATTTTCATATTAAAATGTATTTAAAACAAATTACACACTTGGTCCAGAGATTCAATACTTCTATGATCCAATTTAGAAGTTTTTGCAGTATAAGCTTTTTTTAATACATTCAATTGCATTCTCGCCTATAAATACATAATATTAAAATTAAATAGATGCCTACACAATATAATAATAATTTATTGATGTTAAATACATTGTTTATTTAATACCTAATATTTTTACCATCAATTATTATAAAGCAATTTTAATAAATAATAACTAACATTTCAGTATAGTCTATATATATTATATATACACATGTTTTTAATTGATATCATTACTAAGGTAAGGAAGTTAAAGGATTAAAAACACATTGTTATCTGTATAATATATCATTTACTTAAAGTTAATTTAAATATTATTTCTCTCTTGCATATATTTTTTTTAAAAGATCTGTAAAAATGAGTATTTAACATATCCTTACTGTTATTAAGTAAAACTTGATACCTAATAGACAATAAGTACAATTTTGTTCTCACAAAAAAAAGGTTTTTTATTTAAGTTTTTACTTCTTACGATTTATAATTAAATATGTATTATATGCAAAATAACATATCACATGCAATTTTGCTACCAATTTGACTGATTGACACAGGTAATCCAAAAAAAAAAAACAGCCACATAACCATTCTAAATAATTTTTAGTTTTAATGTCAAATCCATAAATATATTTACTTTAGCAAACTCCGTGGCCAATTTATCATACTTTTGCTGCAAATCTGATTGTGATTTATCAGTTTTGATGGAATCCGTGTCCGACATAATGTGGCTTGTGGCTCCTAGATTAAAAATTAGCATTAATGTGTACCATATGTCAAGAAAGACAGAAACAAACAAACTGGCATTATTAAGAGCATCTAATAGACCGATAGACACAGCAATGAATTAGGTACTTACGTGTCGACCCAGAAACGATGTAGGAAATACGATTACAACCAACACAGGGCACCGAGAGTTTTTATAGTTTTTAGAACTACATTCGAGAATTATATTATTACGTATGAGAGACGAGAGATCGTGAAAAGACGAAAAGCTGCTCCAGCAGCTACGGGCAGGCACCGACGGCGACCACCAGTTACACTCAGGACAAACGAACAGATTTCATGGGTCTAACGCAGGTTACCTACGATTTATTGTAATGAACTCGATCGAACTTGACGTTTGTTAATTCGTGAGTTAGACATTACAATTTAGATAATAAATAATAATAATGTCATTTAACAGACTAGTAACTAGGTACGTACGACATAACTAATTACTAAATAATACAAAGTCCGCAAGCCGCCACTTATCAGTGTAATTAATTGTCGTTATCAAAACGAAAAAGAAAAAAAACATAGCAAAATTCTGCTCGTATCAGCACTGTTATCTACGCGGTTGACGTTGCACGGTGGGCGTATTCGATTAGGGAGCCGGAGAGCAGCCGCCTTTTCTTTAAAAACCATTTTTATTATGTCAATGTTAAAAACATACTCGACCGACCCGATTAGTTTACATAAATTGTTTTAAAACGTGCTAGTAACTGGCCAATCGCCACTATCCAAATATAATTAATTACCTATCCATTAAAACCTACTAAATAGTGTTTTCATTAAAGCCAATTTTAAACTTTTCTTTTTGTACAGGTAAACATTAATCGCTATAGAAACTGCAGGCGATAGTAGCTACACTTATAGGCTAATAGGCTACAATATGTTTGCCGACTCGAAAGGGATTCCGCCCAGCAAATTGTCTTAAAAGCATGTTATCTAATTTAACATTACAATAATCACAAAATTATTTACAAGCTATTATTTATATATAATATATTATATATATTCATTAAAAACTAGGTTGGTTGGACGCAAAATCTGACTTTCAAATTCTTTAGAATTTTCTCATCTGTTATGATTTCGTGTGGAATAATTTTGATATTTTGGTTACGTAGGTATTTCGGACGGTCAGTGATAGGAGTAAACAGTAAGTTTTGACATGAAATTATCGCCAAAACGATAATACCTACGTAATACATTTAACCTCGATACCTCCCCAAAAATATGTTTGATATTGTTCTAATAAACGATAAAAATTCAGTTGATTACTCGATTAAACGATAAAATAAGCTTTAAACTTGGGTAGATATTTACTCGGGTTGGCGCTATGACAATTATTATTTACTAAATACGTTCATTATTTTCCGATTCCTACACGATATTTTTGTAATCTTCTATAACTAATTAATTACCTATTATGTTATGATTACCTAACCTAACCAACTAACGAAAATGTAGAGCATTAAACTGGTGGTTGACAGTGGAGGAGTGGTAAACTTTTTTCTACGAAAGTTATACAATAAATTTTTTTTGGTTTAAGTAGAATAAATATGACAACCCAACTATAGTTATTCACCTATTTAGTTTATTAATTATTAAGATGAAAATCAAGAGAATTTTGCGGACACTAAGCCTATCCAAAAGTTTTAAGTACAGCCAATAGGTATAGGTCTTAGTTCCACTGACCCTCTACTCTCTAATTAGTATAAGTCGATGATGTACCTATTGTACTGAAATAAGCCTATAGGTATTAATTTTATTATGTTATTTATTTGGCTTTTTTTGTTTGAACGTATTTTGGCGGAGTATATAACCAACTGCTGTACACGCTGTACAGTCAAGTCAAGTGATTTTGATTAAATTTAAAATTTTACAAATATTCTATAAATAATTTTCATGATTTTGACAAAATTCTAACTTCAAGCGCTTATAAAAAAATATTGTAAATTTATAATCAACTTTTTTTATTTATTCCAGTATTAACTATCAATGAGGTACCTTGTTTATTATATTTTCAAGCGGTTTGACCTAAGAAAAATTTTTTTATCAACATAATATAGTTTTATTATTATAATAAAACGTTATCGTAATTGTATCCATGGTGAGTTTAATAAATATAGGTTTTCATTACATTGTGTTTTAACCGATTTATATAAAATTTTAAAATTGTATCATGTGTACCTTTATTTGCTTAAATTAAAATAAATTTATTTACACGTTTAGTATATTAAAAATACATTTTTTTTAATCCTGAAATTTGTTTTTTCATCGAATGTGAAGAGTAGGTATACGGTAAGTATACCTGTAAAATCTATAAACGTATTCTTGTAAATAAATATAATATAGACATGTATTAGAACCTCTGAACGAACCTTCCATTATCCAAATTATTACTTATTAGTTATTACGATCTCTATACGTTATTGTAGAACATTAACTAGTACTTAAACATGTAATTTCGTATAGGTAAGTACATAGGTACACCGTACATAATAAATTAATGTATGTAATAATAATTTTTTAATAGTAAAAAAAATATTATATAGGTACATTTGTACGTGATATGTATGAACATATTATATGTATATATTAGTATTACACTATTATATAATATATCATAAGTGTGCTGCGTGCGCAGGACTTGGTAGGTAGTAGGTGTTGCTGCAAATGATTCATTTATTTATATTATGTGTAATGTGTTTAACCTAAGCATTCACACTTTATAGGTAATAATAGCACTTTTTCTTAATTTATCTGATTGATACAAAAATGCATTGCAAAAATTATTATTTACACGACATTAGATTATCATTACCAAATATTACAAATATATGATATAATATATCATTTATATTACAAATATTAAGCGGGTTTTTATATATTTTATTTTTATATGGAGGTACTGGTACATACCAATTTCATATTGTCAGTCATGTAGGTACTCATGTATCATTTTATTTATGTAGTCTGTTGCAATTTCAGTTGCAATTATTTCATTCCGGAGGCAATCGAGGTTTTTTACTGTACCCGTTTCAATTAACTAATTTCATTGCTTATTAATTATTAACTATAAAGTATAATTTCACCTATATAGACAACCAAAGAGTTAAACAATTTTCTGATTTAAAAATAATACAGATTAAACTAAGTAGAATTTTATTTTTCATTAAAAGAACATTTGTTTTGGCATTATAATCTTTAAAAAATACATTTCGTTAATAAAGACTTATAACAAATCTTATAAAATGGGGTTTTTACAAATGGCCAATCTCAAAAACTACTGAACCGTTTTCAATAAAAGTTATATCAACATTCAATAAATTTCATGAGACTCGGAAGTCGGAGGGAATTTTAACGTTCTTTATTCAACACATAAAAGTTTTTAATATACAGAGTGGCTCACGTCTCACAGCTTTATAAATGAATTTCATTTTGGCTAACAAAAATCGAATATTTGTTTATTTTTATACAGGTTTCTTATTGGTAGGTAACAGAAATTAAATCTATTAAATCTGACCTGCCATGCATTGCTGTGCTATTTTTTTAGATAAAATAAAATAACATATTTGATTCATTATTATTTGTTATTCAAATGTACAACAAAACACAACGTTCTTATGTACGCAAAAACTACTCAATCGATTTTGACGAAAGTTTCAGAGATTGTTCTTAGATATATCAAAAGAGTTAAGAAAGAGTAATTTGAACTATGTTAAAAAAATATATACCAAGTGCTATATACAATCCACCGCAAACGGATTTGTCTATCTCAATCGAATTAATTCGTGAAATGAGGAGCATCGATGCCGATTTGTCCGTAAACTGAGGTAGGTTCACAAAAACCAAGATACAACGATACCTATAGCCAAATTTTATGTTCATTTTGTTTTGGAAGAAGTCGACGTCTACAACTGGTAGATACTTTAAGGGATGTCTTATTCTTTTTTTTACTATCTAATTACATCTATAAGTTATTACACTCATTACTCAAATAAGTAAATATTATAGTTTATCTATATGTTATTTTGTTGATGACCTACCATAGTACCTTTATTTATATTATATAATATATTATCCACAGTATATGCCACACTTGTACAATACATTTTAGTTTTAATTCTAATACTAATTATATTAATCTTATTAGGTAGCATAAGAATTAGCCATAATTAATATTTAAATAAATAATTATCAACTATTAAAATTACCTACCCTTTTTTTAGTATAAAAATTAACAGGGCACAAAGGGCTATTTATAGAAATGAGGGCCCCTGTATACACTATTGTCACTATTACACAATAAAATCTAACCTACCATCAAAACTTTCAAATACTATGTTTGTAAGTAAAATCATGTATACTGTAAAAAGTGATTTGGTTTTTAAACAAAAATTAATAGCTCATCAAAAAACATACCTTGGTAAAAAAAAACAATTAATTAACAATTATTAAAAGTTAAGTTAAATTTTTAAATAAAAACAAAATTAGGTTATAAAAATAATAATAATATAAAATTTATATTCAGCAAGTTATTATTGTACTTTGGTTAAAGTTAAATTTTAAGAATTATAAACCATGTAATTTATAATAAATATTTTTAATATAAATTTTTTTAAATCAACGTATCAAGTACTATTAAAAAAAATCCATAACTCGTCTGAAAATTATTTTAAAATTATTGTCATGAATGTATTTGATTATTAAGCCAAGTCTAGTAAATTGTGGACTAAAAGTAGAATTTTAAGATTTAATTATTTTAATACATAGGTAAATATTTATTATTTTATTATATTTTACTCTTTCAATTTTTTTAAACTTTTATTTACGTATGTAAGTATATTAAATGCAGTAGGTACCTACAATATTAATATGTCATGATGATTTGCTTAATTTAATAATTTGAAGATAAATATTTTATACTTGAATTATATTTATATTAATTTATTATCTATAAATAAAAATAGATACAATAGGTAGTTCTATATTTATATTTGCAACATATTTTATAGAATTCCAAAGAATATTTTCCTTTTAAATAATTTGAAACATAGCTTCTTTTTAATGTCATTCTATAAATGATAGAATACCTACTTGTATATGTCAAAGTATCTTAACATAGTGCCAAGTACCTATACTATACACAATACACATGCCACCATCTAACTACTGACCTCATTTGTCTAAAATACATCTTACCTTACTCTTCTCTCTTACTCAATAACATATTTTCAAATAAATGTATTTATATTTATTATATTTATTGTGGTATTTTTAATTTATAAAATCATAACATAATTTTGTGTTTTAGTATTTTTTTTAATATAATTGTTTTATTTTAATTCTTTTTAATATCTTATTATTTTAACAGAGAAATTTAATAATTATTTTGTAATAATATTATACAAATTAATAGAATATGAACAATATATCATACTCAATATTAACCAAAGAAAAAATGAAGATTGGAGATGACGGAACATTTAGGAGATCTCAACCACTTGATATCCATCAACAATATGATGCATTTTCATTAGATGGTATTAAAGAACATTTATGTCCTATAGATCGTTTACAAACTCCACATACCAACTCACATCAAAAAATGGATCATGATAAAGAAACGTTACTAAAATTAAATCCCTATCTAACTTTAGATACTGATCCTACATTGGACAATTTAAACTTTTCTAATGCATTATCTAAACCTCCTCATCCATTAGGTAAGTACCTATGAGAAATAATTTTTAATTAATTAATTTAAATATTCTAATTTAAAATCAAAATTGAATATTGATATTATTAGTCTTGGTCAATAATTTTCCAATTATATAATATAGGAACTGTACCTGAAAATTGTGTTTGTGGCGTTTGCGCTGTATCTAATATACATGTGAATACAATAAAAAGATCTCAATCACTTGATATCCATCAACAAATTAATGCATTGACATCAGATGAGATTAAAGAACAGTTATGTCCTATAGATCATTTACAAACTCTACATACCAATTTACATCAAAAAATGGATCATAGTAAAGAGAGACTACTAAAATTAAGTCCCTATCCAATTTTAGATACTGATCCTACATTGGAAAATTTAAGCCACTTAAATGCAATATCCAAATCTCCGAATTCATTAAGTAAGAAGGATAAGCAATTTTTAGTTAATTTATTAAAATATTCTCATTTAAAATCAAAATTAATATTATTGGTTAATAATTTGCCAAATGTACCTACTTCATTATACAAAAAAAAAAAATTAAAAAAATAATATTTTTTAAAATTAATAGATTAAATAGAAAATAACTAAATACCCATTTTTAAGGAAACAAAGTGGGAGATTATACAACACAATCTATGTATGAAATAGAAAAGAATGATAGATGCAACAATGTTTTTCAATATCATAATAATTTAGGAAAATGGGAAAAAAATGAGAACTGTACAAATCAAGATGAGTTAAAAAATATTGATCAATTTAATTATACATTGATTAAAAATAAGTTAAACATTAAACAACTCCCTGTCTATTGCCAGGAAAAGGTAAGTATTACAGTAAAAATAATTTTTTATTTATCTGTATTTTAAATTATTTATATTATTATACTTTAGATAATACCAACGGTTTCTCCTAAGCCTCTTATTTCTACAAATGGTATTCAAAAGATAGAATGTTCATATTTAACCATAAATAATCATTTGAATAATACAGAATTAAAGGATAAAGATTTCGTGGACATTCCAAATCAGAAAACGCTTGTCAACCATGTACGAATAGCAACACTTATGCCAGTAAAATCAAAAGAAACATTTAAACCAATGAAAAATATTAATGATACTCCTAAGGCAAAAGAACCATCCACAATTAATAAAGAAGACAAACAAATTATCAAACAATTAAGTCCAAAACTAGAACCAATAATTAATAGTGATATCAATAAAAAAGAAAAATTATCCGATAAGAATAGTAAAATATTAACTGCTCAAATTGGAAAGATAACTGATAATATAAATAACACATCTGAGTTTCTTACTAAGTAAGAATTAAATTAAACAATTGAACATTTTTTTTTTTAAATCCTATATTATTGAATTTTTTTATTTCAGATTATTAAAGACGCGCGAGAACTTAAAATTTAAAAGTAAAATAATAAATTAACTAAAACTTACTATAATAATATATATTTATTGATATTAATACTGTTTTTATAATAGATACTAAAAAATACTTAGAACTTCCAATAGTGCAAACACTTAACAAAAGTAAAATAAAACAAGATTTTATGACTGATGAACCAAATAAATTAACTTTTGACCATTTATTTTCTGGTAATGTCTCAAATGTACATTTAATGATAAAAATTAAAAATATTGTATACATATATAATAACAACAATCATTTTTAATACAAAAAACTTACAGGTACTCAAAAACAAAAAGATAATTTTGAATATCATTCAGCCTTAAGACCTAGTTTATTTTCTAATATTCCACCATACATAAGATTTTCTTCATATGATATTAAAGGTTTAACTGTATTTTTATTTAATATTTACTTGGGTAGATAAAAATCATTAATTTTTCAATATAATTATTATTATAGGTGAATCATTCCCATTATCTTTGCAAAAGTTATTAAAGTGGAAACTAAGTTCGATAACTCCAATTGTTGTACGTCGTACTGTTCAAAATAGTGGTTTTAAACTCGTTAGAAGTGAGCATAGTTTAGTTGAAAATGCAACTGATCCTTCTGTCACACCTAATCAATCCAGTCAAAATGCCATTTCCTTACAAAATCACTGTGGTGTAACACCTCCTATTATTGATGCTTTCTGTGGTATAATTCCTCCACCTAGTGAATTAATGATGTTACCTCGATCCCGTGAGTGTATATGTAGTTTTTTTCCTTATGTATTAAACATATGTTAAGAGGACGCAACAAATGTATATGTTGTCTCCGTCTTACAAATGTGCAACATAGCAAATTTACGCTCAGCAGATCACATTTAACTCCATTAGTTTAAAAATTAGAATGAATTGACCTATTATGAAACTTGATGGTAAGAACGTTATCTGTATTTGTATGGCTTTTTTACAATTATTCAATTTTTAAGTGAGTTTTTAATATGAGCATTTTTAATTTATGCTATATTATAATATACACATAACTTGCTAACAAATTTAAGTGAGTTATAACTATGTAAAATACTATAACTTTAAAATGTTCATAACTCATTTTAAAATGATAATATCAATAAATGCATATGAAATTTTCCACATAATATTCTTACCTTTAAATTTGATAATGGGTAAATTTACTCTAATATTAAAACTAACATCACAAAATGACATTGTGTTCTGCTGACATAATATATAACGTCCTCTTAAAAATAATAACTTATGTTTGTTTGTCTTATTATTTTTAAGAATCTAATGATTGGGTTGGAACTTGGGGTAAACACTTGAAAACATTAAGTTTCAAAACACTTTGGCAACAGCAAAAAGTTAACCATTTTCCGGGTACTTTTCAAATTGGTCGCAAAGATAGATTATGGAAAAACTTGAATGCATTAATCTTAAAGTATGGTAAAGAAGAATTTGGCTTTATACCCACATCATATATATTACCTCAAGAAGCTGAAATGTTACGACAAGTTTGGGAGAAAAATGATGAAGATAAATGGATTATTAAACCGGTATTATTTTTGAAATTATTCTTTAGGATAATAATTAAACTAATATCTTAAATTTATTTTTTATTTACAGCCTGCATCCGCTAGAGGAACTGGAATTTGTGTTATATCAAAATGGGATCAAATACCAAAGAATATACCTTTAGTTGTACAAAGATATATAGATAATCCATATTTAATCAATGATACTAAATTTGATTTAAGACTCTATTTACTCATTACTTCAATCAATCCACTTTGTCTATATCTATATGATAATGGGCTTGTACGATTTGCTTCAGGTATAATAATTTTTGTTGTATGATTGAAACTATCGCTTATTTATTTTGAATATTTCAGTCAAGTATTCATCTGATCTTACTACTATATGTGATCGATATATGCACTTGACAAACTATAGCATTAACAGACTTAGTAGTCAGTTTACTGAAAATGAAGACGCTAATGCATGTCAAGGTCATAAATGGTAAATAATAAAATATATAGTGTATAGTGTTTTTAGTTTAAGTTTAATGTTAGGATTTGTACATAGGCGAGCGCATGGGGGGTTCCGGGTGTGCCTGGGCACCCCCCGACATGTTATTGGGGCCCTAAAATTTAAGTCCTATAGCATTTATATGAGTCCGTATTTTAACTAATGTTACTAGAATAAAAATTATTTTAGGTCCAACTATCTTATGAAATATTAAATAACTTGGTACTAGTAATATTACTGATTTAATATATGATATAATTTAAGTAATGTTTATCAGGCATTATAATTTATTAAAATATTTACATGTTTTATTAAAAGAAAGCCCAAATTAAGAAAAGGGCCCGAAAAAATTGTAGGCACCCCCCGAAATTCAAGTCTACGCACGCCTATGGATTTATATTTAAAAAAATTTAAATTATTAATTAATTATAATTATTTAGGACATTACGATCATTATGGACATATATGGAGAAAGAACGCCAAATTGATGTTAAACAATTGTGGAAGAGCTTAGAAGATCTGGTTGTGAAAACTGTCATTAGTGGTGAATCACCTATGAGTCAAATGTGTCGTTCAAATTTAAGCAATAGATATAATGCATATGAGTTATTCGGAATAGATGTTTTGTTTGATGAATATCTTAAACCTTGGATATTAGAGGTAATTCAAATTACATATTTATAGAATTTAGTTTATAAATTGTTTTATGTACAATAATTAAAGGTCAATATATCTCCTTCATTACATTCATCTTCTCCGCTTGATTTGGCTGTCAAAGGACCATTAGTCAAAGATTTAATGAATATGGTTGGTTATCGTATCCCAAATAAAATGTCATATAGTACACATGTGAGTTATAATAACTTATAAAACGTAAATTGCATATAATAACTGATTAACATTCAATAAATATTTTTATCAAATTAAAATGTTTATATAGAATGCACTACTAAATATGTTGGGAGTCAAATCACCACTATGTTACGATAAGAGATTATATACATTAAATTTATCTGCTAAAGAAAAAGAAAAACAAGAATATTTTACAAATGTTAAATCCAGAGTAGAAGTATAAATTATTAATTACAATTATAATTATCAATCAATTAAAAACTTTTATTAATTAATTTATTTTATTTTAGTATATTGATAGCATATTAGATGATCTATTACCAGATGATATTCGGCATCTTATTTTATATGAAGACGAACTTACACAAAGTGGCTCGTATGTACTTCATTAATACAACTGTTACTACATTTAGAACTTTATACATAAGGAAAAATATATTACTAAGATTTTTATAATTTTAGATTTAAAAAAGTATTTCCATCTACTTCATCTTTTGAATATCATAAATATTTTGATGGATCTAGATATTATAATATGCTTTTTGATGCATGGGAATGTAAATATAGTAACAATAGAAGAGATGGTAAGAACTATGATTAAAAACTTGAATTATGTAATAATTTAATAATTTAATTCAAAAGTATAAAAATAATACAATAATTTAATTTTTAAGGTATTGCTGTACTAGAAAAGTTATGTCAGTTAAAAATTCACCTGGAAGTACCAGATATTGATATAGAACAACCAAAAGTAACAGTTATAAAGATATAAATGTCAGTATTCGTATGAAAAAAATTTTTTACAATTTTATGAGTCATGTAAATGTAATTTTAAAAGTAAATATTTATAAAAATTTTAAACTATTAATAAATAAAAAATTATCAATTCACTTGACTATAAATAAAAGATACAACAAGTTTTCACATTTATAACTTAATTTAAATCTAACTCACTAAATATGTTGTCTATTAGTTTATAATTTTATAGTACCTATGGAGATATTATATTTTTATATAAATATTATGTTTGTTGGATCAGGTACAAATTTTGAATAAGTCTAAGACTAATCACTAATGTGATAAAGACTTATTCAAAAATATTGCGTGTATATTGGTGTTTTACTTATACAAGCTATTTATCACTGCTATGATTATTATAAAAATAAAGTTTGGTATTTTTGTGTTTTTTTAATGAATATCATATATAGGTACTAAATAAATTAAATAAATTATATTATTAATTTATTATGTATTGGATTATCATCACATTGTGATTTATGTTACATAATTTAAATTTGCTTAATTTATTCATAATTGTATTTGTAGTAATTTACCTATATAACATATTATGCAGGATAATTATTTTACCAATAAACACTTATTATCCAAACAGTATAAACGTTATCTTTTTCATAATTTGAAGACATTTCAAAACAACATTTAAAAAATATATGTATTCTTACTATATTTAATGACAACATAACATTTTGAATTTCATACTTTTAACTCCAAGTAAAATATTTTTACATAAAAATTCTCAAGAAAATATTTAATTTTATTATTAATTCAAATTTAGTAAAAAAATATTTTTAAAAATGCTTATACTTTTTGAGATAACAATAAATTAATGTTTAGTGTTTACTATTAAAAAGATCAACTTATAATATATAACAAAAAAATTAATTAGTAATTACTTGAACATGGTTATATTACCTACTAACCTACTAATATTTTAATTTTTAAGCCACATAAAGGAAAAAGCTTATATTTCAAAATACATAAATAATAATTAAGATTCCTATTTTACTGAGTAGATTTTGTTATAGAATATATTTCATCTCAATTTATTTTAAATTGAATATAAAAAATATCTATTTTGAATGGGACGTCGTAACCGCATAATATGTCGTCTCACTGGTCTCTGTCTAACACACACGTACATAATAAGTCTACGTATTGAAATCTTACTACACAAATACAGGTAATTTATACTTAATATTACAGCAAATTTAAATATATTATAGAATTTTAAGTGGAGAATATGAACTGTGTTTGAACGAAGAGGTTTTTGTCAAATGTTTATTTTAAAACGTGTGTTGTATGAACTTTAAATTCCGAATTATTCTAGTAACTGTATATACTATATACTTATAATTTATAAAGCATTATGGAATGTTTTTCTTTTAAATGACAAGGACTAACTATAAAAGTATTCATTGTTTGTACAAACAATTGATTATTCTATGTAGTATGTTCTTATACAGTTAGGTATGAGGTAGGTGCCAATGAAAAAACGTTAAAATGTTACACACAAATGACACATCTAATTTGTATTTAACAGCTAATTAGATGAATAGCATTCCTCAATAAATTACTTTAAAAATGAGTAAAATTATAATTAATAGATACTCTTGTTTACTTGAAATAATAAGTACAAAACGTAAATACCACCCATATTAATGTGTTCAACCACGACAGTACAATAGATATTATTAAAAGTACCGATGTATTAATCACAGAATCACGTGGATTGGTCTTACGTCGATGGATTAGTTCATATGTCACTTGTCGCGACGGCGGTTGTAAGTAATCCATGAAATCGTAAATGGTGCCACATGACATACGGTTTGATATCAATTCTACCATATTTCCGGAAACCTATAAATCATACAAAAACATCATGAATTAATTTTAAACAAGTTAGTCGCTGTAGTTGGCAGATATTAACTAATATGACAATAAAATATACCATCAAAAAACTTTTCACTCGATGCACGTACTGCAAACAGGTCGAAATATATCCATTGCTTAGCACGATGGATGCAATAAACATATTTAACGCCATGACAGCGAGAATAATTGCAAAACACATCGTAAAACCACTTATCTGTATCTGTGGACTAAAAATGTAGATTCAAATTGTAAAAACAATAACAGTAATGAAGTAAATGAATGTTTTGTAAATACATAATAGTAATAGCCAATTAAGCGAATAAATACATTGACAACTTAATTTATTAACTATAAGGTGAACTCGTGAACTCCGCATAAAAGGCACATTGCAGTAGATTATATATTTTACCCAAAGATGAGTGTGAGTGTGAATTGAATACTTATATAGTTATATATAATATGATCGATACTAAATATATAAGTAGTTTTTTTTAGAATCTACATTGTTTATTAATTCTGTGGGTTATCGAAAGTTTAAATTAACTTGACAGTTTGAGTTACACTTTGATTTTATTATGGATTATTAGAAGTCATTTTTAGATAGAGAGTGTTGAAAATTAAGAATAATTAAAATATATTAAATTGTTAAAATACCTAATATTTCGTTTTTGTCTCTAGATCTGCTTTTTTATTGTCTTTAAAATTTACATGCAATTCAATGTCATTAATTCAACATTAAAATAACCTTATATTTGATTGTATTCCATTATATCGCATTTCGATTATTTTATAATGCTTAAATGTTTCATGTTACCAACCAATTGTACGCCTATAACTATAATATTATGTGCCTATAATGTATATACAATATATACTATTACTATACATTACTATTAGTTAGGTATATTTCACTGCCAATGAAAACATTTTTTTAAATACCTATATATTTTGTATTTTTCAACGTCTTGCAAACAAACAGTTTGGCTACCACATGAGTTTTGTAATTTTTTTGTTCAAACCTGTAGATAAATCTATGTTTTAAAAATACCAGTGCCAAAACAAAATTTTTACAAATCATTTGTTAGTCTTACTAGTTGAAATATAACGATTAACGAGTAGACAGTATATAGTTGCTCCCTAGCACATATAGGTACACTCAGGGGTTAAAGTGAGGGGGGACGCAGGAGGACTCAGTCCCCTTACCTCTGACAGCGGTTAAAAAGCGTCCCCTTTAACAAATTAGGATTTTATATATAAGACATTATACATAAAATTATATATGGAACGCTTAAAACTATATGGAGACATTAGTCCCCTCTGGAATTGTTTCCCACTTTAACCCCTGGGTACACTTCGATGATTACCATCCTCAGTGGTACAATACTTGAGGTCCAATATAGTATAGGACCTATACAGATCTCATGTTGCATAATAAATAAAGTACAATATAAGGTACCTGGTGCAGCCACTGGTGCCGTTTTCGGGTCCGGTCTCGGCCACCGACCTCCTAACCGGCCGGTGGTGCGGGTGCCGGCGACGGTTGCGGCCCGGGCAAAGTAGCGCCCTGCAACCGTAGTATACGCATGCGCAGGCCGCGAGCCCGGCGGACGCCAGCAGCGAGTACGTGACGTACAGACACGCGAACCGGTCGCCGCCCACGAAACCGCCGCCCGCAAAGCTCGTGCCGAACAGCAGACACTTGCAGTCGCGCGACTGCGTGCAGTCGGCGTCAAGCTCGTAGTACCAGTACGACCACACGGTCAGGAAACAGCAGGCAGCCGCAACGGACGCGACTAACGCGCCGCCGCTCAGCGTCAACCGGACCAGCGTTCCGCCGCCGGCTTTCATGACGACGGACTTGTATCTGCAGGACGAAATGTTACGATGACGTTATATAGTATAATATATATTATAATCAGCTAGGCCCGCAGTTTATGACTGTCTAAAAAGTAAAAATTCATCGAATGTTAAAACATAATGTGCGCGCGTTTATCATTATTTTATTTTTTCATTAAGATTTGCGCGTCATTTTTATTTTTTTTTTGTACTGTGTTTATAGGTATATTTTTTATTGCATAGGTAACTGTTATATTATAGAAACTCAACAGATACGATCAATTTTCAATTGTCGTGATGGTTTTGCCGTATAACCATCATAATTATATTTTAACGGTCATACTGCAGATCATTGGCAGACACAAATATATAAAGAATTCAATGAACTGAGCAAAGAACTATAGTAACTAATTGTCAGCTTCTATAATTTTTCACTTTTAATCCGCGGAAATTAATACAATTTTATACAGTGGCGTATTTTCAATTTTTTTCTGGGAGTGTCTAATAAATCTGACATAATATAGATATATAAAATATAAGTACTGATATAAAGAAATAATTTTTAATAGATTATAAGAATAAAAAATAGTTTTTTTATTAAAGTAGAAAATCCAAGCGTCTTTTTTTTTTACAATTATTGATGTTTATCTAATACGGGTATTTTATAAAGTGGTAACACATACAATACAAGAAAAAGTTTAGTTACGCGCGGCGACGGGTTTTTGAGCGTTTGACCGCGTCCGTTGGCTAATTTTAAGCTATATTTTATATAAATATTTTGTTCACGGGAAAAATTGTATTGTCCACACGTGCCTACATAAATCGGGGTTTGCAAATATGTAAGAATTTTTAGTTTTTTTTTTTAGATATTCTGGAGGGTCCAGTACCCCTGGACCCCCCTCCCCGTTAATACGCCACTGATTTTATATTCTACCGAAATCTTAGTTTCAATATCAAACTTTCTCTGGTGGTATATAAAACGAAAAAAGTGTCGTAATTAATTTGAACAAAACAACATAACATAATAATTTTATAGTTATCCAAACTATTTCCTTATTACTTTAAAAATAAGATTACGAGCGACTTTTATATAAAATACACATAGTAATTGTATGATGGGTTCGAGTGAAAGAGTAATTTTTGTTCGCGCGAATTCCTTTATTATACTTTTTTTATACTAAACCTGGATTCACCTTCAAATAAGATTATGTTTTTAATTCCTTATCACTTATTACATGATTATTAAATTTAATATTATTATTACCTGCAGTAATGCGTTCGTACATGACTGATTTTACGAATAGGTATATAAACGAAACGCCGTAATGTCACAAAGGTAGATATATCGTATATATATTACATGATTATTCAGGTGACGTACAATTCGAATGTGTTAGTGCATACTGGCTGTACCTACTTGGAACTTTAATGTTTAGACGTATACCTTCGATATCGATGTTTACAGATGTACTTGAGCGATGGTAATTAATAGGTAAAACGTAAGCGGTTGCGTCGGCACAGCGCGCTCAATATTATTATCTCGTAGTAATATTATTACAATGACATGACTACATTATATCACCAAACAAAGATAAAACAATTTTAGACAACGCGGTGAGTACTAAGTATACATAATTATTATTTATTTTCATATACACTATATCTATATTATATAAGATATGCAAGCAGCCCACGTACATGAGTATAGGTAAACAGTGTGAATAGTGTGATGACTGATGAATAATGATATTTTTAAATATTTTTACACCGACAGATGTTTGTTTTCATCCAAGTAGATATAGAGATTATGTAGAGAGATTATTATAGAGGTAAATGTTATATTGTTTTAATATAAATGTTTTGTACTAAATAGTGGCGTCATTTGGACCACGGCAGCACGCAGGTATGCATTTGCGTATTTAAATTCCAATATTATTGTGATTTAACTTCTTAAATTGATTGGCCTAAAAAATAAATAAATTCTAGACAACTTCTAAAATTTAAATTTATAATTTGTATCATCAGATAAAAAAAATCCATACATCATAATTTATTATTTATTGAATAATGTAAATACTATCATAAATTACTCATAATTAGTCATTACACATTTTATAATATTGACGAATATACTATAGGTATAGAATTATTTTAATAAAAGTAATTGTGGTATGATACTTTAATATTTAATTATAATTTATAATATTTTAAATAGTCTAATTACTATAATAATAGTATTATAATATAATGTATAATATATATGATTCTTGATGTAATGATATTTGATATTACAATTTTTTACATTTTTGTTTACCATTCACACCAGCGATTGCGAAAACTATTGAACTATGCATGATGCATCAATACATATACATATACCTACAGATATACAGTATAAATAGTATAATGTATTAATGTGTAAGTACTTTTTATTAATCATACCTTAAATAGAATAGATAGGTAGTGATTTCAAACACATGTACCTAATTTAAATAATAGTTTTAAATCAAATATAACATCAAGGTCTTTAATTTGAGATGTCCAGTTGAAAAATTATTTGATATCTTATACAATCAAAATATTTTAGAGGGTTACGTTTTTTGGAAAAATAAATACAGATTGGTATAACATTAAATTGTTTTAATATTTTATTAATACGGTTTGTGTACCACTCAATATTTAAGTAGGTATCTGTTTTGTTTTAGATCGCAGTTCACTTATCATTTAACATTGAAATTAGAGGAAATAAAAGTATTTTTACATGAAATAAGAGAACTACACAACACTTTCGATTCATAAGGTAAACGGCACGAGGACGGAAAGTTAGTTACTAGGCAACTGACCGTACAACACACCGAAGCGTTCTGAAACAAAAAGCTATCTACTGTATAAAATACAATTTAATCGTCAGTAGTATACGACACGACTGTCTATACTCTACAAAAATGTCACAATATTATTATACGTGCACAAATTAATACATGTCGAGCGTCGATTAGAATAATGTTACGATAATTATAATTGCAGTTGTTTTTGCATTGAAATAGATTTTAAAATGTAAACAATTATTAAGTCGACTATTTTTCGTGATTTATTGTTATCTATAAATTGCTATTCTATTGCAATCAGTATTGTCATTAATTCTACGTTCGTTTTACAGGAGTTCTACGTGGATAGATGTGGACATCAACCCACCAATCAATTTACAAACGTATAACTGTTGTATGATGTTGTCTGATGTCCACGGTGATAATGATAATAAATTCGTAGTCGTAGATTTCGGTTCGGGAACGTCCAGCCCACAATTAAAAGTAATAAAGTTTCTTATACTATTATATAATATTATTATAATATATATAAACTATAAATACCTATTTCTAATATATTTGCGTTCTTTTTAGATTTTTAAAGGATTGAAACAAACGCACGTGATATATTTGAACGAAAAACCATCAGCTATTACAACTGTGTACACGGACAACAGCGAACAACACATCCCATGTAAGTTTAAAAAATAATTTAAATCACGTAGGTACGAGTATAAAATATGTATAATGATGCATATGAGGATATTACAATGAGTAACGGTAATCATATAATATAAAATGTGTGCGTGGTACCTACATGTTTTATACTATAATGACATAAAATACAAAAATTATCCGACATAAGGTTAAACGATTTCATGAAATCAAATCGTTACATTGGATTTCAAAATAATATTATAATTTTAAAGAAGTAAATATAATAGGAAAAAGCGGGTAAGTGAGTATCGCTCTGCTGTACATTAGGGGGTGGGGTGGACCTCGGACTAGGGCAGGTTAAATTTGAATGCAATGATGAGTATCATTGTATACGAAAAACGATTCTGAACGGAGATGATTTGTCAGTCTAGGATATATTATATATAAATATTATCATATTATATTCTATTTTGAAAAAAATTCAAACATTTAAGTAAAAGCTTCAAGATCTTACGTTTAGTAATTTTTTAAAAATAACAAAAATCGAAAATTATTTATTAGTAAAACGTTATTTTACACGTGTATTATTGATTTCAAATTAAAATTAAAACTTTAAACACTCGTAAAATTTTTTAAATTGAATAATCCTCAAACTTTTTTATAATTATTCTAAGGTTAACTTATAGACAGCATAATATTAAATTTTCTATTCTTAGCTTTTGATAGTAAAATATTTATAAATTTTTAACTACCAAATAGTGAAAAATATTCATGATTTTGACGAATTTTTGTCAATATTTGAACTTCAAATGCTAATAAAAAAAAATTGTGCCTATGTATTTTTATAATTTTTGAATGAGAGTTAGAACAAGTTATGTGGATCCTTCAATTAAATTTTCAAGTAATTTGTCACAGCTAAATTTATTTTATCAACATTTATAAAAAAAAAATAAAAAAATTTTGAAAATTTCAATTGTCTATAAATAGCTCAAAAAATTCAAAATATTTTGAAAATCGAATCACGTAAAGAAAATGGCAATCTAAACAACTGGTAAAATTTTCAAGTATTTACGACTTATACTATTTAAATAACAACAAATATAAAAATCGTTTGAGGCTAAACCGTTATTTAACGCGGTTTTGTAAAAATTCAAATTTCAAACACTCATAAAAAATTTTTGTCTGAATCTGGTAGAGTTTTTTTTACAGATATTTGAAGAAAAATGTATGGAGAACCTTGTACCAAATTTTCAAAATTTAGTTATAAAAGAAAAAAATTTTACGATTTTTCAACCACAAAATTACTTGCAAATTTTCGCAATTTTGACATATTTCGTATAAATTCGAACTTTAAGCACTTATAAAAAAAATTGTGACTAACGATTTCGAATTTTTTTTTTATCACTTTAAGAACAACTTATAAGAAACCTTGTATTAAATTTTCAAGATTTTCTGGTCGGCCAAACATTTTTTATCATTATTTAAAAAAAAATACTTAGAAAAATTGAAAATTTCAATTGTCTATAAATAACTCAAAAAAGCGGGTAAGTGAGTATCGCTCTGCTGTACATTAGGGGGTGGGATGAACCTCGGACTAGCGTAGGTTAAATTTGAATGCAATGATGAATATCATTGTATACGAGAAACGATTCTGAACGGAGATGATTTGTCAATCTAGGATATATTCTATTTAAATATTGTAATATATTCAATTTTGAAACAAATAGTATAGTTACTATATGTTACTATTGTTACTTTATAGTATCTGGTTATTAATAAAAAAAGTATTTGGCCAACACATTATGAGCTTATGAAATTTAATTTAAATTTTGACATATTTCGTATAAATTCGAACTTTAAACACTTATAAAAAAAAAACTGTGACTAACGATTTCGGATTTTTTATCATCACTTTAAGAATAACTTATAAGAAACCTTGTATTAAATTTTCAAGATTTTCTGGCCACCCAAAAAATTTTTATCGGCATTTGAAGAAAAAAAACTTAAAAAAGTCGAAAATTTCAATTGTCTATAAGTAGCTTAAAAATGGTCAGAATATTTTGAAAATTTAACTGTAAAGAGATAACCAAAATACAAACATTTGATGAAAATTTCAAGTATCTACATCGATTAGTTTTTGAGTTATAGCAAAATAAAAAATTCGATTTTGTCGAAAACTGGTTTTGCGTAAAAAATCCCGTTTTTCCCTTATTTTTTTAGTGTTTTTCCCGACTCATTTAAAAAATATTGAAAATTTTTAACTTTTGACCAAAGTATTAACTAGATTCAATTTCCTTTTCAAAGAGGGGCTGAAGTCAAAAATCGAAGCATTTTTACTGCTCCAAATGTTGTCGACAGACACAAAAAAAAAAACACATCATTGTAAAATCAATACATTCATCACTCCGTTCAGAATCTAAAATGAGAGCGCGCCATTTCGATATAAGCGAGATTCTTTTGTAAGTATTAGCAATCTACATAATATTGACAAAATTGAAAATACCTTATATATACTTTATATATAAATAGGTCATATAGAATGATATTTAAATTGGACATTTTCAATACCAATTTTGTTGTAATTTTTAAAAATTGAAATATTTTACATGAAACAACCAATATCAATAATATTGTTATTTTTCAAAAAGTCATCGATATAATTGTTTATGTAATTATATTTTATAATTTTATTTACTGGTTTGCAACGTATATCGTCTATCTATTTAATAGATATAAATTTTAGAACCATGTTTACTGACTACTATATACTGACAATAAATACTTATTTTTCTTCGTTTTAAATTTTCACTAATATTAGTAGTGTACTAGTGTTGTATATTTACAAAGATAAGTAAAAGTATTAGTGAGTAGTGACATTAGTCAATAGTCTTATTAATTGTAAATATATTGATTTAATAGACCTCTAAAGAATATCTAAATAGTAAATTGTAATATTGGTGTATAAACATAAATATAGGTATCTATTATATTTGTGCGTATATGTGCAATCAAACAAATATCAGGGCCGGATCTATGAATTTTTACTCCCGAAATGGCCGAGAATAATACCTAGTAAGACACGTTAATTTTCTATTTCAATGAAATGATTCATTATAAATTATATTATATAGTATTAAAGGCCCTTAAAGGCTTAAAATGGAGATTACTCCGTACGCTATCACATTTCATTCTTTCACACCTATTTATAGTACCTATACAAAAAATAGTTTACAACACAAATGTTTTCACGCGTGAATATATGTAATAAATATAATTCATGTAACATTCATCGGAAATATTGAATTAATTAAATTTATACAATATTAATATATATATATATATATATGTATTTACGGATAATCTTTACAATTTTTGCTACCTATCTATTGAATAATATTTAAATAATATCAGTCACGCAAAAAATTATTTACTAACTACATATTATACTAGTACAGTAGTACAAGATACTACAATACTAGTACCTAGTACAGTAGTACCTACTAGTATATACTATGCAGGTACCTACAGGTTACAGTAAAATATAATGAAACAGCCTTTGATTGTATATTAAAAATATCATACGTAATACGTAAATTAAATAATGTCTTACACAAAAAGTATTTATATAAATATTAGTCGTATAAACATTGCTTGGAAATGTTATGAAACTGAAAATTTGTTGAGTTTTTTTGGAGGTTTTAGCTAATAAAATTGGAAATCTTGGCGTTTTTCAGTATTTAATATAGTTTTGGACCATCATTCTTTTAAACTTTTTTCTTCGATTACCGAGTGACAAGATAAACTGGATGGGTTATACAGCATATAATATTATATAATTAAATGTTTTTATCAATCGAATGATTAAATACTAATGAGCACAAATTACAACAATAACAGCAGCGACATTTATTAATATTATTTTAATTCAATGTGGAACAGTGTGATAGTAGTAATAGTGTGATAATAAACTTGGCGGGAATTTAAAGTCGACCAACCGGGAGAACATGGAGGTGCATTATATTAGTTCGGCGCGGTCGATGGCGACTTGCATTGACTAAACGGAGTTTGTAGTACCAGGGTCCCACGTATTAGTCGCCACTAGATTTTCACATTTTAGGTTTGTCATCCGGCGAGCGACGTGCCAACGACGGCGGCGCACAACGGCGGCAACTGCAGTAGCTACTCGTTCAAAAACCATCACAATCACAACATACGCCCCTGTTACATGTAGTCTAATTTTTCGCGTTACTAACGGTTATAACGCTACATCGCTACATCGCTTATGACGCGATTCTACATCGTTTATAACGCGTTTCCACAACATTATTATTATATTATTTATTTGTAGTTTGTACCATTTTCCATTACGACACGATCATACAAACTTCCGGCTTACCAACGAGAACCCTTCTTTTACTCTTAAATATTTAGTAGATAATTGTTTTGAAAATCTTTTTACGTAATTAAATTTAAGTATTTTAAGTAAGTGTAAGTTTCGATAAAATTCACGCATATAAAAACGTTTTTATGTTAGACGATTTGAGTTTTTTTTCGTTGTTACTCGAAGTCTCGAAAAGTATTAAATATTAATAGTAAAAACACAAAACAGTACATTATTTAAATTATAAATTTTTTACATTCAGCCAAGTCTAAATTTAAGCATAAAGACTATGTAGGTATGTAGCAATAATAACGAATTCGAAATAATTCAAATAAACGCTTTTTACTTTATAATACGAATATATGATTATACCTATTTATACCTGACTACATAGTTTTAAATATATTATATCATGATTCGTGATATATAGAATAATTGTACTATAGAATATTTTTCCATAATATACAACCTAGGTAACTGATTAACTGTAAACGTTAACCGTAAGCTGTAAACGATATCACCGGTGTCCAAAAGGATCAAAGAAGGCGAGACGACGTGAGAAATAAGGATCATTCTAAGATTTGGATAGATACCAAATCAAAATTATAAACTTTTAATTATATATATACGTACATCAATAGTAACGAATATATCGAAAATAATTAAATGTGTTTTTGAGAGTTGAATTTATTGCAGATCCACAAACAATAAATATTATGTTATACGCGTATCTTAAACGATATTCCATTTTTTTTATACCTATATAATATTCTAACCTACGTAGTCAAATCATCAATTATAGACCTAGGAGTAGGAGCAGTGGTTATAATCAATAATTGTACAATATAATGATTTACGACATACATTAACATCCAAATCTCTATTCAATTTATGATTATGTTTTTCGTATAAAAATATGTTCAATTATGCAAGATTATAAGGTATAAGAGGTAAATTATATAACTTCATACTGGGAAAAGTTTTTATGGTAATATCATGTTTATTTTTGTTTGTAATTCAAAAATAAATATAGTTATAGGTAAATTTTCACTAACTATTTACATTATCATTTTTTATACATTTATCAATTTTCAAAATATTTTAAATCTTTTTGAACTATTTATAGACATTTAAGATTTGTTTACCTTTTTTTTTCTATAACCGTCAGTAAATATTATTCGCTGAGTTAAAATGCTTGAACATTTTCTACAACATCTCACATAAGTTGTTTCTATGTCTGTATAAAAATATTAAATATACGTAAGTACAATTTTTTTTTTATGTTCAATTGTAGTTAAAATTATTACAAAATTAATCAAAATCACAAACATTTGCAAATTGCTTTGCAGTTAAAATATTCAATTGTTTATGCTCAAAATAAAAACTCAACTCATAAAATGTAAAAACATCGCAATTATTTTTTAAAGAAATTTTAAGTTTAAAAACAAAATAATTATCATCGTTAAAATATATAATTTCGTTTAAGAGGACACCATACCCGTATGTGTTATCTCTGTTATACAAGTACACAACATAGCAAATTTACGCTCAGTAGATCACTTTTAGCTTAATTAGTTTAAAAATTAGAGTGAATCGACGTATAATGAAACTTGATGGTAAGAACATTATCTGTGTTTGTATGTTGGTTTTTTTACAATTATTCAATTTTTAAGGAGTTATGAGCATTTATAATTTACGCTATATTATATGCGTATAACTTGCTAAAAAATTGAACAATCGTAAAAAACCAACATACGAACACAAATGTGTTTACCATCACATTTCGTAATAGGTTTATTTACCCTAATTTTTAAACTAACGGAGCTAAACACGTGATCTGCTGAGCGTAAATTTATTACGTACCTACTGTAAGACGGAGATAACACTTGCGGGTATAACGTCCTCTTAAACGAAATTACATATTTTAACGATGATAATTATTTTGTTATAATTCAAAAATATTATTCGTGGAAACTTTTATAATTTTTATTTTTACTAAACTTTTACGTATGATATGACTTGACTTTTACTAAACGCAATGAAATTTTAAAATAAATTGATTTTTAGATATTTATATTATTGTATTAATTCAAAAGATAGTATATTATTATTATTATAATTATGTAATAAATTCAATGTTTTTGAAAAAATTAAATCAACCTAACGTAATACTAAGAGTAAACTAAATGATTTTAATAGTTATAATACGAGTATTAAAAAAACGTATCATTTAATATATTAATAAGTGATATAGGCTGATAGATCGTTTCCGTTTTTCGTATAGGTGAAAAAACAAAATGAATTAATCGAATTCAATTTTAACTCATCCATTACAGTGACTTACTCGATACTTAATGTATTCATTTGCCTACATTTTTAAACTTGATTTGTGATTTTTTTTTTTAAACTGAATTTTTAATCATTCTATTGTAATTCCATGGATAGTTCGTATAAACACTAAACAGAAAATGCATTAATAAAATATTACCCAAACGCATTAAACATATACCTAATTAAAAATTTTGCTCAAACATAATACTATTAAAAGTCACGATTATTTATAACCCGATTTTACGGAGAGTAGATACTTATAGAATAGATAACTAATATTTTGTAAAACAATAAATTATATTATTATTTTAGTATTTTATTATGTTCAAATGAAATATTTTCTGCAGGTGTAGCTGTAGTGATAAAAAACGAGATATACTTTTACCGAAATTGTAAGCCATATCATAAATATTCAATTCAGTCGACGATAATAAGAGAAACCGAAGAATGTAAATTGTGGCAAGACAGTGAAGATGCGTTCGATTTGGTAAAACGTTTGCAAGTATTGTCGTCGACAATAGGATTCGTGAATCTTTCGACAACGTCACAGCAAATGTTATGCTTAAACGAGTGTCATCTCATCGAATATTTTGATAAGTACAGAAAAAATAATCTAGTCAAACAAGTAAGTATTATAATATTATTGATTACATAATTTCTTCTTCGACCATAACTGTCGATAAAATATAGCTACTTAGAATGTATAATTTTTAGCACACCATAACATGTGTTACGGAGTTGAAAAAGAATAAGAGCGACGTACACGGGGTCAGTTGTCTGGTAATAGCAACCACTGACATGATCAGCATACTCGATACTGAATCGTTTAAAATTTTACCCGACAAATATGAGGTAATATTATTTCAAAAGATGTTATATAATAATGCATTTTATAATAATTGTATTATCAAATTCTTCTTCCTAAATTCCCTTAGTTAATATTTAGTTGATATTTCAGCTGTAGGTTTTATATATTATAGCTGCATAATAATATATTATTAATTATGCATACTGTGTATAATGTATAATCTATATTATACATAGTATATATAATAGGTATACTATTTAATAATCGTATAGTTATTGACTTATTGTGCAAATCTTATTTGGATTAAATGCAATTACGTATTATTTTTTCATTAAAATGCATAAAGTCTAATCGAAATATTAAATTAATATCACTATAAATATATAAATGAATGTATATAAGTCCATTGGCATAAGTTAAATATACATATTTGTATGTATTTGTTAATTATTAAAAAAATTAAGATTTGCGTTTTGGACTATGGGCCTCCCCCCCCAGAATTAAATCCTGGATCCGCCACTGGTATAAGTATATAGCATATGAAATTGCATGCGTTTGGCGTTTTTTCGTAGTTAAATAAATCATTAAGATTCTCAAAAACTATGGTATGTTTTATTTATAATTGTTTTTAGAGTTAGATGATATTTGTTTGCTATCTACAAAGTGAAAACCTAGCGCAAAGGTAGCTTAGAACTAAGAATATTATTAGGGTTACTTCATAATATTTTATTAAAATTCTAAATGATATTTTTACTTTTAATTTAGATAATGAGCACACTAATATTTAATTTATATTTATATATATATATATATATTAAATCTATAATAATATAACTACACAAGGAGAGAGAAACTACAAATAGTGCGTATACATAACTTTAATATATTTTAAAATTTCGTTTAAAAAAAGTTGAGGTACCTATACGTACGGCTGTTTAACTGTTTCGATTAATCGATTAGTTTTATTAAACTATTTCAAAAACTTAGCACTACAGCTTTTTTTGATAAAAATCGCCGATTATTTCATACTGTTGACAATCAAGCAACTTTACCTCAGTATTTTATACTTGTATCTTGTATGCTAGGTGTCTAGAAAAATATTATCTACAATGTAAAGATCTATATACATATATTTTTTTTTACTGTAAAATAAATCATCAACTATCAAAAAATAATATAAACTATATAATATACGAACCGACTCTAGTTGTATTATGAAATAATCGAATTCGCACATGCAGCTATAAAATATTTTTCCAAAATATTTGAATATAATAATAATGTTGATAGAAAATAGATAATATTTTATACACCTATTAGTTACAGGGAGAAACAGCATATATGTCTTCTATTGGGCTGTATGACGTCGACTATAAGATCCTCGTAGCCACAAGAACGGGTCGGTTGTACATTTTTTCAAAATCGTCGACGAGCGGCTTTAAGGTTGAGATGACACATGCGATTGTGGCCGTAATACTCCGTATTGACAAGTTCATCTGCTGCACTATAGACGGACTATTACAGTGTTATACGCTAAAGGTGACACATTTCGTATAAAGTATTCATGATGTTCTTTTACAGTTATACATAAAAATTATACATTAATTATTTTATTTAATTCGTATTTATGAATGTGTTACACTTTTACCGCATGAATTAAAAATCTATAGTAGTCGTGTAGAATACACAGGCATGAACTAGAACATGTCAGTGATTAAACTGTAATACTATAATATTTTATTTCATTTAAAACCGGATGCGAGTGGGTCGCACTACGAATTATGATCTTAAATTGGTGGTATAAACTCCCCCCTTCCAACGCGAAGTGGTAGTCGTGGTATTGATGAGTGATGGTGATGCAAAATGACTATTGTACGAATAATTGTATATTATTTAAATAAGATCCAGATATGTTAATCTCTTTCAGCACTTTCAGCTTCCTTTTATCTATACACATTATGAGTTATGTGACATGACATATTGTTTATATTTATATTTTTTGATTTTTATTCATCGACAACTCCGTTTACCTATTGCAGTGTGTGTCTTTATGGAACGTTAAGTTACCTGGAGATCCTATGTCAATGGTAAACATGTACGTGCAAAGCATGTCACTCGAAATGACAGTTGTGTCGTGCAACGTGATCAACACTGATGGACACTCGAGGGGGTTGGTTCTCATGTATTGCGGTTCGACAGTGATCCACAAGATTCCTATGCCGGATCCAGTGACTTGCATCGTGTTTGGAAGATTTGGACAAGAGGAAAATGCTCTGATCATGATTACTACCAGTGAGTATACTTACTAATGATAAACAGGTCCGTGCATTTAATAACTTTGCATATTAATGAACTTCGTTCTGCATTCAAAGTGAGCCTGAACTTAATACATATTTTATTCAAGACATATATAATACCATTTCAGTTGGCTTATTCGCATATTTTAGGTGTTTTCGTGTTTTCTTTTATTTTACGCATTTGTATTTTGTATCAACATTTTTGTATTTATAAATTTATGGATTTGATTATATCTATAATTTAAATAGTATTTAAACCACAATAATAAATATGTATATTGTATAATAATTACGAATCATATTTTTGTAGAAAGTTTAAGAATATTTTAAACATTCATTTTTTACGTTTATTTATTTATTTTTCAGTTAAATTTTTTAAACACAATTTTAATATTTTACGTGTATTATTAATAAAGGTATCTTCAATGTCATAATAATTACAAACTGCGAATTTATTCTGCATACTATTTTTAGAATTCACGTGAAATTTTTTCTGTTATCAAATGTATTATCAATTCCACGTACATATTTCGTGATTATGATTCATTTAACTCACGGTCTCACCGACAAATTATAAAATTAATAATTACTCTGTTAAGATTTGAATAACCATTATTCGGCTAATCGCATACGACAGTCGACAGATAATCTTATTATAATATTATAATACTAGATACATAAAATATAGTAACTGACTTAAATGATAACAAAAATATTATTAGACGGGAAAGTGGACATAAAACTCTTGAAACGAACAGCGACGTTTGACTTGTGTGTTCGCCCGACGTTAACAGCGCACGTCCAAGGTAACTTGAGCATACCCAAAAGAAGTAATGTATTCATAGAACAGACTTTACGAGAAAGAGAACACTGCAAGGGTAAATAATAAATGAAAATCAATTCATAATTTGAATTAAATGTTTAATGTTTCATTTTTTTTTCCTTTTATAGAAATGCACGTACGAACTCAACAAACGTGGCAACTACTGCAAATGATAGTATCAAACGAACGGTTGAATTCGATCAAACAAAAGATTACAAGTCAATTTTTACACACGTCTGCTCAAGTATAAAATTAAAAATTAGTGATTGGTGGTATTCGCAGAGAAAGTTGAAAGGGGCTACTTTTCTATATTATACTGTGAAAATGTGTGTTGAGTACTTACAACCAACCTTAGAAATCTGTAGGTGTTAGTAGGTAATAGGTATACTCAAGTATAGTTTCGTGTATTCTCAATAATTACAATTTAAATTAAAAACAACTTCACCAAAACACATTTAAAGATCTAAAATTAAAAATATAGACAAAAAAATACTACTATATCAGTATTTAATATTCATTGATTTTTATCAATTTTAAATTGTACTTATAGTTTAAATGGAGGATCTAATAAAATATATATTGCACTGAATCAATATTAATTTAATTTATTTTAAATTTAACTTAATATGAAATTATATATGTTTTGCAATTAAATTACTTCAAAAATAATAATCATAATATCAAATAATAACAAAATTATAAGTGTTGTGTATAGTTACTAATTAGCAAAACAACTTAAAGTATTCTAAATACTTTGATAATTAAATTACTTACACATTTGTATTTCCAATTTGGTTATGTTGATAATTTATTACAATAATATTAGTAATATTATATATTGTTTTCGGTTGATTGTGTTAATTCGTTTTTTTTATCACAATGATCTACTGACCTATAACAGTAGACTAGGTATGACATATAAACCAATAAAATATTATTAATCAATTTGGTTCTACTTACCTGTGTTTTTACGACTTTTTTACTTTTTAAAGCTTATTAAAAGGTTAGGTGAAAATTTATTTACGCGTTCTGTGAAAATTTGTCCTAAAGAATGAGAGGCTAGAAATTTGGTTGAAATAAGATTAATAAATAAAATTATTTCCAATTCACTAAATGGATACAACTTATTTGTGTCCATTATAGACGAACCTAAAAACAATTTATTAACTTCAACATACATACAGTTAAATCGTTAAATGTTGTATGATATAAATCCATTAAATTGATATTTTTACAGAGATAAATATATTTCTTAAAATGTTGACTACATTATGTGCATAGGTATAATATAGTAACAATACAATTTACATCAGATATAAAGACAAGTTATCATAGTCCCTTTTATCAATTTCTGTGAATACGCCACTGGTAGCAGTATAAAATATTACCTATTTTGGCACAAATACTTATGCATGAAATATATATTTTAGCTTTTAGGTCTGGGTCCTCGTTTCAAAATACGTTTTTTATTGAAAAATTTGGGTAAAGAACCTTTGATGGGTATCAATGTGACATTTTTATACAACGCCCAATATCATAGTATAGAATCGCCACGCTGCAGGGTAAGCATAGAAGTTAAAAGGATGTCGTACCAATATGTCAGCATAACGTGTTGTCTCTATTTTATCTACGCTTAACAAACCAATATTTATGTTCAGTAGTTCAAATTGTGTGTGGTTAGCTTAAATATTGGAATAATTTGATTTATATCAAACTTTTAGGTAAGAATATTACTCATGTTCTTTCGTTGATTTTTACGATATAACAAGATAATATTCTTACTTTAAAGTTTATTAATTCATCGATTTGCTAATCATACAAAATTGAAACTGATATATGCATATTTTGGTATGCTATGTATTGTAATACGATAGGTCGATAGAAACAACACATATACTGGTAAAATATTTCTGAAGTACTACAATATTTATAGTTTCTATTGTTACGTAAGTCCGGATTTAGTCTAAAATCATTAGTGATTTTTATAACATCATAAATTATTGTAAAAATTATTTAAAATATCTATTGAAACCTAATAAAATATTATGTACTGTATGTGAAACAGAAAGAGTTATATTATCAAATATTTTTAAATGATACAGGGAATTATAGAATTAAGACATCGTTTAAGAAAATAAACCCGTTCATAGACAAAGATGGACAAGATCAATATTTTTTTAAACTTATTTAAGCTTAATTAATATTCATTAATAAAAATAATTATACACATATTATGTTGATATGTTTTAATGTTTTAAAGAAAAAAAATTTTTTTCAACTTTCAACACTACCCTACTTTATTTTTTTCTAATTCAATACTATATAATGCAGATCCTACAGAACTTCTTTAAAGTTTTTATCGCTAATATAAATAATTCACAACAAACAAAGCCCGAAATATTTTTTTTAAATGATAATGAAATATATCATAATGTAATAAAATAAGTTAAATAAATAAAAATGTTAATAGTTTACTTCACGTTAATTAAAAAACAATAAAATTAAGTTAGTAGTTATACATTTATAAGTAATAAGTATATAATATAAAGTAGTTGTATATATAATTTATATAATATTTAGAATATAGGTATCTAAGTAGGTACCTATACTAATTATTATACTTATTTATTTATTTATATTAAATACTTAATACAGCAGTCTAAGAATTTTAACATAATTTTACAAAATAGAGGTACATTATTATTTATGAATAACAGAATAACTATGATAAAAGTAGTAATAAGATAAATAGAGACTTAGTGTTTTTGCATAATATTACAGTATAGTACTTTTAATAATATACTATTATTAGTGTAATTCTTGTAGTAATGGGATTTTAATTTCAAATTTGTTTCATACAGCTCCTTTATAACATATATGTATAATGTTTATGTGCCTACTCCATTGTAATATTTATAATTTATAAACAATTTAATATTTTATTTTGGATAATATGTTAGCGTTTTATTCTAAACTTAATGAATAATAATAGTTGCTATTTATTTAACGACAAACCATTGTAAAAATATGTGTAGGTACTGTGTAAGTAAGTACTTAAACATCATACTCAATGTTTAATTTTTTTGTGGAAATGGAACAGATTTTTTTTTTTAATCGCTCGTAGATACAGCCAAGTTTCAGTCCTTAACCCCTAAATGACTTAATCTGGGCTTGGTGTAATTATACATTATTGACATTCGTGAATTTAGTTTTGTGATTTCATACGACTATACATCGAAAATCAAAGTAATGTAAAAGAGTTTTAAAAAACAGAGAAAATTGTACTAATACATGAATGTATATAAATTATTTATTAATTATTCATAATAGATGCCAATAATTGTTCCGGAAATGGAAATCTATTGCGAGACATTCGTTACTTGTTGTACATACGGCGGTTCTGATGAACGAGCAATAGACATTGTAGTTAGCCGAGGAACGAACGTGATATATAGAGCAAAAGTCAACATGCCAGTTTGTAAGTTAAAAAATTATGAATACAAAATAATATATTTTATTATTAAATATTAGGTATCAAAACATTTTAATTTTTATAAAACTTTTACAATTTATAATTTATAGACGACATTCTTATATGTACAAATGTCCCGTCTTATTTGTTCATAATATTATTACAATAAATAATAAACATGTTTGCTTACAGATAATATTCAAACTAATAATAATAATGAGGAGTTAAACGATATTATACCATAGTGAGTAACATTGACATCATTTTTGTTTAAAATTAACGTAACCTACTAATAATAACTTACATAATATTCTTAAATTAACTAAACTCTTATTTGTTTATAGATACAGTGTCAATTATTATCTATTAGTAGACTCATTTCGGTATATAACAAATTCGATTGTGTAATGGAATCGCCAATAGTCCGGCTAATGTGATACCGATTGAGTCAGAAAGTGACGTCATGGCCATTGAAAATTCTTGACGCTCCTTCGGAACCTGCGAGCAATAACAAGGCAGAGTTTATTTTTGATTTCATGTATATAAGGTAACGATTCATCAACCAAGCTCAATGCTTACCCCTCATTTATCCTTTCTTAGTTTCATGAATTTATTTAAATTTTGATATTTGGAATTTTTAACTAGGAACACTTTTTTTTTATTGACATTTCTTTTTTTAAAACAATATATTTATAATCTATAAAAGCGTGGTTGTATGAGTTATTAAACTTTATATAAAAATAGTTATAATAATCTTTTAAAATACTTAAATTTTGAATATAAAATAAATGTATATTTAAGACAATCGAATGCTTATTATATTCGGACAATTTTTAAAAATTATAAAATTTTAATGAATTTCTATTGATTATTATTTTTTTCTAAATCATCATACTATCATAGTCATAATATTATCGTAAACTATACTATCCTTAGTACTTAAAGTTTATAATAACTTGGAAAATAGTCATTCTGAGTTAAATTTATGAACGTATAAAAATATTTAAAAAAAAAATAAAAATCTTCTTACAACCAAAAAGGGTGGTTTACATTTGAAATACAATATGGTATTTTAAATACCCACATTTAAAAATTCCAAAATTCATAATTTGAATAAATGTATTATTAAAGGAAATAATGGGATTAAGCATGCTTGATAAATTATTCTGTAAATATATTATTATTATATATTTTATATGTTACAAGTTATGATATGAATAAAATAATTTCATACTTTTTTCATGATGTTATGATACGAGTTAGAATATGCTCCTCCTCCTAATAAACCTTCGAATCCTATCATTGCAAATATGATATATATATTTGGCGTGAAAGAGTACAGCGTTTCGATTAAAAAGTATACGACGTTGAAACCCTGAAAATGAAAAATATAATACATTTTATTTATTATCACAACCATACATTTGTAGAAATTACTTTTAAGTTTCAAATAACAATAAACAATAGCAGAAATATTAAAACATTACATGAATCAAATTAATTTAATACTAAAATGTTCACAATTTAAATTACAGTGCCGTGTAAATATATTTGAAATTATATATAGACGGCTGATTTTATTTTACCACCTTTTTCTACCCTTTTATTTATTGCTAAAATATTAAATACCTTATAATAATAACATTATTAAAATTTTTATTTATTTTATATATTTTTTTAATTACATGAGTTTAATAATTGATATAATAGGTACAATTTTTTATAGCCCCAAAGATTAAAAATAACATATTTTCATTAGATATTGTAATATTTTTTTTCTCTCTTTAAATGGAAAACCGATCTTCTCCCATTAATGCTGAATTATGGTGTTGAAACAAAATGTTTCACTGTTATTTTAAAATTTGAAAACGTACTATTCAGTTTTAACTTGCTAATGGTTCTATACTAAAACATGAATTGATTTCTTCTTCTAAAAAATGTTTAGTTATAATTTTAAATTTAATTATTTTCTTTTTAAGATCTGCAGGTTCTAAATCTTCAATAAATCAAATGCTACTAATTAGTAATATATAACTTTTTCACGTAAAACTTCATTATAATTCAAAGATAAAAAAATCTATTTATTCGTAAATTAAATAGAAAACCAACGAATCGGTCGTTAGCAAAAATTAATGTATTTTCAAATTTATTTATCTATTCAAATTTAAAAGATAATCCTCTTTTAAAACAATGATACCCTAATCAATTTCCATTTTCTATCTTTTCTCTAAAAACAGCACTAGTTAATAGGTAACATTTATACATTTATTTATTAACGAGTAATCACAATAGAGCTTGAACTTGAAAGTTAAATAAATTAATAGGTACTCATAAAAATGTACTAGATTTAAAATTTGTAATCAGTTTAAAACTCATATAATATGTTAAAAACAAAATAGTGCGTTGTTAAGTACAATGTATGCGTTAATCATATTTTTTTGTTATTCTTGAATTTATAGCCTACAGAAAACAGCCTAAATATATACGATATGATACCTGCAATATTGTCAAGATCCAAATTTTTTCAATTGGAAACAGGTTCACTGAAGTTCTAGAAACGAAAACGCCCAACTGATATATCACTTGGTACCATCTATATTGCTCTGCATGTGTCAACCATATTTTTTCAAAATAAACCAACTCAAACTGAAAATAATCAAGTCTTAATAAAACGTATAACATGAATTTAAACTAAATATAGCGTATATTATGTGGAAAACTTACTAATCCTTGATTGATCAGATATTCAAAGAAGTACACTAACCCTAAAGGAATCATAAATTTCAACAATGAGGGCATATACGATATTTTATTCGAGAGACTTTGACTGTTTGTATTGAGATCTGGACAATCGTTAGGCATCGTTGATATTTTATCTTTTTTCGGGTGTTCTAATAATACCCAAAATCTTTAAACAAAAATAATTATTTTTAAAATATTGCAGTTTTAGATTTATAAAATCGAATGATAAATATGTATTATTTTTTATCTCTGTAAATACAAAAACTGCAAATATTAAAAAACTATAATGATTAAAAATACATTTCAGATATGTATATGAACAATAATTTATTACGTTGTAATTAAACCTAAATGTAGGTAATAATTAAAAATCCATAATATAAGTATTGAGTATCTACCATCTATGATAGACAATCAATTGCGATTAAATTTCTTACATTTATTTTAATTAAACGCATTCTTTATTATTGATGAGTGTCTAAAAAAAAAGTGAACTATAACTAAACAAATACTTACGACACTGCCATTAAAAATGGCACTGACAGCATTAAGTACATTGTCGTGGACGGAGATAAATGAAAAATGCCAGTCAATCCTGCATACGTCAACGCGCCTAATATACCAGCAGCGCCCGTTCCAGATGACCATGATGTAATTACACTTCTACAATATAAAATATTTTTATCAACAATTTATAAACGCAGCATTTGAACATCTTAGCATGCTCATCCTTTTTTTCGCAATAATACAGTTATTAGAAATCGAATTTTTCAAATTTTTAAATATACTTTTATACCATATTTTTACAACTGTGTATACGATATAGGACGGCGATAATGAGATTTGAAGATTTCAGAGCTATGGTTAATGGTGATTTAAAAATTTTTAAAGTTAACATTAATCTATTAATATTTATAATTTATAAAAACCGGCGCAACCCATTTGCGCTCAAACCCATTTATCGTAGCCCATTTGCGCCCCAAATCATAGCCCACATGCGCCCGATTCAGATTAGGTGAAAATCGTGTAACGTTGCCATTTATTGAGTATTTTGGCGTAATGGTGTGTCGTGTGTAATTATAAAATCTAAAATAATATTTGATGGTTTCCCAAGCTAATCGTAACCAATATTAATTATTATTTAAATAATATTATTTTAATATTATTGTAATTTAATTATTTTTTGCATTATTAACATTCTTATTATTGACTAATATATATTATTAATTTTAATTATTTTTGACGTAGGATTTTATATTTTTAAACAATCTTAAACAACATCTGACAACTAATATGAATTATTTATTTTGGTTCTATATACATTTATTTTATGCATTTTTAATAATATTTAAAATTTATATATATATATGTATATTATTGTAATTGTATTTATTAATTATTTTGATTTTACGTAAAAATATTTCTATTAAAATTTATAATTTAATGCAATATAAATAATATTTATATAGGTACCTATTATACATATAACATGCATACTATGTAGTATTTAACATTATTTTTAAAATTATTACTTTTTATTAATTTTGATTTTACGTAGGATTTTTAAATTTAAAAAAAACAACGGCAACGTTGCATGCAAAATGGGCGCATTTGGGCTATAAATCGGGGTGTTAAGTTTTTTATTTTGGGCGCAAATGTCCATAACCCTTGGGGCGCAAACGGGCTGCTCTTGGGCGCAAATGGGCTACAGCCCAAAAACAAGTATGATAATCACTAGATCCAATATTACATTGATTTTATATTTTTATAAAACCATTTTGAATGATTATTGTTTTTAATGTAAAGTAGGTTTACACATTTTATTAATAAAGAAACTAGTAACAACTACTCATATGATTTTTAATTACTTATTAGGAAAATCAACATTTTCAAAATAATTATTCATTAAATAATTTAAATTAAAAAGAGGATTTCTCTTTGTTTGTATTGCAACATGGCATTTCGTGTAGGTAAAATAAAAATATCAAAAATTTGAAAATAATATGTAGTCTTTAAAGAGTTCAGTATAGGCAATTTTTGTAAGGCTACGCGTACGTGCCATATGTTTAATTAAATTATATAATAATATTATGATTTAAAGTATATTCACGCATCACGCATACATCAATAGGACAATAGATAGCCGCACTACACGAATATTAATTATTTCGTTTTCATAAAGTAAAAGTATTAATATTTTTTTAATAACTGTTACCTATTTATTTGATAAAATGTCTGAAAAATGTTTGAATTCTTCATAGAAATTATTTAAATATGGTTTTCTATTTTTTTTTATTACATTTTTCCTACTATATTATTAAAATTTCTTTCCAAGACATCAATAAATTTGTAATTAATTTCTAAAATTATTGTCAGTTATTCATTATATAATAATAAATAACATTTCCTTGTGTTTCTTTTTATTAAAAAAATATTTTAAAAGTGCGTATCATAAAATATATTTTTATGATTTTTATGATAATTACAAGGAGTTCGGTTTTTTTAGAGAAAACCTTTATAACCATCAACCATCATAATAATAGTATTGTTTAATCTACGAGTTATTGAGAATTCAAACCTTCACAACCACATGCCGTGTATACCTAATGGTGATGGTCGATGAGTTTATTCTACGCTGACTTACTTGTATATTATTTTGCTATAAAAAATATTTTACTTTATACTATATACATACCGTTCATAGTTAATCATGTAAGATAAAAGTGTTGATTCTCCTAGACCTGAAGCCATTGATGTAAGTGCTACACCTACGGCAGCAACTAGTTCAGTATTCGCTTTTGCTACAGTTATAAAACTAGCGATTGTCAATGAAATACACAATGATAGTCTTCGGCTGTAAAAATAATATTTTTTATTATATAAATGTATTAGGAAAGCTGGGTAAGTTAATGATATTATTTAATTAAATCAAATCAAGTTAATAGAAAAAATTTCAAAATCATTTAAATTAAACGTTTAATATATTTTTTTTAATGTATTAATAACCATTAAATAGTTTAAAATAATAAAAATATTCAATATATCTCATTGGACGCAAGTAATACATTTATTATATCAACAATAATAACTAATAAATAACAATTTACTAAGGATAATAAAGGTATACCTATATAATTTCAATATTTAATATCACTATATGATAAAAATATTTTATTATTTGTTATTTCAGGTATTGTATATATTATTATTTAATTTTGTAAACATTTTTTATTAATATTGTTATTAATTTTAAATGTCCACATAGATATTAAAAGTATTAAAAAAATATATCATACAAAATCTAAAAAAAAAATTAATTTAAAAATAGCATTTTTACTATGTTTAATGTACCTATATCAATATATTATTTTATCATGTGTATTATTTAGTTATTGATAAAAAAATATAACTATTTAATTGAATGTAAATTAAGAAACTCATTTATTTATTTTTTGTTATCAATCTAGTTGAATACACAAAGTAATACAATAAATAGATAAGTTAATAATTTGTACTAGACTTGAAAAGTTGAAAACATAAGTGATGGAAGCAACCATCGACATTTATATTTAGTAAGTTAATGTTTATAAAAAACAATTAGGTAGGTTAAAAGTTATGCTTAAAAAATTAAATGTAAAAAATTTAAGATAAACAGTTAAAAATTAACTTAGGTATTAACTCAACAATTTGCAATAGTGCATTGCTATTTACTGTATCGTCTAAACATTAAGAGATCAATAACATAATAATAATAAAATAACTACCTATATAGTTCAATTACTCAACAAATAGATAAAACTCACTTGATATACAACGCGAAAAATGGTGAGAAAGTCTTGATTAACAGTCCAGGTATTATATCGGCCAAAAGTATAACGCCAGTAGACAAATGATTACACTCTCTTTTATATTCTTCTTGAGTGGAGTTAAGGCTGACTGTCTTTAAAATCAAATTTAATTGTATTAATATATTTTATTGTTCCATTAAATAAATCCATAAAAATATAAATATTTTTATACCATTAGGTTTAGCCGATTTAGGTATAATTTATCTACATCTACCCATAAAAATAAATAAAGGATATAAAGGTCATAATATATTTACTCTTAATTATATAGGTACACAAAATATCCTCAAACTTTAGATAGATATATTAAAATAATTAAAAAATTAAATATTTTAATAAACTATTTTTTTGTTACTTAATCTATACCTATCAATCTATCATTATATAGATTAATATATTATTTCAATTAATAATTATTAGCTCCCTTTAATAACTAATATTTAGTAGCATACTCCATACTTATCTATTAATAGTACTTAATTAATATTTTTCATTATCAAATTACAAATTAATTTGTCTGCTACAGCTTATATAGTTCGTTGATGACTTAATAAATCCTAAATATTGTTTAATCCCTATCATATTATTAATAGATAACCACATACTCTAACATATTGTAATTTTAGACTAGAATCAACAGTTGTAGTAAATTTAAGTTTGCAAAATTAAAGCCTGACTGATCAACTTGTTCGCGTTGATAGTGAAATGAAATTATAACTTGAGTACGTCTGTACCTATTATATCATCTCTATCATAATCGAACAATGTGAAATTCGATTATTTACATAATTAAAGCTTATCATAAATATGACACTGTAGCTTAGTATTAATCTATTTTAATAGTATCTCTATAATTAAATAATAATATATTATAGTAATATAGTCAGTGTATATAATCATACAAAATATATATTTATATTTTAAGCTATAGGTAACCTACTTTTATTTCATCAAATACCTAATATAGTGAAATTTCCATACAACGAACTTCCATTTTACGAAATTTTTTGTTAAACGAAATATTTTTAAAAACTATGACCTTTATTGTTAATGAATATACATAATTCTATTTAACGAATTCCTCCATATTACGAATTTTTTTTGTTTCTTATTTGACTTCGTTAAATGGAAGTTTAATGTATATTATTTTTAAGAAATTTTTGTATACTTTTAGAAAGATTCAATTTCCTGCAATGCATAGATATAATAGTCCTATACTCCTATATTATGAATATTAATAGGTATAATAATATTTCATTTAAATTTGTTTACTTATATTGTATTTTTAATATTATGTATAGTAAATCTTTTAGGAAGAAAAAAACATTTAATCTTTATTCTGTAATTCACTTGAGATCTAATTAATGAACGAATTATAATTTTTATTACGCGTAAATACTATGAAAGATGTTTATCTATAAACTTTACAACCAACGAATATTATGTAAGTAATTCTATGCCTAGCATGTCATTTATTGGATTTTATAAAAATTTAAAAAATATATAAAATTGCAAACTCGTTAAATAATAGGTAGGTACATACTTAAAACATTATTTACATTTTTGTATCGTGATATTTATCTTATCTACATAAGACACAAAAAAATTATGTAGGTACTTAAAAAAAATATATATTATATACGAATAAAATAATAAATATTAAATTATATTAGACTAAAACATGATTAGGTACAGGTACCTAGTCAATTGTAAATAGAAAATAGCGTTAATGAATGTTGAGTGTGTATTAAACTTTTGTTTTAAGCTCTAAATTTATATTTTTCGACTGTTTAATTTTTTTTGATAATCATATAGGCATGCCTAGATAATAGGCATATATAGATGGTAGGTGCACCTACTTAAAACATCAATAGGAAATTATCTCTAGTCTAGTATTTCTTTGTTTTTATTTCTCTAATTTTGTAAACAGGTAGGAAGTTATTAATAATAATTCAATAACTATAAATATATTAGGTTAGAAATACTCTATAATTAATTTAACGTTAATTTATACTCGTTTCTCAGCATAAAAAAAGCTGATTACTTATTATATTTTACATAATACTTAATACTTACTTTGTTATCTCCTGACGTGGCAGAATTGGAATTTAAAATGTCGTGTGCGCTACTCAACATCACAACGTATCCAAAGTTATTGCATAGACCCAAGATCCAGAATGATGCCAAAGTCAAAATACTTGCCTTCACCTCGACGTTTTCCATCCTGTATTGTAAATGCGTGTTTTGACGGATATGAAACCTATTTATCGGCCGATCTGGAAGTCAATTTGCGTTCGTCTAAAACTGATATTAACGAATATATAAACCTAATTGTTCAACAATCAAACTTGTATAGTAATTGTTACTGCGCTTATACAACACTATGTGACAACACGTCCGTACAATATTATATTATTATGATAATATGTAAACGTCGTACGAAAAATTCGAAATGAAGATGGTCATGGACGAGGTTTGGTATATTATATGGAACAAGGACAAGGCAAACCAGACGAATGCAAAGCATCAAACTAAATTTAAATTCCCAGAGTGCATAATAAAAGTACTAAAATTGTGTTCAAAATTCTAACCACTTATACTGCAGCTTACAAATTAACTATCTAAGCCTAGAGGTTATAAGTATCTACGAGTAATTCATAAAGTATAAATTTTAATACAACATAAATCAATACACACGTTGTACATAGGTGTACACTGTACACAGGTGTAATATAATAGGTAATTAATATTTATATTGCTAAAACATGCTATTTAAACAATAACAAAATATGCTAGGTACCTATAGTTATATATTTTATTGAGGTGGTTGAAGTAAGAGACAGGCATAACATTATAAAAATAAAATTTTGTCGGAATTTTTTTTTTTAAATAAGTATAATAATAAAATTGTACCTTTGAAAACACTTCGTGATATTATCCTCTTGGCCCTTGATACCATCAAATTTACGACGAGGTTTTAAACTGTATTTCGTTGTAAAAATTACATTTTTATTGTATTTTAAAGATGTAAATTTATTTAAAGCTCTTATGATAGGTAAGCGATTAAATATTTAACGTGTTTATAAGTAATATATAGTTTTTGTTTATTCGACAAAAAACGATCGATAAGTGCACCTACCGATATAGTAAGATCTGAAAAAACCGTAGGCACTGCTGAACTATATACTATAATTTATATAGATAACTATAAATCAAATGCAGGCACACGCATTTTAATTGAAAATCATTCAATGTTTTTACAAGTAGATAGTTGGTAAATAGTAATAAACTAATAAAACAGTAGATTTACTTACGTCGGTAATAAGAGTGGTATTCTGTGCAGTAAGTAGGTAGATAGGTAGGTACTACAATATCAAATTGAGTAAATACTTGAATTGAAACGTGGCGTGATGAGGATCGAAATAATGATAATTTTATATACACAACTGAGATAATTCATATAAGTTCGAATTCAAGAACTACATAGGTACAGATATAGATGGTTACAGTAATACGTTTACATTACATCATGAAATGTTCGTGTATATTGTACACAGTATACACTATACATAATATTATATACTTACATTTAATAAACCATGTAATAGTTTTATGATAATAAAATGATGATTAGTTTAATGATAATAGATATACATTATACCTATATTATATTTTATCTGAATGACTCAGTGGTATATAATATAATATACAAATTATTATAATGAAATTATAATTAAATATAACATGTGTATAATTATTATTGTGTATATCATTTGATACTATTGAAGAAGAAAAATGTAAGATTGATGAAAAATATTTATCACTTCACAGAGGTCGAGTAACTAATTTTAACTAAACGAAACTTTTAATATCTGCGTACAGATGTGCTATAATAATTACATCTGTATTTTATCCATATTACTATATTAGTTATAGTAAACAGTGTTCAAATATAATTGATTCATTGTGATATTATTAGTGTGGTTAAAACGTATGATAATATTTTAATATATTTTAAGTTTCCAACAATTAGTCATAAAAATGATCAGTAACTTAAATGTTTAAATCGTTTTATTTACCAATTATATAAATTATTTTTTCCATAATCTGAATAAAATTAATTTAAATCCGACAATAATATTAAACTATAAATAAACATTGCTCATCAAAATTATTTATATAACAAATATTTTGATTACATTATTATACAATTAGCATTTTTAATAGCTATATACTTATTGACACAAAAATAATGTTCATATTACACAGAAGAGTGGAGTTAAAAAATAAATTAATTTGACGTTGATAAATTTGTATCATGCTCAAAACGTTATTTAGACTAGGTATTTAGTAGCATAAGAACATTTTAATAATTTCTAAAATAATCTGTACTGACTTTACTTTTAAAGGGAAAGCGAAGAACCTATATTTAAATTCAAAACCAAAAATTTAACCAGATAGTAAATTATGACAAATATACTTTTTAAATAATTATGATCATAATCATGTACCTACATCGAAGTACTAATTATATAAGATAAATTTAATTAGTATGTGATATTGGAGACAAATTTGTAAGGAAAATTCAAATTTTTTTTTAAGCTTTTACACAATATACTAAATATCGGCTTCTTTACAAGTACAAGATTATCACAAATTAGGTTAGTACGTGCTGTGTTTTGTAATATTGTATTTAAAATGGAACTCACACAAATGTTTAGCCAAAACGGCAAACAATTATAGGTGCTAAACAATTTTAAATTTAAATTTAAATATAATTCCAAAATTAGCGGTTATACGACATGGATTTGCTCAAAGAAAACATGCAGAGCCAAATTGGTCTTAATTAAGAATTTGGTTGCTCAAGCAACGAAAATATTACTCTACAATAAAAATAATTTTTGGTACATCACCTATAGCTACTTATATTTATACAGACGGCGTGAAAAATAATTTTATAAAATCGATTTCTAATCATTATCATGGTATTTACTATTTAGTATTTGGCATACCTAAAAAATGTATTTGTATGAAAGATTGTCCTAAATCCTAATGATAAACGATGTAGTATAGAAATGTTAAAATTATTGCAACAATGTTCTCAAAAATGTTTTTAAGACAAATTCCATTTTACCATAATATTATTGAAATAATATATTGATTTATTTAATTTATATTATTTATATTTATACAATTTATTTTTTACAATAAGCGGGTATTATTTTCTTTATTATTATTATAATATTATGTGTACAAGTTGTAAAAAAAAATGCATGTAAAAAATTGTTGATTAAATACCTATTTTTATTATTTATTATTTATTATAATAGAAAATTATCAATATGTAGTTGTTTAATATGTAAAATAAAATACATATGGTATATAGGCATAATCACTGTAAAAGTTCACTACGATCCAAATCATTCTATGGCGAAGGCGTTCGGACTGTTCGGAATCAATTTTGAGAAACAACTATCAATTGACATTGTTTTATCAGCATTCGTATACATTATATTTCGTATTTATATATTATGAATGGTTTGTAAAAAATATTTATGTAACGTTCTATGTATAATGTATGTATATATAATGAATTTTATTTTTCAAATGAAAACATTGAGAACCTAACTCCCTTTCTTTAGTCTTAATTTAATAAGTAACATTTAAAAAAATTCTAATTTACCTCATTCAAAATTCAAACGATTAGTTTTTCAATCATTAAAATATTTATTTTAAGAATATGATAATAGTCCTTAATTTTTTCTTTTTTTTTTTAATGTAAAAAAGATATAATATCGGATCTAGTATTGATTGTATACTTGGACCATTTTTATAAATTTAAAATTTATATACCTATGTTATTCAAAAGTAAAAGTTTTTTTAAACAATAATATATTTTATTATTTTATATAAGTTAACATTTTAAGTTTAAAGATTGATTATTATATCGAATATAAATTATAAATAAAAAAAAAAATTTAATAAGAGTTTAGAGTACTTTAGAAGGTACCTATAATCCTTTACAAATAAATAGGTGCGAAATAAATTCAAACATTACCTACCAATAAAATGTATAAAGATTAAAGTACCTACCTACATATTAAGTAAACAAATCATGTAATATTAATATTTCAAGTGCCTGTACAAAAATTCGATAATTTAGTATAGGTTCCTAATATACTAGCTATACTTATACGGAATAAAATATTAATAATAATAAATTAAACTCATAAGTATTCAAGTTCTCATCACTTTTAAATGATAATATATATTTTCAGGGGTTATTATATAGATTTTCTATTATAGACTAAAACTCAAAAGACTGACAGATTGGAGTAGTAATTTTCACGAAAACATAGGTTACATAATCTTCTTGAATATTTGATAGCATTATAGTAGGTAGTTACCCATAAATATAAGTAAACATTTCGATCATTTTAATAATACGATTAAATTCCCAAGCATCAATAACTATTTTATATTAGGTAGGTACTTATAATGTAACATTTATTATTTTTTTTTTTAACTTGAATTATAATCTATTAATTTATCTGCTGAATTTACACAATTTATTATTTACACCTACTGTACAACATGCTTGTATTGTAATTAAGTTTAAATTTATATGGATTATTACATGCAATAATTATTATCTAATATTTACTTAAATCTTATAGGAAAATGTTTTTATGTGTAGACAGTTGTACTTGTAGAGCTATATTATTTAATATATATCTTATCTATATCTCTATTCTCTATCTTATATTATAGTATATACCTTTGTACCAATCATTATTTTTACGCAGTCTGCAGTCGTAATTGGCGATAGTCGACAAGTGCAGGTGAAAGAATACGTTGCAGACGGTTAAGCTTTTTAATATTATATTATTATCTATAGTTTTTATAACACAATACACTAATACGTTAAACTAATTTTATTTGTGCACGATGCCGCTAATGCTTATAATATTGTAATCTTATAAAATAAGTATAAACAATTTATAAAATAACAAGCGGACCAGAAATCTTTCATAAAAATATGTACAACGGCCAATTTCATAGCGCTCTACACACGAGCATTATATTGTATTGTAAATGTATTGTAATAATGGTGGCGCCAGGAACTACCTTAAAAGTCCCTTTATGATTAAAACAAAATATAACTGTGAATAAAATTATTATACTATGTATACATATGTAGGTAAATTATGATTTTAAAAGAAAATTTAAAGAAATTATTCCTCCGCGATCAAGCCATATTAAAGACCACTTGGGACACCACACTTAGTGCGGGGTCATTTCAACTTTAAATTCAAAGTTCAAAAAAAATTATGTAATTGTATTTTTTAATAATTATTTAATAGTTATATACTTACAATATTTATAACATAATGTCATAACTCATAATATAATTTTGTAAATTACAAAAAAAAATTACAAAATAAACTAACATCAGAATTATGTAATATTATGTATATTATTGTACCTATATAAAACCACACTGCATGTATTAGCTGTTAAAGATGTATAACTTATATTTTTTCCTTACTTTCTCTTTTGCTAATTATTGCATTTTTATTAAAATCGATTAAAATGCAAATATTGTTTGCTAAATATACCTAATAGGTATCACATTTTCTTGAGTCTGGCTTGTTCTATATTTATTTTGTATTCTTGACAATTTAAGAAATGCTCTTCTGACCAAACAATTGACTACTGAGAAGGAAAATGTAATCTAAGTGCAATCACAAAGTTTGGAAATACCTTGCAATAGTTTTTTGTAAAACCATATTTTTATAAATTAAATTCAAAACTTTACTTAAATTCACTACAAATTCAGAACTCTCGTTTTGAATTATAAACTTAATCAAATATTCAAATACCAATCATTTTAAATTTATACCTATATGAAATTAAAAACATTTTTATTTTATAATATACTAGTAAAATAATTGTATTTTTTTAAAACTTTTTTGAACGCGAGTAGGTTTTAAAAAAATATTTCGTTAATATAAATAGGCCTCGGGACCTTTCCTTCCTTGTCCCCCTCTCTCCTTAATCCGAACTTGTTGCCAACTGACTGTTAAAACGTATTATGTAATTGGTAACTCTATATAGATATAGGTCATGCTATATATATTATACTCACTGCTCAGACCCCAGAAGAAACTCAGAAACTCCCAAAGCATTTTTTATGTATTTATTCATGAAGTTTATATACTCGTAGATACAGGTATAGGTAATAACAAGTATAACAAACTGGAAACATTGACAAACACACGGTCGTTAAAACATTATACAAGTAGGTATACAAAAAACCAATCTATACCTACTTACTTGTTCATAAATACCGGTTTAAACATTGTGAACGATTAGGTGGTACCTACAGCATCAAATTAAAATTAAAACATAAATATTTTATAGTTAACTGTCGTGGTGCCAATATAATCATGTCTACATAATATTTTATTTGAAATTTGAATATCTATACCTAACAAGCATAATATTTTTAAGTATTATTATACATAGGTATACGTATACGCGATTAAGTTTGAAAAACACCGACCTTAAAATGTTCGCTGTAGCCGTACCGATAGCCGACTAACACCTACGTACCCACACAATCTAATTTCGGTTGTTTGAAACGTATAGGTACCTACTATCAATGGAATATTTGAACTAAAACAAACGAGTATAATATTATAGTCGTATAAATATTTATGATAATGATATTTTTATTTTATTTTTTTTGTAATTAATCTTTAGCTTCGTCGACGGAGGCCATTAGCTTTAAACGTTATACATCATATTGTACCTACTTACTTATTTAAAGTAAGTTTGATTACAATAATAGGGGGGAGGGGATTTTGGTTTTATTATAATTCAGTGTATACTGTAGTAGATTACAATAAAATATAAAGTCAACAACAGTCTACAGTACGAAAATACATACAGACAGAGCATAGAGCCGAATTAAGGAACCTGGGTTTAATAATAAAATACGTCCGTTTTCATGAAAATAAAATGATTAGATAAGATGTTATTCATTCTTAAAAAGCGGGTAAGTGAGTATCGCTCTGCTGTACATTAGGGAGTGGCGTGGACCTCGGACTAGGGCAGATTAAATTTGAATGCAATGATAGGTATCATTGTATACGAAAAACGATTCTGAACGGAGATGATTTGTCAGTCTAGGATATATCAGTGGCGTGTTGACCGTGATTTTGAAGGGCAGATGCCCGATCATTTTTAAGGGGTGGGTGCTGGGTTGGTGGGTACTGGATTTAATAAGAAATATTATTATACAAGACTACCTGACTACATCATCTGAATTAATTTGTTAATTCAAGAAGTTATCGATACGTTAGCAAACAAATCAACTGTATTAAAAAAAGCATTGATGTTTAAATAATATTAATTGTTATATCTAATAATAAAAATAAGCAATTTTATATGAATACTATTCATGTAAACATTTTCATCTTTTTATATTGTTATTTTTGTATAACTATTACAGTTAGAAACTAATATATTAAGTTTACAAAGTTGTTTATGATAAGTATTAAATTTATTTTTTAGTTACTTTTACATGAACTTAATATTAATTACTAAGTATACGGTGGACTACATAGTAATTAATACTTCAATTATAGTATTCAAAATAAAGTGATAGGTATTAGATTCTGAACGGAGTGATGAATGTATTGATTTTACAATGATGTGTGTTTTTTTTTTTTTTTGTTTTTTTTGTTTTTGTATTTGTGTACAGCATAACTAGTCGAAATAATGCTTCAATTTCAAACTTTGGGGGTGGTTTCCGATGGCAAAGTGAATATCCTTGGTGCATTATAGAGGTGACATTTTCCAACAGTTTTCAAAAAAATCGAGAAAAACAAAAAAAAAATGACAGAAAAACGGGAATTTTTACGCAAAACCAGTTTTCGACAAAATCGAATTATTTATTTTGCTATAACTCAAAAACTAATCGATGTAAACACTTGAAATTTTCACAAAATATTTATATTAGCGTTCTCCATACACAGTTAAATTTTCAAAGAATTTTGACTTTTTTGAGCTATTTATAGACAATTGAAATTTTTAATTTTTTTTAGTATTTTTTTTAAAAATAACGATAAAAATTTTTTGGCCGGCCAGAAAATCTTGAAAATTTAATACAAGGTTTCTTATAAGTTGTTCTTAAAGTTATAAAAAAAAATTCGAAATCGTTAGTCACAATTTTTTTTTATAAGTGCTTAAAGTTCGAATTTATACGAAATATGTCAAAATTGCGAAAATTGGCAAGTAATTTTGTGGTTAAAAAATCGTACAAATTTTTCCTTTTATAACTAAGATTTGAAAATTTGGTACAAGGTTCTGCATAAAATTTTCTTCTACTATCTGCAAAAAAACTCTACCGGACTAAAACAAAAAATTTTTATGAGTGATTGAAATTTAAATTTTTACAAAACCGCGTTAAATAACGGTTTAGCCTCAAACGATTTTTGATATTTGTTGTTATTCAAACAGTATAAGTCGTAAATACTTGAAAATTTTACCAGTTATTTAGATTGCCATTTTTTTTACGTGATTTGATTTTCAAAACATTTTGACTTTTTTTGAGCTATTTATAGACAATTGAAATTTTCAATTTTTTTTTATTTTTTTTTTATAAATGTTGATAAAAAAAATTTAGCTGGGACAAATTACTTGAAAATTTAATTGAAGGGTCCACACAACTTTTTCTAACTCTCATTCAAAAATTATAAAAATACATAGGCACAATTTTTTTTTATTAGCATTTGAAGTTCAAATATTGACAAAAATTCGTCAAAATAATGAATATTTTTCACTATTTGGTAGTTAAAAATTTATAAATATTTTTCTATCAAAAGCTAAGAATTGAAAATTTAATAGTATGCTGTCCATAAGTTAAGCTTAGAATAATTATAAAAAAGTTTGAGGATTGTTCAATTTAAAAATTTTACGTGTGTTTAAAGTTTTAATTTTAATTTGAAATCATAAATACACGTGTAAAATAACTTTTTACTAATAAATAATTTTCGATTTTTGTTATTTTTAAAAAATTACTAAACGTAAGATCTTGAAACTTTTACTTAAATGTTTGAATTAGTTTCAAAGTAGAATATATTACAATATTTAAGTATAATATATCCTAGACTGACAAATCATCTCCGTTTAGAATCGTTTTTCGTATACAATGATACCTATCATTGCATTCAAATTTAACCTACCCTAGTCCGAGGTCCATCCCACCCCTAAATCCTAATGTACAACAGAGCGATACTCACTTACCCGCTTTTTTTTTTGTTGTATATAGTATGGCACATGGATCATGGGTAGTGGGTACTGCGTAAGAATTAAGGGGTGGTAGGTTATTCAAAAAATGAATTGCCCGATAAAATATTTCACTTCGCCACGCCACTGAATCCTATACTTAAATATTGTAATATATTCTACTTTGAAACTAATTCAAACATTTAAGTATAAAATTTTCAAGATCTTACTTCAAGTATTTTTTTAAAAATAACAAAAATCGAAAATTATTTATTAGTAAAAAGTTATTTTACACGTGTATTTTGGATTTCAAATTAAAATTAAAATTAAAACTTTAAACACTCGTAAAATTTTTTAATTTGAATAATCCTCAAACTTTTTTATAATTATTCTAAGCTTAATTTATGGACAGCATAGTATTAAATTTTCAATTCTTAGCTTTTGATAGAAAAATATTTATAAATTTTTAACTATCAAAAGAGTGAAAAATATTCATGATTTTGACGAATTTTTGTCAATATTTGAACTTAAAATGCTAATAAAAAAAAATCGTGCCTATGTATTTTTATAATTTTTGAATGAGAGTTAGAACAAGTTATGTGGACCTTTCAATTAAATTTTCAAGTAATTTGTCCCAGCTAAATTTTTTTTATCAACATTTATAAAAGAAAAATAAAAAAAAATTGAAAATTTTAATTGTCTATAAATAGCTCAAAAAAAGTCAAAATGTTTTGAAAATCAAATCACGTAAAGAAAATGGCAATCTAAATAACTGGTAAAATTTTCAAGTATTTACGACTTATACTGTTTGAATAACAACAAATGTCAAAAATCGTTTGAGGCTAAACCGTTATTTAACGCGGTTTTGTTAAAATTTATATTTCAAACACTTATAAAAAATTTTTGTCTGAATCTGGTAGAATTTTTTTTACAGATATTTGAAGAAAAATGTATGGAGAACCTTGTATCAAATTTTCAAAACTTAGTTATAAAAGAAAAAAATTTTACAATTTTTCAACCACAAAATTACTTGCAAATTTAACTGTGTATGGAGAACGCTAATATAAACATTTGGTGAAAATTTCAAGTATTTACAATAATTCGTTTTTGAGTTACAGCAAAATCAAAAAATCGATTTTGTCGAAAAGTGGTTTTTCCGTAAAATTTCCATTTTTCTGTCATTTTTTTTTTGTTTTTCTCGATTTTTTTGAAAACTATTAGAAAATTTTAATTTTGACCCCTCTAAAGTACCAACTAGATTCAATTCCCTATTCAAAGTGGGGCTGAAGTCAAAAATCGGAGCATTATTACTGCTCCAAATGTTGGAGTCAGACACAAAAAAAAAAAAAAAAAAAAAAACACACATCATAGTAAATGCAATACATTCATCACTTCGTTCAGAATCTAAAATAGATCCTTTAATTTAATATTAAAAAATAGCTTATAAATTGCGCAAAAAGTTTTTTTTATTAATACCTATTGGTCGTACAAATTGTTTGGAAATATGAGATTTTAAAAATTATCGAATTATTTGAATTGTTAGCTTATAAAATTGGCTTCAATTCAGCGTCGGACTGGCTAGTATAGGCCTCACCTGCAATTCACTTACAAAAGGCCTCAACAATAGTCATAAATATAATTTACTTGAAAAATATGATTAATTTTTTTCACCAAAAATTATCATCAATAAATAAACTTTATAATTTACAATCGTCACTCAAGATAACATATTTATCTTTATTTAATGTTTTTCTTTCTAGGATATAGTAATGATTATTAAGAAAAATTAAATTCTAAAATAACAATCTTTTAAGTTCATTGGATGCATTTGCAAGTTTATCGATTATGTCCTCATAATTCCAAAGACCAATAAGTGATCTGAGTCGAGTTATAATAATTTCAAACTTAAAGAAAAAACGTTCACGTGAGACTTAGGTAAAAGAAAGTGTTAATAAAGTTTCATGTGCAATATATAAATCTGAATAATATACACTACTATGTAAATTAAAATCTTTCAATAATTTTGCAATATACTTTTGACAGTTTTGAATTTTGATCAATGGAACGCAGATAACATAAACGTTAAAACGTCACAAATATGTTGTGTTCGTCTAAACTACTATACTGTATTTATGTTTGATTGTTCTTATTTTATCAATGTACATAACATAACATTCATGTGTACTTTATAATAACAAATTTTCCGTTTATTATGTAGGGCTCCATATAGTAGTTTTACAGAAAAGGGGGTCTCGCTGGCTATAGCCGGTCTGTTGTATTGACCATTCCGACCCTGCTTCAATTATTAGTATTAAAATTTGAAAATGTAATACAAAAGCATTATTTTAAATTATTATAATATTTAGGTTTAATAAAATACATAATATGTAGTTCTAATTATTTCTTGGAATTTTGTTTTAATTAAATATCTAAGTATGTGAAACTCGATTTTGAACCTCGTACAAACTTTAAAAAAACTCAACTGCCTTTAAAACATTACAATAAAATTATTTCATCTTTAATTAAAAATTAATTTATTACTTTAAAATCATGTCATAGTATAATTATATAAAAAAAAATTATAGTATAGTGTTTCAATAATGTTTTGTATTATACTGTTTTACAATTACACACATTAAATGAAAAGTATTCCTTATTGAAAAAAAAAATTATTTAACATAAGTAACATTAATTAAATTGTTTATCATAAATCTATATCTAGATCCTAATATGTTAATAATTTCATATTTGTTAATTAAATAAAAGCTGTTTTCTTCAAAATATGGACAAGTTAAAAAATTGTTGGCTTCAAAATTCAAAGTTTGGTTTTTTACATTTTAAGACTTAAATTTAGATAATATTTCACACTTCTTTTAACTTATATGTATGCAAGTATAAGAACATACTTATTTGAATGCTGTGTATAAATTTGTTGGATAAACTAAACTACAATTATTAGAAATTGATTAGATTGAAACCCAAGTCACAACTCATAAGTGATTTAAATATACATTTTCCCATTTGCTATGGGCTCTAAATATTGAAGAAAATACTCCTGGGTAATAGAGTGTGACAAACTGGATATTGATTCTACGCCGTGATAAAGAATTACTATAACGGATAGTACAATTGAAGTACAAAAATAACAAAAACATTTTTTTTTTTATCATAGATTTACATTGTTGAATGTATGTTACACTATTAACTTATTGTGGGGTAATTTTTAACATCAATTATTCTTTTCAAGGTACGAACAGTTTTTTTTGTCAGGTCTCTGACAATACCTATTTATCATTATTACCGAATCAACTATCTGTGAGCCTACTATGTATAGTGAGTTTAAGCACACAACTCGGTCGCCCAGTACTGATCTCATTTTGTAGAGTATTTGGTATCATAGCAAGGTATTAATGTTGTCAGAAAAAACTTTTTTTTTATTTATTCTTTTATTTTTTTTTCAATAATTAATTTTCATTAATTCAAAAAAAAATAAATATATTTTATTAAATTCAAAACAATCATTTAAAAAAATATATATTTTACATAATATGTGTAATAATATTGTAATTCCAGACATGTTTACTTTAACTTAATTTTTAAAAAAAATTCTTAGGCAATAACAATTATCAGGATATCATCTCTTTTCTATATATTTAGACACAATAGGTAAAAATTAATTTTTATATTTTACTAAACCAAAAATTAATTCCAAGTTAGCCGCTATTTGCTACATTTTGAGCTTACATATTATCAATACATGTCAAAGTAACCTGTTCCATTAAAAAGCTCCTAACAATTATTTTGATGAAACAATGAACACTTTGACCGTCACGTGCCCACCAGGGGACATTTAACAATCTTTCTATGTATGCCACAGCATATTTAGTTATTCATAGAATGTTTTTTTTTCAATATTTCCAAAACTAATCATCAGAAATTATTGATATCGATTCAGTATTCTTATTTTTATCTCGTCAATAAGATTATATCATTAGATCAGTGTTTCTCAACCTTCATATTATGGCTAAACACTATAAAAAATGTTCATACTCTATGACACACCATCAAAAAAAATAAGAATAATACCTATTAGTTTTTATAAAAAATATAGTGTCAAAAAGGTTCATGAATTTAATATTAGTACTTCCCGTGACACAGGTTGAGAAACACTGCATTAGATTGAAGTGGTAGCCGGCGGTCACAATACCTGTATTATTTATATCCCAAGTGGTTACTGACAATCACACGACATTTTATGTGGGTATATAGTACTTTTTTTTGTGGCTAAAAAATAATTGTTTTAAATAGTAAATATGAGTCCTCGTCCAAAAAGGGCTGAATTAAATGATAACTCTAACAATTCTAGTGATTTTAGTGATTTGGATTACTCTGGATGAATATTTAGACATTTTTGTTGTTTATAATATTTTCCATTGAAGAAAATGTCATTGTAAACTCAACATTACCAATTTATTTTATTTGTCTATTAGTTTTATCTTCTACCTACAATATTCAATATAAAAATATAAATGTATTTGTTACTTTACTGTATTATTTATGATTTAATGATTTATATTATAACTCATAAGATTATTCTTACTAATTTAAGCTGTAAATATTTATGTATAATACTTTTTTTTATCAAGTTTTTCATATAATTATTATTTATTACATAGGTACTAAAATTTGTAAATTTTTGATTAAAACAAATAAAACCATATTGTAAAATCTTATTTTAATAAAAAAAAACATTAACTGTGTACAAGTCATAAAAACATTATGTTTGAAAAAATAGTTGAAATATTACAAACAATGTAGTACACTTTAAGACATGACTTTTTTCTTCAACTTTTTAGTCTTTTTCAAACTACTTAACGAATTTTTCAACAATGTGCAATACTCTTCTTGGAATGAACTCACTTCATCGGCAGTTATCTATATACAAAAATGGTATAACAGTTTTATTTAATAACTGATATCCAATTTTACAACAAAATCAACACTTACTCTAGTACTTAATTTTTTGTTTTTGAATGTAGCCCTGATCAAACACACTTTTTCCTTAGGAACTTCAATTTTAAGTTTTTGATCCTTTGGTTCTTTATTCAATAGCACTAAATATGTATAAACATATCAATTTTAAATTCTATAACATAAATCTATACACAGTGAAACCTCTATTTATAGACAGCTACTATCTGTCAAACATTTTTAAACTATAAATTTCACAACAAAACTTATACATATTATAATCTATAGCAGTGAGTTTCAACCTTTTGAACACAGCACACTACACTTTTCACAGCACATGCCTTAGCTATGAATGAATAACTTTACAATCTTCTCTTCAGTTATTATTATTATTATTATTATTATTTTTTTATTTAGGGGAGAGGTCAGTACTTAATTTTTTATGTCAAATAAGGTAAGCAAAATTTTACTTTATTATATGTTTTAATTAATTAATTTATGAAGATATTATATAACATATTTTTATTATTTATAATTATAATTATTATAAAAAACTTGTTGTTTCAACCAGTTGAAAACCACTACTCTATAAAGTACATCACTTTATATTATATACCTTTGGGCTCTATTACAGTTTTAAATTACACATTTATTATCTATAAACAGAGATTTCACTGTATTATTAAATAATGAGTAGCTTACATAATTTCATTGTTATTCTTATTGATCCAGATGACTGAGATTTATTAAACAAAATGTTTAACTCTTCTAAAAACTGTTAAACAAAGAACAAATTATATTAATGATACTAACTAACAATCAAACTTATTAGTATAAAAATTTCACTACTAAGAAAAAACAATTTCTTTTATAAATTTTAATTTAAATGTACAAAATGTAGATACCTATGAATAAAACATAATTATTCTAAACTTCATTCATTAATTTAAATTTTTTATTTATTTTTAGTTAAGTATACGTAGTTAAATATTATACACATAAAAGGCTTAACAATTTTAATTTATTTTATTATTTTTTTTTAGTAAAATTGTCAAATCTAATTTAGTTATAATATGTTATTATATTTCATTTATGTTAATTTCTATATTCTATTCTATATCTAAATCTTTATTTCTGTAATAATATCTATCTATATACTATATACATGAACATAACTTAACGTATTACTTAATACTCATAATATATATTAATATGTTAAAAATAAAACAGAAAAATTATAAAACTCATTAGCCACACTCAAAATCTAAAATAATATATAACTTAATAATTTATTAAAATAATAAAATGTTGAATAAGACTGTAGTGAGTAATGGTTAAGACTTAGTCCACAATTCACAATAATAGAACCAATAATAGTAATCAATATTTATTAGAAAACTCGAATAATTAAGTTAAAATTGTAAGTAAACAACCATTACAACAGAAATTAAAGAATAATAAATCTATTATTATTATTATTATTATTATTATTGATGAAGTGATAGTTATGGTTTGTTATTTCATTCTAAATTAAAATTCTAAGGAAATAAATAAAAAATCATAAATGCATTTGTATATCTACATAATATTACTTTTATCTATAAATAGGGTTGCCAACTTTTCATTTGAAAAAAACTAGCCCAACTGTCCAAGAGAACAAATAAAAAAAAAAGATCATAGGTAATTGCCCTAAACTTTTTTATTATTTGATTTAAATTAAAGGTATATACATAGATACAAGTTATTAAAAATAATAAAATATAAATATAAAATAACGCTAACATCTATCTGTCAATGGTCTATCATACACTATCAACAATAATGTCAAAGTTGATGATCAATATACATATTTATCTACGTCTATCTATATACGGTAAAACTTCTATAATATAACAAACTTTCATTTAACAAAATTTTCTATTTAACGAATTATTTTTGAAAACCATGACCTTCATTGTTAATTATATGTTAATAAAAAGAATCTGATATTTCTATATAACAAATAAATTATTCAATAACAAACTTGTTTTTGTAAACAAAATCGAAACATTTTACAAAAAAAATAATAAACAAACAAAACCCATTAATTATTTTTCAATAATAAATTAAATAGATAAATATGATAAATATGTAATAAGATTTATAATATGAATGTATTCAGTGGCGTAGCCAGAGAGGGTTTTGGATATTGAACCCCCCCCCCTTTGGCCGTATTTTTATCAAAAATATATAATATTTATAATATAGAAATACAATCATTTATTCGTGGTGAAATGTATTCTGTTATGCCGTATTCACGTTATCGACTGCACTGGTGATAATAATCATTATCATTCAATTATCTTATTATTTCAACACGGTTGTAGATTTATTTTATTACTAAAAAAAAACCCCCCCTTAAAAAAAATCCTGGCCACGCCACTGTATGTATTTGATGTTAATTTTTATAATTTTTAATTTTTTTATTAATACAATCTAGAATATGAAATATGTAATTATGTAAAAAAAAAAATATGTGATCTTATTTAACAAAATTCTCTATATTACTAATTGTTATTGTTCACCATACAACTTTGATAAATGGAAGTTTCATTATACATATAAACAAGTTATTAAATAATATGATTTACAGGCAGATAACCAACTTCACAAAAATTATAAAATAAATTTTTATTGAAACATCGATCAGATGGTAATACTGACTTTTTATAGGCCAATAAAAGGTTGAAATGAAAGGTTCATGTTAAAAACTGACATTTAATTGAATTAAATACTTCAAAAAATTACAAAAATATAATTAGCCTTAGGAAATTATACTATGTAAATGGTAAATTGAATAGGTAATCAATTTAAGTAATACAGTATCACACTTAAACATAAACAGTAAAGATAGTTTCTGATAAATGAATCCAAATCAATATACTTAATAATTATGTTTGACTGTTAGTCAATTTTCAAATGGGTAGATAAAACAAAAGAATCTCTTATCAAGTGAATAAACGGTTTTACATAAATATTAAATACATTTTTGAGTGTGCTTAGTGCTTACCACAAAATATTAATAAATAAAATAACTGAGGTAATAGTGTTTACCAGCGTTACATTTGTTGTATGTAAAACCTTTTTTATAAATAAACAAAGGATAACAAATATTCTAAAGTTGTAATTGAGTAAAATATTGAAGAATCTAATTGTGTTATTTTATTATCAATTTAAATTAGTTATAACCATTTAACAACAACAAAAAAAAAAAAAACAATTTTGAAACAAAACCAACGTAGGACGTTAGATTAACACATTTTCAATACTTTGTAACATATCACGCTAACTTAATTTGAACAGTTAAATAAAAAATAAAAAATACAAATAATGATTTTGTTGTGACGAGTGCGTGAAATATAGATACAATCAACATCGAGCTGATATTATCTTATTAGAAACACTATCTATTATAAAAAAAAATGCTAAAATTAATAAACTCATGAATAATTTATGAAAAAAATGGCACCAAATGGATATTTCAGATTAATAACAAAATCGTCAGTCATCAGTAAAAAGTTTTCCCAATCCTAAGAAATGGTCGATTATTTACACACAAAATACAGTGTACGTTGCTTAGTGTTAGGAAAATGATTTTACAATTGTTAATCCGCTCGGTTATGTAGCGAATCGTCAGAAATGTGTTGTGTTTAGCCATAAGCCTTTAAAGCACGTTTAATCGAAGCAGTAAAAAAAATATTGAAAAACACTTACTTTGGTCTTTTCGAGGAGTACCATATTTATGACAGATCGTATAATCCAGCCGTACCTAAGTATGTGACGTTGCTTTGTAGTTTGTTGACACAATCAATGAATCAAGCAATAAACATTATCCAGAAATGTAAACGATCCTAAACAATTTGACAGCGTAAATGTAATTAATGTTGATTTTGATAATTTGATCGCGAACGAGTATCGTTGTCTCGTGCTTTCGTCTGATGACGAGACTCTATTGATAAGTGAATTTGATAAGAATGTACACACTACGCGGAACGGCCGGGAGTCGATCTATCCCAAAGACATTAGTACTACCCACTAATTGAAAACCGTTTCAATTTTAAAGATTATCGTACGAATTATTCAATTATTCGAAAAATAAAATCATTTAGTAGTTTACTACCTACTCAAAAATGGATATAATTTTTACAATTTAAAACTCAACTATTGGACTTGTGCTTGCAGGGCCGTCCAAGGTTTTTCGGGGCCAGGGGCAAATTAATTTGGGGGCCCTTCGACCATAATAATAAAATATGATAAACAAAATACAAGACTTTTTGGGGGCTCCCTAAAAATATTACAACAATGGGGCCGGGGCAAAATGGTCCCATTCCCCCCCCCTCTGAACGGCCCTGTGTGCTTGGACTGTTCAACACGTATTCGGAACTACAGTAGTGCGGTATTTCATAAAAAATTGTAGCATAGATATTACATTATATTATTATTGGCTTTCCTTGTTGAAAAAAAATTAATTAAATATATCAAACGATAATAATTAATTTTTTTTATCATCCCGGCACTCGAAATTAGAAATTATGCCACTTTTAAACAAAAAATATACAATATTTTTTACTCGTTAGCCCTGTGGTGCAAATATAATACGAGTAATATAATGTGCATAATATTATAGTAGGTAGTAGGTACAGGGGTGGTCGCAACGAGGTTCGCGAGCCCCATGCGGCTCTTGAATCAAACTTAGACTAAAATTAAATGTAAATAAATGTTCCTTCATTTGATTTAAAATGAAAAATGTATCTCCATTTTATAAACATTGCTTTACAATGTGGCTCACCTCAAATCAACTTTATAAATTTGTAGCTCCCAAAGTTAAGGTTAGGGGCCACCCCTGTTATAGTACTTGTAGTAGGTATCATAGACAAAGAAAATAAAGTATCCGTTTTTTGTTTGGTTAGTGTATACAACATTATAATACTGTCAACCGTCAAAATAAACAAAAAATATTCAGATTGTAGTACTTTTTAGTTTTTGTTTCTGTAAAATATGTTGACTGATTGATATAACTCAAAGTTTTTAATTTTTCAAAGTATAAAAATCAAACTACTTATATATTTCTTAAAACCACTTCAGATTTTACTATGGTGTTCAAGCAGATTAAGGAATAATAAAAATAATATTGATTTGAGCCTTGAGGTAATGTAGTCAAATTTCAATTTACTTAACAATGTAACTAAATTACATTGTCAATATACAAATATTTGACGTATGGAGCACATCATATAACTAAATAATAGACAAAACGTTTCTGTATTTTCATTTTAAATGTTTTTAATAATACAAAAAGACATATAATAACTTTAAACCATAATACATAATAAGATAACATATTATCATCTACATCATAATATTACATTTCAAAAGAATATTAATTGATATATTGATAGTATTCCAATTGCTTTCAAATAATCCATTTAAAAATTAAATAAGTCTTATTTTATATACAGGTATATATATATAAAAAATAATAATTTATATTAATTGAAATTAAAAATTTACAATTTTTTTAAATTAAAAATAATTAATTATCAATTAATTAATATGGTTTGATTACATTATATTTTAGTTTAATAATAAACAAATATAATTTAATCTATTAGTAACAAGATACTACCTTATAGGTTATTTATTTTGTTATGAAAAATGTAAAGAATTTTGATTTAAAATCACTAACACAAAGTAGGTAGTTAAAAAAAATGTTTCTCGTACACATAAAAGTAACTTATAATATGTATGTAACAACTAAATGTTTTTTACTGAATGCAATGAGTAAATAATTTAATAATATAATATAAAATATATATATTGGCCATAAAATTATCCAACAAATAAGAACAATTAAATGATTTTTAAATAATTATTAAACTAAAATTATATTAAAAGTATACAAAAATGATAAGTAAAATATTATATCATATTCTTAAAAAAAAAAAATCATAAGACAATACTAATCAATTAAAATATTTAATCAAGACAAAAATTACCCTTGCATTATATATATAAAAAAAAGAAAGAAAAGTAAAGGTACAGCTGTTCATAGTAGAATTTTGACTAGCTAAGCACACATAGAAATTATTTAAAAATAATATAACAGATTGTGGAATGTGACAACATTTTCTGTTTAAGTACAATAAAAGATAAAATATAATAGTAACAGTTTCTTGCAAAAAAAAAACCAGTTAAAAGTGATAGTTTTAGAGATTAAAAAGTTGATTTTTTTTAAGTTGTCTAACCCACAATTTTGGCGTGTTTCCTAATTTCTAGTTGCAATTGCATTTTAATTTATGTCCTTTCTTACAATACAAACATTGATGTCATATTAAAAGTAACAGTAATGAAATATAATATGAAAAAAATATAACTCAGTCAATAAGATGGTATGAAAATAAATTCAAATTGGATTTAATAATGGTATAAATAATTAAACTATTACAAAATGAAAACTTGTTTTATATAATATTTTGTACAGATACATTTATATATAATAATCCTACCAGTCAATCAAAATGATCTACTATAAAACTAATAAAGATACTTATTTATATATATATACATTTTAGCATGTTTTATTTGGGATCAGTCTAAATTGTCTAGTACAAATAATATTTATGTACAATGGTAATCAATAATCAATATAATCCATTTCTGATCTATTTTTTATTTTACTTATTTAATGTAGTCGTGTTTTTAAATAATAAATAAGTTTGTAAAGTTTGTTTGTTGTTTAAGTTCTTATTATGTTTTTTTACTCACATAGATTCTTGGACGATACAGTCTTTAATGATATTTAACGAACCATTTTACAACACATTAACTGCTCAATTGTTATCAAAATAATTATATTGTCTGTTTTATCGGGGTATATAATCAAAACTTTTGAACATGAAAAATATTACTCACATATAATTTGAAGGGGGAAAATAAGACTGAACACAATAGATCTGAATACAAGACAACAAAAGTCCTGATTACAAGTATTAAACAGATCTGATCAAAGAAAAACATACAAAATAAAATATACCTATGGTCTTTAATAAAATATTTCTTTAATATTTTACAATTCCCATTAAGATATAAAAAGATTTTTTATTAGATTAGCTGACAATATTAATAAATGATCACAGCCTATTTGTTTTTGTTTTAATTCAATTTGTTATTTTAAAATGTAATTACTATTCTAAAGTACGATAATAATAAGTTATTCATTTGAACTATAATTATTATTTTTTTTTTTTTTAATTATCACCTTTTGCTTGTCAATTTTTCACTTATTTTGGTTATTAATTTAACAGAAATTAAAATTATCATAATTTCAATAAACGAGTATCGTATTACTTGCAGTAAATTATTCATTAAACTGCAGATGTAGGATTTAATGAAGGTAGATCTAATGATGACATGATGGAATTTGGATCTGAAACCAAATGTGCATTGAGGCTTGTCTGGAAAAAAAGAAAAATTGTTGTATAAATATATTAGTTTATTTTTAAATTTAAACAATTTGTACTTGATTTAACACTTACAATTGTTCCAGGACGAGCCCAAGTGTACACATATCCATTTTGACAAGCAGCTACAAAACAATCTTCCCGAAAAATTAAAGCTGTCAATCGATCGTGAGCAATTTTCTTACATATTAATGGTTCAAGTCGTGGACACTGATCAAAACGTGGACAAGCAGTAGTACCAATCAATCGCATAGGGTCTTGAGTTTGTTTTTGTACATTATTAGCATTAACATTGTGTTTCACATTATTCATAACACCGTTTTGTTTAGATATCACAGGAAGCGGTGACACTAATGTTACATGATGTAATATGTCATCAGTAATGTCCCATAAACACATTTGTGTGTCGTGCCCTACTGAACCTAGTCTGTAGTATCCTGGTATACATGGCTCCATGGATGGTGGTGTACTTGTGTATGGATCAAATGCCACCACACTAACCCAACTATGATGTCCTTGACCACGGGCTATGACTCTATTCTCAGAAATACTATAAACTGTAACCAAATCATCTTCTCCTCCGACCACTATGTATCTAAAAATAATATTTGTTCATTACTATTATACTTATTAGTTATTTCTATACCCAAACAACAACATTAAAATAAAATTATGTTGTATTTTTAAAAATAATTGAAATTGTTCTATTTTTGTTAGGTTAGATACTTTTATTAAGGTATTAAATAAGTATTGTCTATAACAGACCAAAAATATTTTGTTTATAATTTAGAGTGGAATTTCTAAAGATATTTGGGTGGATGCATAAACATTCTGTAGCGACTTATCTATAAATAAAGCTGGGTATTGCTTGAACACAAAATAGTTTACTGGCTCTGTAATTTATTTGTTATTTAACCTGTGTCTTACAAGTTCAATTTTGGTATGGTATTTTACAGAACTGATAACAAAATATAACAGTTAATTTTATGAAATAAAATATGGTTTAATTTATTCAATAACGTTAGTTAACATTAATTTACAACTGTTCTATGCAACATTCCATATAGCAGAGCCAATACAATTTTTCTGACTTAATATTTTAATTTATCAATTTATAATAAGTAATATTTTATTTACCGACTATCAGGTGACCAACAAACACAAAGAAATCCACCAAAATAGCTTCGAGCCATTCCAATCAGTTCCATTTTATCATAATGGAATACTCTGAGAAATCCATCCTGGGAAACAACTGCTAAGTAAAGACTACATGGAGAAAATGCAAACTCATTGATACTGTTGTAGTCGCCGCCAATTAACCAACGATACATTGGATTTCGGGTGCTTTTTGTTTTACATGTATGTACTGTATAACCTTCACCAGATTTCACTTGTTGATAACTTGGCGTTGTTGTACCACATGTAAATGTTTCGTTATACAAATATAACTGACCACTAGCATGTGATGCAAGGAATAAATGTTTTGAATTTGGTACCCATTTGACACAAGTGACTTTCGTTTTATCAATGATTTTCTAGAAGAAAAAATAATACAATATAAATTATTTAAGAGGATGTTATACTCACATAAGTAGTCTGTCTTACTAACATATAATATAAACATTTTAACGTTCAAAAGAATCCATTTCACGGTTATTTTTAATATTAGAGTAAATTATATGTATACCTAGTATTTTATTATTATTATCAAATTTAAAGGTAAAAATATTACCAAAAAACCATTTGAGGTGTCCTAGTAAGCATATCAATCTTTAAATTTGGACATAGGCAAATTCACTCTAATATTAAAATAATCAAGAAAAATGGTTTCTTCTAAACATACATTTGTTACACTATACATAAGAAGACAACACATACATGGGTATGACCTATTAATGCAACATTCAAGGGACCACACTGTTTGGTCCCATTAATTGATAGGCTGTACAAAACATGACACACAAGAAAGATAGGAAATTCAGCTGCGATTTAAGATTTTATTATTGAGTTTCATGAACAATCACTAAAAATTTAATGAATCAATACCTATTGAGCTAATGGTCCTTTAACCATAATTGGTCTATTAAATTTTATTGAACCATCAAATTAATCAATTTGTTATACAACTTAGCATACATGTATTGACTGATGACTTACTAAACACATTTTACTTTAGTACTATACAAAATAGCCAATTTAATCTTTACATACCATATAATAACCAGTACTTGAAAATATGTGAAATATAATATTTAAATTAAGTATAAAAGTATATTGCTTACCTCTTCATTAAATAATACGCTAACATCTTTTCTAACAGGGTCAATTAGCTGTAACAATCCTGTTGAAAACCCCACAATTAATGGTAGTGAGTCTTCAGTTGTTGCAGTTGAATTGAAGTCATGACATGTAGGACTTATTCCTTTATATAATTTCTTATCTATGGGTTTAGTTAAATCTGCTCCCTGTAAATAATAAAAAAAAAAAAATAAATAGATATAATATATAATATATTTTTTTAATTATATTTATTTATTCATATTAAATAGTAGAACCTATAATAGAAAAGTTGTGCCTATATGATTGTTTGAATTGACTTGAAATATATTTAAAATTAAGGACTATCTGAATTTCAAGCTTTTACCAACCACAGTGAACAAAATCAGACAAGCTCATAAGTAACATAAAAAAAAATTGGAGTCTTAAGGACATCCGTGAGACTTCTTAAATCTCGATGTAGCTACCTACACTATACGCCTGACTGTAACGTGTAAGACGGAACTAAGATCACTCACCTTTTTCGTTCCTTTGTAGTAGAAAACGTACAGCTCCCGTCCGATATTAAAGCACATGCGGTCGTTGTTACCGTTGGTATCCGACGACGAGTAGCCGACAAACGACACGTGCACGGATGTGTTGGTCTGCACGTTGTAGCCGATGCGGTTCGGCCGGGAGTAAGTGGCTAACGTCAGCAGCTTGTAAACGCCCTCCCTGGTGACGAACTGCGTCTTGAGCTGCTCCTTACCACAGCCGTCCAAACTCATTGACATGATGCACGACGAACCGTAACCGTCGGCCACCGCGTTCATACCGGTCGGGCGTCTGTCACATCTCGGCCGGTCAGCTGCGGAACACACAGAATACGCTGTCGATCACGACCGGGCGCGACAAGACGCGAACGTCGACGACGAAAACGCGTGGCACATCGCGGCTGGGCGATCTCTCGATCACGGACGGATGGCACCTATTTTATCAAACAACTATCGCGCGGTCGTCTCTCGACTTGTCACGTCGTCCCGGGCAGACCGTCAACTACGACCGTCGGACAGAGCACAACATTGTCTCGGGCACCGGGCGGCTTTCGCGACGATACTGTCCGCGTTGTGCCGTTGTATCACTATTCACTGCGATCGGCGGCAAAGGAACAATAATCGTAGTGTTATTGTTGTTGTCATTCATCACCGGTGAAAATATTACGAGCAACGTGATTGATGATAAAAGGTACACGAAATAGCCCCGAATTCGTCACCATGATAAAGTTGTGTTATTATCATGGGATTGTACTTACGGATGAAAAACTCATCGTCGGCGGCGGCGGAGACGACGTCGGGTCGCGTTATCAGCTGAAACTCCTCGACAATATGTCGACATATTCGGGATTACAGATAGGACGATAGGGAACTTGCAACAACAGAACGCAGTCCCGACTGTCGTTAAGTGATAACAGAATGAAAAATAAACAACATGTATTATTTTTCGCGGATCATGAAGCTGCGATTATTGTGCGCAGAACACGACTCGGAAATAATAACATACTTGATTCGGCTGGAGGTTTTAGAGAGGGATCGTCCATGAAAATTATATTTTATTTATTATCGGCAATCATGTCCATTTATAACGTAACTAATGATATGGTAGGTAGTAAGTAACATAAAACTCGAAAGAGCATTTCGGGTTGTTTCGATATTATCAACATTATTTTGTATGCATTTTGTTATTAACAAAATAATAATTCTACGATCCATGGTTAAGGAATTACGTTTTGAGAACACTAGAATAGCTGCTGCACCAGCAAAGGACGTCGTGTACCATTTTATATTTGTATTTTTTTTTTTTTGTAATATGTATTGGACGTGTATAAGTGTATAACCCAACGTCCCAACGATGAACGAATATAAAAGATGACAGATAACGATGTGTTAATATTGTTTATAATATAGTACACCGGCAAGCGGCAAGTAGAAATTCAGATTCAGAAGTCATAACTCATAATTTCTTTTCTATTTCATAAACACTAATTCGCGTACATGAATATTAATTCGTCGATTATAAAAAAAAAATAGTCGTCAATTCATCTATTTGGCCGGCAGCGGTGTTGGCACCACTGCTGCGACCAGTATCACGTTATCCCAAGATTTGAGATTCATTCACAGACGTCTTGTGTATTATACATGTATAATATACATGTCTGTGGATTCATCACAATTCGTAGATAACATATTTTAGAGTGTGATCAGTCCAATGTCCATAGTAGAGTAATAAGAATTATTATTATTATTATATTCTTATTACTCTATGGTAAGTCCAAGCTCCGAGATGAGTGTTGTGTACTCGTCTAATGCAGTTTTACGATTATGCATGATAAAACTTATTTTGTCATGAGAAAAAGCGTAATAATTATTCGGTATTCCATCTTTTTTACAAAAGATTTACATTTTTTACAAATTTTAGGATGACAACCATAGTAAATACAAAAGAATTCACGTTAAAAGTACCCAAGTGAGTATTATACTGCTATAAATGTTTATTTATATGGTCTATGCATACAAGTACAATTATCAATTTTGTATATGTAAACCTTGTTAGTGTTAGTAGTGTTTTTATAATTTGTAAGTGCCCTCTAATAAGCTAGATTATGTGTTGTAAAATTATTGTTTTAGTTTAAACGATCATCCTTATTAAATAAATCATTTTAATAATCCCAAAAACATATTGTTACTTGATTTATGTACATGTTAAAATATTAAAAATAATGTACATTTTAAATAAGATTTTTTTTTGTTATCAATGTGTTTACAAACCTATTAAAAATTAACTCTAACAATGATTGTCAAGTCTATTAATTACAATGAATTATGCCCAAAATAACTAATAACTAATTTAATAATTTGTATTTATATTAATTTATAGGACATCTGATGAAAAATATCAGATGATGAAATTTAATAGTAACTTAAACATTGACTTTGACAAGTGGTCTCATGCCAAAATGGAAAGAGAAACGAATAAAGTAGATGGAAAAATCGCAGAAGAAGATATGCCTAAGTACCTATTCAATGTTATTTTTTTTATTTATAATATCATGACGTTATAAATATTGATATTTAATTTATATTAGATTTGGGGCTGGAAGTGAATTTGGTCGTGAAGCTAGACAAGAAGCAAGGAAAAGAAGATATGGAGGTAACAAAAAAGTATCAGAATCTAGTCCTTGGACATTGAAAGTTGGTGGAAAAAAGTATGTCTTTTTTTTTATTTATTTATATGATAATACATAATTGGTTATTGTAGATTTAGGGGTGTACGTGAAGGTGGAATTACAGACAATTCTTCATATTACTTGTTTACTCACGGAGAAGATGGTATAATCATTGCACATAAACTAGAAGAATGGTATAATTTTCAACCAGTACAACGTTACAAAACATTAACTTCTGAAGAAGCAGAAGAAGAATTTGGAAGGTATTAGATTAAAAAATTATAAATTAATTACAGTATATATTTTAATTTTATTTATAAAAAAAATCATAGGCGTAATAAAGTTTTGAATCATTTTACTCTCATGGTACAAAAGAGGCTTAAAAATGAAGAAGAAGAAGAAATTGATGAAGATGATAAAACTAAAGGGAAAAAAACAGCAAAAAGTCGTAAAAGCAAAGGTTTGAAAACTTAACTACTATTTAGGTATAATAATAGCTATTATTGATATATTTTGGTCAATTTCATTTTAGAACTCAAAATATCCGAAATGGAAGAATGGGAGGAAAGTGAAGAAGATGAGTCCGAAGAAGAAGAAGAACAAGACGAGGAAAAAATTGAAAAGAAAAAGAAACAAAAACGTAAGGCAATCTTCATTCGATAAACATTTTTAATTTACCTTTGTATCCCGTTTAATCAATTATTTTAATATCAGAAATTTAGAATTTTCACAATGTTTCAGAACTCTAAAAACTTTAATAATCGTTATCGTTATGTTTTCATTTAATAATAAATAACTTAAAAAAGGATATTTTTATGGAAAATACCAATTTTATTTTGATAAATGTTTGTAATATAACAATAGTTGCTTATTTATGATTTTCAAAATATAATCATGGAATTATTATTTTATAGAAAAAAGCAAAGTCAAAGCTAAACCAAAAAAAAAGTCGAAAGGGTCTGATGAATCAGCAACTGAAGAAAGTGATGATGGTGATGAAGAGGGCAGAGAGTTGGATTATATATCAGATTCTTCAGACGAGTAATTATTTTGCAGTATTTTTGCATTATGAATCTAAAATTTAATATTTATAATTTTTTCTATAGTGTATCAGATGACGAAGCTAAAGTTACTAAAGAAATGCAGGGAGTGTCAGAAGAAAAGGCTTTAAAAAGTCTATTGACATCAGATGAAGACGAAGACGAAGACGCAGAGAAAAAGGAAGAAAATAAGGATGAGCAAAATAACACTGATGTGGAAGAAGAAGATAAGATCAAAAAAGAAGAAAATAAACCTAAACAATCTTCCCCAAATAAGAAAAAAAAGAAAATCACTGACAAAAAATCTAAAAAAGAATCAGGTAATTAATTTATTTGATATCAAGTATTTTCTCAAATGTGATTTGTTAGCTAATACAAAAAGTCAAATAGCTTATTGTCAAATATTTTTTATTTTTTATTTGAAGATTCGGACAGTGATAGTTCTGTAGATAGTTCAGATATAGACAGTGAGCCGATTAGTAGAAAAAGACCATTTAGTCTAGATGGAATGAAGAATAATGTTGGTGATCTCATTGGTTTGTCAGGCGATTCATCTAATCAAAGGTAATATTTAGATTTTGTATTACACACCCTACTGTTAACTAAAACTTATATTTTCATTTTAGCATGGAGCCTACCCAGAAAAAAGCTAAAGTTGATTTTTCACCAGTTACTATGTCTGATACTCATGGAATAACTGAGGAGGCTGTTCGTAGATACTTGTCACGAAAACCAATAACTACCACTCAACTTGTGACTAAATTTAAGAATCGTTCTAATTTAAGCTCTGAACAATTGGTTAGAATTATAGCATTATTATTAAAGAGAATCAATCCCGAAAAGAAAATAATAAAGAACAAAATGTACTTGTCATTAAAACACTAAAAGTCCTAACAAAAATCATATAGAATTTTACAATTTTTTTTTTTTTTTTTTGTACTTAAATTACTTAAATTGCGCACTCATACCATGTTACAAGCTCTTGTAGTCAAGAAACCATTTGTTTTAGTGATTTGATTTGACTACCTTTGTATAGGTTGATGGTTGATCTAATTATCTTAAATTGTGATTCATAGTTAAACTTTTTTATTGTTAATTTATTTTTATCATGATTTTAAATTGGTTAAAAAAACATCTCAAATAATTTGTTTACTCAATAATTAATTATAATATTTAAATCTGTATGTTTTTTCATATTTAAAATATTATGTAGGCATGTAGCATAGTAAATTTATTTACTGTGTTCGAATTTTTTGTTAAATTAATGATCATGTATGTTATTTACTTGAAAAGCAAATACATGAAAGTAATATTAATATAAGGTTCTTTTATGTAATAATAACATTTTATAATAAAGAAAGCAAATATTGATATTTTTATATACTGTTAATATATTTTTTTTATATATTTTGTCAAAATGCAAATTCTAAATAAATTTTTATTTTTAAATAAATTTTCTTTCTCCTTGTGTATATTAAAATATTATCTGTTATTAATTTTGTAAGCTAAGTTATGATTAGATTTTCAAATAAATACAAATAATTTTTTAATTAAATTTAAACAAATAAATAATACCAATGAGTATAATAAGTAAATATTTTATTAAATTATATTTAATAAAGTAATTCTTTTATCAAAAATACCCAATATTTTGGAATGTATTTATATTTTAAATAAAAAAAATTTTACAATACATTGGTACTCTTATAATAATTTTCATAACTAGCATTACATATTTATATGTACCTAAACTTTTTAGTCACTGTCAACTATTGACAGTTAAACACCTATACCTATTTTTGATACCAAGAAAAGTATAAAAGTATCTTTTGAATGTTTATTGTTTATACTTTTATTTCCAATTAATTTGTTTACAAAACATACCTTATCGCTTTAAAGTTTAAACCGTGTTTATGGCAATTATATAATCTTTATTGATTGTCCATACATTTTAATACTATCATTGACAATATAGTTGTAGCTATAGACACCGTGCAGGAGTACAGCTAGCGCTCCGGGTTGACTATTTATGAAGTACTTACAGGATATAACTACGCACGTTTCAATGGTATTTTAAGAAAAAATAAATAAATGACTTAATACATGAATATAATGACGAACTTGTTTATAATTATGATAGTGAAGTAAAATATAAAGTATGGATAAATAATGATGCATAAATGCTAGTTTTTGTTCGTAATACCTATATTACCTATATATTTGTATCCTGTAACAATTTAAGATATTAACTACCAGAGCGCGCTATTTTCCGGTGGCTGCACGGTGTCTATAGTTGGGCATTCTCATTTGCTATTACAAAATATACTAATTCAACTAGTTCAATGATAAATTATGAGTAAAATATTTAATATTAATATTGTTATCATAGTCTTTCCTAATTCACTAACACAATGTTCTTTGTAATTATGCTATTGTTTATCACAATTCTTAGAGGTATAACATTTTTTTATAATTATTGTTAGATAAAATTATCTATATTTAACTATATTTTTGTTTAAGTTAGTTCTATATTAGGGGCTCCGTTTAAAGTGACTGCATAGTGTAAATTGGTGACTCTATTTTATTATAAAATAAACACTTAAAATTTAAAATATATAATTATTATGATGTAAACTTGAGTATCTACCTAATATGTATGACAAAAAATATTTTTGACCTTTTAAAAAAATGTTTTTTTTTTTATAATAAAATTATATAGGTACATTTATAGATATTATAGTACCTTCTAAAATCACATTAGTCGTTATACTATAACATGTTATAATAATAACTGTATACTGTCATGAGAATACTTGATTACCATTTACTGAAGAAGCTTAAACATGAAATATAAATTTATCAATATTGATTCTATTTATTGATGAAATATCATTTTCATATGTTGACATTTTATTTTGTAATTATTGTAGTACCTACCATTTTCTTTAATTAGTTACATACCTACATTTAAGTACCTATGTGTATCATAAATTCAAAAAACAAAAATCATAAAGTGAACAATTTTTATTTATAATTTTAATTCATTAAAATATTAAATATACAACATGTCAACTGCATAAATTTCTCCAATAAATAAAATATATACAAATTGCCTATTATAGTTTTCTATTTATGTTGATAAAAAAATTGTACGCCTGGACAAAAATGTTGTGCAAGCCGCAAGGTTTCAAGTGAGTTGTTCTTATAAGTAATAAAAAAAAATTTAGAATAAAGTCAAACTATAAACTTTGAAGTTCAAATATTGACAAAATTGAATATTAACGGAAAATAAATTTTTCTTCTAATATAATTTATACATAGGTATTTACTTAATAACCATTACGTCATATTATAAACCATTACATAATACATATTATATTATTATTTTATATACACAATGGAATTTTTAATTATTTTAATTAGTTTACAACAATTTATAAGACAAAAATTAAATAAAAATTCATAAAATGTGTTTAAAATTATTTAAATAACAATACTGAATACTTACTAAAAATATCGAAAAAAAATAACTAATAAAAAGTAAAAACTACTCAAAAGGGCCAAAAATGGCATAAAAAATCAGAAATTCTAAATAAAAGTGACAAAATTAAATTTGTTTGTATTGTTGATAGTTGATACCTAATTCAAACTTTGTACTAAGAAAGTTATGTTTTCTATAATAAGCTAATATTGTTAATAAGTATAGCCGACTATCCGTATATGTAAATAGTAAACATGTAAATTATTGTACAAATTCACAATTCTACATAGTAATCAAAATTATTAAAGACCTGCTACTTTATTATAATATTAAAATATGCAATATTTTTCGAAAAATTTAATTTAATCTACCGTATTACAGTATTACACTAATAAAAAAATGCTTAAATGGATATGTTAAAATAATTGTTGAAATTAGTTCCTTTCAGAATCGTATTTTGTAAACAACGGTTTATTATTGAACTCAAATTCAATATTCACTGACTCACGATATTACAATGACCTGCCCAACGACGTGGTATTTACTAATATTATAATACTAAATACTACATATATGATATATATTATATACATGAACCATGATGTATATGTAACAGAGTGACTTCCGTTTTCCGTAATTCCTTGTTTTATTGCTTACAGATTATTATTCTCACAGCAAATTAGTGTAATAATTTATAATAATATATATGATATTATGTTTAAAATAAAAATAGATGATGATTATACTATAGATGGTAATACTAAGAAATAAGAATGATATCAATACTAATATATATTATATAGGTACCTACATATATGTATATTATATTATTATGTATATAGTATCTATATTATGGTTAATGAATAATGATACATTTTACTAATTTTGGTGTTCGTCAATCGTCAATAATTTGAATCTTATTTTCCTTAACGATATTATTATATTACCTATATTATTCAAATTTGATTAAAAATGATATCATAATATACGATGTATTTATTTTGTGTGCATGGTTACAATATTTTAGTATGTTTCGCATTGTTCATTCGTTCAAATTATATAAAATAATAATAATGTATAAGTATAATATATATTTATTATATAAATAATAAATATTATAATGATATTAATTGACCTTTAAACCAAACACCGTCTTCATAAACGATAAATATAAATAAAATATATGTTTACTTATTTAATAAAGATTAAGTATTATTATATTATAGGTATATCATTATATCAATACCGATATAGAAATATGACTTACATTCACATAGGTATACCTACTTAATATGTATTAAAAATGATTGAACATATATTTTTTATTTTATCATAATATTTTACAACATTGTCAATTAAGTATGTCATCGTTTTTTTTTTTTTAATAAAAAATAAATGTATAACTTAGGTATAGTGTTAATAAGGTTTATTAAAAAAAATCCTGGTATCTTTTGAATTTTGATCACGACCGGCATTTGATTGGTAATTATAAAAATGTCATGCGGTTTCCCTAATCCTCAGAGTAATAATAATAATCGGGTAATCGGGTAATCACATAAATATGCCTGAATGATAAATTAAGTAGATATAGTTATTACCTGTAGGATTACGCAAATTGATCATCATCTCGTAATGCTTCTATGGGTCTTCAAAAAAAAAAAAACCCAAACACGTTTTAATTATTAAAGTACAAACCACATAGACTACAGTACTGCACAGATATCGTTTTTAAATATTTATCGTAAAAAACTTAAAATGCATACTATATCAAAAACCAACACGTCATCCACGTCACATAATAATAATATATTATATTTTACTTAACATATTTTGATATAAACCAAATTAAACATTCGGCAACCGCGTTTTACCACAATTTACAATCATGCCCATATAATATTGTTTAGTACTAAACTATTCTGTGTAAGTGATTTATGAGTACTGTTCATATCATATTATTATGTTTCATTATACGTAAAAATATATATTTTATCATCAGTTAGGTTAGATACGAGCTTAATGGAAATATTAATTGCTAATGTTTATTTAAGATTTATATTGCACGATAACTGGTATCGATTTAGTGTGAATTTCTTCATTAATAGGTACTTAGAAACAGCGATATATTAGTCCGTGTTGTTAACTAGTTTCCTAATTTCGTCTATGAAAGCCATTTAAAATTATTTTATTGATTTTCCATTCAATAGTAATGGGAGATTTATTTACCTTTTTATTATTGATTTTCAAAATATTTATTGATGTCCGTAAAAAATAATAATTAAATGATTTTTAGTATAATCAGATTTTTTGGTAGGCTATATATTTTTATACAAAATAATATATTATTTATAAATTACACATTTACGCCGTGTCCTTTTACATGAGTATGGCGAGTGCGATTTCTATTTTGACCATGCTGTTTTGCCATAGTGCGGTACGTCTAATGCGGCGAAATATAACATTATTATTTATTATACTCTATTCATATAAATACGACTAATCAAATAAACTAATATTAAAAAAAAAATTAAGATAAATTAAAAAGTTAACTTGTTGAAACTTTTTAACTAATTAGTTTATTTTCAAATTATTAATTAACATAAGAACTTAAGAGACGTTATACCTTATGCATATATACAATATATAATATTATATATGTCCGCATGTGTTGCATGTCTTACTAACGTACATCATAGCAAATTTGCGTTCAGTAGAACACATTTTATAATGTTAGCTTTATTAATTTATTATTTGATTCCTTGTCGCTTGTTTGTGACAGTCTAATAAGTGTTGTTAATAGTGATATTATATCGCACATTCGCACCAATAGGTAATTCTGCAATACTCAGCAATAGTAATCTAAAAAGTTGGTCAATTTTATGATTTAATTTCTTGATAGGTCTTAAATCCTTGGTTTACATTTCCCTAATACATTGTTTTATTGATAAATTAGACGTCATGTCATTATATAACTAAATAAATGTATATAATATGTTTATAGTTTATTGACATATTTTATTTTTAATAGTGTTCTAAATACTTATTAAATATGTCTATTAAATTATTTTGTACGTAATTTGTTTTCAATTTTCTATAAATGTGCCTATTATTACAAATATGATAGTGTGAATTCTGAATATTTTAACTATGGTCTTTGAATGAACTTATTGCATTGTGTTAAACGTGAAACACTTCGATTAACATAATATGTACCTATAAAATGTAACCCCTCTCAATAAGAAAATTGAATGTACACCACTGCCTATCTCATCATATCAATGTTGTAGGGCTATACGACGCCACGACGGTATACCACGATTCATGAAAAAAATGTTTGCACATTTTACATTATGACAGTCCAATTTTGGTGTTTCTCAAAGAACCTATGTGGGCTACCGGCAGGCGGCTACCGCCATCGGAGTTCAATAAAACAATCAGAAAATCTTTCAAAAAAACAAAACCATAGGAAATCAAAAATAGGACACATATTTCATATTTGTTAATTCGGAACTTCGAAAAACATTCACAAGTATCACCGTTGTCGTCGTAGCGTCATCACTCATCATTATATATTATATAATCTACATAATACATATAATTGTTTCTACACGCAGCATTCATTGATGAATTTTCATTATCAAGAATAAGCATTAGTTTTGAATGTTTTTTTGTAAAAATTATAAAATCATTAATATTCTTAGATGGTGACCTGATACGCAGTAATACACTGTTGGTTTATTTTCTATAAGGACTGATGAACTTAAAATATAACACTTGTCAAAAACTCAAAACCATATTCAAGTGAGCTATCAAACCATTTTTTACAAAGATTATTATTTCATCATTTTGATTTCGTTTTCTTAACGAAAAATACGTATTATAACCAAACATTGAGTACATAATATTATACGTAATATTTCAAATTCATTACTAAAATAAATATTACAGTATAAATCAATTAGAAAAAATATACTAAATTAATTTTAATCAAAAACCAATATTACATAGTTATCACGTACGTACATTGTATATATAATATACGTTCGTAGTAGTTATAATTATTGCATATTGTTAATAAAAAGTTTACTTTACCGCCATTTCTGTGTTTATATTTACTATAGTTAAACGAGTTTTGATTTATTTTATATAATATTTATTTATTTATAAAGTTATTAGTCGTTACTATTTTGTAACAATTATTGAATTACCCTTGCGTATAAGTTAGTGATAATTTATTAATACCATGATCTTTAATACTTAAACTCACCATGAAAAACTGGTGAATTGAATGAATATTATATAAATTAATATTATATAATATATTATATAATATATAATATATAAATAAATATTATATTAATATATTTATATTAATAAATTATTAATTATTTATTACATTATTTTAGTGTTAACTTTGTTATTGTAGATAGCTATCGTTACTTTGTACGTACTACTATACTATACTACCTAGTACCTATGTATATTTCTTCTGTACCACATCAATAAAAATAAAAAATAAATGATAAATAAATATTATGTATTATTTTAAATAAAAGAATGGAAGGAATCTGAATAACTAAATAAAAACTTGGGAAATAGGTTTGTTTTTTTTACGTATTACGGTAGGTAATGGTCAGATACACGATAAAATATGCGACGAGTACCGATGTACACACTTGAAAGTTTTTATGCAATTACATAGTAATAATATTGTAATTATAATGTAAGGTAAAATGCACAGAAACGGTAGCGTACATATTGTAATTCGAAGTGAGTAATAACACTCGCACATAATCATTATCATTACTTATGATTTTCAAATCGTCTATAATGTACGAACGTTCGTGAACATAATATATTATGTAATTCGGCAATGACGCACATTGGCCGTTAGTTCCTAGTATTATTTATTGCATTAGAAGCCCGACCAGAAGGTCAGGCAATTTAAAAAATTACATTTCTAGACTCCTTTGAGTGCTCCCCTCCACGGAAATCTTTAGTAAAAGGCGAAAGATTTTTTCGATTTGAAAGGGAACCGGAGTTGTCGTTGGCACCGCGTTTGGTTCCCTATATACAATCGGCCGGATCACGAAACCGTGCACTTTGCTGGGGTTCACACCTCACCGATGCCCCAGATACGGACGCAAGTCGTTCGGGCCAGCGCGAGTCCGGACCTCGACCAGTGCGAGCTTTTTACTTTGTCGTGACGACCGACCGCCGCACCCGGTGGATTCGACTTGTCCGAAACGCTCGACGACCGCTCCGAAACCGCGTCCGTAAGCGACCGTGCCCGCGCACGACATCTGTCGGCCGTCAGATGAAACGGCCCGACGGGCGACGCGAACGACAAACGGCGTGTACTCGTAGTCGAATGTGTCGAAATCTCGCGGGCGCGCTGAAACGGTCGATCGCTTACATTACGATGTTGTGTGTACAGCCGACCGATGACGCCAACTCGCGGGGTGGTCTACGTCGGAAGTCGGAGCGTACTGTGCAGCACAATATTGTTTTACGTGGTACTTACTATTAATTAATACTTATTTTAATGTGATGCCTGAAGTCTGTATAATACTTTATCGGACAAGTCCGGTAAATACCATAGATATTAAACATAATAAATACGCACCGATGATTTATATACTACGTTCGTGCCCGGCTTGTGTTCACTGCGCTGACGACGTTTCTGATGATATATTTCATTCAGTGACCTGTATACCAAATCGGTATAAATTGGATAAACACTCGGATGAAATATTATCGACATAACGTTTACAACGCACGCGCATTATGACCAAAATATAATCCAATCTACAAATCTACTTTAGCCTATAATTACTGTATTTAGTCGAACACATTATACCGTAATATTACGTAAATACATTTACAAGGCCTTCTCACCACTCCATGCGGATAAATTCCGCATTAAAAGCCGTAGCAAAATTATATTCACGAAAATACCCCATCAAAGACGGGAACAGTGACTGACGGTCCATATCGAATAAATACGCGTTCTATATCACTTCTTTTACGGTCATCTAAACTGCGACCATAGACAAACCGCGATATTATCAATAATTTTGTGGATTAAATTATTAATTTTAGAGAAACAGAAAACGACACACGGACGACAATAATTGTATCAATATCGATATCGCCGAGCCCATTTCAATTGTTTACACTATCAAACAATAGCTAGTTTAATTAGTGTTTCTATTGTTCGCTCCCGTGCAAGAGAATAAATCATCGGAACCGACTATAATTCGAGTCGATCAGCGTTCACTCGGGCATTATTTTACGTTTTATTTCTCTGTTTAGCCGATTTACTATACCGATTGACATTACATCCCGCCACCACTGTGCGGATATTCGTCCGTAGAATTATATTTATCATGTACGACGGACTGCGTATATTTACGAGGCAGTCCGTACTTCGTCGGAAACAACAACAATATTGCAGCGGTCGGTATAACTCTGAAATTCCATAGCAAACATAGTTCAAGGCTTTACCGTTCTGTCGGACACTGTTTTCTTTGTTTACCGCCACCCGGCGCCACCAATGCCATCCACCATCCACGGACCGTGTACGATCTGTGCACCGTTTGCCGGAATATTATTATGTACAACTGGCGATCCTGGTGGTAAATGCGTTAAATAACGTCCGTAGTCAGAGTTTTAATATAGTCCACTCACATATTATATTATTATGCTTATTACTTTGTCTTCAAAGTGGACTACTACGTAACAAAATCTACGTTCATCAGTTCCAAATATGTGTTGAGTTTAATAACATAGAACGAATTGACTTCATATTATCATACTGTAATGCAACATAATCAACTGTGCACTCTACTGGTACGCAAAACATTTAAATGTATGAATTACGAACACCGTATTACAAAGACGACAAGGTAGAATTAAATTATTTCAAATTCATTTTTATTTAATGGTTTATAATATAAACTTTATATATTTAGAACAGATTCAAAAGTGTCGTCTATAAGTACGTGTATTTTGTTCAGTTTCGATAATCATATTTGATGAAATATTTATAAATTTATTTCGACTTCGGCCCATCAAACTCGGAACAATTTAAAATAATACTATACAACAACCACAGTTAATATACTGGAAATCGGTCATATAACAGCTTTGCTGTATAGTAGGCATCGAGTGACGAGTGTACCTTATCGTTATTGAAAATCTGCCGACTGTAAGGATATATTTAAATTTGAATTCAATGATACACGTTGAAAAACAGTTCTAAATGGGAACGATCAGCGTATATGTCTAAGGATAGTTTATAATATATTTATATTTATATTAAAACTAATCATACTCGGAGACGCGTGACTGTGAGGCGACTATAAGAGAATTGTATTAAAATTAAATTAAAGATTGTACTGTTGTGATATCCAAAAAAGCAGTCGTAATCGTCGATCAAAAAAACGAAAACGAACAAACCGATAGCCACCGCCGCGCCGTGTAGGTAAATACATCCAGTAGCGTCATTTCAGTTTTTGTTTGACTAGCCCGGACTAGGACAACTACACACCGATTTACCGACTCAATATTTTTTCCACCTAGATTGGCTAGATTCACATAAGATAATGCCATAGATGGCGAGGGAGGATAAATTTTCAGGTATATGAATATCACACACAAAATTTTGAAGTATTAAATATAAACCATTTTGTCAAATATTTATTAGACTTAGAAAGTTAAATAGAATTATTGAGTAATGTGTAAATAAATAATAAATAGGTATAATAGGTACCTTATAATACTAATTTACAAGTAGTTAGCAGTATTTACAGTCACATAATGTAAATACTAAACATCTTGATTAATAATATATAATGAACTTCTTTAAAAAATACATCAAAAAATTAACAATAAATAAAATATCAATGTTCGATATTATGATTTATAACAATGGCTTTAGTAATTAAAAATAATACTTCTTACAATTTTTAAATGTGCCGACTTAAGGTTGATGTAAATGTTAGACTACCTAGGGCAAATGCCCAAGTTTCCTCCCCCTCAAATGACGCCACTGAATACATCGCGAAGAGTATACGGCATAATCAGAATGAAAATTAGGTATTCGGGAATAAAATATCATCGTAGGTAGTAGAATATTTTGATAAAAAATTAATGTATTAATTGCTATTTATTACACAGTATATTTATCTTTTGACGATAATGTGACTAATGACTATGATGTGAGAACTTCATACTTTGATGTGAACTTTTGATAATATATTAATATAAACTAGGTATAAATTATATTATAAGGTAATGTACTTCGATCTTAAAAAAAACATTGTAATATTTAATTATATTTATATGTACATTGTACAGTATGTAAATTAATTGGCTGTAATTTTGAAAAATAATGCAAATATTAAATACAGTTTCAATGAGTAGTGTACCTATTCGTCCTATTCTTTATTACGGTTTGGATTATCTAGTATTATAATATACTCATTATAATTTATGGTAACCAAAACTATACAATGATTTATATTGTATTTTTTTAAATATAAGTTTCTTTCATTTATTCAAAATTGTTTTTTTCTCCATATTACCTACAAATAAATAACTACAAAAAAGCTATTTTGAAAAAAGAAATATATACTTAATAGTTTTTGACCTTTTTTTTTATTTTAGGCCATTGTAAAAGGTGAGCTATTAGTATTATGTAGTAATGTAGTATAATATACTACATACTGTAAAAAAACTGCACAACAGTATTTGCATTATTTTTCGAATTACAGCAATTGACTTTCCAATTAATTTACATACTGTATTACACTATATTTTTTAATATTTTGTTTCACTTATCGTTTTATCAAAAATTTAAAAGTTGTACACATGAATGTTTTTTTACGATGATTAATACTTAAGTAAGTATTAAAATAAATAATATTTTTTAACAATGTTTCATCTTTTATACAATGTATCTGAAAAAACTGTATGCATTATATTTCATTTTTAACATTAATTGTTAAACTTTACAACAATTATTAATTTGATATATCCATATTATATTAAGTTATTTTGTATTTAATATATAAAAATAAAAATATACTAGATACCTATATAAAAATGAAGAATTTCGTATTTTTTAATTTTTTTTTATTTTCACGTGATTTTATTTGATAATAAAACAAAATTTTCAAAAAAAATAATTGTTTTATATTTTAATATTTTAAAAAAATTATATTATACCTACATTTTTCTTAAGGAGGTTTGATACCAACCATTTTTAAGGAGTTCATTGTAGGCAATTTCTGTGTGTGTGCATACGGACATTGATTTTAGAATATTATTCTAAAATCAATGATACGGGTCATATAAATGTGTGTGTACACTGTACTGTATAGTAAATGATCATTTTTTAATTTTTATAATCAATTAATATATTAAAAAAAAATTTTTGTTTCTTTTGTCCTTTTTTCCCCTATACTTTTTTATTTGTACTTTTTTTGTGTTCTTTTTTACCTTAGTCTTTTTTCCGGAATTCATAAATTTTAGTTAAATATTAACAAATATTAACAGAACAATTCAACGATGTATTTAATATTTTATTTCATGTTTTAAAAATATTAATTTATCACCTTCATAGAAATATTTCAAAAGTATTATATGTCTACTGTGTTAATGCGCTATAATATTATTGTATTCAAAGAATGTTTATTGCACGGTTCGGGCATGGCGATCAGTGGATCACACCGGTGCATACTACTATTGTGTCTGAGATTATTATAATATTATTAGTAGGTGATTTGCGTCACATAAAAAAAGGTTTAAAAAGGGTCATAGTCTATTTGCGTCCTAGAGTAACTTTTTAGACAGCCTTGTTGTATTGCATAAATAAAATATAATCATAGCCTAAATTAATTATTTCAAGCTATTTTATAATAGAATAGATTAGCATATAATTTTACTTGGTAAATTTGTTTATATTATACATTACATTAGTGCATCACATTTAAATAAATAAACATGAACTTAAAGAAGGAAAATATGACCTAAAAAAATAAAAATGAACTTAAAAATTAAAAACATCAAAAAATGCAAAATAAAAGTTTAATAAATGCATATTTTTTTATTACAAAATTCAAAATAATATGTAGGTGGTACGTTTCAATACCAAAAAGAAATACACTTTCCTAAAAATTCACAACCATAAGTATATAGAATATTTTGTATTTTCGGACTTATTATTCGACACTTAAAAGTACTCGGACTTTTTATCCAACTATAAAAACTGAATCCAGATTTTTTATTAAAAAATTGTTTTAAAAAGGACAACAAGAGAGCGCTAACGATACACGATCGGAATCGATGCGCCGTGCGTAAAAGAAGCGGTTCCGTATAAATTGGTATTGTGTGTCGTTTTTCATTGACGATAGATAGCGCGTTTGAGCTGTAACATTTGTATCATCGAATTGTGGTCAATTAATTTATGAAATATTGTATTTAAAATCAAATATTTATTACAAGTGAGGTATGGTTAAGTACATTATTTACATTTAAAGCGATTTTTCCAAATCCGATTATCGGAAAATTGATATTTTCGCTTTTTCGAAAACGTCCAAATTGAAAACTGCAATCGTCTTAGAATCGTTTTTGCCTTTAAGATAGCTCTGTGAGTTCGAAAGAGTATCGCTTCTCGGCCTATCGGCTAAGATCAAAGTGTAAAGAACAGTGTAAAGTGCCTGGTCTCACCTGTTCGTGATTTCTTCGCCGTCGTCGCCGCTTCAACGTCTTCCCCGGCTGGTGTCCGTCTATTGGCCCAGCTGTTTCCGTGTCTGTGAATTCTTCGACCAGCCGACCGCCGCCTTTTGGATCTGCCCGGTCACATCTGTTTGTGATTTTTTCGCCGTCGTCGCCGCTTCAACGTCTTCCCCGGCTGGTGTCCGTCTATTGGCCCAGCTGTTTCCGTGTCTTTGTGAATTCTTCAAGCAGCTGAACGCCGCCTCTTGGTCCAGCTGCATCTCCGTCATTTTGTGAATTCTACAACGACCAGCTGAACGCCGCCTATTGGACCAGACTGGTCGACGACTACCGTTCCTGTTCTCCGGCTGGTGTCCGTCTTTTGGCCCAGCTGTTTTGTGTCTTGTGAATTCTTCAAGCAGCTGAACGCCGCCTCTTGGTCCAGCTGCATCTCCGTCTTTTTGTGAATTCTACAACGACCAGCTGAACGCCGCCTATTGGACCAGACTGGTCGACGACTGCTGTTCCCGTTCTCCGGCTGGTGCCGCCTCTTGGCCCAGCTGTTTCGTGTGCGTGATTTTTTCTCCGACCAGCTGATCGCCGCCTTTTGGAGCAGTCTGGTCAGCTCCGTGTTCGTGAGTTTTTCCGCGACCAGCTGTACGCCGCTTTTTGGAACAGTCTGGTCATCTCTCTTCGTGATGTGAGTTCTTTCTAATTTTTAATATGGCCGCCCACACTGGCAGCAGCCAGGTGGCCGGGCCGTCGAGTCGTGCCGATCCGGAGCCGCCACCAGACCGTGACGAGTCGGATAGCGACTCTGTGTCCGACGGTGGTAGCTCCGGGGAAAGCGTCGCGCCCGTGCCCCGAAGACAGCCCGCGCTCGTCGCCCGTGACCTCACGATTTGGTACCCATTACCCTCGACGGTCGAATGCCCGCACGAAGGTTGTCCGGCTAAGTTTCGGGTAAAGCTATGGACCAGTGCGAAGCAGTCTGTCACCCGGCACTTGCGTGACCTACATGAGGAGGCCGATTCCACCGTGGTGCGCTGCGTCGGGTGTCGCACGGCGCTCGGGGTGCGGCCCGGGGCCCATAAGTGCCAGTTTGCCATCGAAGACGACGCGGGCGTGGTCGAGAGGTACCCGTGTACGGTAGACGGCTGCACCGACTCGTTCCCGAGTAAACAGGGCCTCACAAACCACGTCCGTAACCACCGGAGACGTGACGCTCTACGAGCAGCCGAGGTCCCGATGCCGGCACCATTGACGCGGCAGAGAACGCGCGCTCACCCGACCGTGCGTCCAGTGTGCGGAGGTGACGCCCGCGTTCCTGCGGTGGAGACGGTGGAAGTGACGGAAGACTTGCCAAGGATACCGGACGGTAACAGACCGCCGGACACAGGCGGCATGTCTCCTCCTTCCATCACGACGGCAACCGAGCCAAGGATACCGGCTGGTAGCAGACCGCCGGACACAGGCGGCTCGGTGCCGCACACGAGAGCTGAGCCAAGGATACCGGTCGGTAACAGACCACCGGACACAGGCGGCTCAGCCTCGACAATTACAGGAGGTGCGCCAAGGATACCGGCTGGTAACAGACCGCCGGACACAGGCGGCCCACCCCTGTCACCGAGACCCAGCATGCAACCCACGTCGTCCAGGCGGGCTACACCGATGAGGCCGCGCGGAGCGAGCGACAGATTGTCCCTCCCGCTTCCGCCTCAGTTAGTGCCCCGCCGCGAATCGCCGCGCAACGAGAGGTATAATATCGTCGTGGCGAGCCCGGAACTCTGGCGGCCGCGCGAACCGTCGCCCGCCGCTGACGATAGTTCCGCTTCGAGCGGTATAGCGGCCGACGATGACGACATGCTGGGCGCCCCTCTGCCTGACCTTGACGCCGGCGCAGACATCGTCGACGAGGAGGCGCATATACTGATGCCGGACGACACCACACCACTCCACGCTTTTCGCGGGCAGTTCGCTGCTTTGCGTGCGGAACCGTGCTCGGAGGAGGTGTGGTCGAGATTCGTTGCCCTCGTCGACGAGATGACTGCGGAGGCCGCCGTCATTGTCAAGTTGCCCGTCAGGCCGGACGGCCGAGCCTCCGGCAACAGGACTGCGATTGACCCGGGCGACGCCTAGGCAATCCAGTCGCTGTACAGGCGCAACAGGCGGAGGGCGGTGAGATTGATCCTATCGGGAGAGGGTCAATCTTGTGAAGTTGCGGTACCACAGGTCGAGGAGCACTTCCGTAGGGTATGGGCACCGTCGACGTGCGATACCACCATATTCCAGCAGGTGGACGGCCGTGATCCAGTGCCGATGGGCCCGTTCCAGTGCGCCGATGTCTCCAAACGTTTGGGGAAATTCGAGAACACGGCGCCTGGTGACGACGGACTCACGTATCGGCACTGGAAAAAACTCGATCCGGAATGCACGGTTTTAACGGAGGTTATCAACATGTGCCTCCGTTACAAAAGAGTTCCGCCTGCGTGGAAGAAAGCGGTGACGGTGCTAATCTACAAGAAGGGGGCCAAGGAGGACCTCGGCAACTGGCGACCCATCTCCCTCAGCCGCACGCTGTACAAGCTGTACGTGGGATGTGTCGCCAACCGCCTGACTGTGTGGCTAACGACCAATAGGGTCCTCAGTCAGTGCCAGAAGGGGTTCCTGCCGGCGGATGGCGCGTTCGAACACGTCCACACCCTCAACCGGGTGCTCGAGAAGGCCAGAACACACGCGGCGGACAAGTGCGTGGCCTGGCTGGACGTGTCGAACGCATTCGGAGCAATCCCCCATCCTGCCCTCGAAGCGGCGATCCGAAGCAGTGGTGCCGGCGCCGACTTTCTAGAGGCCGTCCGCGATATCTACGACGGTGCCTCTTCGTCGGTGAGCGTGGCCGGAGGAGTGACTGCAGATATCCCGGTCCGATCCGGCATAAAGCAGGGGTGCCCACTGAGCGGCCTACTATTCATCATGGCCATAGACCCGGTGGTGGCACTCCTGCAAGGGGAATCTGCCGACCACAAAGTGCTCGCCTTCGCGGACGATTTATGCTTAATCGCCAACAGTGCTGCGGAGCTCCAAGCGTCCATCGATGCGGCCCACCATGGCCTGGGCCAGCTGGGGCTCCAGCTCAACGCCGCGAAGTGCGCTTCCCTGCACTTATCCGGTCGGCGGCCGGTCGGCGTCCGGGACACGCGCTTCACGCTACAAGGGTCACCACTGCGCCCGCTTGCCGAGGGCGAGGCAGCCACCTTTCTCGGGGCACAGGTCGGCTTCAATATCGTGCCGCCGCTCTCCACCCTCGCCGAAATCACAGATATCGGGTTGCGCATCGCCAGGAGCATGCTGGCTCCTTGGCAGAGGATAGATGCGCTGAAGACGTTTTTTTACCCCTCGACCGTCCATTTACAACGGCTGGGGGTATTCCCGAAAACTGACTGGGCGAGGGTCGACAACATCCTGCGACCTGAGATTAAAAAGACGTTATATCTACCGCAGGAGGCCTCGGGGGAGTATCTTTACGGCTCCACGAGAAGAGGGTGCTGTGGTATCCGAATCCTGGCGGAGGATTCGGATATAGCCGCAGTAGACAGCGCCTTTAAACTAGTAACATCGCCGGACCAGAGAGTGGCTGAGGATGCGGCCGAGCACGTGGAGGAGGTGACCAGGCGGCGTATATCCAAGGAGCCGTCCATCCACGAGGTCGGCGCATACCTGTCCGGGGAGGACGAAGGCGTGTTCCGGGAGGCCCGGGGCACAGGAGTTGCGAGTGTGTGGTCGAGGGCGCGGAACGCCTCCAAACGTCTGGGCGTTAAATGGTCGTTGGACGGTGCCCCCTCGGTCGCACACGAAGGTACGGTGCTGGGTAGGAAGCATAGAAGATCGGTCATGAGGACAATCCGCGACACACTCCGGCTCAAACGGAGTGACGCCTTGATCGCCAAGCCCGATCAAGGCAGAGCCGTCGAGTGTGTCGCCGCCCATGCTGCTTCCACCCACTTCTTGAGGGAGGGCGACTTCACGAGGTTCGCCGATTGGCGCTTTGTCCATCGGGCAAGACTGAACCTCGTGCCATTGAATGGCTCCTCGTCATGGAGAGCCGGTGACCGCAGGTGTAGACGATGTGGGTACATTACAGAAAGCCTATCCCACGTCGTCGATCACTGTATGCGGTACACCGCGCTCTACTTGGCGAGGCACAATGCCATAGTCGCCCGCATCAAGAAGGCAGCATCCACCAGGTTTGAGGTCCTCTCCGAGAATCAAGCTCTGGGTAACCAGGGCTTGAGACCGGATTTGGTTCTGAAGAAGGGCCCAAACATTTATGTGGTGGATGTCACCGTACCTTTTGACAATCGTATGGAGGCCTTTAAGACGGCGGCGGCAGGCAAAATCGAAAAGTATGAACAGTTGCGAGCGGACCTGGCGGAGCAGCACCAGTGCGATGCGGTAGTGGTGCCCTTCATTGTGGGCGCCCTGGGTTCCTGGGACCCAGCCAACGAGAAATTAATGCGGGTGCTGTGTAGCAGGTCCTATGCTGCCCTGATGAGGAGGCTGTGTGTCAGCGACACAATATCAATAACGAGGGACATATATATTGAGCACCTTTCAGGGGTGCGTCAGGTGAGGCCTTAAGCCTACCTGACTCTTTCTTTTTTTTTTTTATATATTTTTTATATTTTTGAATTTTTGTATTATTGAAACTTGTATTTATGAACTTTTTACTTTTTTATATGTTAACTTTTTTATACCCCTTTATATGTATCCCCCCCATGTCTATTTTTGAATTTTTATATTACTAAAGCTGACCATTTTATTGTACCTTCTAAATATTAATATTTGAATAAAATCTGTTCTTATCAGCTTAACATCTGATACACCTCTCATAGAGAGGTTCAAATGTTAAACTAATTTTTTCAAACTTTGGTGGAGATTTTGGGGCTTGCTCCTGCTCCACCGCGGGTTGACCCGGTATTGCAGTACCACCGGGAACGGCCCACATATATAATGATCATAATTAAAACAATAAGTGTTGATATTCAAAATATGAGCACTTCAAAAAAATCTATATTTCAAAAACCGAAATTTTGGAAATTTTAGTTTTTGGTAAATTTTAGGATTTTACGAAATTTTGATTTTGTGTCGTTTTCAATAACTACCCGTGTCACCATAATTTCATACAACTTTTGAGTGTAAATAGGTATAATTAAATTACTAAATTATTCAGAAAAAGCAAGTACGAAGTGGTGACGTGTAGTGTTTAATTTACAATGTATTTATTTACTATATAATATATGACGGTTATTATTAAATATCCGCTATTACCTATAGTTTACGACTTTCATGTTACTCTTGCACACATATTTATTAATATACTTATTTTTAAGTTTAATTTTGATGTAAAGATAAACGTTAAATTGCGAAATGTTTAAAAATGTAATTATAATAACGTTTTTGTATTCCGTGTTAACAAATCGATGTGCATAGTGCATTGCTGTCTACCGTGTTCACACCACACGATTACGAATATTATAATCTCCGCTAAGACGGCTACGTGTACACGGTTTAATGGTAAATAGACTGCTCACAGTGTGGGCGGTTTGGTAACATTAGAAAGAAAAGTGTAAATCATTTTGTATGTACCTATTATGAAATTAATGATATACCCATCATGATCTGCAAAACAAACAAAAATTTAAAAACATATTAGACATTAGTATAATGTAGATTAATTCTGCATTTCTGTGATGAAAAAAAAATAATAACTTACAAATATTTGAATGTTTTTCATTGCTATTTAGTATTTTATTGAAATCTCACATTTTCTTGAAACAATTTTTGTATAAATATTATGTAATAGTAGCCTACGAAAAAAAAAATACGATACCTACATGAAAACAATTAAATTTTATAATATTATTTTATCTTGACGATATTCCTGTTGTGATATTACATAAGGTATTAATAATATTTTTATTATGATATTAGACATTTAGTATAGGTTTAATCATTAGTAAAATAGTAAATATCAAATTTCCGCGCTATCGCATATTTTTATGGCGTTTTCTAAATCCTAAACAGGCTACAAAATCAAATCAAGATATTTAGATTAATTTAATGAAAGTTTTATTTTGCATAAAATTGCAGGTTTTTTTATAAAAATTTACTAATTAATACTTTAGTATACATATTATATTTTTGTTCCATAATATCTATTATAAGTTATAACATCCATCATCGGCATCATCATTGCTATAATATGTTGAATTGTAAACTATTGTTCAATTGTTGTTATATGAAGTACCTATAGGAATTTTAAATCTAATAATATAATTATGTATATATTGATTTAATACGACGTAATTAAGATAATGACGATAGGTATACTTCGATTGTCGATAACATATACATATACAACAGTACTATAGTCTATTTGCAGGTCGCAGCAGCCGTAGTTCACTAGTAATTAGAATAAGTCTTTAAAATGTTAAATCTGTTTTTTAGTACTGTGCACCCCTCAGCAAAAATGTTCTGCGCACGCCTTGAACATTTTTTGATCATAATGTTTAGGCCGTTTAACTAATCTGCTCGTGAGTTACTCTGTTCTTATGTGCACAATATTTCTGATCGGTTCAGTCGCGCCCAACCCTATTACTAGGTGTAGCGGTCGCTACACCTTGAAAATAAGGGGAGGGTGGGTACTAACTACTAAGTAATGGTATAATAACATAAAATAATTAACTTAAAATAGGTTCATTATTAATTATTTTTATAAAATAATGATAATATTATTGTATTTTGTTCATGCTTTATATTTTGTAAACCGTTTGAAATAAACAGTAAACCACCTATACTGTATACAATTTACATAATACTCGAAAATAAATTTTTATTTTGAAGGTTTTAATGAATTTAAAAAATATAATGCCTGTTACATATTGGTATGAATGTATATTAATGTATATTAGTATATCTCTTTAAAAATTAATACACCTTATTTTGACAAAACACAGATTATATTGGTTGGTACCTTAATATTTACTAATATTATCAATCAAAATAATATGATAAAATGTATAAAATAATATTATTTTGACTTTTGAGTTTATAAGGGGGCGGGTGGGTGGGTGGGTAAAACTATTTCTTGCTACACCTGAAAAATATATCTTGGGCGCCACTGGATCGGTTGATACCTTATACGACTTTATATGTTCAGTCGTTTGCCTGGATTAACACAATTTAGCGTGCTTTTTCAATGGTCCCTCGGTTTCATGTTACTATACCTATACGTTAGTGGTTACTACGCTATTTTTTTTCCGATAGCTTACCACTACCGTCACGCTGAATACGTAACATCATTAAAAAAAAATGTATAATTAAATTTTAATATTTTATATGATTCTGTATTATTTATTTTATATAGTATAGTTTATTATTATTCACATAAAACCCTAGATCGTAAATGAACCTACGGATGTAGTCATCGCAGACCACAGTGCAGTGGTGTAGCCAGGAATTTTATATGGGGAGTCTAAGTCTCACCAAAAAAAATTCAAAAAATACAAATACAATATTTCTTTTATGTACACTTTTTAAAATGTTTTTAATAAATTGAGCAACAAACATTTTTATTTTTTTATTATGGCTCCAATCTTTTATCTGCATCCTTCTTGGGGCCATTTGAGCAAAAACTTGAATGACATCTGTTTCCTTCACAAGTTATTTTTTATTTATATTTGCCATTGCTAAACCATTTAACCCTTTCTCCATCATTGTTGATCTTTAGGGCCCTCACTACTGCCGTCAATTTGAGCTCAAAAGACGTACCTAAAGTTTTGACAAAATTAAAGTTAGTTTAAGATGTCCAATTTTGATTCTGAAAAAAATTCTGAACTCGGCAGAAAATTGTCTATAGATCGTGCGGAATACTTTGTAAAAATTAAATCTTATATTTTAATAAAGTGGTAATAAAATCTTGAAAATATGACTTTTTTCAAATCATAATATTAAATTTAAAATTAAAATTAAAACCAGAATGTTATGGACGATCTACAGACATTTTTCTGCTGAATTTAAATATTTTTTCAGAATGAAGATCAGACAACTTTAAGTTAACTAACTTTAATTTTGTCAAATCAATAAGTAAGTTGTCGTAAAATTCGTATAGTGAATTTTTATTGTTATCAAGTTATTGACACGTGCATGCGCGTACTCCAGCCGGTACCCGCAGCGCATTTCACTTACACTAATAATCATTTACAACTAACACATAGATATCAGGCGGCTAAGACGAGATTATGAGTTGCCTAAATGATGTCCCTTAAATAATAATCGTAGCGAGGCCCCTACTAAGTATGTTTTCGTTCTTGACAAGGTGGAAAATGTTCTTACCATAGACATATACACATATATATGTCTATGGTTAATTTACAATTAATCATAATAAGATAAAGATTGATATTTTTATTATCAATTATAATAAAAGCGGGTAAGCAGGGCCGGATTTAGGGGAGGGCAACCGGGGCGATAGCCCCGGGGCCTCCACAAAAAAGGGGCCTCCACAATAGTGACTTCGGAAAAAAAAATCTTTCAAATTACAAATGCACCGTCACCCCGCCGCGCGCCGTCCCGTTGAAAGTGACCAATAGGATAAAAATAAATTTAAAACTGATTGCCGATGGGTAATTCTGTGAAATTTTATGTCGCCAGCAAGTTTGTTTATCAGTAAATCCGGCGCGTCCTAACCCCACCGCTACCACCACCGCCTATAACGATTGACGCGAACTCGCAAACGCTATACGCACAATAATAATATTATTCGATTTTCCTTTTTCTATGTATGAGTTATATTTGTTAAATATTAATAAAAGAAAAATAATCAACTTTTGAAAAAAAAAAGTTCATTTTATTTGTAAAATAATTTGAGGCCAGGGGGCCCCCACTCCTTTGAAGCCCCGAGGCCTCCACTCCTCTAAATCCGGCCCTGCGGGTAAGTGGGTATCGCTCTGCTGGATATTAGGGGGTGGGGTGGACCTCAGACTATAGTAGGTTAAATTTGAATGCAATGATAGGTATCATTGTATACGAAAAACGATTCTGAACGAAGATGATTTGTCAGTTTAGGATACATTATATTTAAATATTGTCATATATTCTATTTTGAAACAAATAGTATAGTTTTTATATGTTACTATGGTTACTTTATAGTATCTGTTTATTAATAAAATAAATATTAGGCAACATACGCATAATGAGAGTATATGAAATTTAATTTAAATTTTGAAATATTTCGTATAAATTCAAACTTTAAGCACTTATGAAAAAAAATTGTGACTAACGATTTCGGATTTTTTTTTATCACTTTAAGAACAACTTATAAGAAACCTTGTATTAAATTTTCAAGATTTTCTGGCCACCCAAAAAATTTTTATCGGCGTTTGAAGAAAAAAAACATAGAAAAGACGAAAATTTCAATTGTCTATAAATAGCTTAAAAATGGTCAAAATATTTTGAAAATTTAACTGTAAAGAGATAACCATAATATAAACATTTGGTGAAAATTTCAAGTATTTACAATGATTGGTTTTTGAGTTACAGCAAAATCAAAAAATCGATTTTGTCGAAAAGTGGTTTTTCGTAAAATTGCCATTTTTCTGTCATTTTTTTTTTCGTTTTTCTCGATTTTTTTGAAAACTATTTGAAAATTTTACTTTTGACCCCTCCAAGTACCAACTAGATGAATTTTCCTATTCAAAAAGGGGCTGAAGTCAAAAATCGGAGCATTATTACTGCTCCAAATGTTGTCGTCAGATACAGAAAAAAAAAAACACACATCATAGTAAAATCAATACATTCTTCACTTCGTTCAGAATCTAATATATGGCTATAATGGCTAAAATAAACACAGTCAATGGGGGGGGCTATATCCCCCCTAGCCCCCCTGGCTACGCCACTGCCACAGTGTATTATTATGTGTATTATTATTATTGTTGCGCGACGAGTCTCCGAATTACGTGTGTTCGCTGTGTGTATGCGCATTGCAACTCCTGGCATAATTATCACCGGTACAATGGACAATCTAATTTATCTGTGGATAAATATGTAAGAAGTTGCGTCGAATGCGTCGCTCATACGCATATTATCGAACACTTAATTCGGTGACTTGTCGCTGATATTTCCAAACAGAAATACAGAATAATCTCATAATTAGCTCGGATACATTGCTACATCAGTTATTACTGTATCTTTCTGACTAAAATAATTTGAAAAAAAAAAATAATTATATTAATTAAATTATTTTGAAAATTGTCTCAATAGCTCAATATTATATTAAAATTCAATGTAACCAATCAATAATATTATAGCAAACGCCAAACATCCTTAAGTTATAGTTGTGTACCTACAATGTATATATAGGTACTTTGTTATTCAATATTATCAATACCTAAAAAGCCGGTAAGTGAGTATCCTTACTAATAGACCCTTCAATTAAATTTTCAAGTAATATGTCCCAGCTAAATTTTTTTTATCAACATTTATAAAAAGAAAATAAAAAAAAATTGAAAATTTCAATTGTCTATAAATAGCTCAAAAAAAGTCAAAATGTTTTGAAAATCAAATCACGTAAAGAAAATGGCAATCTAAATAACTGGTAAAATTTTCAAGTATTTACGACTTATACTGTTTGAATAACAACAAATATCAAAAATCGTTTGAAGCTAAACCGTTATTTAACGCGGTTTTGTAAAAATTTAAATTTCAATCACTCATAAAAATTTTTTGTTTTAGTCCGGTAGAGTTTTTTTTGCAGATAGTTGAAGAAAATTTTATGGAGAACCTTGTACCAAATTTTCAAAACTTAGTTATAAAAGAAAAAAATTTTACGATTTTTCAACCACAAAATTACTTGCCAATTTTCGCTATTTTGACATATTTCGTATAAATTCGAACTTTAAGCACTTATAAAAAAAAATTGTGACTAACGATTTCGGATTTTTTTTTTATCACTTTTAGAACAACTTATAAGAAACCTTGTATTAAATTTTCAAGATTTTCTGGCCGGCCAAAAAATTTTTATCGTTATTTAAAAAAAAAATACTTAGAAAAATTGAAAATTTCAATTGTCTATAAATAGTTCAAAAAAAGTCAAAATTCTTTGAAAATTGAACTGTGTATGGAGAACGCTAATATAAATATTTTGTGAAAATTTCAAGTATTTAAATCTATTAGTTTTTGAGTTATAGCAAAATAAAAAATTCGATTTTGTCGAAAACTGGTTTTGCGTAAAAAATCCCGTTTTTCCCTCATTTTTTTAGGGTTTTTCCCGACTCATTTAAAAAATATTGAAAATTTTTTACTTTTGACCCCCTAAAGTACCAACTAGATCCCATTTCCTTTTCAAAGAGGGGCTGAAGTCAAAAATCGAAGCATTTTTACTGCCCCAAATGTTGTCGACAAACACAAAAAAAAAAAAAAACACATATCAACTTTAAGAACAACTTATAAGAAACCTTGTATTAAATTTTCAAGATTTTCTGGCCGGCCAAAAAATTTTTATCGTTATTTTTAAAAAAAATACTTAAAAAAATTGAAACTTTCAACTGTCTATAAACAGCTCAAAAAAAGTCAAAATTCTTTGAAAATTTAACTGTGTATGGAGAACGCTAATATAAATATTTTGTGAAAATTTCAAGTGTTTACATCGATTAGTTTTTGAGTTATAGCAAAATAAATAATTCGATTTTGTCGAAAACTGGTTTTGCGTAAAAATTCCCGTTTTTCTGTCATTTTTTTTTTGTTTTTCTCGATTTTTTTGAAAACTGTTGGAAAATGTTTACTTTTCACCTCTATAATGCACCAAGGATATCCACTTTGCCATCGGAAACCACCCCCAAAGTTTGAAATTGAAGTATTATTTCGACTAGTTATGCTGTACACAGACACAAAAACAAAAAAACACACATCATTGTAAAATCAATACATTCATCACTCCGTTCAGAATCTAATATGGAGAAAAGTAAAAAATAACATCATAAACATAAAAGGTTTTTTTTTTATTGTGTTTCAGTAATTCGATCACCACTAACCACACCTTACTGACTGACTGCAACTTTATATGTTAAATAATTATCTTTTCTGAGTACCTATCTGTTAAATTATTTCAGATGTGAAATATGTAAATACATTATAGGAAAATCAACAATATTAACTATAAAAAAAGCGGGTAAGTGAGTATCGCTCTGCTGTACATTAGGGGGTGGGGTGGACCTTGGACTAAGGTAGGTTAAATTTGAATGCAATGATACCTATCATTGTATACGAAAAACGATTCTGAACGGAGATGATTTGTCAGTCTAGGATATATTATACTTAAATATTGTCATACATTCTATTTTGAAACAAATTCAAACATTTAAGTAAAAGTTTCAAGATCTAACGTTTAGAAATTTTTAAAAATTACAAAAATCGAAAATTATTTAGTAGTAAAACGTTATTTTACACGTGTATTTTTGATTTCAAATTAAAATTAAAACTTTAAACACTCGTAAAATTCTTTAAATTGAATAATCCTCAAACTTTTTTATAATTATTCTAAGCTTAACTTATGGACAGCATAGTATTAAATTTTCAATTCTCAGCTTTTGATAGTAAAATATTTATAAATTTTTAACTACCAAATAGTGAAAAATATTCATGATTTTGACGAATTTTTGTCAATATTTGAACTTCAAATGCTAATAAAACAAAATTGTGCCTATGTATTTTTATAATTTTCGAATGAGAGTTAGAACAAGTTATGTGGACCCTTCAATTAAATTTTCAAGTAATTTGTCCCAGCTAAATTTTTTTTATCAACATTTATAAAAAAAAAATTAAAAAAAATTGAAAATTTCAATTGTCTATTAATAGCTCAAAAAAAGTCAAAATATTTTGAAAATCAAATCACGTAAAGAAAATGGCAATCTAAATAACTGGTAAAATTTTCAAGTATTTACGATTTATACTGTTTGAATAACAACAAATATCAAAAACCGTTTGAGGCTAAACCGTTATTTAACGCGGTTTTGTAAAAATTTAAATTTCAAACATTTCTAAAAAAATGTTGTCTTAGTCCGGTAGAGTTTTTTTACAGATATTTGAAGAAAAATTTATGGAGAACCTTGTACCAAATTTTTAAAACTTAGTTATAAAAGAAAAAATTAAACGATTTTTCAACCACAAAATTACTTGCCAATTTTCGCAATTTTGACATATTTCGTATAAATTCGAACTTTAAGCACTTATAAAAAAAAATTTTGACTAACGATTTCGGATTTTTTTTTATCACTTTAAGAACAACTTATAAGAAACCTTGTATTAAATTTTCAAGATTCTCTGGCCGGCCAAAAAAATTTTATCGTTATTTTAAAAAAAAATACTAAAAAAAATTAAAAATTTCAATTGTCTATAAATAGCTCAAAAATAGTCAAAATTCTTTGGAAATTTAACTGTGTATGAAGAATGTTAACATAAACATTTGGTGAAAATTTCAAGTATTTACATTGATTAGTTTTTGAGTTAAAGCAAAATAAAAAATTCGATTTTGTCGAAAACGGTTTTGCGTAAAAATTCCCGTTTTTCTGTCATTTTTTTTTGTTATTCTCGATTTTTTTGAAAACTGTTGGAGAATGTTTACTTTTCACCTCTATAATGCACCAAGGATATCCACTTTGCCATCGGAAACCATCCCCAAAGTTTGAAATTGAAGCATTATTTCGACTAGTTATGCTGTACACAGACACAAAAAAAAAACACACATCATTGTAAAATCAATACATTCATCTAAAGCATATATGATTTATTGATTTGAGTTATGAAGGTTTGAATGTGAATATTGTAGATAGGCTAGATAGCATAAATTTAACTTGGTTTTTACAATTATTTCAATTATTTGTCGAAACATTGTACCTACAAATAATTACAATGTTATAAGATATAAATAATAAAATAAAATCTATACATAATACGCAAACAATAAGTTGTATCCAAAATCCAATATAACTATGAACGACTTATATGAAAACCACATTTAAGAAGAACTGTTTAGATCTGTAATAGTGTAATTTGTATACTGTACAGGGTGGTGAACTTATTATTTAGTTATAAAAAAAAACTAGGTACTTACTTAGAAAGTTTGAAAACGTAAATTAAAAATTAAAAATTAAATTATTTATATAATAAAATTATTATTAACTTATTATGAATTATTAAACCATCGTCCATCTTAAGTTATAATATATGATAATCAGTAAAGCTATTTGCATTTTGTTTTGGTTTTTTTTTCTTGATGTTTGAAAGCTATCTATTTAATTACTGGAAAATTCGTTACATTGACCGTTTAAATGGAATCTCCATAAAATTATCTATTGATAAACTTTAAATTTTACCATTTTCCGTTTTCCTATAGTTCTATATGTGAAATAAATCTCATACACAAACGGACGAGGACAAAGTACTGAATAGAAAACATAATATTTATATATTACATATATAATTTTGTAATTTGCTATAGATACACAATACACATTGTTCAGCGTTAATAAATTTTGAAACTTATTAGTATTGTATTAAACATGCACAATAAAATACATTTAATTATTATCATTTTCGAGGTGTAAACGTTGTCCGATTTTGATTCTGAAAAAATATTTAAATTCAGCTGACAAATGTCTGTAGATCGATGATGAAACACTTCGTTTTTAATTATAATTTTAATTATGATTTGAGAAAAATCATATTTTCAAATTTTTAATTACATTTCATTATGATTTATGGTACCTACCTAAAAGATTTTATTTTTACAAAATATTCCGTACGATCTATAGATAATTTTCTTCTGAATTCAAATTTTTTTCAGAATCAAAATAGGACATCGTAACCTAAAAAAAAAAAATTTTACATAGTCGTAATTTTTACAATCTAAAAGTTCTTTGGTTTTAGTTGATAGTAGTATAGGGCCTATATATTTATAGCATTATAGCAAGATAGATATATAGATATAGATCCACCTTGATTTACAGTTACAATAAATTTAGAAAAATTTTAATTGAAATAAAATACTGAATCATATTACACTCTTTGTAATTATTGTTACTAATATTATTGTCAATACGATTTTACTTTTTTTCAATTATGTATTTACCTATATTTTATAGGCTAAATAGTAAATCATAAGTTTGTTGTTGCTTTCAGTATTATATTATACCGGTTTAGGGTAGGTATTGTTAAACTTTCTTAATTGAAAAATATAATTATTTATTTCGAAATCAAATTCATTGAAGAAATTTTTTTAAGGGGCCGCTACACCAGTATTTGTTTTCTCTGTCTATTTTACACATAATATAGGAACAAAGATACTCCGTATTTCCACAATTATGACTCTCTTGTTCAGTTTAGGGCAAAAGTACCTATTATATATTTTATAAAGGAGAGTATTTCCTGTGCATTGACCGGATAGATTTTTAATATTTATTATTTTGGATAAATTATTAATGGCTAAAAATAATCGAAATTATTTTAAATTAAAACATGCTTAAATTTATAAAAAATTTAAATATTAAAAATCTATCTAGTCAATGCACAGGAAATACTCTTCTTTATAAAATATATAATAGGTGCTTTTTCCTTAAACTGAACCAGAAAGCCGTAATCGTGGAAATACGGAGTATTTTTGTTCCTATATTTTGTGGGAGATAAACAGAGAAAACAAATGCTGGTGCAGCGGCCCCTTAAGTAATGTTGAATATAAAGACATGCTATAAGTAAATAAAATAAATATTTTTAAAAGTTTTATATTCTAAGATATAGTTTTTCTAAAAATTGTCATTCTAAAACTAGTTATTCTAACATATCATTGGTACTTACATAGTTTTGAGACTCAGTTTGAAATACCAACTCCTTTAAATATTTGTCTTGAAATCTCCAAGGTTCAATGCAGTGATGGTAGTGATACCTAAAGATCAAATTTCTGTTCTCAAAAATATTAAATTTCAATTTTAAGTTTAAGAAATTGCTAAAACCAATTTTTCCACCAATTGTTTTTTTGAAAAATTCACATTTAAAAAACCACACTTACCGTATAAATAATTGAGTTAAAAACTTTCACTAATTGGAAAATTATCAAGGGACGCATCTGCGTTGATCCCTGAAGGTTTTATTTAGATGGAGTCATTAAAGTATTTAGTTTTGGAGTTAGATTTTTGAAAAACGTAATAATAAAAATTAAAAAAAATCGAGTTTTTGGACACAAAAAAAATATCAGAAATCGGACAGTTGAATAATTATGAATGAGTAGACTATTTTTATGTATGTAATACTTTATGAGGAAAATAGGAAATTGCAAAAATACTGAATGTGTGGTGAAGTTGCCTATATAAAATACCTTCAACAAGTAGTATACTAATGCAATAAAATACTTAATACATTCACTATTTGAAGTGTACTGTATGAATAAAATAAATTGTATCATAGAAATAGCAGAATAGAAGAATCATTCGATATTTTATACTTAAAAAATAATTCAAATGTATAGAATTTGCCTATATAAATCCCTTATATTGATAATAGAAAAATTCAGACAGCCTGGAGATATTACTTGACTGCATATTTTATCTTTTATTTATTTAAATTTAAATTTATGAGATTACTGGGCCTCACTATACTTGTGTGGAGACCCAGGGTTATCTACTGTGCATTACATATTTACATAGAAATTATAACTAACAGATGTTTACAATACTTGTGTTTGAAATTAATATTCTAATTGTAAACAATAATAGTAAAAACAAAGAGAGATAAAATAAGTTATAGGTAGATCGGTACAAAATAATTTTATGAAGATAATAATATTAATAATATAAATATAGCCATAGTAATAATAGGTAGGTAACAATAGGATACTGGATGACAAAATGCGTGTGAACAGAGAGGTATATTTTTAATCATATTAAGTGACGTCACATTCATACATTAACCAGTGTGTGATATGTTTCTTAACCAATGACAGAGGCATGTCGCTAAGTACGTTGGCATTGAATTTAAAATTTTAAATGATCACTAATATTATATTATTATTGAAATATAAACAAGTCACAGATTACAAATGTCAATTAAACTTTTTTATGTAGTACCTATAACAAAGCTTAAAAATTTAATATAAGGATAATCATAAGCTGTTATAATAGGTAGCAGTTAAGAAATATTAAAGATCCATAGGCATGATTTTTTTTTATAAGTACTAGAAGTTTATATTTTTGCATTTATTAAAATCATAAGAAATAGTAAACTATTTTGTAGTTAAAAGTTCTTAAAAATTGTCTTTCTTGTATCTACATTTTGAACATTTTATGCGAGATTTTTCAATAAGTAGTTCATATTGAAACCATAAAATTTAAATATGTACAAAGACAATTATTTTCTATATACATTTTAAGTTCAGACAAAATCACATATTTAAACAAAAAATAATAATAATTTCATTTTATTGTAATTTTAAAATATTATTTGTATGCTGTTTATGCTAGTTATGAAAATTATTATAAGAGTACCAATGTAATGTAAATTTTTAGATTCTGAACGGAGTGATGAATGTATTGATTTTACAATGATGTGTGTTTTTTTTTTTTTTTGTGTTTGTCGACAACATTTGGGGCAGTAAAAATGCTTCGATTTTTGACTTCAGCCCCTCTTTGAAAAGGAAATCGGATCTAGTTGGTACTTTAGGGGGTCAAAAATAAAAAATTTTCAATATTTTTTAAATGAGTCGGGAAAAACCCTAAAAAAATGAGGGAAAAACGGGATTTTTACGCAAAACCAGTTTTCGACAAAATCGAATTTTTTATATTGCTATAACTCAAAAACTAATAGATTTAAATACTTGAAATTTTCACAAAATATTTATATTAGCGTTCTCCATACACAGTTCAATTTTCAAAGAATTTTGACTTTTTTTGAACTATTTATAGACAATTGAAATTTTCAATTTTTCTAAGTATTTTTTTTTTAAATAACGATAAAAATTTTTTGGCTGGCCAGAAAATCTTGAAAATTTAATACAAGGTTTCTTATAAGTTGTTCTAAAAGTGATAAAAAAAAAATCCGAAATCGTTAGTCACAATTTTTTTTTATAAGTGCTTAAAGTTCGAATTTATACGAAATATGTCAAAATTGCGAAAATTGGCAAGTAATTTTGTGGTTGAAAAATCGTAAAATTTTTTTCTTTTATAACTAAGTTTTGAAATTTGGTACAAGGTTCTCCATAAAATTTTCTTCAACTATCTGCAAAAAAAACTCTACCGGACTAAAACAAAAAATTTTTATGAGTGATTGAAATTTAAATTTTTACAAAACCGCGTTAAATAACGGTTTAGCTTCAAACGATTTTTGATATTTGTTGTTATTCAAACAGTATAAGTCGTAAATACTTGAAAATTTTACCAGTTATTTAGATTGCCATTTTCTTTACGTGATTTGATTTTCAAAACATTTTGACTTTTTTTGAGCTATTTATAGACAATTGAAATTTTCAATTTTTTTTTATTTTTTTTTTATAAATGTTGATAAAAAAAATTTAGCTGGGACAAATTACTTGAAAATTTAATTGAAAGGTCTACATAACTTGTTCTAACTCTCATTCGAAAATTATAAAAATACATAGGCACAATTTTGTTTTATTAGCATTTGAAGTTCAAATATTGACAAAAATTCGTCAAAATCATGAATATTTTTCACTATTTGATAGTTAAAAATTTATAAATATTTTTCTATCAAAAGCTAAGAATTGAAAATTTAATACTATGCTGTCCATAAGTTAAGCTTAGAATAATTATAAAAATGTTTGAGGATTGTTCAATTTAAAAAATTTTAATTTTAATTTGAAATCAAAAATACACGACGTGTAAAATCACGTTTTACTAATAATTTTCGATTTTTGTTATTTTTAAAAAATTACTAAACGTAAGATCTTGAAACTTTTACTTAAATGTTTGAATTAGTTTCAAAATAGAATTTATGATAATATTTAAATATAATATATCCTGGACTGACAAATCATCTCCGTTCAGAATCGTTTTTCGTATACAATGATACCTATCATTGCATTCAAATTTAACCTACCATAGTCCGAGGTCCATCCCACCCCCTAATGTACAGCAGAGCGATACTCACTTACCGCCTTTTTTTTTTTTTAAATATAAATACATTCCAAAATATTAGGTATTTTTGATAAAAGAATTACATTATTAAATATAATTTAATAAAATATTTACTTATTATACTCATTGGTATTATTTATTTGTTTAAATTTATTTAAAAAAATTATTTGTACTTATTTGAAAATCTAATCATAACTTAGCTTACAAAATTAATAACAGATAATATTTTAATATACACAAGGAGAAAGAAAATGTATTTAAAAATAAAATTTTATTTAGAATTTGCATTTTGATAAAATATAAAAAAAAATATATTAACAGGATATAATAATCAAAATGTTATTATTACATAAAAGAACGTTATATTCAGTGGTGTAGTGGAGGGTATACGCGGGTATACGGCGTATACCCAAAACGCTCAAATTCTTAAATGCGTATAGGAAAGAAAATAAAACAAATATGCGGGTATACGGTCGTAGCCTTTTGAATGATAACCATATTACCACAATTTATTATTAATATACATATGATTTGAACATTTCTGATTTTTTTCAAAATCATAGACTATAAACATTGAATACTACGTAAACATAATTATTAGATTTATATTTTATAATATATAAAATATATATTTTATTAAATTAGGCAGGTAGTAGATACTAGGTAATATAGATACTGATAAGTGATAATACATGTTTGTCATTTATTACATTTAATTTAATAAAACAAAAATATTTTAAAATTAAATTAATATTATGAATTGTGACGACGGCAATATGGTATATATAAGACACGGGGAAAATGAAATACTACAACGATGGGCCCTAGATTTTTATTCAATACATCTGTACTAGTACAAGGAATGAGAAACTTTATTCATAATAATACAATGAATGAAGAAATACAGGAATTAAATATACTAATGTGAACGGGGATTTAGTTTAATGTTCAGATCTAAATTGACAATAAGAAATATAACAAATCTTATGTTTATTAATATAAATGGGCTACCTCTTAGTATAGGGAACCCAACCAAATATGTTGGAAGCTAGCTGTTGCAGCACAGATCAGCCGATGATAATCTTCAAGGAAAGTGGAGCCATTAGAAAAACAAAGTGGATAATTTTATAAATTATAAATAATAAATAAGTACATTTTCTATAATGGAATTATATATTATGTATTTAAATATATTTATAATTGATAAATTTAAGTTAATTAGTATTATACGAGGGGTGTGGGGGCAGAGCCCCCCACGTATTACATATTTCTCATTTTAGGTGTATACCCAAAAAAATATTTACGACTACACCACTGGTTATATTAATATTACTTTCATGTATTTGTTTTTCAAGTACATAACATACTTTATTCGTATAACCTTTCACGGTTCACTTTTATGATCATTAATTTAACAAAAAATTCGAACACAGTAAATAAATTTACTATGCTACATGCCTACATAATATTTTAAATATGAAAAAACATACAGATTTAAATATTATAATTAATTATTGAGTAAACAAATTATTTGAGATGTTTTTTTAACCAATTTAAAATCATGATAAAAATAAATTAACAATAAAAAAGTTTAACTATGAATCACAATTTAAGATAATTAGATCAACCATCAACCTATACAAAGGTAGTCAAATCAAATCACTAAAACAAATGGTTTCTTGACTACAAGAGCTTGTAACATGGTATGAGTGCGCAATTTAAGTAATTTAAGTACAAAAAAAAAAAAAAAAATTGTAAAATTCTATATGATTTTTGTTAGGACTTTTAGTGTTTTAATGACAAGTACATTTTGTTCTTTATTATTTTCTTTTCGGGATTGATTCTCTTTAATAATAATGCTATAATTCTAACCAATTGTTCAGAGCTTAAATTAGAACGATTCTTAAATTTAGTCACAAGTTGAGTGGTAGTTATTGGTTTTCGTGACAAGTATCTACGAACAGCCTCCTCAGTTATTCCATGAGTATCAGACATAGTAACTGGTGAAAAATCAACTTTAGCTTTTTTCTGGGTAGGCTCCATGCTAAAATGAAAATATAAGTTTTAGTTAACAGTAGGGTGTGTAATACAAAATCTAAATATTACCTTTGATTAGATGAATCGCCTGACAAACCAATGAGATCACCAACATTATTCTTCATTCCATCTAGACTAAATGGTCTTTTTCTACTAATCGGCTCACTGTCTATATCTGAACTATCTACAGAACTATCACTGTCCGAATCTTCAAATAAAAAATAAAAAATATTTGACAATAAGCTATTTGACTTTTTGTATTAGCTAACAAATCACATTTGAGAAAATACTTGATATCAAATAAATTAATTACCTGATTCTTTTTTAGATTTTTTGTCAGTGATTTTCTTTTTTTTCTTATTTGGGGAAGATTGTTTAGGTTTATTTTCTTCTTTTTTGATCTTATCTTCTTCTTCCACATCAGTGTTATTTTGCTCATCCTTATTTTCTTCCTTTTTCTCTGCGTCTTCGTCTTCGTCTTCATCTGATGTCAATAGACTTTTTAAAGCCTTTTCTTCTGACACTCCCTGCATTTCTTTAGTAACTTTAGCTTCGTCATCTGATACACTATAGAAAAAATTATAAATATTAAATTTTAGATTCATAATGCAAAAATACTGCAAAATAATTACTCGTCTGAAGAATCTGATATATAATCCAACTCTCTGCCCTCTTCATCACCATCATCACTTTCTTCAGTTGCTGATTCATCAGACCCTTTCGACTTTTTTTTTGGTTTAGCTTTGACTTTGCTTTTTTCTATAAAATAATAATTCCATGATTATATTTTGAAAATCATAAATAAGCAACTATTGTTATATTACAAACATTTATCAAAATAAAATTGGTATTTTCCATAAAAATATCCTTTTTTAAGTTATTTATTATTAAATGAAAACATAACGATAACGATTATTAAAGTTTTTAGAGTTCTGAAACATTGTGAAAATTCTAAATTTCTGATATTAAAATAATTGATTAAACGGGATACAAAGGTAAATTAAAAATGTTTATCGAATGAAGATTGCCTTACGTTTTTGTTTCTTTTTCTTTTCAATTTTTTCCTCGTCTTGTTCTTCTTCTTCTTCGGACTCATCTTCTTCACTTTCCTCCCATTCTTCCATTTCGGATATTTTGAGTTCTAAAATGAAATTGACCAAAATATATCAATAATAGCTATTATTATACCTAAATAGTAGTTAAGTTTTCAAACCTTTGCTTTTACGACTTTTTGCTGTTTTTTTCCCTTTAGTTTTATCATCTTCATCAATTTCTTCTTCTTCTTCATTTTTAAGCCTCTTTTGTACCATGAGAGTAAAATGATTCAAAACTTTATTACGCCTATGATTTTTTTTATAAATAAAATTAAAATATATACTGTAATTAATTTATAATTTTTTAATCTAATACCTTCCAAATTCTTCTTCTGCTTCTTCAGAAGTTAATGTTTTGTAACGTTGTACTGGTTGAAAATTATACCATTCTTCTAGTTTATGTGCAATGATTATACCATCTTCTCCGTGAGTAAACAAGTAATATGAAGAATTGTCTGTAATTCCACCTTCACGTACACCCCTAAATCTACAATAACCAATTATGTATTATCATATAAATAAATAAAAAAAAGACATACTTTTTTCCACCAACTTTCAATGTCCAAGGACTAGATTCTGATACTTTTTTGTTACCTCCATATCTTCTTTTCCTTGCTTCTTGTCTAGCTTCACGACCAAATTCACTTCCAGCCCCAAATCTAATATAAATTAAATATCAATATTTATAACGTCATGATATTATAAATAAAAAAAATAACATTGAATAGGTACTTAGGCATATCTTCTTCTGCGATTTTTCCATCTACTTTATTCGTTTCTCTTTCCATTTTGGCATGAGACCACTTGTCAAAGTCAATGTTTAAGTTACTATTAAATTTCATCATCTGATATTTTTCATCAGATGTCCTATAAATTAATATAAATACAAATTGTTAAATTAAATTAAAGAATAATACATATTTCATTTTAAATAATGTAAAAAAAAAATATGAATGTAGACAATTTGTTCTAAATTAACCTGTTATCAAATTTAAAGGTAAGAATATTATCTGGGTTTTTACAATAATATTACATTCATTTAGGCTGTATCTCAAATTCCAATTGCATGTAAAAAAAAAACAAAGGTACAAAGTGCATGTCATGTTTTGAAGGGATTTGTCCAAATTGCGTGCCATCTACCCACAAGTTTATTTATCATGCACTCATGTGCATAACTTAAACTTTCTAATTAAGCAATTCAACTCAACGATACATATGCGTACATAATTTTGTGACTATTTCTTAGAAACTTATTTTATGGCTAACAGTTTATTTCTACCATCTATTTGGGTTTAATTTTCTAATTCTACAATGTGTACAATTAATGTTTGTGAATCATTCCATTCCAAACTGAATAGCATGTTTTAAGTCCTAGTATATTTCAATTAGTCAATATTTTAAAGCAAGTACAGTGTGATTTACAGTGGATGCTGCTTATAAGACTCACTTTGGGACCAGCTTAAAGTGAGTCTTATAACCGAATGAATCTTTTAGGCAAAATGGGGGAAAAAAAAAATTAATTACATATTTATGAATTTTAATTTGATTACATATTTTGCTTTAATTTAAATTTACTTTAACACATAAAATTACATATTACATATTCATTATTGAATAAATTTAAAAATTCTGATAATAAAATTGTAGTTATAATACATATTATAAAAATAATTATATATTAATAAAAAATTATAAAAATGTATTTATTGTTATGAAAAAAATTTGTAATTTTGGTTTACTTAGAGTTATAAACTAATATTCAAAAAATATATTTCTCGTACTTATATTATAATAATTGCGAAAAATATAAAATGCGATAAATTTTGTTGTACATTCACACATTATAAAGAATAAATCGAAACCAGAAATAAGCAAAAATATTTATTTTTTACCATTTGTTTTTAAAAAATTTGAGTTTTATAACCAAATTTTTTATAATGTATTTGAATACATCCGTATTGTTCCAGACGATTTTGAGACTAATAAGCTGAACCTTATAACCGTGAGTCTTATAAGCGATGTCCACTGTATATGTAAAAATGCGTAGTTCAAATTTAAATGATAGACTTCGAAAAATATATAAGTTCAGTGATAACTCAATTACAAACTATTGAAGTTAATAAAATTTTATTTGTAGATAAGTAAATAATATTCACAGTGTCAACTTCTACCATATATATGTATTTTATTTAAATGTAATTAAGTTATAATCAGGTAATATAAAATCCTTAACAAAAATATTGGCTGATCACATAATGACACCTTTAATTTTATTTAAAATAGATGTATTTAAGATACATTTTTGTTTGTTAGTTATCCCAGTACAACAACTTTATAATTGATTTTAAACACAACATCTATGGCAGATTATAGTTGGGAATATTTATAGGGAATGAAGAAAATACATTATCAGATATTCAGATAAAACAAAAAAATTTTTAATTTTTTAATTTTTATTATAGTAATAGTGTTAGATGAATATTCTTCACTTATTTTAATATTTCAATTTTTTTTTTTTACCATACTTATGACTATCCATGTGTTATTTATTGACATTATGTACTGTTTATTGCTAACAATAGGTCTATAATTTTATATGCAAGTACTTAAATTAACAATATTAATTTTAAAATATTTAGGTACTTTATGATTAGAAAATATATAGGTATTAATCATTCATTATTAATTAATTAATAATTATCAAGTTCTTAAAAATAAGAAGAAAAATATTTTTGAAAAATAGGTACTGTTATGGGCTATGAGATATCTACGAGATATCTACAAGATCAAGGTTAGATTAGTATGACCATGCCTCGTGTCGATGGAGTTGCACATGCTACTATATGATCATGACACGTGTTGGGATAGTAAGCCACCAATTAATGTATATTGCAATAATAGCGCATCTACGAGTAAGGTCACCTAGACTTTGGAAGTGCATCTCTGTATTGCACATTATCTAGCTACGCCTGTGTTCGCAACAATAACTACAATGATACCTGGTTTCACCCAGAAGGCTACGGGACGATGTAAACAAGAGTCGCACCACATATATAAGGGAGCTCAAAGACCAACAACGGCAGATGTACCACAGCCACCAACACCTGAGCACCTTCACGACACTCAGCCACTTCTTAAATTCATTACATGTATTTTATTTTATACGTAATAAAACATTAATCGTTAAAGAGTTGTAACTTTCGTTTCAAATATCATCTTTAAGTCAAGTATTGATATTGGCACGCATCAGTAGTTATTAGTTATTTTGGGCCTAATTCATTGTAATTAATAGACTTGAGAAACATTGTTAGAGTTAATTTTTAATAGTTTTGTAAACACATTGATAACAAAAAAAAAATCTTATCTAAAATGTACATTATTCTTAATATTTTAACATGTACATAAATCAAGTAACAATATGTTTTTGGGATTATTAAAATGATTTATTTAATAAGGATGATCGTTTAAACTAAAACAATAATTTTAAAATACATAATCTAGCTTATTAGAGGGCACTTACAAATTATAAAAACACTACTAACACTAACAAGGTTTACATATACAAAATTGATAATTGTACTTGTATGCATAGACCAAATTAATAAACATTTATAGCAGTATAATACTCACTTGGGTACTTTTAACGTGAATTCTTTTGTATTTACCATGGGTGACATGTAAGCAATATTGCTACTGCCGACTTTCTAAAATTTGTAAAAAATGTTAATCTATTGTAAAGAAGATGGAATAATTATTAACTATGGAACTTACTTGTGAAAAACTCATCGTTGGCAGTCAAATATAAAATAATAATAATGATTCGTACGTCGAGTAGTCGTTGTCAAAAATACAAGTCATAAGCGTAAAGTCGCTTTAGACGAGTATACAACACTCAGCTCGGAGTTTAGACTGGATCTAAAATCTTGGGATAACGTGATACCATAGACCTGTACCAGACATCGAGATAGATAACAATACTGGAGACGAGGCAATCACGGCAGCTTGGAGGATCGTGTTATCACTACTATTATAATATGATAATAACCAAATCTTTAACATGATAATAATATTTTTTTTTGTATTAAATTTTATTTATACAGAAAAAAACACCAAAAATTATTCAATCATCATTACATAATTACATCAAATTACATATCATATTTAAAATATATATTAATAAAAAAATTAAGTACTTTGAAAAATGTAGTTCATTCAAAATAAACACAATAGGTAACTAATAACTGTGATCAAATTGTGTATGTACATTTTCAATTGCTGTATGAGGATTTTTCAGATATTGTTTGATATTAGTGTTCTCGGAATATGTTGGTTTCACTAAGCCACTGGTCGGCTTAAATGGTTTTTTGGTTGAAAAAAGCCTTCTTTGTTGATCAACTTTCTTATTAACTGGTGTCAATTTTGTTTTTTTTTGTAGCCTCAAGCTTGTCTATTTGAACTTTCTCCAAACAACGATCCAGAGATTTCATAATTTGATTTTTTATTTCACTGCTGTAGTGATATTTTGGAGAAAAGTAACCCAAAAGTGTCTCCATTTTATAACGAATATCACAATTATCGTCAATGTCTGATGAGGTATTGTTATTAAATAATGGTACTAAAATGTCAATGTTCTGAGTAATCCTATCACTAAGCTTAATATTGTCTTCAAAAGAAGGGGAGATTTCAGATTCAGCTGTAAGAATATTTTTGGACATACATGCTACAACAGCATGAATATGCTTGCAAATATCTGTTTTAATCAAATAATCAACGCATTCACAAGAAAATGTATGAACACATATTTTTGGCTCACATTGTTCACATATAATTATGCAGTCATTACAACAAATTCTAACATTTTCACATACTAATTCAACTTCGTATAATTTATCTGTTGATGACTGAGATTGAACAGATCATGTACTTGCTGTCTGGTTAAAATTTACTTTCACTTCTTGAGCTCTGGCATGGCTCTTTGCAATATTCTTCAGTTGTCTTGGTCTCTCATTTTTAATAATTTTTCTTAATCTTCTGAAGAGACAGTCACGGGAATATTTTACAAGAGCATCAATACATTTGTCTAAACGTTTGTTTTTTTGTCCATGTAGATAGAAATATTTGAGAACCTTGTGCAGGGATTCTAGCCTCATATTAGTGTTAATGCCGCAGTTTCTTCGAAAGCAATATGCCCAAGTTGTCTGCCTGGCAATGTAGTATGACTTAAAGTATTCTCCAAATGAACTGGTTTCATTATCAGCAATAACTTCTTGCATAAAACCTTTTAATAATTCTTGAAACTCTTCAATGTTTGTAGCCTGCAATAAGACTCTTAAAGCTTTATAAACTAATGCTCTTTTCTCGACATTAAATATTTTCCTTTGTAGTTGATTTCTCCAAGCACGGTCAATGTGCCAGGTGCACAGTAACCTATTAGGTACAGAGCCAATTACTTGTTTCCACACATTGTAGAATGAGTCATCATCATCTGACATAAATACTTTAGGCTGTAAAATATTGATACCTATAAGCTCAATCATTTTTTTAAAAAAAATCGACCATGTATTTGTATCTTTTTAATTTGAAATACAGAATGCTGCAGGAATACCAGCTCCGTACTCATCAACTACTACTAATGAAGTTAAGTGGAAATCATATTGATTCATTCCATGTGTACTATCAATGCATATTATATTGTTACCAAATTTAGTTAGCATTTTTCTCTGGAATGCATTAGATATAATCAAAAGGACATCTTCATTATTTAGTTTTTCATTATCAGAATGATCACCTTGTCGTTTATAGTATATAACAGTGTTGAATGAAGGATCTTTAACACCACTTACTTTGGTATACCAAACTTCAATGCTGACAGCGTCATTTGAATGTGAACGAGTAGGATCTAAATTAAAATCTCTTATAATATTACGTAAATCTTGTTTTGTTGTTGTAGTAAGTGCAGCATGAATATCTGATGCATGATCACGGATGTCATCAAGTATGACATCAAGTGGAACACCAGATTTTAGTTTACGTGAATCAACATTAAAATATATACATAGGGTATTAAAATTTCATGAAATTTATTTTCTTGAAATACTTCATTACAATGAAAAATAAAATATAAATTATTATATCTTAAAATTTATAATCACAATATCAAATTCCAAGTGAACATTTTCAAAAGTTGGTTTATTTTGTGAAACAAAGAAAATGTGTATAATAAATAATAATAAATTAATAACCAAAAATAATCCAATACAATTGATAATTTTCAAAAAAGTGAAATTTTCAATTTTGAAATATAATAATATAAAGATACCTATCTATTCACTTACCAGCTATTTCAGCACGTTCATCCTTTTTAAGGTTTAATCTGCCAATATTTTCATCATGTCCAATGTGTGACCTTATAAACTTTACCCAAACTACTCCATTTTCTTGCTTGTATTTTATCATTGAAGGGCATTAAGATTCTTCTTACGATTCTTAAATTCATTGTAGAACCCATCTCAATGACAAAAATATTCTTTTTTTTCTTGGTACCATTTTTGTTTTTTCTCATTCCTCGATGACACACATATGACCAATAATTTTCAAGTTCAACAGTTTTCTTCCATTCAAAAAATTCTAGGATAAGAGAGAAAAATAATTGAATTATTTGTTGTAAAATGTAAATAATATTTTGCTATGAAAAATGCAAAGGATTATACTTAAATCAAAAACATTGGTTTCATATTTTTAAATTGTTTTTATTTTTTTTTTAATAAACATATTAAATACATTTTAATACAAATAATACATTTGTATTATTAAATACATTTTATTACCCATGTACAAAGTTACACCAATTATTATTTCATTTATTCATTCAATTATCATATTAATTTTACCTTAATTATTTATTTGCATTTATGGCTTTATATGAAATATGATATATTTTTCTTCAAATTTTTAAAACCATCAATTAAAGTTATTATTAATAGTAAAATTATTTTATTATTGTATTTTAGCATAAAACCATTGATTAAATATAAATAAAAAACTACAAAAGTGTTCAAAAATGCCCCATACTTATTCCCAAATATACATAAAGGGTAACTAATATTATTATAAATTTTTTTTTAAATTAAAATTGTTATTCTCAGTACTGCTCTAATTTTTAGAATAGGAAGGTCGAAGGTGTTACCTACCTAATAGGATTATTTTAATTAATGGAATTTGTTAGAAGTAAAAAATATAATTAGTTAAACATTTAAACAGAAAATCATGGACAAAACATCATTTTTTGCTTATATTTACCACTGTCAGATTCAAAAACTATATGTTCTCTTCCTCGATAGTTTCATTATGATCGGTTACAATATGTTGCCTCAGCTCGTTCCTTAGTTGATATTTTGATCCACAAACAGGACAAATTATTCTCTGTGAAAAATTATTATAGCAGTCAATACCCAGCTCACGAAAACGAGTTCGATGGCGTTCCATATTGTATTTGGAGTTGGTAGCATATGGACAGTATTCACATTTAAATTGTGTTGCAGCAGATCTATGTGCATTTTTTTGATGGCGAATTAAGTTTGATTGAAATTTTGTTGTAAATTTACATTGAGAACACGACTTCTCCATGTCTGCACGTCATTAAAGAATATAAAAGTAAAAGTAATATCAACTTCCCAGTGGGCTAACTGTTGTAAATAATACAACAGCTTTAGCTTTAATTTATATTCTATTTTTATCTTATCGACGGTCACGGTTTTTCAAAGTACTTTTTTTATAAATATGATGTGTACTATCTATTGCAGAATCGTTAGTCACAATTTTTTTTTTATAAAATATGCTTAAAGTTCGAATTTATACGAAATATGTCAACATTGCGAAGATTTGCAAGTAATTTTGTGGTTGAAAAATCGTAAAATTTTTTTTATTTTATCACTAAGTTTTGAAATTTGGTACAAGGTTCTCCATAAATTTTTCTTCAAATATCTGTATAAAAAACTCTACAGGAATAAGATAAAAAAATTTTAGGAGTGTGAAATAATACATACTATTTGCTTAGATGAGCTAGTTATTTCCTCTTCAGTTGCAGTATTTTGACATGGAATTTCAGTTTGGTTAGGTAAAGGTGAGATAGTTGTATTCTAGGTTGTTTATTAACAATATATATTTTTTCACATTGAGGCTGAGTATTAACAAATGATATGTAGGTACTTAAAAAAAAAGGAATAAACGTTAGTAACCTTGTAATAAACGTCGCTTAACAGGCAATGATTGTTGTAAATGAACTGGAAAACCTTTAAAAACTGACGGAATAGCATTTTCATTTAGTAATTTTATAGTTGCACCAGGTCGAATTTGGTAATCTGAATCAAGAAAATGTTCACTGCAAAGAAAACTGTATTTTGATGGTACAAAATTTTTTCTTCTAACTTCTTTAATCCATTTTTGTAAAACTTCAGTACGTTTCAATGGAAATCTATAATTTATTGTGGTTTATTAAATTTTAAAATGTATAAATGTTTGACATTATTTGTAGGTACCTATTTATAAAATTTATAAATTACCAACCGATGAAATTGGATAGTATTCCCTTTAAATTGCCTATTAGTACAACCAAATGCAGCACATGAAATAACCATATTATTATCAATAAAATATAATATTATTAATATTTAATAACCCACACAAGGTAAAAATGAAATAAATTCGAAGTAAAAATATAAAAAAGCGGGTAAGTGAGTATCGCTCTGCTGTACATTAGGGGTGGGGTGGACCTCGGACTAGGGTAGGTTAAATTTGAATGCAATGATAGGTATCATTGTATACGAAAAACGATTCTGAACGGAGATGATTTGTCAGTCTGGGATATATTATATTTAAATATTGTCATATATTCTATTTTGAAAAAATTCAAAAATTCAAACATTTAAGTAAAAGCATCAAGATCTTATGTTTGATAATTTTTTAAAAATAACAAAAATCGAAAATTATTTATTAGTAAAACGTAATTTTACACGTGTATTTTTGATTTCAAATTAAAATTAAAACTTTAAACACTCGTAAAATTTTTTAAATTGAATAATCCTCAAACTTTTTTATAATTATTCTAAGCTTACCTTATGGACAGCATAGTATTAAATTTTCAATTCTTAGCTATTGATAGTAAAATATTTATAAATTTTTTACTACCAAATAGTGAAAAATATTCATGATTTTGACGAATTTTTGTCAATATTTGAACTTCAAATGCTAATAAAAAAAATTGTGCCTATGTATTTTTATAATTTTTGAATGAGAGTTAGAACAAGTTATGTGGACCCTTCAATTAAATTTTCAAGTAATATGTCCCAGCTAAATTTTTTTTATCAACATTTATAAAAAAAAAATAAAAAAAAAATTGATTATTTCAAATGCCTATAAATAGCTCAAAAAAAGTCAAAATATTTTGAAAATCAAATCACGTAAAGAAAATGGCAATCTAAATAACTGGTAAAATTTTCAAGTATGTACGACTTATACAATTTGAATAACAACAAATATCAAAAACCGTTTGAGGCTAAACCGTTATTTAACGCGGTTTTGTAAAAATTTAAATTTAAATCACTCATAAAATTTTTTCGTCTTAGTCCGGTAGAGTTTTTTTTGCAGATAGTTGAAGAAAAATTTATGGAGATACTTTTACCAAATTTTCAAATCTTAGTTATAAAAGAAAAAATTTTTACGATTTTTCAACCACAAAATTACTTGCAAATTTTCCCAATTTTGACATATTTCGTATAAATTCGAACTTTAAGCACTTATAAAAAAAAATTGTGACTAACGATTTCGGATTTTTTTTTATCACATTAAGAACAACTTATAAGAAACCTTGTATTAAATTTTCAAGATTTTCTGGCCGGCCAAAAAAATTTTATCGTTATTTTAAAAAAAAATACTAAAAAAAATTAAAAATTTCAATTGTCTATAAATAGCTCAAAAAAAGTCAAAATTCTTTTAAAATTTAACTGTGTATGGAGAACGCTAATATAAATATTTGATGATAATTTAAAGTATTTACATTTATTAGTTTTTGAGTTATAGCAAAATAAAAAATTCGATTTTGTCGAAAACGGTTTTGCGTAAAAATTCCCGTTTTTCTGTCATTTTTTTTTGTTTTTCTCGATTTTTTTGAAAACTGTTGGAAAATGTTTATTTTTCACCTCTATAATGCACCAAGGATATCCACTTTGTCATCGGAAACCACCCCCAAAGTTTGAAATTGAAGTATTATTTCGACTAGTTATGCTGTACACAGACACAAAAAAAAAAAGCGGGTAAGTGAGTATCGCTCTGCTGTACATTAGGGGGTGGGATGGACCTCGGACTAGGGTAGGTTAAGTTTGAATGCAATGATAGGTATCATTGTATACGAAAAACGATTCTGAACGGAGATGATTTGTCAGTCTAGGATATGTTAATATATTATATTAAAATATTGTCATATATTCTATTTTGAAACAAATTTAAACATTTAAAAGTTTTAAGATCTTACGTTTGATAATGTTTTAAAAATAACAAAAATCGAAAATTATTTATTAGTAAAACGTTATTTTACACGTGTATTTTTGATTTCAAATTAAAATTAAAACTTTAAACACTCGTAAAATTTTTTAAATTTAATGAACATCAAACTTTTTTATAATTATTCTAAGCTTAACTTATGGACAGCATAGTATTAAATTTTCAATTCTTAGCTTTTGATAGAAAAATATTTATAAATTTTTAACTACCAAATAGTGAAAAATATTCATGATTTTGACGAATTTTTGTCAATATTTGAACTTCAAATGCTAATAAAAAAAAATTGTGCCTATGTATTTTTATAATTTTTGAATGAGAGTTAGACCAAGTTATGTAGACCCTTCAATTAAATTTTCAAGTAATTTGTCCCAGCTAAATTTTTTTTATCAACATTTATAAAAAAAAAATAAAAAAAAATTGAAAATTTCAATTGTCTATAAATAGCTCAAAAAAAGTCAAAATATTTTGAAAATCAAATCACATAAAGAAAATGGCAATCTAAATAACTGGTAAAATTTTCAAGTATTTACGACTTATACTATTTGAATATCAACAAATATTAAAAATCGTTCGAGGCTAAACCGTTATTTAACGCGGTTTTGTAAAAATTTAAATTTCAATCACTCATAAAAATTTTTTGTTTTAGTCCGGTAGAGTTTTTTTTGCAGATAGTTGAAGAAAATTTTATGGAGAACCTTGTACCAAATTTTCAAATCTTAGTTATAAAAGAAAAAATTTTTACGATTTTTTATCCATAAAATTACTTGCCAATTTTCGCAATTTTGACATATTTCGTATAAATTCGAACTTTAAGCACTCATAAAAAAAAATTGTGACTAACGATTTCGGATTTTTTTTTATAACTTTAAGAACAACTTATAAGAAACCTTGTATTAAATTTTCAAGATTTTCTGGCCGGCCAAAAAATTTTTATCGTTATTTTAAAAAAAAATACTTAAAAAAATTGAAAATTTCAACTGTCTATAAATAGCTCAAAAAAAGTCAAAATTCTTTGAAAATTTAACTGTGTATGGAGAACGCTAATATAAATATTTTGTGAAAATTTCAAGTGTTTACATCGATTAGTTTTTGAGTTATAGCAAAATAAATAATTCGATTTTGTCGAAAACTGGTTTTGCGTAAAAATTCCCGTTTTTCTGTCATTTTTTTTTTTGTTTTTCTCGATTTTTTTGAAAACTGTTGGAAAATGTTTACTTTTCACCTCTATAATGCACCAAGGATATCCACTTTGCCATCGGAAACCACCCCCAAAGTTTGAAATCGAAGCATTATTTCGATTAGTTATGCTGTACACAGACACAAAAAAAAAAAAAAAAAAAAAAAAAAAAAAAAAAAAAAAAAAAAAAAAAAACACACATCATTGTAAAATCAATACATTCATCACTCCGTTCAGAATCTAAAAAAAAAAAACACACATCATTGTAAAATCAATACATTCATTACTCCGTTCAGAATCTAAAAAAGTTACAGCCACAGTCACAGTCACATAAGTCTAAATAAAAAACGAAAATAGCCAATAGGTATAACTTTAACTTTATGTAGTATAGCTACTATAGTATACTATACTAATTTTGTTTTTGTGTAAATGAGGAAAATATAAAATACCAGTTTTGCAAAAATTCTTTATTTTTATTTTTGTGTTCTTATGTTTTTAATTTACCTACTAGTATAGTTATTGTAGTAGTACTATAGTACTATACTATAATATAGTAATATATTTAACAGCTTTAGAATAGTACATATTATGTCGTGTCATAAATTCTCTGTCTTATCTTAATAGCATCAATGTGTCAGGGTGGTACAATTTAAAGTCAAACTAATTGGGTACAATTATCAGTGACGGATTTAAGAAGGGGGACTCAGGGGCTTGATCCCCCAATAAGATGTGTAAAAATATAACTGAACTTTCAATTTTCATACTTTATTTATGTGCATACCTACACTTATATAATACATTATAATTAATAATATATTTTAAAATACCATTATACTAATATAAGTGTTTTTGTATAAAAATCTGCCAGTGCCCAATACACCATTGTATTAAGATTTAAAACATTTGCCACAGTGCTATTATTAAAAAAAAATAACTCCCTCTCACGGCCCCTTTTATAGTTTTATCCTACCCTATACGTTAATGGAGCACAGGCTACTTCAATAATAATTAATGACTCTTTTTTATGTACATGGTACTTTGATTTTAAACTATTTGATGGATAATTCATACATAGATTATAGACGATTAGGCGAACTGAAAAATAATTCATTATTACGATGAACTTAAGGAACTAATGAATAGTTCATTTGAACTATTCACTTCAGTGAACTATGAACAAATACTATATACGATAAATAGTATTTGCTATAAACTAATGAACTATCAGACGAACTAAATTTTCTTATAGTATAAAAGTATAATAACATTTATACTGTATAGCATTAAAAAATAGATCTATTTTGTCATTTTGTATAGTGTATTACGTATGACTTGTTATTTTTTTGCCGTACGGTGGTGAGGAATGAGGATAACATTTTAACCGGCTGACCGTTTTTTGGTGCCTAGTAAGCACTCCAGTATTGTTATCTATCTCGATGGTACCAGACAGTAAAAAAACGGTTTATATTACTAAAGCACTATCATGGATGAAAAATATCATATCAATTCGGCTTGAAATAAATGACAAATTACATTAACACTGGCCGCCGAATTCAAACATTTTGATTTTATAATATTATTAGATACAAATACAATTTCAAAACTGAGTATAATATAATGAAATAAATTTCCAACAATATTGTGTACTTAGTATATTTAGTAGGCAGTGGTATATAGATTATGAGTTTTAACAGACACATAGTAACTAGTAAGACAAAAGTCAAAAAGTAATAACATTAAACAATATACTTTTGTATTATTTATGTGTTTAGATAGTTGCAGATAAGCATAATATAATATTGTTAATTTATTATTCATTATTACTCCCTATCATACTAATATATTGCATATTTAATATACACATAAAATTAAAACTAATAAATAATAACTGAAATGTTGTATCCGAGCAGATTTATTTTGTTCTAAGTACATATTATTATAATACATATTTATTTGGTATAGTTGTATAAATAAAATCAGAAATTATTTTTAAACTTAATTAAGTTTTACATTGTACCAAAATATTGTGTATTATTATTTAATTATTACATTAAGATATAGATTATGTAAATTGCAATATTGTAAGTCTAATTACATAAAACTATTAAGTATTAATATAATTGATATAACTTTATAAAAATATAATAATTTATAATATGTTTAATTATGTAAAACAGGTAGTCAATCTCTATTGATGAATATATAGTAAAAGTCTAAACCATGATTACAAATAATAGTACCTACCTTTAATTGTGGTCTAAACAGTACTTTATGATAGATAATTATGACAATATTATGTACTTGTAAACTGTATAACACTATTGGTTAATTAATAATTCAATATTGAATTTCTTTGCAGACCACTGTTTACTTAAGTGCAATTTATATTTTTACGCTAGGTAACCACAATCAACATCCCAAAAAAGTGATAATATTTTAGTATAATATGATAAATAATAATGTATATAAAATTGTATGTATAATATAGGCCAATTATTAACCTGTTTTGAATGTCTGAACGCTTAATATTTTATAAGATGTTTGTGTAACACAGCTGTAAAATAAAAACCGTATTTTTATAAGTTTTTAAATTTTATATTATATTAAACAATTCATATATAACACAAAACAGTTTTACATACATATTAGTCACTAAAAATTATAAAAGTAATAAATATAATTGAAAAAAAAAATCAGAATTTATTGAACACCACTGATATAAACTATTATGGTATAGTGTCATTATTAATATTATAATTATATTTCAATTTAAACTATTTATTGTAAATTTATATCTTAAACAAAAAATTCTGTATATTTAAAATTAAATTGGAAATATATTTTGTTACATAATTAATATTAATAAATTATTCATTTAAAAAAAATTGACATGCAAAGTTCTTTGAACAATTATTAATTAGAATATTAAAATTTTACCTATTAGTAATTTAGTTATTTAATATTTGTTGTATTAATCATAAGTTAAACATAAATTCTTATTTAATTATATTTAATACAATTATTAGATAGAAAATAAATTTATTATAACCTTATACAAAGGTACAACTTAACTCAATTTAAATTTAATAAATGTACAAAAATTTGTTTATAACAATCTTAAAAATAATTTAATGTTTCATTACTTGCAATCATAATTAATTTCAAAAATTATCAAATCATTATTCATATTTCATCCATCTGAAACTGGTAATGACAAAATATATGTAAGAACTGTTAACATAATTGAGTATTCCATGTTATACATTGATATCCTAGTTTATCTGGAACTTGGGAACCCTCTTTAGCTGGCTATAAGAAACAAAAAAATACATTTAATTGTTATTTTTGTAAACACATATTTTTAAATGTAACACTGTATGTTACTATTGCAAATTAAGTGTTATTTATTTATTATGATAACTCCTTGGAGGGTAAACAGTTGTTAACTAATATAGTAGTCAACGTATGTGTGTAATTATGTTGTATAATGAATTATGTACCAAGTTGATGTAATTTCTGATCTATAGACTTTAGTGATACTGGATGAAACTTTGAGATATGTTTTTTAATAAATGCATGTTATAATACGCTATTAAATGCTTATTAAAATAAAACTGTTAACGGGTGACAGGTTCTAGGTGTTAGCCTTGAAATAATAATAATATCAGTTCAAGTTCAGATATATAATTCTTAACAGATATATAAAACTTAACAATAATTTAGTTACGATTTTGATAAGTAATTAGTAATGTAATTTAATTACCCAAAATTAGTTACTTCCCCAACACTGATTACTTATACGTAAAAATTACAATAGGTAGACTTTAAAGTTTAAAGTTTAAATACCTTTTCAAAAGCCTAAATATTCTTAATTTCGTAGTGTGTTTCATCATTATCTATGAGTACTATTATTAGTACTGTATATTAGTATATTTGCATTAAATTGTTAAATTTTAGGAAGGCATTCTTATTTAGTAAAACTAGTTAAGTAGGTATAACATTACCTATCTTATAAGTTATAATATGAACGTCATGTACTCATATACAATTAGATAATAAATGTTTTATTAAAAATCTGTTACATAGGTTTGTTCACGTTTTAACGTTTGAAAATTACGCCATCAGCATAAAAAAAGCATGGTTTATTTAGAAGGAGTTTTCATCAAATCACATCGAAAATCATTTGGCAATGATAATATGATATATTATAATTTCGAAAAATTCGTACGTAAAACTATTGTTTCTACACCTATAAAAGTTACGTCCCAAGACAATGGTTAGGACTCTCCCAAAATTCCCCCGTAGTTGGGGTAATTTCGACCCCCCCCCCCCAAATATATTTTTGAAAAATCTTAGTGGTCGTTGGACGTGTCTGAAACTCAAGATTCTGGTATTTTGGAAGATGCTGATCAAAATTGGTGTCTTTTGTCGAGACTGTAAGAGTCGTTTTTACCCTACTTTGGGGCCTTGTAATTCCAAAATTTGAATTTTTTAATCGAATGTTACTCGGCCGGATTTCGATGTTGGGGCATAGTTTCTTCACGAAAAGTTTTGTTTTAAGTTATTTTACATAAAATCTTTCGGTGGTAAGAGGGTCCTATGCCCCCCTCCTTGGATTTTTGAAAAATGTTTAGTTTATGTTCCATGTTTCTGAAATTCGTATGTTCGGTTTTTTGTAAATCAGTGATCAAAATTGGTATCTTGTGCCGACACTGTAGGTGCCTTTTTTACCCTTCTTTTTGGTGACAAAAGTTAGGATTTTGTGGTTTTTTTTACTTTGTCGCCACGGAACACTTAGACTTTGGGTGATTAGAGCAGTTTCTTCTACGCATCGTTTAGACATTTTTGTAAAAAATCGAACTGTACCAAAACCGAAGGAATCGGAAGTTTTTTTAGGAAGTTATGATTTTCTTTTTCTTTTTTGGCACTTAGATTTTATGTATTTTTCGAAATTTTTGAATTTGAGTATTGTTTAATCTTTTCGAAATTTGAGTGCTGACTCATAAATGCTATGACGAGTTATAAATGTTCTATGGTCAAAATGCGTAGGATCATTATTTACTCCGTAATCGGGGTGCAAAAATAGTTGAAAATCGAATGGCTTGTTTTTCGTATACGCATACGTTTCTTTATGGTATACCCCCGTATAACGATTTAAAGAATTATCTTTTTGAATTTTTTTTTCGTTTTTACTCGTTTAAGGTTTGTTCACGTTTCAGCGTTTGGCAATTATACCATCAGCATAAAAAATAGTTTTTCATCCATTCACATCGAGAATATATCTAATTAATGTTTATAGTGTTTATACCCCTCGTTTAGCATTAAGAATTAAATATGTAAGCAATTTCGTTGTTTATACGAGATAAGTACCTAACATTTTTGAAATGTACGACGCAATCAGACGGTCACTCGATCGTAGGCCATACAATTTTTAATAAGTCGTTTTACTCTAACACTATATTTTATGATCCTTCAGGAAGTAAAGCTTTATAGCTTTGTTAACTATTCAGTACTCGACTCAATCAATAAATTAAATTCATCAACCAAAACTGCGTTGATATTGATTTTCATTCTTTAAGAAGAAGAAACCCACTACCAAACAATTAAACAACCGAACAAGATCAGAAGATCTGACTGGAACGGGATATTAACACTTAACAGTGTTAAATATCAATATAACTGATGAACTTAGAATTTCAATTTTCAATCATCAAAATTAACGATTTATACGCCTCGAAAATGCTTATAATTAAATGTATATTGTTCAATTGTTGTGACTTGTGAATGTATAATACTAATATGACAAGTCTCATAATTACAAACAATAGGTAGATATGGTAAATTACAAAATGACAAGTGTAATATATTTTCTAATTTTCTATTAAAACCTTTGTTCCTGTCCGTTTGTGGATGAGATTAATGCCACATAGAAGAACGAAAATTGGTGAAATCTAAAGTTTATCGATAGAAAATGTTATGTAGATTCAAGTGTAATGAATTTTCTAGTAATTAAATAGATACCTTAATGCTTAGCTTTCAAAAAGTATAAAAAGCCAAAAAAAAAATACAAAGTTCGCTTTATCATTATTATCATATATTATAAATTAAGATAATGAATTAATAATTAGTTTATTTTTAAATACGGCTTTAGATCTAAAGCCGTGGTTTTAAAAGGTCAACTCTTCGAATGTCTGATAAACAATTGCGGTTATGATCAATTTTTACGTAAATAATAATATGATGGATAATTTGTATTTATGTTTTAATAATTTTACTTTTTAGTATTTACGTTTTCAAAGTTTCAAATCTTCTAAGTATTTATCTAGTTTTTGTATAATAAATTAATAAGTAATGATATGTTCTTTATCCTGTACAGTACCTATACAAATTACAGATCTAAAAAGTTTTCCATAGATGTGGTCTTCATCAGTCATTTAAAGTTATTGGATACAACCGATTTGCATATTATGTAGATTTTATTTTATATTACAGTATAATTATTTCTAGGTACAATGTAACGACAAATACCTAATTGAAACCATTGCAAAAAACAAGTAAAATTCATGCTACCTATCTACAACATTCATGTTCAAATCTTCATAACTCAAATCATGTAAGTTCTGTATAGTGTTCCTATAATGTATTACTCATTAAAGGTTTATTACCTACCAGGGCCGTACTCAGCTTTGGTGGACCCCGGACAAACTAAACCTTCTGGGCCCCCTATTTTTTATAAAGGGGTTTTTCTGGTTTTCGTAGGAAAATTTGTGTAATTACTAATTATGTATAAAACTAATAATTAAATTATTTTGACATCAAATATTATTGCAATCATGCTGTTATAAAACATTTTATTTTTATCTAAAATAATATTAAAACTTATATAAAGTATTACAGTATTACACAGTATTAATATATGATTAAATGTTCAATAAAATTACAGTGCTCATTGATCGTTACTTAAGCTCCAGCTGGGGCCTGTTAATAAATTAAAATTTTTTTGAAGACCAGGGCTAGTCATCATGATTTAAATTTTTTTTTTTTGTAGACCCGGGCCCCTCAAAAATATGTTTAGGTTCGGGGCCCCGGACAAATGACCCGAGAAAACCGGTCTGACTACGGCCCTGTTACCTACCTATTATTAGCACATCTGAAACAATTAATCAGATACACTGACAAGATAATTATTTATCTTATAAAGTTGTAGTCGGGTGTTTGATGATTACCTACCTGTGATTTTTTAATTGTTGGCTGTTCAATTTTATATAATATAATAATATTGATTGGTTTCTATTTTACATTGAATTTTAATATAATAATGAGCTATTGAAACAATTTTCAAAATAATTTGATTAATATAATTGTTTTTTTTTTTTTCCAATTATATTCAGCAAGATACAGTAACTGAAGTATACATGTATTCAGGCCAATTAGGAGATTATTCCTATAATATATGTTTGGAAAAACATCTAAAAATACTGTTTCTACTAACATAATTGTTTATCCGGTAAGGTAGAAGAGTTCATATTATCTGAATTACTATAGTGAGTCAATTTACTATTATAAAAGTTATTTTATCTAGTTATTTTATTTATTGTTGGTTTGTTTTTTTTTTTATGCTTTTGAAAAGTTCTGGGAATTGTTTAATTTTGACCCATCGAAGTATCAACTAGATTCATTTTAATAACAGAAACAATGCTAAAGTAGAAAAGCTGTAAAGCATGTTTACTGCACCAAAATGCGATGACACGAAAATGAAATAATTAAAAACACATTATTGTAAAATCAATACAATACTATTAACTGATACTGTAAGTACATCATACATAATTTATTGTACCTAAAATCTTTGTTAATAAATTACCTCTGAATTATATATCTGAACTTGAACTGATATTATTATTATTTCAAGGCTAACACCTAGAACCTGTCACCCGTTAACAGTTTTATTTTAATAAGCATTTAATAGCGTATTATAACATGCATTTATTAAAAAACATATCTCAAAGTTTCATCCAGTATCACTAAAGTCTATAGATCAGAAATTACATCAACTTGGTACATAATTCATTATACAACATAATTACACACATACGTTGACTACTATATTAGTTAACAACTGTTTACCCTCCAAGGAGTTATCATAATAAATAAATAACACTTAATTTGCAATAGTAACATACAGTGTTACATTTAAAAATATGTGTTTACAAAAATAACAATTAAATGTATTTTTTTGTTTCTTATAGCCAGCTAAAGAGGGTTCCCAAGTTCCAGATAAACTAGGATATCAATGTATAACATGGAATACTCAATTATGTTAACAGTTCTTACATATATTTTGTCATTACCAGTTTCAGATGGATGAAATATGAATAATGATTTGATAATTTTTGAAATTAATTATGATTGCAAGTAATGAAACATTAAATTATTTTTAAGATTGTTATAAACAAATTTTTGTACATTTATTAAATTTAAATTGAGTTAAGTTGTACCTTTGTATAAGGTTATAATAAATTTATTTTCTATCTAATAATTGTATTAAATATAATTAAATAAGAATTTATGTTTAACTTATGATTAATACAACAAATATTAAATAACTAAATTACTAATAGGTAAAATTTTAATATTCTAATTAATAATTGTTCAAAGAACTTTGCATGTCAATTTTTTTTAAATGAATAATTTATTAATATTAATTATGTAACAAAATATATTTCCAATTTAATTTTAAATATACAGAATTTTTTGTTTAAGATATAAATTTACAATAAATAGTTTAAATTGAAATATAATTATAATATTAATAATGACACTATACCATAATAGTTTATATCAGTGGTGTTCAATAAATTCTGATTTTTTTTTTCAATTATATTTATTACTTTTATAATTTTTAGTGACTAATATGTATGTAAAACTGTTTTGTGTTATATATGAATTGTTTAATATAATATAAAATTTAAAAACTTATAAAAATACGGTTTTTATTTTACAGCTGTGTTACACAAACATCTTATAAAATATTAAGCGTTCAGACATTCAAAACAGGTTAATAATTGGCCTATATTATACATACAATTTTATATACATTATTATTTATCATATTATACTAAAATATTATCACTTTTTTGGGATGTTGATTGTGGTTACCTAGCGTAAAAATATAAATTGCACTTAAGTAAACAGTGGTCTGCAAAGAAATTCAATATTGAATTATTAATTAACCAATAGTGTTATACAGTTTACAAGTACATAATATTGTCATAATTATCTATCATAAAGTACTGTTTAGACCACAATTAAAGGTAGGTACTATTATTTGTAATCATGGTTTAGACTTTTACTATATATTCATCAATAGAGATTGACTACCTGTTTTACATAATTAAACATATTATAAATTATTATATTTTTATAAAGTTATATCAATTATATTAATACTTAATAGTTTTATGTAATTAGACTTACAATATTGCAATTTACATAATCTATATCTTAATGTAATAATTAAATAATAATACACAATATTTTGGTACAATGTAAAACTTAATTAAGTTTAAAAATAATTTCTGATTTTATTTATACAACTATACCAAATAAATATGTATTATAATAATATGTACTTAGAACAAAATAAATCTGCTCGGATACAACATTTCAGTTATTATTTATTAGTTTTAATTTTATGTGTATATTAAATATGCAATATATTAGTATGATAGGGAGTAATAATGAATAATAAATTAACAATATTATATTATGCTTATCTGCAACTATCTAAACACATAAATAATACAAAAGTATATTGTTTAATGTTATTACTTTTTGACTTTTGTCTTACTAGTTACTATGTGTCTGTTAAGACTCATAATCTATATACCACTGCCTACTAAATATACTAAGTACACAATATTGTTGGAAATTTATTTCATTATATTATACCATAGGCGCAACTAGAGCTTTTATTTTGGGGGGGCTAAAAATACCAATACCACACAGAACCGTAAATCACAAAATCCTTAGATTATTCATCAGAGGGGGCTATGGGAAAATTTAGGGGGGCTAAGCCCCCCCAAGCCCCCCCCCCCCTAGTTGCGCCTATGTATTATACTCAGTTTTGAAATTGTATTTGTATCTAATAATATTATAAAATCAAAATGTTTGAATTCGGCGGCCAGTGTTAATGTAATTTGTCATTTATTTCAAGCCGAATTGATATGATATTTTTCATCCATGATAGTGCTTTAGTGTAAACCGTTTTTTTTGGGCCTGTATTATTTGTTCCACAAAATAATTGTTCCTATTACTATTTGTTCCACAAACTACTTTTTCCAAATTTTTTTTACTGTCTGGTCGCTGTAGATAGCACGATGTACATCGTGTAAGATACTAAGATAGTAGTCGGGGAACCATACTATCTTAAATCGTGGTAGATAGGCCGTGCTTCAAACCACGATGTACGATGCTTGCAAAGCCATAAAAATATAATAGCGTTTTCGATTTGACAAAATCACAGATATATACTAATTAGTATATTATATCTGTGGACAAAATAGACATCGTTCAGCCGTACTACTAGCGCTACAAGTAGTCAATGTACACATTAATGTCATGATATTATAATACGCGTGGTAAAAGAATCTAAAGAAAGAGACGATCCGACAATCGTCACAAACATTAAGCATTAATTAATTATTTATTAATTAAAACTTTCTAATCGGTTATTCGTTTTGTTCATGAAATTTTCGGTGTAAACGTCATGCCCATCACCTATTCCTTTCTTATATTGTGCCAATTTTTATTATAATATGTAACGAAACAGCTCATTGTGTTATGTTCTGGCAATAGTCGGTACACGCGTTGCGCGCCAGCATAATGCGTCGCCCGCAACGACGATCGGTATTCGGTACTACAAACAGTACAAACACAAGTCACACGATAAAACGCGACTATTAATTACATTAGATAGCGCGCGCAGCAATTTGCATTTAAGCAACCCCAGTACCAGACAACTTACGGTATGAGGATGAGGTCTAGTATGCCTTTATTTGGATATATCATTACAGAACAACTACTATAAGTGTTCAGCAGGATATCGACCAATTACCTTCCACCAATAAAGGCTGAAAACAAGAAAACGTATACCTCCGTCAGAGGACCACTACATCGCCAAGATAATCGGTAAGGTCTCCAAATGGCCTTGTCTCCGTAATCTGTCAGGGCGCCCGGTGTTGACAATACCTTACCGTCAATATGGAACCGGGCGCCCGGTGCTCTAGACACGGCGTTTAATTTGCCCGACATGATTATTAGTTTTTTTCACAAACTTTAAGAGGTCAGCTTAAAGCAAATGAAATGTGATTCATCGACGTGCATCATAGTATTTGGTTTTATTTAAAATTATTAATAAATAATGCACGAATTCGTATTCTGGTCATTGAGCATAAAAATAATAGAATATCATTATTATAGTAAATAGTAATTCGTAATAATAAAAACACAAAATTATTGTCACATTTAACTGTAAAATACGTCAAAGAAAATTCAACAAAAATGTTGAAAATATTAAATAGTATATAGTTGTTCTTGTTTTTTCATTCAGCAGGGGCGGATCTTGGATATTTTGATAGGGGGGGCACATATAAATTGTATAATGATTCTTTGATGATATAATTAATAATACATACTCTTATTTTTAAACAAAATTGGTAATAATAATAATAATAATAATGATAATAATAATGTTGATTACATTATATTACACACAATATAATAATAATTTATACATATATGTAAATCAATAATAAGTAAATAAGTAAAAATATTTTTATAGGTTCTCATATTGCCTCATAGGTCGAATTGAAGTTTTCGTTTATGTTTTTTAGCAAACACATCTAGTACTTCTCTTGGTTTTACTTGAATATCTTTATTTATATGCAACATTGCTAAGCCGTTAAGTCTTTTCTGGCCCATTGTCGATCGTAGGTAAGTTTTAATTCTTTTTAAAGAACTAAATGACCTTTCAGCACTTGCTGTTGTTATAGGTATCACACTAAGAATTGTTAAAAGACATTTAATGTTAGGAAACATAGATGCATATTTAAAAGCTTCCATTGAAGAATCAGGCATTTCTGGTTTATTTTTCCAAAATTGTTTCCATAAATTTAACTCACCGCGTAGTGCTTCAATACTAAATACTATATGAGGTAAATCGGCTTCATATTATGTCTGAGCCGCATTCAATATTTTATCGTCTGAAGTTTTATTAGTAAAATAATAATTAGGAATGATTAATTTTAAATTAGAAATAACTGAATCATTATTTTCATTAAAACGTGAATTTAGTTCTAGCGGAGTAGTGGACAAACATTTTGCGGGGTAACCCCATACCACTCCACTCCGCTTGTCTAAACTTTAAATACGTATAACTCATGAACTACTCGTCCTAAATTCGATTTTTATGTATCAAAATACTCAGAAAATTATTCTGCTTTGGATTATGAAATTAAAACTCAATGTTGTCATTCAAAAAAGTAAAAAACTTAAAAAAATATAGGGATAAAAAATATTTAAAAATATAATTTTTTAATAAAAACGTAGTATTTTTAACGATTTAAAACTATGAAAAAAAATGTTTTCAAAAACATGAATACTTTTTGAAATAATGAGTGTTTTATGCTTAATCAATCACCCTGTATAACAAATACCTAACAATTTACAAATAATATAGGTAGGTATACGTGGCGGCTCGTGAGTGCTAATCGTAGATTAGCAACCGACAACGACGAATGTACACGCAGTTAATTTTAAAAAATAGAAATAAACTACCCAATATATTAATATATTTTACCGTATGGACAACGCTGCCTGTCGTCCAAAACTTGAATACATATAAGATGTATAAAAATCAATAGACAATACATATAAACGTAAAAATATGCTATTAATCAGCGCTTGTGAAAAAAAAACATACTTCAATAAGTTAATAAATGGTTTGTCACAATTACACTAAGCTTAATAGTGACGGTTTTGGTTATATTGTTATGAAATTAAAAATATAAACTTACATTTAGCGATGAAGCGTAGCCCTTCGTCTGTAGGCATTTTACAATTACATTATTATTTTATAAAAATTACTGTTATAACAGTCATAGGTGGAACTAGACATTTCCATTAGACTGGGCCACTCATGAGAGTCATTTTGCACCTATCATACCCAAAGGAAAGGGTGAAGGGTGATAGAGAACACCAATGTTTTTTATTACAATACAAATGTATAACATAAGTAATTATTGATGTTATAATATTATAAATCTAAAATTGTATCACTTTTAATTTAAACTTAAATCTTTTATGTGAAATACAGATACTATAAATATATTTTAAATATTCAAACTATTCTATTTATTACGTACAATTAATTTCTCAAATTTTTTTCGCATTTATACCTAATTTATTTTATTACATTTAAAATACTATGTTCTTAGCAAATTTACCTATACATTTTACGGAGCCAATTAGCCTGGGCCATGGCCCAGTTGGCCTAGGCCGTAGTTCTGCCCATGATAACAGTGCTGTGTGCTTGTGTGCAGTACGGCCAGTACGAAATTACCTAAATTGTAAGTACCTATTCCACGTCGTTGCGCGTCATCGCAGCGGTGTCACACGTTAAGATAACGCAAGACGTGTGCTCCGGGCCTAATGGTTATAAATAGAGATCGATAAGATACTAAGCTGTAATTCCTTTTATCAGTTTAAATGTACCTAATTAATGATTTTATTAGTAGGTAATAGGTAGTATTATTTTTATTTACAACTGTATTTTTTATTTATACGATACTCGTAAGTCGTAGTAACATAAAAAAAATTGTCGATAGAAAATTGACAGGGGGGGCACGTGCCCCTGTGCCCCTCCCCTGGATCCGCCACTGTTTCATTGACTCTTTTTTCTTTAGTCGTTACCACGATTTAAGATAGTATGGTTGCCCGAGTGCCCGACGAATCATTATAAAGTGTCTACCGAAATCACTATTAAAAACAGCTGGAAAATGCACTACTAGCGCTTGAATGTAATAATGGCTATAGCCTATACGCTCAAATACCGTGCTGGCGGGCTACTATTCTTAAATCATGATCGGTACACATCATTTCACAAGCGCTAGTGTACAATATTCCAGCTGTTCTAGTTATTGAATTTGGTTGACAGTTTAAAACGTTCTTATCATAGGTCGTCGGGCAACCATACTATCTATAAACCTTGGTCGCTACCTATAATATTAAGTATTAACGATGATAAATTGATAACGCTGGTCGACGACATATTATTTTGTTTACTTCGTCGAAGATACAGTTTTTTTTTTTACTGTTCCATGACGTTCATGACGCTAGACACAGCGTAAATTAAAATACATAATATGAAAATATTACATTGATAGAATAGCTTTGAATATCTAACACCAAAATATTATTGTTTGTTAACTAAATGTCTAAATATATTGTAAACAAACAATTTGCAGGTTCAAAACGTTATGGATCTAGCTCTTCATATTCGTCACACAGTCCCCCTGTTCCTGAACGTTGGCTTCAATGTCCTCGTAAATCTTACACAACTATAACTGAAAAGTTTGTGGCATTCAAAACACCATTGGATAGTAAATATGATGATCAAATACCTATTCAGAATAGGTTCAATACAGAAATGTTGTTCTCATCAATGTCTAATATGAAGGTATTGCGTAATACTGTTTAATCTTTATAAAAAAATTAATAAGAATCTCTAACCAGCTCTTAAATTTTAAAGTACCATTGATAGTTTTAAGAATTATTTCACTAACTTACATATTATATTATAATTACGTATTTTTTAAAAATGATTAATAACTTAAATATTAATTCACTATTTACATATAGTTGATTTATTAATTTTTTTTTTTTATAATTTTATATATAATCAGTATTATATCATTATTATAATTAAAAAGGAATAATTAATCATACAATTCAAGAAAACACTGATCAAATCTTAACTTGGTCCTATTTTTTTCAAAATGTTTTATAAGATATTAAAAATTTGAAAAATTTGTGTAATTTTAAATATTTATTTTAAAATGTCTTTACTGACCTTTCTAATATTTTCTGTTAAAATACATACCTATAAAATCAATAGTCAATATATTTGCTCAGAATTTAAAATGTAAAATTTAAGAATGAATACATTTTTTTAAGTTACAAAAATTGAATCACTACAACTGCTCATTTTATTTATAAGTACAATGAATAAATATATTTATTATATTAAATTGTTTTAGGTTACTATAGGTTTATGGATTGATCTGACTAAAACAAGTCGTTTTTATGATAAATCCGAAATAGAAGATTCAGATTGTACTTATGTAAAAATTCCATGTGCTGGTCATGAACAACCACCTACACAAGAGCAAGCACAATTATTTGTAGATATTTGTTCAAAATTTATTGCAAAAAATCCTTTACAGTTCATTGGTTAGTTGTAATTTATTTATTTATTTTACTTTATAATCATTATTATTATTATTTTTATTTTTTATTTTTTAGGTGTTCATTGCACTCATGGTTTTAACCGAACAGGATTTATGATAGTTACTTATTTAATAGAAACATTCGATTTTGATGTAACTAATGCTTTAGCTCAATTTGCAGCAGCTAGGTAAAACATAATTTATACTACTTACTCCTGAAATTGCTAAATTAATATATAGTACACAACGAAATTCTTTAAACTAATAACTGGACATAGGAAAACATTGTCTTAATGTATATACCTAGTGGCTAGTACCTACATATATATTTTGTAAGTGTAACATAAATTTAACAATAATTTTTAATAACTTTTATTGGACTCAATAATTTCTATTAGGCTAATTAATTGCTAAAAAAAAAAACAAATAAATTTTAAACTACTAATGTATATTGTAAGGTTAAATGCATAAAAAATGCCAACCAATTACATTGATTTTACAAATCATATAATGCGTTTTTCAAATTTTAAGATTTTGAATTTTAAAATATGCTAAATAAACCATATTTTTAAATTGTTGAAATATTTTGTACTACTTAAGAAGTGTCTTGTAGCAATACCAACTTCTGTTTTAATAAGATCTTCCCTTTTTACAATAAATTATTTAGTGGATAATTTGTATGTTTCTAATTCAAAATTTGAAAGAATAGTTTTTCATTTATTAAAATATTTATACTAAGGATAATAATTCTTAAAAATAGTTTTACAAAAATAAAAAATAGATGTATTATTGAATCTATTATTTATTATAATTGGTCCATTTTTACAAATTATAAATTTTCATAGATTAGTAGATTAGTAATTACTAGTAAATGTCCAGCTCGACATAAACTGTTTCAAATTCATTATCATGAATATATTTTCTTTAGTATACAAAGTTATTTAGCTTGAAAATTACTCAATTAAATTTTGATTTTAATAAGTCAACATTTTCAAAAAAATTTCCTATTAAATAATTTACAATAGAAGACACTCCTTAAATAGTTCAAAACATCTTTATAATTTAAAAATTAAATCTAACCATTTCTAAAAATTCCAAAAATCAGGTATTACTGAAGAAAAAAAGGTAGTAAGCATGTTTGGCCAATCACTATGTATCGTCATTTATAGGTTTTCATTTAGTTATAATTAAACATTTTCATATGTTTCTTATACAATGTTTACATTAAGTACTTTATTTAAATTAATATATATGAGTTAAATGCCATGTATTTTTAGGTACAAACAATACTAAATAGACTATTAACAACTTGATATATTTAAATAACAAAATGACAACCACAAAATAAAAATATCATATTTTAGGCTTATTTTAGACTTTAGACGACCTCTCACCCGTATGAGTTGTCTCCGTCGTACACACGTACCACATGGTAAATTTTCGTTCACCAGTTTCAATAGTGTTCTTTTAGTTTTAATATTAGAGTAGACTATTATCAAACTTTTGGGTAAGAACATTATCTGTGTTCTCTTGTTAGCTTTTTACGATATTTTAATTTTTAGGTGAGTTATTAGTATGAAATTATTAGATATTTGAAAATGCTCATAATTCACTTAAAAATCAAAATATCGTAAAAAGCCAACGAGAGAACACAGATAATGTTCTTACCTAAAAATTTGATAATAGGTCAATTCACTTTAATATTAAAACTTTTTAGTTTTGATTTTGCATACTATTGAAACTGGTGAACGAAAATTTATTATCTCGTACGTATGTAAGACGGAGACAACACATGCGGGTGAAATGTCCTCTTAAGAAAGTAATAGTCCACTTTCTAATGAATAGTCATTATTAATAAGTAATTTTTATTAAGTAAAGTTTATTTTATTCCCGAATAGTATAATTCCTAAATAAAGATAGATAATTATAAATTTTTTTTTGTATGATTTTAAATTATATGTATTTCAGACCTCCTGGAATTTACAAACAAGATTATATAGTTGAACTATTTCAACGGTATTCGGATGAAGAACCTATACTAGCTCCAGAACTTCCTGATTGGTGTTTAGGTACATATAGCTAATATTACATAGAATATTTTGATTTTATTCATAAAGTTATAAATAAATTAATGGAAAGAAATTATTATTTTAGAATCAGAAGAAGATAATTATAATTCCAGTAAGCATGAATCTTCTTCTCGGAATAAACGTGATTTCAGGGATCAAGATTCTAAAGATAGAAGAGAACATGAACCGTAATATTTATTTAAATAATCTCTTAATAAATTAATAGTTTTACAGCAAAATTTGCCAAGCATATTCCAGTTTGTCTTTTAATTTTATGCATTCATTAAAATTATAATTCTTAAAAATTTAAGTATACTTAAAGATTATATTTTTAAATACTTTTAATACCTCAAATAATTTTTATGGACTTATACTTTATGCAATTTAAGAAATGTCTTATAACAATATTTTTATTTTTAATACAATACAAATTAGAACAGGGTTTCCCAAATAATGGGTCGCGACCCACTACCGGACCACAAAAATATAAATATACAAATTATAATATAAATTCTCATATTAAATTTTATTATTTAAATTTTGTTTGATAATTTGATATAATTGGTACAAATTAATGCTTCAATTTTATTATAAAATTCTATGTGGACATTCAAATATTAATTACCAAGCCAGTTTTAACAAGAGTTTAGAAAACGCTGAATTAGAATTAGATTAAACATGCTGTAATACAAATTGTAATAGGTTACTGAAAAATTAAAATTCTAATTTTGAACTATTACAATACAATATAAAAAAAAACTTTGTCATTGCCAGTCATCATTTTTGTAAATTTTCTGTTGAATCTTATTTGTTTTATACTACCTTCTATTTACATAACTTGAAAACTTTTTGACCTAACCATATTTAAAAATATATTAACCAGTTGTTACTTTTTGATTTTATTTTTACTAATTCTATTTTTAAATATTTATGATAGCTTTTTTAAATATTAAATTTTATATTTTGTTTTATATTATTTGAATTAAATATTAAGAAATGTATAATCATTCAATTTCTAAAACTAATATCCATCTATATGATCCATTGATTATGTTAACTTCAAAAAAATTACCAAACTAAATATGATATGCATGTTAATATTGTTAATACAGTAGAAAGAAAAATAAATGAATGATTTGCATAGTGACTAATAATTAATGTAATAAGTTATTCAATTGCATAATTTATCTGGATATGTATAAACTAATTGTATTTACTATTTACCATTAATAATGGAGATTATTTTAAATCAACATTTTAATCATTTATTGTACTTACATAAGTTATCCTATTCTTGTGTAAACTGTTAAAACATTATATTGTTATGCTTTTAAATTTTGATTTTGACAAATTAATTAAGTTTTAATGCCATCATGATGGTGGTGAACATGCTTAGAGATTCAATCTATGTTACAGTCTTATTCATTTATTTATTAATTTTAGTTCCAGTAAACGGTCAAGAAAAGAGAAGAATAATCGTAATCCTGTATTTATGCAAGGTGTATCTGGTGTTACTGCTATTTTTGATCAACCCAGATTAAGCAATATTCAAAGAAGAACTCAAGACTTATGTAAATGGAAAAGGTAAAAGTCCATGCAAATAATAACATTAAATATTAATAAAAAATGGAATTACTAAATATAAATAAAATGTTTTTCTATTATATTTGATTACATATAATAAAATTAATTTATAATACTCGATAATCCAAGTATAATAAATAATAAGTTAAAAATGAAAAAAAATCATGTACTAATATTATGTTATAAGCTTTCATTTAGTAATGAGTTTTTAACAAATTGAAAACTATGTCAAATATTTTTATTGTTTACAAATCTTAGTACAATACTTGCATAATTATATTTTGAACAATATATGTAAATTTGTAATATCCTTTTTTTTATTTAATACTTTAATACTCAGTTTTTATTTTGAAAATTGTTTAGATCTGGATTTCCTGGATCTCAGCCAGTTTCCATGGACATTCAGAATATGAAATTATTACATACAAAGCCTTACCGTGTTACGTGGAAAGCTGACGGTACTAGGTAATATAATATCTTAATTTTTGTTTAATTTATACTTTATTAAATAAAAATCTAGTATTATAATTTATAATTATTTGAAATATGTTATACTTTATAGGTACTTAATGCTTATCCAAGGTGAAAATGAGATATATTTTATTGATAGAGACAACAGTGTATTTGAAGTAGAGGGCTTGAAATTTTTACACAGAAAAAATCTGGATCATCACTTGAAAGACACTTTATTAGATGGCGTAAATAAACCTTAATTAGTATATTTTGGATTCTGAACGGAGTGATGAATGTATTGCTTTTACAATGATGTGTGTTTTTTTTTTTTTTTTTTATTGTGTCTGACAACAACATTTGGAGCAGTAATAATGCTCCGATTTTTAACTTCAGCCCCTCTTTGAATAGGAAATTGAATCTAGTTGGTACTTTGGGGGGGGGGGGGGGGTCAAAAGTAAAATTTCCAAATAGTTTTCAAAAAAATCGAGAAAAACAAAAAAAAAGTGACAGAAAAACGGCAATTTTACGAAAAAACACTTTTCGACAAAATTGATTTTTTTGATTTTGCTGTAACTCAAAAACAAATCATTGTAAATACTTGAAATTTTCACCAAATGTTTATATTATGGTTATCTCTTTACAGTTAAATTTTCAAAATATTTTGACCATTTTTAAGCTACTTATAGACAATTGAAATTTTCGACTTTTCTAAGTTTTTTTTCTTCAAATGCCGATAAAATTTTTTTGGGTGACCAGAAAATCTTGAAAATTTAATACAAGGTTTCTTATAAGTTGTTCTTAAAGTGATAAAAAAAAATCCGAAATCGTTAGTCACAATTTTTTTTTATAAGGGCTTAAAGTTCGAATTTATACGAAATATTTCAAAATTTAAATTAAATTTCATACTCTCATTATGCGTAGGTATGTTGCCAAATAATTTTTTTATTAATAAACAGATATTATAAAGTAACTATAGTAACATAATATAGTAACTATACTATTTGTTTCAAAATAGAATATATGACAATATTTAAATATAATATATCCTAGACTGACAAATCATCTCCGTTCAGAATCGTTTTTCGTATACAATGATACCTATCATTACATTCAAATTTAACCTACCCTAGTCTGAGGTCAATCCCACCCCCTAATGTACAGCAGAGCGATACTCACTTACCCGCTTTTGTGTAATTTAAATTTATATTCCATAAATTTTAATGTTTTAGGAAATGATTATTGATAAAGTTGACGGCCAAAATATACCTCGCTATTTAGTATATGATGTAGTGGCATTTGAAGGTTTTGATGTTGGTAAACAACCATTTTATCCCAATAGATGTATGTTAATTGAAGTAAGTAATAATTTTACAATATGATATAACAAAATATTAATCAACTTTCATTTATAAATTTCAATTAAAATTAAAGAAATATGAATTTTTATGATAAATTAAAACTGTTATGAGTGAATTAAATATTTTGTGAAAAGACATTTTAGATTCTGAACGGAGTGATGAATGTATTGATTTTACAATGATGTGTGTTTTTTTTTTTTTTTTTTTTTTGTTTTTGTTTTTTTTTTGTTTTTGTGTCTGTGTACAGCATAACTATTAACTAGTCAAAATAATGCTTCAATTTCAAACTTTGGGGGTTGTTTCCGATGGCAAAGTGAATATCCTTGGTGCATTATAGGGGTCAATAGTAAACATTTTCCAACAGTTTTCAAAAAAATCGAGAAAAACAAAAAAAAAAATGACAGAAAAACGGGAATTTTTACGCAAAACCAGTTATCGACAAAATTTTTTTATCTTGCTATAACTCAAAAACTAATCGATGTAAACACTTGAAATTTTCACCAAATGTTTATATTAGCGTTCTCCATACACAGTTAAATTTTCAAAATATTTTGACTTTTTTTGAGCTATTTATAGACAATTGAAATTTTTAATTTTTTTTAGTATTTTTTTTTAAAATAACGATAAAAATTTTTTGGCTGGCCAGAAAATCTTGAAAATTTAATACAAGGTTTCTTATAAGTTTCTCTTAAAGTGATAAAAAAAAATCCGAAATCGTTAGTCACAATTTTTTTTTATAAGTGCTTAAAGTTCGAATTTATACGAAAGATGTCAAAATTGCGAAAATTTGCAAGTAATTTTGTGGTTGAAAAATCATAAAATTTTTTTCTTTTATAACTAAGTTTTGAAAATTTGGTACAAGGTTCTCCATACATTTTTCTTCAAATATCTGTAAAAAAAACTCTACCTGATTCAGACAAAAATTTTTTATGAGTGTTTGAAATTTAAATTTTTACAAAACCGCGTTAAATAACGGTTTAGCCTCAAACGATTTTTGATATTTGTTGTTATTCAAACAGTATAAGTCGTAAATACTTGAAAATTTTACCAGTTATTTATATTGGCATTTTCTTTACGTGATTTGATATTCAAAACATTTTGACTTTTTTTGAGCTATTTATAGACAATTGAAATTTTCAATTTTTTTTTTATAAATGTTGATAAAAAAAATTTAGCAGGGACAAATTACTTGAAAATTTAATTGAAGGATCCACATAAGTTGTTTTAACTCTGATTCAAAAATTATAAAAATACATAGGCACAATTTTTTTTTATTAGCATTTGAAGTTCAAATATTGACAAAAATTCGTCAAAATCATGAATTTTTTTCACTATTTGGTAGTTAAAAATTTATAAATATTTTTCTATCAAAGCTAAGAATTGAAAATTTAATATTATGCTGTCCATAAGTTAAACTTAGAATAATTATAAAAAAGTTTGAGGATTATTCAATTTAAAAAATTTTACGTGTGTTTAAAGTTTTAATTTTAATTAGAAATCAAAAATACACGTGTAAAATAACTTTTTACTAATAAATAATTTTCGATTTTTGTTATTTTTAAAAAATTACTAAACGTAAAATATTGAAACTTTTACTTAAATGTTTGAATTAGTTTCAAAGTAGAATATATTATAATATTTAAGTATAATATATCCTAGACTGACAAATTAATCCGTTCAGAATCGTTTTTCGTATACAATGATACTTATCATTGCATTCAAATTTAACCTTCTCTAGTCCGAGGTCCATCCCACCCCCTAATGTACAGCAGAGCGATACTCACTTACCCGCTTTTTTTTATTTTTATTTTTTTTATCAGATAATTATTAATAATTTCAAATGTTGAGCTTCCGTGGTTCAAATCATTGAGAATTATAACCTGTATTAAAATACATATCTAAAATATAATGTATTAATTGATAAAGAATAGTTATTAAACTTAACATTTATTTTTAGGTTGATATAATTAAACCCAGACATCAGGCTATCATGTGTGGTCGTTTAGACAAATCTCAAGAACCATTTAGTATTCGTTTGAAACAATTCTATGACATTAATGCCTCTGATAAATTGCTGGGAAATTTTAGCAAAAATTTATCTCATGAACCTGATGGTCTCATATTCCAACCATCAACTGATGTACTATTATATTTATCACGTTTGGTAGCAATACATAGATTGCCAATAACTTATATTTAATTTTACACAGCCTTATGTAGCTGGTACGTGCCCTGAAGTTTTGAAATGGAAGCCGTTGGAACTGAATTCTGTTGATTTTAAACTTAAAATTGTTACAGAAGGTGGAACTGGGTATTAATATATTGTGTAATCTATATACAAATAAATTGAACTTATATTGACAGATTTTGTACATTTTAGAATATTAGAATCGAAAGTTGGATATTTGTATGTAGGTGGTAAGACAGATCCTTTTGCCAGAATAAAATATAATAAAGAACTTAAAAACATGGATGGGAAAATAATTGAATGTAAATTTGAAAATGGAAATTGGAAATTTATGCGAGAACGAACTGACAAATCGTTTCCAAATGCTCTCAAAACTGCAATAGGTATGTAGTTATTAACATATTAATTAATTTCTTTTACAAAATGATTAACCAATGTTGTTTACAGCTATTTGCCACAGCATTGAAACACCTGTTACAAAAGATATTCTTTTAAAGTATATACAACAAGCTCCGCGTAGATGATGATATATTATACATAATAGGAAATTTAATTGCTTAATATGTTTCATAATTACTTAATTATGTATTTTATTCTGTATAGACTACAATTAATAAGTTAATGTATTTATAAATATAAAGCTGACAAATTTAAGTGTATGTTAAAAATTATGTCCTTACAATGAATAAAATATATCATATATTCATATGCATAATTAATTGAATAATTATTCTTAAATCATGTATATCAAATGACACAACTAGAGGTCTTGCAATAGTATACCACCTCTTCTTAAATATAGCAAGTTTTTATTTTTATTTTGTTGCAGTTTTTAAGGTAAGTGGTATATAAGAACACCAAAAATATTTACAAGAAAAAAATCTAGAAAAAAACTATACCTGTAAATAAACACTCAACAAATGGCATAGAAATATACAATTGTACTATAATATAATAATATTTTTTAAATACCAAATGTAAGTAAGTTTAAACATGAATAAATATATAAAATAATTCATTATAAACTTTGTATATTATATAATATAATATAGTTCAAGTTTTATTCTCCTTTTTTATTACTACTAATTATTAAAAAATAAAAAAAAGCACAATTACTTACTATAAGTAGTCCTACTAGTTTTAATGATAGTATGATGGTATGTATTTGTGTTTATTCCACAGAGTAATAATAATAATGGTAATTATTCCATCTTTAAAATATAGATCCTCTATGCTCTAATTATTATTCCGTAGAGTATGGATAACCCATAAATTTATCTACAAATAGCAATCTTGTTAAGTATTTGAATACTTGTATTTAAATAATTTTTTACCAATGCATTTTTAAAATACTTAAAAATACTATAAATATTTTTTTCATTTATTGTTTTACTCCAAATTGCAAATACCAATATTTAAAAAATGTCTGACCATCTCAAATTTTTTTTTTCACTTACAGCCTTGTAACATACTGTATAAGTACTTATCTAATATCTTGTACCTATTAAATTATTATATTTATTATCTCAAACATTTATAAATAACTAATAAATTTAAATTTCTATCTACAAATATTAATATTATTTGCGAATAATGTTAATTTATATATTAATTATTAATAAAAATAAATATTTTAATATACAATTATTTGAACTAAAAAAAAAGTATTTGTTTAAGTATTTTGAATACTTTTAAAAATTATTTGTATTTATATTCAAATACTTTTAAAAGAATGTATTTTAAATACAAATGACACCAAGTATTAAATACGTATTCTGAATAGTGAATACATTTGAAAAGTATTCTAACAAGGCTACCAAGTATGAAATAGTGAGTCATTTTTAGGCCTCTAAAGTTGTTGTATTTTTATGATTGTCATGATTTTTGTGGGCTATTTAATTAGATGTATTGCTAAATAAACTAGAAATAGGTTTTAAACATTACACAAAAACAATTATTATTTTTTCTTATTTTGTGATTTTAAATTTTTTTAAAGCAAATATTTTGTAGTTTTAAATGGACCCTCATCCACATGTGTTATCTCTTCAGTCGTTACAAACTTACGTACAACGAAGTAAAAACTATTTTATGTGAACAAGAACCATTTGGGCTGTAATACAAATTAAATAACCAAATTTTCGCTCTATAAAAATGAAAGTATTGGCTGTGCATCATTATTTTTAATTTTTTGATATTACTAATACGAACAATTTTATTTTCTTATTAATTCAAAATCCATTATTTTTGTGTTTTTCTAACTTGAATAACTTTTTTTGCAGTTCTAATATCGAAAAAATAATAACAATGTTCAATGTTGCACAGTTGAAATCTCTTCTTTATAGTGTTAAAATTTGGTTGCTTAACTTGGACTAGAGCCTGAGGATTCAGACCCGATTCGCAGACACCCAATTCGCCGACATGATGATAACCAGTCTCTGGTAAAATTAAAAAAAGTTCCAATTCGCCGACAAATCGTAGTTTCAAAAAATATAAAAAAAATTTTATTTAACAAATAAGCCTCTCGAGCTTCAATCTTTTAGCACACAAAAACTGTAAATTCCACAAAAGATGAAAACTAAATGTAAAAAATTTGAAGAAATATTATCATTTGCAAAAGAAAGATATAGCATTTATAAAGTTAAATTACGTAAAATAATACCTTGTTTTCTAATAACGTTTCAAATTATAATTTTAGACTACAAAATAGTAGGTACAATTTGTATTTTGGCTTATACTTATAGACACAATAATGTTCCATTTTAATTCAGAAAACAGAAGCTCATAACTCATAAGATTAGGTATTTACAGTGCCGGCCCTATGGGGGGGCAAGCGGTGCGACTGCACCGGGCCCCGCGTTTGTGCGGGGCCCCACAAATTATGTAATACAATTATCACTTAGGTTAGGTTGGGCCCCCGCAAAATTCTGCACCGGGCCCCGAAAACCATGGGGCCGGCACTGGGTATTTATATATATATAGTTTATAATTGACTTGAACAATATTCATGATTTATACAAATAATTTGAAATAATAAAAAAATTATATTTTTAAGTATAATAAGAACTAAACTTAATGTGTGTTTCGAATGTTGGTGAATTGCACAGGTGTAATTTACCTTGTTGGAAGGGGGGGCTAAAATTATAAACATAAAACAGGCCCGCGAAGAGCTTCGCCCCCCGCACTCCCTACATATAAATTTATTGTAACATTTATTGTATAAAATGTATATAAAAACTCCAAAATTATTTATTTAACGACGTATAAGTATAATACATACATTTTTATCGTTGCGTTGTAAAACATTAACGTATAACTCAATCATTTTAATTTCATTACTAATGTACAATACAAAATTCTTTCATGAAGCTTAAATGTTCACATAACACATACCTATCGAGTATCGGATATCCTGATTAGTAGGGGCTCGGATTTTAAAGCATACCTAATAAATAACAAAAAATGAAGCATATTTATTCTTTAAAAAAGTAAAAAAAAACATGTCTAAAAATTAACATGAATAATTAGTAATAATTTATAAAACTGAAAATAAAAATTGAAAAATTAATTTAAATTAAAATAAGAATTTACTACCATATATTTACTATATGCAATAGCCGATAAGCTATCGACCTATAAACTATCTGTAGATCGTTAATCTATAGGTACGTTTAAGGTCGTTTCACACTAATGGTACGATCACGGTCATTATTGTGGGTTTTCACATTTCTTATTAAGTAATTAAACATTTTTTTTTTTTTTATAGCATAATAGACATTCAAAAATTCCACAGTTAGAATAACTGAAAAAAGCATTCACACAAAAAAAAAGCCAAAATAAATTCGTTTATTTGGAATCAGATTGAAGTGAAACGAATTTATGTATAATAATTAGATTTCTATCTTAAATATTTAAAAAGAAGCATTTCCTTTAAAATCCGAGCCCTACTGATTAGGAATTATATTTTACATTTTATAATTTTTTCTAATAAATAATCTTAAATTTCTTCAAAAACTTAAATAAAAATATAGAGGTGCTAAAAGTCCCTTAGACCCGCCTAAGTCTCTCCAATTTACGCCTATGTCGAATTAACTTGTATTTGCGATTTTTATATTATAAAAACTCTTTTAATAACTAAGAAGAGTTTCGTACTTAAGAATGTACTATCCGCTTACCCAGTCATAAAAGGTCTGAAAACGCCTATGATTATTTTCAGACATGTGTATATTATACACAATTGAATAGAAAATTGGAAAATTTAGTAAAGGTGTGATTCTATTGAGTTTAGAAACCTTTTTAAAGTTAGGTATAACCTATACTTAATTAATTATTTGACGTCAGTGGCGTATTTTGTATGTTTTTTTGAGGGGTGTCCGCAAATGATATAGGTATATCGTATATACTTATTTGTTAATTGGTTGCAATATTTTTGTTTTACATCTACTACCACAAATCTCATAATATACTCATCAAATATTCAAATATTGTAATGAAACATTTTTTATTTAATTACCTAATTAAAACTAGTAATTTGTATGTAATTTAAATCATACAGGTATAAAATACCTACTGTAAACATGATTTTAATTTAAAGCAAATATAATATAATATTATTAAAACATATTAATAGTTAATACACATTAGTTACCATCATCGGTCACAATAATTTACTAATTATTACAATATTATATTTTGTTTGTTACATTCGACACCAGTTAGGTGTTATACGCTATGTTATATACGCATAACTTGTTAAAAAATTGAACTATCGTAAAAAACCAACATACAAACACAGATAATTTTCTTACCATCAAGTTTCGTAATAGGTCGATTCACCCTAATTTTTAAATTGACGGAGCTAAACGTGATCGGCTTAGCGTAAATTTGCTATGTTACGTACTTGTAAGACAGAGACAACACATGCGGGTATGGCGTCCTCTTAAGAGAATGCAATAATGTATTGTCTCCGTCTTACAAGTGCGCAACGGCCGCAACATAGCAAATTTACGCTTAGCTGCAGATCACGTTTAGCTCTGTTAGTTTAAAAAATAAGAATGAATCTACCTATTATGAAACGTAATAGTAAGAACATTATCTGTGTTTGTATATTGATTTTTTGCGATTATTCAGTTTTTAAGTAAGTTATGAACATTTTTTTAATTTACGGCATTTACGCTATACCTATATTATATACTATATTATATTATTATATTATATAAGTTATGTATAACTTACTAAAAAATTGAACTATCATAAAAACACAGATAATGTTCTTATCATCAAGTTTAAAAATAAGTCTATGGTTGATTCACTCTAATTTTTATACTAACGGAGTTAAAACCGTGAACTGCTGAGCGTACATATTTTGCTATAATATATGTTAGGTACTTGTAAGACTATTCGACGTCGCCGTCGGAGACAACACGTACGTGTGGGTTTGACGCGCTCTTAAAATCTTACGTTCGAATGACCTATTTATGGAGATTTAAATTTTTTTCAAATGTTTATATTAGCATTTTCAAGTCAAAATATTTTTCTAGTGAATCTTAATCCGTTTATACATTAATATTAAGTAATTATATTTTATTATCGAGTAAAAAGCTTAAAAATTCAACACGAGGAGAACCTTATAATAGTTGTTCATACAGTAATTAAATAATATAAGTTCAATTTTTTCAAAAATATTGAATATTCAAATGAAAAATAAACATTATAATTCATTGGTATTATAAAAACTAAAAAGTATTATTCGTTATAATATCAAACTAATTGAAACTAGTCGCTGAGTTAACTACTCAAAAATATAGACTTGAAGTGGTAAACTCACACAACTTTGACGAAGATTCAGAAGACGACGGAGATGACAGCACCCCACACCGTTCACCGAATGTGCGCCTGCCGATTAGTGTGACAGTGTTGCCCATTTCCGGTGAAACCCGAAAACGCAAATCGAACTTTTTTTCGATAACTCAAAAGCGCAAAATAAATTTGTGCTTTTGTTCCTTGGTAGTTGGTAGTGGGATAAAATCGCAAAATAAATTGTATTACTTAATACTGATCCAACGCGCGACGCTCGACGCTTTCCATGTACGTGTGGCCTTACCCATTCTACGACAATACAAAAACTTGAACCTTGTACAAATAAAATAAAATTCTAGGTTGGAATACTTGAAGACAGTGGGCTTCAAATTTCAAATTTAATTTTAAGGTACCTACTAATTATTATGTTAGTTTGATATATTTATTTATTTATAATTTATATATGATATATAAACAATTTTGAAAGCATTGTCTTATTTGCAGTGGTACTGTCTAACGGAAATACGTATTTGCCGTATTGAAGACGTCGAGCTGTTCATTGTCCGACTTTTACACTTCGACGTCCGTGCTATAATGTCTCACGCGGAACAGTGTCGTCGTCACTGCTACCGCTGTCCGCCCGCTGCTCTGCTATGACGATCGCTCTTCGGAGGCTAATACATACATACATCTGTATATATAAAAATACTTTTCCTGGGTGATTCATCATCGCCTAGCCGGAACTGCTGAAGCTATGGATATGAAATTTTCTGTAAATGTACTTATTACTATGTATAGGCGCACTAAGAAAGGATTTTTCGAAAATCGCATTTTAAAGGGTAAAAAGAGCATAAAATATTTAATTTTTAATTAACGGTGGGTGAGGTTCGCGGTACGGCAGCCGTCGACGCGCGGTGGTTAGACGTGGCCGCCCAAATTTTCCATAATATTATTATTAATTTCGATTTTAAAATAACACGGTGGCATGTGTCATTTATGATACGACGCACACAGGCTTTTCCAACAGGAGTAGTAGCGGGTGTAGGCATGCTGTTTACGTATACTATAGTAAATAAACACGTAGGTACACTATAGATTAGTCAAGTGTTTTACTTATTATCGTAGTATTCGGCACATGCTGTGAAGTTGTGATATGTCTTTAGCGTTTACGCATACACAAATACACAATGTGTTTTACTTATTATTTTCGAATATTAATGCGTCATAGTATACGCACTCCAGTTTATGTACGGTTCTTTCTAAACATTGAAGTGTATTAAAATAAAATTTTTTACATTCTTACAAATTAAATTAAAAAAAAATAATTAATAATATGGTTGTTGAATTATTGAACATAAATGGCACACTATCATTCTAATTATTGGTGATGGAGCTTGCCTGTACACGGGCGAAGCCGGGTTATTCAGCTAGTATTATTATATAATAATACCCCAACCGTTTTTCCTGATTTTAAATCAGCTCTATATTATAGCTATGATATGCCTTCAAATAAGTTCTGAAATATATATATTATATTATACAGCTAGTGTATCGTGAGTGTCAAATGATATTGTATAATAATTGAACTTGTATAATAATAATTTGACGCTATAATAATGTAAAATTTTGTTTTAGATAAAAAATAAATTTTTGATCAGTTATGCAATGAGAAAATTAACTACTTTAAATTGTATAATAAAATGATTTTAAGTAATACGCAATACAGAAGAAATTAAAGCAACACAAAATATAAAAGAAATAAGAATAATAATAAAAAAAATTCTTTTGGGTTCTATAAGAAATATAAAACAATTATTACTGCCCTTCTGGCCCAACAGATAAAAATGCTAATAAATTATTATTTCCTGGTGGGCACACTTTTATGTGTTATATAATATGTATTACATATAATACATTATATATCAATTATAATCATATAAAATAATAATAACAAATACTTTTAATAATTTATTGTAGTTGGCATATGGCTGGTCAACTTCAGCAGCTATACCTAGTTAGTAAAATATAGTAAATAATTTTCATACGCACACACAGAATATGAGAATGATAATACACAAGTAATAGTAAAAATAAAATATAATCTCTCGTCGATTCGTGTAATTTACAAGACTATCTGCAAAAGTTCGCTTGACGAACAACGGAACGTCGTACCTTATTTGAAGCTATATATTGCATCGCGTCCAACCTTCGTCGTGTTATAATATAGTACGAATAGTATGATTGATGTTTGCTGGTTTCACTCGGCTGTCATGGCGGAACAAAATTTAAATAAATCTTTCTCGTCCGGCGCGCGCGCTGAATATAATTTACATTGTTTATTCGTGTCATTAGAGTTGATTTTAGAGCTATTAAGTACCATTTGATGTAAGTTTATACTATATAATATACTGTATTTCTGTATAGTGAGTAATCTTAAATGATTATTAACCGTCACCATAGTTTGTTAACTGAAGTCGATCACTGTTGTTTTTGAAATATAAAAATACTATACATTTAAGAAATATTTATATATATTTGTGCTTTTATCCCACTATTGAGTTATAAAAGCGCAAACAGTAACCGCAATTAGTAAGTAACCTTGTAATTGGTTGAATGCAACTAGTATTTTTTGATTTTGACCGCAACTAGTAAACACCGAAAAAAATGGACCCACTTTCGTATCAAACTGAATAGGTAAGTCAAATACAGTCATTATTCCCAACAGTTGAATGATGCCATGTAAGTTTCGCAGATGACCCTGCTGATCTGACTTTTAGAGGAACTTCAGGTGATCAGCTCATAAATAACCATTTGAGGTGGCATAAATCCAGCTAGTTTTTCGATCAAGATAAATGGCCAGATGTCAATTTGAAGACTACAATGGCATCAGATACAACTGAAGAGTTAGATAACCACTTACAGTATCACTGCTAAGTGCTAAGTAATATTGAACCATTAGGGCAAAATTATTGATACTTTCTTTTATATCACAATATATACAATCTAGTTACTTTGTACAGCAACATAGTACAATTTGCAATGTGCACAAAAATCACTGTACAAATTGCGAAATGTACAATTTTGGATTTTGAATGTAACATTTATAAACACTAACTATTATAACTATTAGGTAGATATATTATAGTTATTATAGTATATTATTCATAGTTTGTAATTATCAATAGGTATTTTTTTCAAGCTTAGTATTTTTACTGTGATGTAGTAAATTATTGTAATTTGTAATCGATTATGTAAATATGAAGAAAAATAAAGAACAGACTTAATTGAGTATCTGAAATAATATGATTCTGTTCAAAATTCAAACTTTAAATAAATAGGCTTTAATTATCTATTGATACCTATATTTGAAAAAAAAAATTAAACCTACTTACATACCTGTTTCGTTTATTTTATTTGTATATTGTAAAAAATATAATTTATTACGGTATTTAGGTGTATTGCGCATAGCCACGTAAATATTATATATTTATACAACTCAAGAAAAAAAAATATAAATATAATCAATATTAATCAATACATTTTTAGATTCTGAACGTAGTTGAGGAATATATTGATTTTACAATGATATATGTTTTTTTTATGTTTGTCATCACGTTTTGGAAAAGAAATAATGCTTTGAATTTTAACTTAAGTCCCTCATTGAAAAAGGAAATTAATCTAGTTGGTATTTCGGGGGGTCAAAAGTAAAAAATGTCTAGTACTTTTCAAAAGCGCCACGAAAAAACGTAAACAAGTAGGTAACGAAAAAAACGGGAATATTTTACGCATAATCAATTTTTGACAAATCGATTATTTTATTTTGCTATAGGTAATTAAAAAATGAATCATTGTAAATACTTGAAAATGTTACCAAATGTTTATATTAGCGTTATCTATTTACGATTAAATTTTCAAAATATTTTGACATTTTTAAGCTATTTAAAGACAATTTAAATTGTCGATGTTACTAAGGTTTTTTTAAAATGACTAAAAAAAATTGACTATCCAAAAAATCTTTAAAATGTATTACAAGGTTTATTATAAGTATTATCGTTAGTCACAATTTCTGTTTATAAGTAAGCAAAGTTCAAATGTTTACAAAAATCGCAAAAATTTGCAAGGAATTTTGAAGTTGAAAATTCGTAAAATTTTTGTGATTTAAACCTAAAGTTAAAAAACCTAATAAAGGTTATCCATAATCCTTCAAGTATCTGTAAAAAAAAAATTCCAGCGTCAATATAGAATATATGACAATATTTAAATATAATATATCCTAGACTGACAAATCATCTCCGTTCAGAATCGTTTTTCGTATACAATGATACCTATCATCATTGCATTCAAATTTAACCTACCCTAATCCGAGGTCCACCCCACCCCCTAATGTACAGCAAAGCGATACCCACTTACCCGCTTTTTGGTTTTTGTTTTTAAGAATGATGATAAAATGTTTATGAAATACTTCAAAATTCTTGATAATTTAATACACAATCCCACATAATCACCTACGTAAGTTGTTCATATAGCTATGTAAACATTTTAAAAACACATTCTATATTATATTCATTTTTTAAATGCATTTAAAGTTTAAATTTTTATCTAATTTGTCAAAATCATGAACATTTACAAATTAATAACTCTTCTAGTTACAGTTAGTAAATTTAATATATATCTTTCCCCTTACTGGAAATAAAAACTTTAAAAAATATATTTACTTACTTATTTTTATAGATATTTGAAAATCAAATTTAGAAGAAAATTAAATATTAAATGGTATATATCAATGGTGAATATTTTTTTATTATTTATAGGGAATTAAAACTTTTACAACAACTGTGAATTTTACGTAACAACATATTCAAAATATATGTAGATTAATTATTTTATGATTTGAATTTTTATAATAGGCGTGCCCAACTTTTTTTGAACTTACAAATTTATATTTATACTGCGATATATATTTCACAGTTTTATATTGTTAATTTTGATAAAATATCCAATAGATATAGGTAATATTATTTTTGTTCATTTATCGGATTTATGACTCTAATCGTGAGTGTTTAAAAAGCACAAAATATTTGCACGCTAGTCGTTAATTTGTTTACATCATAAATAACTGCAGGTTCACATATTTTATTGTTTGCAAAAAAACTTAATTATATTTTTAGATTCTGAACGGAGTGATGAATGTATTGATTTTACAATGATGTGTGTTTTTTTTCTTTTTTGTGTCTGTCATCACGTTTTGGAGTAGTAATAATGCTTCAATTTTTGACTTCAGCCCATCTTTGAATAGGAAAATTCATCGATTTGGTACTTTGGGGGATTAAAAGTAAAAAATTCCAGTAGTTTTCAAAATCGTTGGGAAAAACCTTCAAAAAATAACAGAAAAACGAGAACTTTTATCCATAACCACTTTTCGACAAAATCGATTTTTTGATTTTGCTGTAACTCAAAAACGAATCATTGTAAATACTTGAAATTTTCATCAACTGTTTATATTATGGTTATCTATTTACGGTTAAATTTTCAAAATGTTTTAACCTTTTTTAAGCTACTTATAGACAATTGAACTTTTCGACTTTTCTAAGTTTTTTTTCTTTAAATGCCGATAAAAATAAATTTGGCTTTCTAAAAAATCTTTAAAATTTAGTACAAGGTTTATTATAAGTTGTACTTATCGTAGTAAAAAAAAAATCAAAAATCGTTAGTCACAATTTTTGTTTATAAAAATTTAAAGTTCAAATAATTACGAAATATATCAATATTGCGAAAATGTGCAAGGAATTTTTAAGTTGAAAATTCATAAAATTTTTGTGATTTATTTTTAAGGTTCGAAAAGCCAATATAAGGTTACCCATAAGTTTTCCTTCAAGTAACTGTAAAAAAAATTCCAGCATCAATATAGAAAAATGTTATGAGCGCATAAAATTTATTTTTTTACGAAATCGAGTAAAATAACGATAAATTACAATTTAAATATAGGTAATAATATAATATATTTTATTAATAAATTATCCTAGACTGACAAATCACCTTCGTTCAGAATCGTTTTTCGTATACAATGATCCCTGTCATTACATTCAAATTTAACACATCCATTATAGTGACCTACTCTCTATACTATACAGCGGAGCGATATCCACTTGCCCACCTTTTTTTTATCAATCTTAAACATTGAAATTTCCATTTAGTATATTTTAAATATTAATATATTTCCAATATAAACCGTTTAAAACACAATAAAAGATTCAATAATGGCACATAACTGCAAGTGAATATAACTGAAAGGTGTTGCCAGCAAGACAAATAAATTATGAGATATTTGACGGATGCTCTAAAGAACATCTTCAAAACAGTTTGGTACCCGATTAAAGAGAAATCGGACAAATAATGGTTGTGCGACGGATATGTTTGAACTAGCTTTTGGTCCACGATCACAGGAAATCCGGAAAATTTGTACAAATCTATGAGCAGAAATGTTGATGTAATTGATCCTGTATGTAAAATTTGGAAATATCCGTTGTAATTTTGCAGACGTAATACTTAAAAGATAATAAGAAGAGGATTGGTGGCGGGCTATTGGACCTTTGGACCTGAATGCCTTGACGCATAGCTGTTACAGTACCGGCTGATGGCGGCGCGATGTACTATAACGTAGGTACGGCCGAATATGATTCAAACGACGCTATCGACGAAGCAAGTTTCAACATTGATAACTATAACATTCAGGATCGGAATCATGATGAGGATAACATAAGTAACAGGTGGACGAGTCTGAAGATCAGTAGTCATTAAATGACCGCAAGCATATGATAGAAATTCTGCAACCCGCGGATATCGGGTCTATTCGTGAACGATAATAAGCACATATTCGTTGGAATCGTTGGAGACATCCGAGTTGATGATTTCAGGGGAATTGCCAAAAACAACAATAAGCACATGAAGAATGGAAGCACCAAAAGTGCAGCAGTTCCAAAGAATTCAACAGCTTCAAGAGTACCGGCCAGAACAGCCAGCAATAATATGTTATAACAGCATTCACGAGCAGCAAAAGGTATCTGTGTCTACAAATACAATGGCTACAAAGTATTATAAAATATTATTATATAATTATGTATGTTTAGCGTTTACTATCTATATATATATATATATATATATATATACATTTTAATAGATGATAATTTATAATAATAAGATTCATAGATACCAATAATTATTAAAATAAGTAGAAAGTATTAAGTATTATAAATTATACATGGCCTAACTGACAGAAAATCATTATATAGCTTAAATATGATAGCTAAATTAATGCTTGGAATATTGACAGAGTTTTCATTTCATAATGCTAGTCCACACTCATAAAAATGAGAAATTTGCGTTTTAAAAATGAGCTCACACAGAGATTAGTATAGGCTCACGAAAACGATTATTTTATACCTATATGGCTGTTATTGTTTCCAAAAAATAAAATAGTCATTAATTATTATAATTTTGGCCAAAATAAACCTGCATGACGGACAGGTCACAGGTAAATATATAACTTTCTTGTATCATTTTAGTTATAAATTAATTATTTTTAGTTTATTTATAAATAATATGCACTTCAATGTTACGTTGCATTATTTTAATATAATTTAAGATATTCTTTTTTTTTAAGTTTTGATCATAAATCATTTTAAACGGGCAACGAAATTCACGAAGACACCAAGTAAATATAATTTTCACGCGTAATAACATTCTTACTTTTCATAGGTTTCATTTCTGATTAGACTTCTTGGAGTTGTCAGACTTCTTGGAGTTGCCAGACTTCTTGGAGTTGCCACGCTTCTTGGAGTTGCGGGACTTTTTGGATATGCTGGACTTCTTGGAGCTTCCAGGTTTCATGTGTTTTATCGGTTTTGATATCACTTCCGGTGATTCTTCCGCGAGCATCGTCTCAGATGACTCCTCCTCCGGATCCGGCACCCACTTGGGCACGCGCACTTCGATCTGCAGTCGGGCTTTCTCGTCAGGCTCGCCCGGCCGCTTACCCAACCACAGAACGAACACATGTTCATCGTCGCTGACGGGCAGCCCGGTAACTGGTCCTAACTTTGGTTTCACAGACTTGGGTAGCACTTCCATCACATGTTTGCGTTCATTTGACAATGGTAGATCTTCTGCCTCGTCTACTTGCTGTTCATCATTCTCATTCTCATCTTGTTCTAGATCATTATCTTGATTCTTATCTTGATCCAGTTCCTGATCTTGCTCCTGCTGTTGAGTGTCATTGTTATCGGAGTTGATTACATCTTCTTCTTCCGCAAATTGATTTACGTTCGGACGTATGTTGTAGTATACCTCGCCGCCGCCGGTGCTGTAGTTATCGTACACCAAACAGTCGTCACGGACTAAAGAGAACGTGGCGCGGTCACCGCGCAGGCCTACTTCGCCTGGCATCAGCCGCATGGCGTCACGGTCCGACTGCCCACCGAAGGTCTTCTCGTAGCCTTTGGTGCAATAGTTCTCCAAAACCTGCGTAACGATCCCGTACAGTTCAAGTATTATTTAACCAAAAGCTGATTTAAATCGTATATATTAATCCTTTATAAAGAAATTGTCTACTAGATTGGAAAAGCTCATATATAAATTGTGTAACACAACATTTTTTTCCTAAAATAGTTTTGTAGTTTAAAGTGTTCTGGAGTCATGCATGCTCAATATATTAATATAGTTATCTTATAAAGTTATAACTATATTTTTACGAATTTCTAGTCGTTTTAATAATTATAATTCCATTATACTTACGTTAGGTGCTACCCCAGTTCCACGGAATGGACATTCCTTGATATTACATTCAGGATCTATTACACAACCATTGTATTTACTCAATTCGCTATCCTGTTTGTTTTCTTTAATCGGACACCAAGCTGTTTCAAACATATCCTTCATCTGTTTTAGAGCAGTTGTCGCACATCTCATCATTTGCTTATCTCGCCGACAACACCCTTCAGATTTAGCTATACGCTTGCAATTATGTGGCATTATTTAATATTAACTGTACGCCTCAAATTCGATAAAATATAAATTTTTGCTAAATAATTTTTTTTTTATAGTCAATTTAAAATTAATTTTTATAACTTGAATTTATTTTACAAATAAATAAATAAATCTTGTCGCTAGGTTCAAGAAAATTATTTTGTTACGAATCGTTTAAAACAGAAAAGCTATAAATTCTATTTGCCAGCATTTCCAGATACAAATTCCTATATAATATACTATATTAAGTATGTAGTATATACCTACTTCCTATGTAATAATATAATATAACTTTTAACTAAAACCTAATAATTTATATAATAAAAAACATTGAATATATGTAAATTATAATACATGGAAATAAGCTCAACTAAAGAAAAAAGTACGCATAGCCTCTTGCAAAAAATTCGAACTCGGATAAAATTAATCCAAAATGAATGAATTTACTTAAAGTTATTTTTGTAATAGTTTCAATTGTTACAATAAGGATAAAAAATTTAATTGATATATTACATTCACAATTCACGATATGGCTATAATATATTATAATTATTAATTTTATTTTTTAATAAATATATTGTATCATGTTGTAATGATGATAACACCCTCATAACAACATTTTAGAGCAGATTGCACCACTAATTATTATAGCAAACAAATTATACAAGGTGATTTTTTTATCGAAGAACACTCATTATTTCTGAAAGTATTCATGTTTTTGAAAATATTTTTTACATAGTTTCAAGTTGTTAAAAAAACAACATTTTTACTAAAAAATTATATTTTTAAATATTTTTCATCCTTATATCTTTTTAAGTTTTTTAATTTTTTGAATGACAGCATATAGTTTTAATTTCATATTCCAAAGCAGAATAATTTTCTGAGTATTTTGATACATAAAATTCGAATTTAGGGCCAGTAGTTTATGCGTTATACTTTTTTAAAGTTTAGACAAGCGGAGTAGTAGACAAACATTTTGCGGGGTAACCCCGTACCACTCCACTCCGCGTATCAAAATTGATTCCTGAACTTCAGCCTATTAAATCTATTCAGGAGGCGTCACGGAAAGGATCGCTGCCAAGTCTCACAAATGTTTATCTGTTTATAAATTAAATTTGGTCAATCTTCATATTTTAAAAATATAGGTTACACTTAGTTATTAATCATTGTCGTAGTTTTATATTTTTTATATATTACTGTATAACGCACTAACTCGCAATGTATACGCACGTTTCTCAGTTTCTGTGGTAGGACTGATAAGTAGTTATGTTTACGTATATTATTGATATGACAGCTGATAATAATTGTAAGATAGATATTAGATAATGTATATAAATATATAATGAATATTAGATAATTAATAGATATACATATATACATGAATAGGGTTACCGATCCGGGTAGGTTTTGAGTGTTTTGACGTGCCGTGAGTGCGGATATTTTATGATAGCTGTACGGATCGTCGCGGAGTCTTCTTCACTGTCACCTGTCGGGTTCCTATTTCCGTGACACACACTCCCGTCAAACACGCATCGGTCATAATTTATTAAAAACACCGACGCGCGACGTGTGTTCCAAAACGACCAAAAACCTTTGGTCAGCAATTCTCGCCATTCCTCACATTCAGCTTATTAGCAGCGCGTGCACTACTTAAGGAGTCGATGTCGATAGACGGCAATCGTTACAATATAGGACTATTGACGGGAAAGTAATAATATTTGAAACACGACGCTCAAAAAAATGTGTATTTACGAAGTTTAGGTTACATAATTGCTTATTGTTGTTAAATGTCATAAAATAGGTATTTTATAACAATTAATTACTACTACAACATTATATAGTACAATTATAGCAAAAACGTCTTACAGAGTTACAGCATGATATTCCATGTTGTTACATATAATATCATGATAAGTAAATTTGTCTTAAGTAAATTTCTCATTTACTAACTTACGTAAACATTTAGATCGAATGCCACCAACGACAATTAGCTTTAATTAAATTGATTTCAATTTTGACTATTTTTTATTATTCCACGGTATATATTGTTAATATTGAATTCGTGAATAATATTCTGAACATCCAATAAATTTAAAGGCTTTAATTATAATGATTAATCGCTTTAAAACCATATACCTACGTTTAGTTTTTAGTGTTAATTTGGAAATCTATAGAAAAAAATTCAAGTTTATGTGAATAATGGACGGTTATAGGCAAGGTTTATAGATCATACAGGTTGCCTCATAGTCCCCTAAATATTTCGATCACCCCGCACCATTCCTTGTCAAGTGACGTCACCGAAGTATAAAATTTACGGCGGCGTATTAAAAATACATGTGAACGTATGTATTTTTATTTTTTTATGCTATTATTTTTTATTATACCTAACTGATTTACTGCTTATTATTAAATATCGATGTATTATTATTGAATAATGCATTTTATTACTTAATAAATAATACGCTATATGTGTAATTATTCATTATTTTTCGTTATTCTTTTGGACAGGTTTTAATAACACCCATATAATAATATATTTAACTATTTTTTTAAATTTTACAAATCGTGTATAGACATCCAGTTATAGTTACATGAAATTATAAGCAGCTACTTCTATACTTAAATTTTTTTGTTGATCCAAAATTGTAATTTAACTATTTGAACTGAACTAAAAAGTTTGAGTAGTTTGACAATAATAGACAATAGTTATTACTTAATATTACTTAAGTAAGTAGAGATGTATAAATATATAATGTGTGTAATTATTTCTTTTTGATATTTAGAATAAGTACATTACAGATTAATTCAAAACCTTATCTGCGAGGGGGGTCCAAGGGGAAACATTCAAGACAAATTATATAAGTTTTAGTGGTGGCTTACTGGCTTTACTCAACAGACACTAGATGAATATTTGACAACTATTGCTCACACAATAAAACTATTTTAATTATATTTTTAAGTTTTTTAAATTTTATTAATTGCATTACATTTGTAATGAATTTTTTGTAACATTGAAAATGTTATTCAATATACAAAAAAAAATCCATGCCTTTTTTTACAGTTTTGTTTAACGTTTTTAAACATTTTTGATTATTACGAATATTACGCTATTGATCAAGGTTTTGAAAAACGTTATTTTTCAATATCGTTTCCAAATATTCAATTTTAATTTTATTTTTCTAACAAAATATTACAAAATAGTCCAAACATTATTTAAAAATATTCATAATCTAATTTTTTAAGAATAATTTTATTTTTAGTATTAAAACAATAAATCACTTGAAACATACAAAAACGTTTAATTTTTTAATGATTATAATGTTTATATGTTGTTAAAAAAAATGCTCTATAATTTTATTTATGTTTATATATTGTTAAAGCAAATGTTACATAATGTTTTCTATGTTAAATTACTTAACTTTATTAGAAAAAAAAAAAATTATGTTTCAATAACGAGAATGTAGGTATTTTATTTATTTTTTTATTTAATATTTAGGTTACCTATTGAGTTTTTTAAATTATCATATGTACTAATGTGTTTTTAAAAACCTTATTTGAGTTCCAAGTAGAATGCTCAAAAACATTAAAAAAAACTTTACTGTTCCATGTCATCCGAAACTCAATGTGATGACTTAGATCATTCACTTTCTATATAAGCAGTAAAAATGCTTCGATTTTTGACTTCAGCCCCTCTTTGAAAAGGAAATTAAATCTAGTTGGTACTTTGGGGGGTCAAAAGTTAAACATTTTCAATATTTTTTAAATGAGTCGGGAAAAACCCTAAAAAAATGAGGGAAAAACGGGATTTTTTACGCAAAACCATTTTTCGACAAAATCGAATTTTTTATTTTGCTATAACTCAAAAACTAATCGATGTAAATACTTGTAATTTTCACCAAATGTTTATATTAGTGTTATCTATACACAGTTAAATTTTCAAAGAATTTCGACATTTTTGTCTCAAACTCATAGTCGACCTGCAATTCGAATTTTAAACTGTTGACAGTTGACACAAACAAAAATCTAAATCTATATTATACGTAATATATGCAATGAAAATATATGAATGCACTACACGTATTATATGTATATCCTATATCGTTCTTAATACAGGTACAATTATTATTTATATTATCTGTGTTGTTACGTTCCATAACAACGTATCATTATTAGATTATAGGTACATGTATATTATGTTCTCTGTATAAAAATATTATCGTGCACGTCATTATTGTAACCTAAGGTGATGTATATTTGTAAATCAAAATGCAATTTGTATCTGTCTGGGTCGTTTATTATTCATAAATAATAATAAACTACCAGAAGCAATAGCAGATCAGTATAATATATATATATTTATACTTATCTACTGTTATCCATTGACGGTTGACTCGGCTATGTGGTATCTTGTATTTAGTTTTGTGTCGGCGTCTCGTGTGTATCGTACCTATATAAGCCATAACACAACACGCACGCAATGTAAATATTCATGAACAAAGTACTAAGTAGGCCAGTTTATAAGGTATATCTCAAAAGTGGAAGAGTGTTTGGTACTAATGGGAAAATAATATATGACAAACTGGTTTTTTATAAGAATGAAGAACGAAAAAAAATGAATGTCACAAAAATGAATAAAAAAAAAATGATGTTATAAATAAACCATTAGCCAACCAATGAAAATTTGTCCATGCAATCATAAAAAATCAATACTTTAACATTTTTACGTGTATTTCGTATAGTATAGCAGAATAAGTGCAATATAACTAATTTATATTTACAAAATAATCCATTTTTGTTTTATTCAAAGCAATATATATTAAACGCATTATAAAGAGTTCATTATACTTTTCATTATAGATTTATGATTTTGTTTCTGAAGAACGATCATTACGAAATCTTTACCTGAAAAAAAATTATTATTAATTATTTCCTTTATTTAATTTATAATATTAATTAATGTCGTTTTATTATACAATATATTTAACATTTTAAATATTAATTTATAATCAAAATCCAAATTTGTTCTATAGCTACTCGTATTAATTAGATTATAACGATTACTGCCATTTAAATTTATAAATGATAGTATTGTGTATTACCTATATATTATTATGTATTAAACAATACACAATATATTATATACAATATTTGATGATTATAGTAAAATAGTATTTAATTTCATTAGGAATAAGTTGTTTAATAACTAAAACAACAATACGAATTATGAACAAATAACAAATGTTAATCGATTTTAAAAATTAATATTATCCTTAAATTTGTACAGTGATGATGAAGATAATCCTAAAAAATAAGAAGAAAACGATGCATTTGTGCATTTTAAAGTATACACGAAGTATTATTTGATTAGAAAAATATGTTTAAACGAAATTTACCAGGCGCCACCAGTACCTCTCGTCTTTTAGAACCCATTCGTAAAACCGTCAACTCGTTGGTCGGATCTAAGTTTCTGACAAACATCTTCGCGTTTTCAACTAAATTTGACATTATGTCAGTGTAGTTAACAGTCGATCTCATGTCTAGAGTTGAAGTTATGAGATCACCTATAAAATTATAATCCGTATCAAACATGCAGGCGTGTACACAAGGAATTGTATAGGTTCTCTCCGAAGTCGACTCTTCTTGTTATAGAAATATGAAAATGTACAACCTTAACTACCCCCCTCAAAAAAAAAAAAGGTGTAGGCACTTGCCTACAAACATATAGGACACATTCATACAAATCATAAGTTAAGAATGAAAGATTTTATGTTATAAACGCTGATTATTGAGTCATGAATATTAATAAGTTAATAAGCCAGTGATCACAATTATTATAACTATAATAAGGCACTTAGACACCGCTAAAGAATACACACCATTATTGTTTACGACAATAACACCTTCAACTCCGTTGTGAGATTGGATACGTTTCACAGTTTCTTCAAATTCATGATGAATATCATTCATTTTGTATAGTTAAATTTATATAATTATTATTCAAATTTTAAAAAGAGAATAAGCTACACTTATAATTTAATAAGTATGGTTATCATTCAAAACTTTCTAATTTATTAGACTGAAAATATTAGTCAAATTATACAAGTTGTTTCTATGATTACATATAGTATAATATAATAATAAACATCATAATATTATATTATTTTTTGCGTATTTTTAAGGAGTTATGTATAGGCAATTATTTTAATTTTTACTGACCGATGTGTGCTTGTGTAAGTAGTAAGACAACGAGTATATTTTATTAGTGTTATATTAAATTGAAATATACAAATAGTGGTTGAATGATTTTTAAACACAAATATTTATGATTAAGGCCTCCGGCTAATAAATAAAAATGGTATTTAAACCTAAAAGCCATGCCTTAGGTATTTAACTGAAGAAATTTGATTTCACAGACTTTAATAATTCTGAAAACGGATTGTGATGGTTTAACAAGTTTAAATATTAGATTTTAATAAAAACAACTTTTAATATTTCAAAAATTATTTATATAGTATCGTGATAAAAAAAAATATCAAATTATTCAAATTATTATTCATTTATACCACAACTGCAAAAATAAGTATTCAAAATCTATTAAATGTAATAAAATGATAATCAAACAAAATCTGTTTTTAAAATGAAAACCATTCAAACCAAATTCCTAGTTTTTTCTGCGTAAGTTATGTATCGTAATTCGTAATATTATAATATTGACACATGCCATCACTGCAATTTTTTTTTACCATAACGAATATTAATATTACAACTTGCCTAAAATATTTATGTCGCTAAGATACAGTTTTACAATAAAAATAAACGTATAATATTGCATAATATTTTCATTTTTAACTGAAGACAAATTAAGGTACTGGTTTGTTATCACCCCGCCACCGGAACGAAAAATTTTATCGCCCCGCCAATTACGAACGCGCCTACACTATTTAAAACGTAAATAAAAATTGAAATATATATATAGATAGTACATACCTACATATACTATAATATAGTGTATAGAAATATCAGAAAAATCGTTTATTTCAAAAAAATCATCGTTAATTCATTAATTATTTCCAAAATTATATCATTAAAAAATATAGGTATGTATAAGTATATAAAATAAATCTAAAATTTAATAAAATTTAAAAAGATCATTTCATGATAATTTTTGCACTTTTGAGTTTGTAACAAAACATTTTTCGTTTAGAGAAAATTAATAGCAGAATCTTTATTAGAGACTACGGAATACAAATCTTTTAAATTCATTTTTCAACTACTGCAATAAATACTTCTACACTGATACGGCAGAGCTTTAGACATATTGGACATACTGCTAAGTAAAATTACCTGAACTAATAAAATAAAACGATGAAGCTTCAATATTGTCATAGATTTAAATAAAATAATGTGTTTGATATGGTTCGTAATCGCCGCGTTCGTAATTGGCGGGGCGATAAAATTTTTCGTTCCCGTGGAGGGGCGATAACAGACCAGTACCCAAATTAATCAAGTAAATTATTTACATAAGACCTAAATGTTTGGCATTTAATAATAATAAAACATTTATTATAAGTAGACATACTATATTTTATAATAAGTTATACTCGTACTTATCTTCTCTATACACGAAAATCGCATTGATTTTAACTTTTAAGTTTAATTCATAATCCGTATAGCCGTATAGGCACATAATTGTCAAAAATACTATTGGTATTAATTGGAGTATTTACTAACAGAAGTATTAAAAAATTATCCGGAGTACTATATTCTCATGTCCATTTTATGATAATATATTTATTTCTATATTTTTATTAAAGTAATTTATTTTACTATTAGTATTTAGTAATATTAACAATATTAATAATACTGACGTTTGAATTAAGTTTTTCAGAAAACATTGTATTTGAAAAATGTTATCATACACAATATGTAATATAGACAATATACCTATAGTGATATAGATTCAAAGTTTCAAATCCCAACGAAAAATATTTTAGTTTTACAACAAAAAATAGGTAACTAAAATTTTTATTCTTGGCTTAAATGTTAATTTCATCTAAATTTGAACTTTAAATCACAATAAAAATCAATTAGGTTTTATTGGTTTTAATATATTTTGGATAGGTATAATAATTAGTATTAACTACTTATGACCAGGGTTCGGGACTTATAGCACTAAAAAGCACTAAAATATGCGCTTATATATGACCCAATAAACTTAAAAATATGCACTAAAAATGAAAATAATATGCACTAAAAAATTTTAAAAAAAATTAAAAATCATTAACAAAAAAAGATTTATTTGATATAATTTATTAATTTAAATAGGTAATTATAATATATTAATTGCATTGAACTATTATGTGTTTTCGAACTGGAAGGCTCTTCTATTATCGACTAGAATACACTTATATGCCGAAAATGAAAATTCCACGTCGACGGAAGTAGTGGGAGCATACTTGAAAAAATATAACAGATCATTACATGTTAGATATTCTCATAGGCGTGCGCAGACTTTGATCGCAGGGGGGCCCTTAAAAGATTCTTGTACTAATGAATACTAGTATAATTAAATTATTTTTATTAATTTAATTATAATTAATTTAATTAAATTAAATATTTAATTGTTAATTTTATAAAGTATTTATTTAATTCAATATGCAAATATAAAAATAAATACAAATAAAATATAAAGGCATTAAAATACAAAAAAATGAATAATAATAATAATTTTAAACTGAAACTGAAACAGCATAATAATACATCAATACCTATAAAAATAATGAAATAACGTAAATAAAGTAGTTGACAATACACTGTGATAAAAAAAATAGACCGCCAGCTGATATCAGATAAATGTTCAATTACTTTTGGATATAATTATATGATACAAGTCAAAAAAGTATTTAGATTCACGATACAAGATACAAATATACAATATATAATTGTATCTCAGATACGTATCTTAAATACTAGTAGGTATCTAAGATACTGCCCAGCCATGACTACATTTAATGATAGTTTTTTTATAATGCGATTATTGACAATATATTGTATTATATATTTGTGGATATATTATTGCCAAGCATTTTTATCGAGATATTAACTGTGAATACTGCAGTATAATCAATAATTTTGTTTTAGTATCAATTAAAGATAGAGGAAAGCCTAAAAACAGTAAATATGCATCTAAAGCACTCTAAAAATGTTTAAGTTACTGGATAATAATACATTAATATTAATAAAATTTTTATTAATAATAATAAACATACTTTATTAATAAAAAATATCGATCAAAAGATTATATTATTTATTAACTGTTCAAAATTTGTTAGCATAAGTGTATATTTGATTGAATTTTTAGGGGGGCTATAATAATCCAATGTAAAGTGACCCCACCACACCTTTGTATACAGAAGTGTAACATATTACCTTCGATTTTTAGGGGTCTATTGCAGTGGCGGCTCGTCAGGGGAGGCAAGTGAGGCTCAGCCTCACCTAACTATTGTATAGAAAAAGGAGGTATATAAACTATAGTTATAGTTATTTACAATCGACTTTAAGAATATTATATTCAATAATATAATGTAAATTTTAAAATACAAAATAAATTTATTTTGTCGTATATAATATTAATTATCATAGTACACAATGAGTACATACTACATACTTCGCAACTGTTATCAAAAATCATGACGAAGACGTTCGTTGAACGATATAACAATCTCGATGAAAGCCGAAGAGTGCCGAGAGGCTAGTAATTTTTAGCCTCAGACGAGATGGGACGGCCGTACAATAATAAAATATATAATGGTAGAGGGGAAAATCGGAATTTTATTATGAAATGAGGCTGAACGATTCGAGCCTCAGAGTTTGTTTACATTATCCATTCGTCATTTGTCGAAGCGACGTAACTTCCACTAATAGAAATAGAAACCGGGAGGTTATATTAATGGATATAATGTCGTGTAGCGTAAGTGTATAAGTACCTACCCACAATACTTTTATAACAAACGAAAGATATTGGCTCATTTTTTTTTATGTGTATGACATTTGAAATAAATATTATATGGTTTATTATTAATATATTTTTAAAGGTTAAGATTAAATATTAATTGAGTTATATTAAAAGTGAACTTAAAACTCATTGTTATATTTTAACAGCATTTTTTCTCCCATACATTTTGAAAATATCTGCCTCACCTCTCATACGGTTCACGAGCCGCCACTGGTCTATTGAAATATTTAGGAGAGCTGAACCCCTCTAAGTCTTCCATGATGACCGCCTATATTTGTTAGGATGGGATTTATCAATATTACCTCAATATGACAAATGTTTTGAATATTTTAATTTATATTGAACTCCGCATAAAGTAAAAATAACGGTATTAATTAACCGAACATATTTGAATATATTATATAACTATACATAAGACACAATTCATATAGTTAAATCTTGACCAGTTCACTAATGAAAGCTGTTGTAAGCAAGAGACACAAATTAAACAAAACAATTTTATTTAATAATATGCATAAACTTTTATAATATACCTATTTTTTATAAATTAAAACATACATATTTTTTAAATTATTCATTGTACATATTTTGTATTGTTATAAATGGACTTAATGTATTGTGATTTGTAATTATAATTTGAATTATAATAATGTTTATTACTAAATATTGATTTATTTGATTATTTGAAATTTGAATATTAATAATATGTTTAATAAATTGAAATATCATCAGTTTACAACTTGAAGGAACAAGACACATAAATATATAATATAAATATATTATAGTAGGTAATAAATAATATGACATTGTATTCTGTGTTATTAGCGTTTAGCTGCCTTTTTAAAAATGGCTAATACCAATTTCGCGACTTCAAATCTCCCCATTACCGATAACATCAGTTAGCAATCTAGCTTATTATCTATATCTGTGCTATTATATTAAAACTAACTTCGCTTTTTTCATGTAAAAAATAAAAATGTTCGCTATCTAGTAGGTATAATATAGATATTTATGCATTTATTAAAAAAAAAGTGAATGGTCGCAGGGGGGGCACGGCCTACCCGGCCCCCCCTGTGCGCACGCCTATGGATATTCTGCTAATGAACGAAGGTCCATAGACTCTCCTCCGGGCTCCGGTGATAATTTTATATATTTGTTTTAAACTATTTAAACCCTTGTTTTTTATTAATACTTGATCAAGTTTTTTTGACACCGCAATTCCACATGGTCCGTGTAAATTACATAATTTCGATTCAATATCATACATTTTGAACAATTATATTAACCATCAATCATTAAAAATTGTCGAATAAGCAAAAAATATGCAAAAACCTTTAAAATATGCAAAAATATGCAAAATAAAATTTTATATTTTAATTTTCTGTACTACAAAACGTATTTGTAGATCACTCTGCTATGTTTTACATCACCTATGATGGATATGCAAATGCTATAAGTCCCGAACCCTGCTTATGACTTATGAAAAACTTTGTGTTACATTTTAATGGCTTACCTACCTACAAAAATTGAGCATTTTATTCATTATTAATTATAAAATAATTTTTAAATTTTTGTAATTTTGCCAAATATTTGTAAATATTTATAAAAAAATTTCATGTCTAGGTATGTAACTTTTATTATTTTAAGATAACTAGGTATGATAACATTTAATGACAATAAATGACGTATACTGAACAATAAAGCATTATAACAACCGAATAAATGGTTTTAATCGATATGTATCGAAAACTAAGCTAAACAAATTGAAAATATTTATAAATTGCTCAAAAAGAGAAAAATTATTTTGAAAAATAAAAAATACTATAATAAAAATTAAGTGAAAGTGTAAAATACCTATCTACTATCCAGTGGCGTAATTGAGAATGTTTTATGGAGGGGATCAAAATAAATTTCTATGGCAAACTTGTGGAGGGCTTTTTTGTATAGGTATTAGACAATATATAAATACAGCTCAAGGGGGGATCTATCCCCCATATCCCCCCCCCGTAATTACGCCCCTGCTACTATCTACGTTTGATGAGAAACGTATGTTTATTTTATAGGTGAATATTCAATATAGTTGAAATTTAAACTACAGGTACTCTGGTACTCATAATAAAAAAAAAAATGTGAAATTACGGTTAAATTTTTTAGATTCTGAACGGAGTGATGAATGTATTGATTTTACAATGATGTGTGTTTTTTATTTTTTTTTTGTTTTTGTGTCTGTGTACAGCATAACTATTAACTAGTCGAAATAATGCTTCAATTTCAAACTTTGGGGGTGGTTTCCGGTGGCAAAGTGGATATCCTTGGTGCATTATAGGGGTCAATAGGAAACATTTTCCAACAGTTTTCAAAAAAATCGAGAAAAACAAAAAAAAAAAATGACAGAAAAACGGGATTTTTTACGCAAAACCAGTTATCGACAAAATCGAATTTTTTATCTTGCTATAACTCAAAAACTAATAGATGTAAATACTTGAAATTTTCACCAATGTTTATATTAGCGTTCTCCATACACAGTTAAATTTTCAAAGAATTTTGACTTTTTTTGAGCTATTTATAGATAATTGAAATTTTCAATTTTTCTAAGTATTTTTTTTTCAAATAACGATAAAATTTTTTTGGCCGACCAGAAAATCTTAAAAATTTAATACAAGGTTTCTTATAAGTTGTTCTTAAAGTGATAAAAAAAAATCCGAAATCGTTAGTCACAATTTTTTTTTATAAGTGCTTAAAGTTCGAATTTATACGAAATATGTGAAAATTGCGAAAATTTGTAAGTAATTTTGTGGTTGAAAAATCGTAAAAATTTTTTCTTTTATAACTAAGTTTTAAAAATTTGGTACAAGGTTCTCCATACATTTTTCTTCAAATATCTGTAAAAAAAACTCTACCGGATTCAGACAAAAAAAATTTTTTTATGCAAATATATTCATTTATACCTTGAGCCTATACCATTTTTTTTTCAAATTAAAAAAATTAATATTGAAGTTGTAGGAGCTTGGGAAAGTTAAAAATCGTGTTCATTTTACCCTTGTTATATGGGAATAACGAAACAGTTTATACTTCGGATGACGTCACGGTGTGGCTTCTCCCATTCCCAAAATTTCAAAAATTGCGAAATGAGGTAACCTGTATAATCTATAAACCTTGGGTTATAGGAACAAGGAAGAGGATAATACAAACAAACATATTTAATATTTATATCTCATTTGATAGTTATAGATTTTACATTTTATACGTTTATAAAAATCTTAAAGCCCGCCAAAAATATTTTTGAAAACGTTTACGATATCGGGTTGTCGGTCGATGTTAACGCTCCGAGCGTTAGCAGCTGCAGCTCTCCTCCTGTCGTCCTTCGACTGCTTGAAACCAGAACGTTCGCGCATCACTGTTGTCATGTGCATAGGGCCATAAGGGCCTCGTTGAGTAACCTATACAATAATATATCTTTCAATCGTGGGCATTGTATTGTAACATATTGTGTGGCCGCGTTGATACGCCATGTCGTGACATATACTGAGCCGTGTCGAGATTTTCGATTTTTATGTCGTTTTCTGGCCGTCGGTCACCCCAAAAAATGATATTAGTTTAACAGGGACTCGTAAGACACGCAACGGCGGTGAACGGCACCGCGCCGATCGGCGACGGCAAAACGTTACGGCGGCGCTAGTCACTTGCCGTATGGATCCCTGGTACCTAAATCCACTTTGCTTACCACGATTTGATTCGATAGACGATAATCCGACGACCGCGATACCACGATATACCACGATACGATACACTGTGCGAACGATACGATAAATCCACTTATACCTATAGAGATAATATAATATTATCAGTGGTGTGCCCGGCGGACAGGACCTCTGGTGGGCCCGAGTTTATCCGGTTTTCAAATAGCTAATATTATTTTCACATCGACATTATTATTATTTAATTTAATATGATTTAATTTTTCCAGAATCATAATTTTATAATCTTTCTTTTTTTTTTTTTTTTTTACTCATAAAACAATAAGGAATTTAATCGTTATGGAACAAAAATCATCTATTTATTACCCATTTATATCGAGCGTTTTTACGTATTTATGATAATTCGTTCGTTCGAATGCGAATAACATTGTGATCTGCTGATTGGGTGACGACTAAAAATGCAGTAAATAGGTAGTAATCAGGTACTAAATTAAATAATATTCACGAAACGATTGTTATTTATACGTTCGTCACTGGCCGTTCACCCCCGACAATCGTTAAGAATTTGACGGTATAAGATAACGAATGTGGATTATAATTTATAAATGTTATTTTTTGGTGTTAAGAGTATAATATTAAGTACCACGGTGTGTAGACGTCAGTGTAGTGACAAGCGACTAGTGACTTACCCAGTCGATCGAGGTAATCGTTTTGTCTTTGTTTTTAACCTATGTACACTGCTAGAATAATCTAGTACTATTGATATGTGTTTACATTTTTATTTTATTTTGCTTATAATTTTTTTTGTTTAAAGACCTGTTCGATATCCACAAGGGCATGATGATTATACAGGTGCAATGAATCAACCTCAATCGATAATTTTAAAATTAAAAGTTACCTCGACTTTAAACGAGTCTTCTAATTCATCTTCTAATCTAGAAGTGCTCGATATTAGTTTAAATAGTGATGTATAATCTATTAAACAGATTATTAATTTTCCACGTCGTAAAATTTGTGACAAGCAAGGTAGTTTTTAAAGTTCATAATACAAAAATATATCCTTGAATCGAGTATTGAGTACAAATTGATGCAATTTTCTAATTTTTTAAGTCATTTTATATAATCCTGTATCTTATGAAAAACATCAAGATTGTTTAATAATTAATAGTCACGGAATACAATGATTGGAAAAATATTTCAGGTATTGAAGTATGGCAAAAAAACATGATTCAGTAGATTTACATATTACATATTAAAACATTGTTAGCCAAATATTAAGTAAAATATTAAGGAGCTAAATTGAAAAATAGAAGTCTTAAATTCACTAAATAATTATATTTTATGTAGGTATTTATAATTAAAAAAAAACTATTGTTTCATTTATATTCATGTATTATTCAATTACCTACAAGAAAACTTAATTTTACTTTTAAATATCTTTAAATATTATTATTTATTAATAAGACAAAAAGGAGGAATTGTGTTATATTGTATTATATGATCATTTTTTCTAATAACATTTAAAAATTTTATGAAAAAAAAAAAAATAAATAATGTGTATCTAATATCTATTATATAATATAAAATAATTATAACTGAGTCTGTCCTGGGTAAGTTTCTGTATACTTTTATCTTTAATTGTAGTCACTTCCAAAACCATTAGGTTCTTCTAATTCTCATCTTCTTCTGACTATTTTGCACTTATTTACAAATAGTGATAATTTTTAGATCTAATAGCATATTTTTAATAAAAAAAAAATGAACATTGTTCAATTTCATTACTATTATTTTATTATTTTATTTCAATACAAAAGATAATAATATGATTGTTGATTGTTTACGAATATGATTAAATAGACAATTTATATATACAAGGCAAAATAAAATGACTTTGTTTTTATAAAATCATATAAACTTTAATTTTTGTAATTTAAAATAAAATATAATATAAATTCCTATACAAAGTGATTTTTCTTAAATAACTATGGTTCACTATTTTTCTATTAAGTAATTATATAAAGTTTTTTATTTGAATTATTACAATTTTTTTTTTTAATATGTATTGATTTAAAATTAAATATAGTTGGAACTAAATAATCCATAAAATGTTTACCAAAAACTTTTTTCACATACTGTACATCATAGGTGGAAATCCATTGAAAAAGTTGGGAGATTATGATTTTTCTAATAAACCAAAGCTGTAAGAAATTTATTAATTGCATACAATATGTGTATATAACGGATTTTATTTTCATTTTTCATTTAGTGAGAGATCTCTGAAACCGGAGAGTGGATTTTGTTGTTTGGGGTTTTGTTAGATTCACATCGGCTAGGAGAAGTGAAGTGAAGATTTTCAGAACTTTATATTTAATAATTAATTCACTACAGAGCTTCAAAAAAAATTAAAACACATTTTATTGGAAGTTTTTTTTTAATGTTTTTCAGCTTTATAACTTTGTAGTGAGTTAGCGAATGAAGTTAAAGTTCTGAAAATCTTCACAGCACTTCTCCTAGACTAAGTGAATCTAACAAGACCCCAAATAACAAAACCCGTTCTCCAGTTTCGGTAATCTACCACTCTCTCTAAATGAAAATCTAGCAAAACATAACTATTTTTTTAACTGTGAAAAATTATTCGGTGGTTCTTTTATCATAAAACACTCGTGCATTATTTTAAAAAGTATTCATGTTTTTGAAAACATTTTTTTACATAGTTTCAAATTGTTAAAAAAACAACGTTTTTATTAAAAAAATTATATTTTTAAATATTTTTTAACCTTAAATTTTTTTAAGATTTTTTCTTTTTTGAATGACAACATAGAGTTTTATTTTCATATTTCAAAGCAGAATAAATCTGAGTATTTTGATACATAAGAATTGAATTTAGGGCGAGTAGTTTATGAGTTATAAGTATTTAAAATTTAGATGCGCGAAGTGGAGTGGTACGGGGTTACCCTGCAAAATGTCTATCTACTATACTGCTTGTCTAAACTTAAAATACCTAACTCATTAACTACTCGTCCTAAATTCGATTGTTATGTATCAAAATACTCAGAAAATTATTCTGCTTTGGATTATGAAATTAAAAATCTATGTTGTCATTCAAAAAAGTAAATAACTTAAAATAAATATAAGGATAAAATATATTTAAAAATATAAATTTTTAATAAAAACGTTGTTTTTTTAACAACTTGAAACTATGTAAAAAAATGTATATAAAATTAAAGAATATTTAATTATAATTGCTTATTTCAACATTTTAAAATGCATATTTTAATAAATTTATGGTCATTAACATCCAAGTTCTACTTATATATTTGTATCAAATTGTTTAAAAAAATAACTAAAAAACAACATAATAGTATATAATAATATTAATTAATTCATATTCAATATTATACATACTTGATTTATTTTTGTTTATTTATATTTTATAGTTGTATTTAATACTAAAAATTATATGTAAAATTAGACATACTAAGATGGTATGTTATGGAATAAAAGGATACAGTAAAAAAGTATAACTGGATTCTAATATAATAATTAATAAAAATCACTATACGTAATAGATAGGTAATATTAAACATGAAAATACTAGTATAATTATAAACCTCATCATGATAAACCTTTAGTATATTGAAGGTTAAGCCTTTATTATAATTTAAAAAAATTGAAATGTAAATTCATTTGTATTATTATTTATATTACGTGATATTTTATTTTTTTGTTCTTCTATTTTTAAAATATTCTCCATGGAAAGGAATTGTATAAATACATAGTATTATATACTGTAATTTTGTTATGATAGAGAAACTTTTGTCTTTTCTTATTCTAAAAAAATGTATAGGTACTTAGTAAAGTTTTTGAATAAAATCATGTTATGTTCAGTTAGTAGTTGTTCAAGTATATATGCAAAATATCGACATTCTTTTGTAAATGGTCGATGTTGTTGCTAAATATTAATTAGTTATTACTAGGGCCTGGATTTAAATGCAAAGTATATATTTTTTTGGTTGATCTTACTCAATGCTTTCTAAGTACATAATTTGTTTCATGTAACAAGGGTTTCAAAGCCACAAATTTTATTTTGCATTTTTTTCCATTTATTAACGTTTTTTCATTTTCAGAGCATTTTTAGCATTATTGGGTCATTTTATTGGTTTTTAATGCATATTTGTTTAATATACGATAAAATTTAGCATATTCAAAATATTATCTAAAAATAAATCGTACAAAAATATCAGAAGAATTAACTATAAATGATATTTGTCACATGAAATTTGCTTCTATTACATCCCTGGACATCGATAGGAGCTTTTCCACGTACAAAAATATTCTTTCAGATAATAGATCTTTGGTGTTTGAATATATTAAACAAAATATTATTGTTCAATGCAATGCTCAAAATCATTTCAAATTTTCATTTTTTTTTTTTAATAAAAAAATATATAATAATTATAGATTATTTATGAATTACAAACTGAATAAAAAAAATATACAGGATTTTCAGGGCATTTTTTCATTTTAAAGGTCATTTTTGTGGTATAAATGCATTCTTTAAAGGCGTTTTTGGCCATTTCTTAGAGCATATTTGTATGGTTTTTATTGTATTTAAATCCGGGCCCTAATTATTACTATTAAATTGATATATGAAGTTAATAAATTATTAGTGCTACTTTTAAATGTTACTATTGTTTTAAGCCTGGTATTAATGGAGAATGTGTTCTGATGTTTTGAACACATGTTTATCATTACTTATATTATGCATAGTTGCAATACGAAAAGTTTGAATAAACTGTATCATCAAATTTGGAATAAAATGTTCATAATCCTGGACTTTAAAATTATATTAACATTTTTATTGTGGTCACTTATAATATATTATAAAATAAAGTTGGGATACATTTGTGACAAGGGCCTGGTTTTAATGTAAACATATGAAATATTTATGCATCAAGAATAGATATGTTGTCTGTGAATATGTTAATGTATATAAATACTTTGAAAATTAAATATTAAGTATTTAAAGATGTATTTTATAATTTATAATTTATTCGATAAATTGAATACCGCTGTCCAATTGATAGAAGTGTGGTATACGAGTATGTAGGGTTTATTACACATTTATAGGTGTTTATATTATTTCAAAAAATGCATTATCTCTATCATTTACTTGTACTAGTTATGACTTTTATGTCCCAATAATAAATAATCCAGGTATGCTTACAATAGATAATTACTGTAATTGAGCATTGAGCATTAGTAAATTATTTTAAAAAAGAAAACTTAAAAATATTGATTAGAACAAGCAATGTAATTTGCAAAGTTTCCCTGTTTCATGTATTGATGTACATTGTTAAAAAGTGTTTTAGGGAGAGAGGTGGTAAATTAAAACAAATCTCACGTGTCCAAATTTACAATGTATTATAATTTTCTAATTTTATATCATTGTACAAAAATTTGTTATAGGTTAGACAGAGAGACATAAATTTGTCTCATTCATTTTAATAAATGTACATGCATTAAAACAATTTAAATTATCACAATTGATAGATTTATCATGAGCGTATTTATTATGATTGTACTAAATGAAATTAAATAAAGAAATATTACTGGAAGTAGTTTGCAAATCTGAATCAACATCTTTAAACAACTTAATGATTACATTTTTCGTATCTTAGAACTTCTTATTGCTTTTTTAACTTAATTTATTTATTTAATTATCTATTCTAATTTTTTTTATATTGCACCATTGCAATGTAGCAACTTTTTCAGTCAAGAATCCAATTTTATTTAATAAGGTATTTAATTAACAAAAAAAAATGTTCAGTTGGTAAGAACAATTAATAGAAAATGAAAGATAGTGAGGATTCGGATCGTTTGTTCAGAGTGTAATGGACACTGTTTGTTTTCAACACGAAAATTAAGTGGATCTAGAAAATAATGTTATGGCTATAGGTAAAATTGTGTTTGTGAGTGGAAAAAAAGGGGTGATAAAACAAAAATATTTACAAATGTCAGCTAATTAAAGGTATAATGTTATGTCAGTAAATAAATGCTAAAATATAATTAAATGTAATCGAAATTATTATACAGATTTGTTAAATAAAAATTGTGAATTTCTTTATTTCATTGCTATTATATTAATGACATCCTGAAGGAAACCATGTCTTTGTTCAAATTCAAATGATTTTAGAAACAAATTTATATTATGTTATCTAGGTTGGTTATTAATTAATACCATGGTAGTGGTTATTAAAATACAAGTTCACTTACCGTAGTTTCAGCTCTAGAAATAGCTAAGTATTATTTTTACTGACCTGTTTTTGTCTTTTTGGTATTATCTAAGTATAAATTTTATAAATTCTAATAATTTATATTTCCACAAATCTTATATTATGACTGGTACTAGTATTCTAGTAGTATATAGGTAAATCTATATTTATATTTTATTTGATGTTATTTATGAAAACAAAATTAACTCTGTAATAAATTATACACTTATATATTATTTATAATGTGATATGTGTCAACAAATTAATTTAATTATATAATTCATATTGCACAATTTTAGTTATATGCAAATATAAGTATATATATTTTATAATTTGAATAAAACCATTTGGAGATAGACTATTGTCTACTATTGATTATTGCTGCTCTCATTTACTTTAAAAAGAATACAGCAATAGTAGAATGTAGAATATTTAATTTTAATCTCAATTTTTTATGTAATTCATTGACACAAATATAACAATAAATTGCTTTTTCATAAAAGGAAATTAGTATTAAAATCAAATAATGTATAATAATATGCATATACTAAGAAAACAAATATTGCTGCTAGTATATTTCTACTTTATTAAAATGTTCTATTACAATTTCTAAATGACATGTTCAGAACATGAAACTACTGAGTATTTATTTAATAATAAAAAATGAATATAATAATTAAAACTAAACTACGTACAATGAAGATTAAATAGTATAGTTAAATAAAACCTAAGACATAATATTATGTATTACTAACAATCATTAGAAGGTTAGAAGGGGAATCTAAAATATAATTTAGATAGTAAAAGCATTTGACGATTATTAAATGATAAAAATTAAGAATGTTTAAAATATTATTATAATAAAAAGTGTGGATAATATGAAATGTATTACTGCTTTTCTTCTAGCTGTTTGCATTTTGGACAGAACCATTTTCCTTTGGGCTTAGTAGTCAAATTGACGCAAACAAAATGGAACCATTCTATGGTACACTAAAATAAAAAAAACCAGATAATTAAAAAAATAATATTTTAGAAATACTAAACAATGAAACAATATTTATAATAAAATTAGAACATAAATAAACTTTTAATGGTTAAAAAAATCAAAAAATATATTTTTGTAAATTAAAGAAAAAAATGTGGTAAAGTTTGCTATTAGAAGAAGTAAAATGGTCTCTGTAAAGAGTGTATTAAATTTGAGTTCTGTAATATAGCGTTGAAAATGATTTTGAGTGGAGACAGCCTATTTCACTAAATATATTTACTACTGTTAACTAAATAAAATTAACTTTATTAATATTATTAACTTAATAAATATTAACTATATTTACTATTACTAATATAATTGTAAATGTTAATTATTTTGACAAATTATATAAAAATGTTAACTTCAAATACAATAAAAAATGAATTTAATATATAAATGTGTATTTAATATTTTTATATAGCCATAAGAATAACTTATGTAGTTATTTGGGGTTGTGTATTAAATGTTCAAGAATTTTGAGGTATTTCATAAACATTTTATCATTTTATTCATAAAAAAAATAAATAAAAATGTCTTAATACATCTAGAAAACAATACTATGTGTAGGAAATGCAAACATAACTCAGATACCTGTTATCATGAATATTAATTAATAAAAATTACTATTCTTACATCTGGGTTATCACACCCTATCATTTCCCCAAATGAGACTTGGTTACACAGACAAAACTTTGGTTCATTCGGATCAACAGGCATGTCGATTTCTGCAGCCGGACGTACAACCCCTTTGCCAACCACTGCACCGACTTTACCACTTTTTGCGTTATTTTTAGGAATATTGACATCCAATTTTGCTTTTTCAGATGCAGTACTTGTTTTTTTACCTCCTAAAAAATGTTAGCGATTTTAATTTATAATACAATAAATCTACTTAGACACAAACCTTTATCTAATTGTTTCTTCTTATTGTCATTGTTCTCGGTCTTATTAAGTATTTCTAAAAGAAACGCACATGAGGAAATGTCTTAACACTATCATTATTATATATTCTGCAGATCACTTACTTTTTTTTAATTCTTCGTGTATAGATTTAGCGATGTTCATGGCTTGAGCTTGGACGTTGGCTTCGTACCACGTAAAATATGTATCCATTTTTTTTATTTCGTCATCCACCTGAAACGTACAATGGAGTAGACTGATATTCTTAAGTTACACAAATAACGCAAAATCAACATACCACAGTGTATGTCTGTACAGACAACTGAACTTTATCGTCATTATACTCTTTTGCTTGCACAAACTGACGTTGGATGTTGTTCAAAGCTTTCTTATTTTTGTCGGTCAAATATTTTTTGTTCACAAGGTAATCGTCGGTCTCTTTGCTTATGTTGCGCATCAGTTCTTGCGATTTTGAATTCATGTTTCCCAACATGATGAGGTTTTTCTGTATCTTGCCAGGAAGGTCACTCAAATCTAAAATGTGATTTTGTTATTATTTCGTTGAAATGTAAAACCAAAATTGTGCTTACCGGCTAGAAACTTGTCCATGTCGATCGGTGATGCCATTGTTTAAATTGTATGAATTTTAGTATTTACTGGATAAAAAACAAATAAAAGACACTAGTAAAATAAAAAAATAAAGATAAGGAATTGTTTATGATGTTTTCTGTTCGATCAACTAGTTGAGTACGACAAGACGCATAGATTTCTGGTGTCGGTACTATAGTGTGCACGAGAGTGTGGAGAATACGTCAATACGAGATTTTGGTATGGCCGACTATGGCGTCAGGCGTATATAGGTAACAAAGATCAGAACTATATTGTATACCTATATATATATCAGGCTTGACTCTCGACGGTTGGTGGCACTGTTTGTGTCAAAACATTTTTAAAGAGTTCTAATGAATAAATTGCATTCAAATCGTTAATTACTTGTACGCTATCCTCCCAGCCGTAATTATATAAAAATTTTTGTTCAAAAACATTTTTAGGTAGACAATTACCAATAAAAATATTACAATACACCGTTGCCATTTTAGCAACCATGTCGGAACGGCGGCGGAATCAAGTAAAACCAATGGCGGTTCTTTGTTTGGATGTTATTGATTTATACGATATGTGATATATATGTGTGTGACACCGGGTGCGCCGCGGGTTGTGCGCAGTGCCGCCCGACGCACCACGATTGCGTCATTGCGCAAACTCCAAAACCCCGACACCCTCGCCATCCGTCCTTAACAACTGCTATTGACGATTTGTACTTGTCGAGGAATCTGTGTATCTTATATTTTAATGGGGCTGAAGCATAGCATGTTTTAAGGATTGGTGTTCAGGGCGCGTTCATGTATTATTACATGTACATTTTGGTTATGTCAATGTCGTGTGAAATTGTGAGAAAATGAACATTAGCGTGTGTAATCCATTATCGCATTTTTCGCGACGAAATTTGAATTTTCAGATTTACGATATTTAATAATCTAAGCAAACCATTGTTACCTGGTTCGTTGAAAAAAAGTATATTATTGTTTTTCCATACAACTACTTTAAACGGGCGCACGTAAACTCCGCCACTGAAAAAAATCAATTAGTAGTAGAAAATGAATATAATATTATTAAAAAAAATTAAAATATTATGTATTATCATATCATTCACATTAAATATTTAAATCATAATAAATAATCGTTATACTTAATCAGGAACCTCGCGGGGAGGGGGGAGCCGATGGACTTTGAGTTCTGGAGCCCAGTCATTTTAAGGGCCCGTGGGCCCGTTGAATTTATTTGGTAATTTTTATAAAGTTTTATTAAGGGTCCAGACAAACATTTAGTATAAGGCCCAAATATTGTATGTGTGGACCCTGTACTTTACAATCCAAAAATATATAGTTATTAGTTATATAATGTATGTTAACTAAAACTATGTGATACAATTTTTAAATATTCTAAGTCTTGTATTACTTCATTAGTGTACCTATTTATAGCATTCTGTAACACTGTCATTTTTTTTCTCGATTTCGATTTTGCGGAGTTTATATAAGACCTTTTATTACCTTTTTATCTTAACCGGTATTCTGCCGACGTTTACAATCGCCCCTTTGAATATTCATTCATAATGTTATTGTCACGTTATACCCGCATCATAGAACAATAAAATATTAATTAAAATTAGTTTATTTTTCATACCCTTAGTTAATGACTTCGACGTTGCGAGATCCAATTCCTATCCATAATTAAGTTCAAAGTATTTTTTTGAGTTAAACCGCTAACGAACTAGTAGTTTTGAAATACGTGCTAACTTATTAATGCTATGCAAAATACGTTTACGTTTTCTTGTTTTTATTAATAAATGAAAATTACCAGTTATCATTATAGAGTATAGACACAAAACAATAAAAGTTACAACAACACATTACATTTTCCCCTATAATAAAGTCGTAATAAAAAATTACGAAATAAGAAAAGTTTCATCGACAAATATTACAATTTCTTCGTCTTCAAATTGTTCGAAAAACCAATAAATAATTTTTTGCTTTTATATCATCGTAAAACGAGATTTGTGTCGAATTGGACAAGGCTATGTAGGTTTTTCTCGTTCATTTTAATGTAGGTACCCGTATTAAGAGGGCGTCACACCCGCTGTGTTGTTTCTGTCTTACAAGTACGTGACATGGTAAATTTACGCTCAGCAGATCCCGTTTAGCTCCGTCAGTTTAGATATTGAAGTATTTAGTATTGAAGTGAATTGATCTATTATGAAACTTGATGGTTAGAAAATTATCTGTGTTTGTAATGTTTGTATGTTGGTTTTATACGATAGTTCAAATTTTTAACAAGTTATGCGTATATAACACGGAGTAAATTTAAAATGCTCATAACTCACTTAAAAACATAATAATCGTAAAAAACCAACATACAAACACGTTCTTACCATCAAGTTTCATAATAGGTCGATTCACCCTAATTTTTGAACTAACGGAGCTAAAAGTGATCTGCTGACCAAAAATTTGCTATGTTACGTACTTGTAGGGCGTAGACAATAAATGCGGGTGTTGCAGTATCTTAAACAGTGGCGTACAAACGGTGGGTATTTCTGCGGAAATATTGTAGATATTAACGCGGATGAACGTTGTAGTTATTATAACAATCTTCTATCGCAGTCGGGTTATCGCTGTCACGTATTTTATTTTGTGCCATTAATCGCCTTGTACCATTAAACTTAGTGAGTTAGTGACAACCGAAACTACGACAAGTAGGGGCATATTGAGGTAGAGGCTTTGGGTCCCGTTGCCCAGAGCGGAAAATTTTTATTTTGTACTTTATATACCGATTTACGAGTACCATAAACTAAGTTCATGCTGAGTACTGACGTCAATCATAAATATTTTTATAGCAAATGTGTACCATAGAGGCATAGAATACTAGTATAGTATTTATATAACATGATAATCTGTGGTATTAACAGTTTCACCACTGCACGGCGTAGAACTTTTTTTTTTACTGTGGAGGGGGGCGGAGGCGGCGAATTATATGTTGCCCTTATTCTAAAATTCCTAAATACGCCACTGACGACAAGTACGTTGTTCAAATTTATTTATTTTATTAATTAGTATATTATTATAATAATTTCAATAATTCAATCAATTACATTCGAACTATTATAAGCTCGTATGAGGTGTGACAATATTGTAAATAAAGAAGTTCTATTGTGGAAACAAAGATGGATAATCGCAGAAAATAAGCCCTCTTGCACTTTTAGATGCAATAAAATAAAAATACGTTATTGTGATGAGTTACTGTTCCCTAAAATACTTAAGTATCTATAACAATATTTAAAAATTGGCACTGCGTTGTCCGTTACAGTTGCCAGCATAGGACGGAAGTTTTTCAACATTTGAAATCACATTTGAGGAATTCTAAGTGAAAAATCGACTTAATGGATTGGTTCACCTAAGTACTCACAGAGAAATACCAATCCAAAGTAGTGAGGTGATTGATATTTTTTCAGAAAAATAGAAAATTAAGGTATTAAAAAAAATATCTAAATAACCTATTATTATATTATTTAACATTTTTTTTTGTTTACGTTTGATAAGTAGGTAATGAGTAAAGTTATTTCAGATCTCAATACATTTATTATGACGTAATAATTAAAAAAAAAAACACGATTAAAAATTAGTTGTCTATTAAGATTTACGAATTGTTTTGTTATGTCCAGGTGTCAGGACGTAAGGTCCAATTTGAAAAAAAATATGGCGCAGTTTACAATACGACTCATCTACGAATCTATGATCATTGTATATTAAATATATTATACGTACCTTAGAAATAGTATGACAGAGGTGACACATAATTTTAAACTAAAATTCAATATTCATTATTATGTTGTTTATTAATTAATTTGTAGGATCATCTAACACTGTTTATCAATTTTGGCCATTCTTAATGATATTGAAGTAGAAATACTTGACATATTGACGCAAAAACCAAGAAGATTGGACATTTTGTTATAATAATAAAAAATGTAATATATGCGTAATAAAGACAATGGTTTGTATAATTGTTTATATCATATATTTTTAAAATACATTATCTTGAAAAACAAATTAGTGGTAAGGTAAAAGGGGGTGAGGGGGCAAAGTCCCCCACGGTTCTACGGTTACAAAATATTCATATCCCGTCCCTTTAAACATTTATAATAACGCCACTGCTACTAGCATTAAAATAATAATTATGATCACAATTGATAGATTCTGCAATATCTATCGACTTTTTAATAATTTCATTTTTCGTATCTTAAACCTTCTTACGTTTTTAACTTAGTTTTAGATTCTGAACGGAGTGAAGAATGTATTGATTTTACAATGATGTGTGTTTTTTTTTTTATTTTTTTATTTTTTTAGTTTTGTGTCTGACGACAACATTTGGAGCAGTAAAAATGCTTCGATTTTGGACTTCAGCCCCTCTTTGAAAAGGAAATCGAATCTAGTTGGTACTTTGGGGGGTCAAAAGTTAAAAATTTTCAATATTTTTTAAATGAGTCGGGAAAAACCCTAAAAAAATGAGGGAAAAACGGGATTTTTTACGCAAAATCAGTTTTCGACAAAATCGAATTTTTTATTTTGCTATAACTCAAAAACTAATAGATGTAAATACTTGAAATTTTCACCAAATGTTTATATTAGCGTTCTCCATACACAGTTAAATTTTGAAAGAATTTAGACTTTTTTTGTGCTATTTATAGACAATTGAAATTTTTAATTTTTTTTAGTATTTTTTTTTAAAATAACGATAAAAATTTTTTGGCCGGCCAGAAAATCTTGAAAATTTAATACAAGATTTCTTATAAGTTGTTCTTAAAGTGATAAAAAAAATCCGAAATCGTTAGTCACAATTTTTTTTTATAAGTGCTTAAAGTTTGAATTTATATGAAATATTTCAAAATATAAATGAAATTTCATACTCTCATTATCATCATTATTAATTGGCAAGTAATTTTATGGTTGAAAATTCGTAAAATTTTTTTCTTTTATAACTAAGTTTTGAAAATTTGATACAAGGTTCTCCATACATTTTTCTTCAAATATCTGTAAAAAAAACTCTACCGGATTGAGACAAAAAATTTTTATGAGTGTTTGAAATATAAATTTTTACAAAACCGCGTTAAATAACGATTTAGCCTCAAACGATTTTTGATATTTGTTGTTATTCAAACAGTATAAATCGTAAATACTTGAAAATTTTACCAGTTATTTAGATTGCCATTTTCTTTACGTGATTTTATTTTCAAAACATTTTGACTTTTTTTGAGCTATTTATAGACAATTGAAATTTTAAATTTTTTTAAATTTTTTTTTATAAATGTTGATAAAAAAAAATTAGCTGGGGCAAATTACTTGAAAATTTAATTGAAGGGTCCACATAACTTGTTCTAACTCTCATTAAAAAATTGTAAAAATACATAAGCACAATTTTTTTTTATTAGCATTTTAAGTTCAAATATTGATAAAAATTCGTCAAAATCATGAATATTTTTCACTATTTGGTAGTTAAAAATTTATAAATATTTTTCTATCAAAAGCTAAGAATTGAAAATTTAATACTATGCTGTCCATAAGTTAAACTTAGAATAATTATAAAAAAGTTTGAGGATTGTTCAATTTAAAAAATTTTACGAGTGTTTAAAGTTTTAATTTTAATTTGAAATTAAAAATACACGTGTAAAATTACGTTTTACTAATAAATAATTTTCGATTTTTGTTATTTTTAAAAAATTACTAAACGTAAGATCTTGAAACTTTTACTTAAATGTTTGAATTAGTTTCAAAGTAGAATATATTACAATATTTAAGTATTATATATCCTAGACTGACAAATCATCTCCGTTCAGAATCGTTTTTCGTATACAATGATACCTATCATTGCATTCAAATTTTACCTTCCCTAGTCCGAGGTCCATCCCACCCCCTAATGTACAGCAGAGCAATACTCCCTTACCCGCTTTTTTTTTTTTTTTTTTTGTGTCTGACGACAACATTTGGGGCAGTAATATTGCTTCAATTTTTGATTTCAGCCCCTCTTTGAAAAGAAAATTGAATCTAGTTGGTACTTTGGGGGGTCAAAAGTTAAAAATTACGTCCGGAAAAACCTAAAAAAATAAGGGAAAAACGAGATTTTTTCGCAAAACAAGTATTCGACGAAATTAAATTTTTTATTTTGCTATTACTCAAAATCTAATCAATGTAAATACTTGAAATCTTCACCAAATGTTTATATTAGCGATTTCCATACACAGTTAAATTTTCAAAGAATTTTGAATTTTTTTTAGCTATTTATAGACAATTGAACTTTTCAATTTTTCTAAGTATTTTTTTTTTAAATAACGATAAAAATTTTTTGGCTGGCCGGAAAATCTTGAAAATTTAATACAAGGTTTCTTATAAGTTGTTCTTAAAGTGATAAAAAAAAATGCGAGATCTTTAGTCACAATTTTTTTTTATAAGTTCTTAAAGTTCGAATTTATAAAAAAATATGTCAAAATTGCGAAAATTTGCAAGTAATTTTGTGGTTGAAAAATCGTAAAATTTTTTCTTTTAAAACTAAGTTTTGAAAATTTGGTACAAGATTCTCCATAAATTTTTCTTCAAATATCTGCAAAAAAAACTCTACCGGACTAAGACGAATAATTTTTTGGAGTGTTTGAAATTTAAATTTTTACAAAACCGCGTTAAATAACGGTTTAGCCTCAAACGATTTTTGATATTTGTTGTTATTCAAATAGTATAAGTTGTAAATACTTGAAAATTTTACCTGTATTTAGATTGCCATTTTCTTTAAGTTATTTGATTTTCAAAATATTTTGACTTTTTTTGAGCTATTTATAGACAACTGAAATTTTCAATTTTCCTAAGAATTTTTATTTGAAGTGTCGATAAAATTTTTTTTGCTGAGTCAAAATATTTGAAAAATTAATACAAAGTTCCTCATAAGTTATTTTTATGGAGATAAAAAAATTATAAGAAGACATTGGCACAATTTTTTTTTTATTAGCATTTGAAGTTCAAATATTGACGAAAATTCTTCAAAATCATGAATATTTTTCACTATTTGGTAGTTAAAAATTTATAAATATTTTACTATCAAAAGCTAAGAATTGAAAATTTAATACTATGCTGTCCATAAGGTAAGCTTAGAATAATTATAAAAAAGTTTGAGGATTATTCAATTTAAAAAATTTTACGAGTGTTTAAAGTTTTAATTTTAATTTGAAATCAAAAATACACGTGTAAAATAAAAATATTTACAAATGTCAGCTAATTAAAGGTATAATGTTATGTCAGTAAATAAATGCTAAAATATAATTAAATGTAATCGAAATTATTATACAGATTTGTTAAATAAAAATTGTGAATTTCTTTATTTCATTGCTATTATATTAATGACATCCTGAAGGAAACCATGTCTTTGTTCAAATTCAAATGATTTTAGAAACAAATTTATATTATGTTATCTAGGTTGGTTATGAATTAATACCATGGTAGTGGTTATTAATATACAAGTTCACTTACCGTAGTTTCAGCTCTAGAAATAGCTAAGTATTATTTTTACTGACCTGTTTTTGCCTTTTTGGTATTATCTAAGTATAAATTTTATAAATTCTAATAATTTATATTTCCATAAATCTTATATTATGACTGGTACTAGTATTCTATTGGTATATAGGTAAATCTATATTTATATTTTATTTGATGTTATTTATGAAAACAAAATTAACTCTGTAATAAATTATACACTTATATATTATTTATAATGTGATATGTGTCAACAAATTAATTTAATTATATAATTCATATTGCACAATTTTAGTTATATGCAAATATAAGTATATATATTTTATAATTTGAATAAAACCATTTGGAGATAGACTATTGTCTACTATTGATTATTGCTGCTCTCATTTACTTTAAAAAGAATACAGCAATAGTAGAATGTAGAATATTTAATTTTAATCTCAATTTTTTATGTAATTCATTGACACAAATATAACAATAAATTGCTTTTTCATAAAAGGAAAATAGTATTAAAATCAAATAATGTATAATAATATGCATATACTAAGAAAACAAATATTGCTGCTAGTATATTTCTACTTTATTAAAATGTTCTATTACAATTTCTAAATGACATGTTCAGAACATGAAACTACTGAGTATTTATTTAATAATAAAAAATGAATATAATAATTAAAACTAAACTACGTACAATGAAGATTAAATAGTATAGTTAAATAACACCTAAGACATAATATTATGTATTACTAACAATCATTAGAAGGTTAGAAGGGGAATCTAAAATATAATTTAGATAGTAAAAGCATTTGACGATTATTAAGTGATAAAAATTAAGAATGTTTAAAATATTATTATAATAAAAAGTGTGGATAATATGAAATGTATTACTGCTTTTCTTCTAGCTGTTTGCATTTTGGACAGAACCATTTTCCTTTGGGCTTAGTAGTCAAATTGACGCAAACAAAATGGAACCATTCTATGGTACACTAAAATAAAAAAAAACAGATAATTAAAAAAAATGATATTTTAGAAATACTAAACAATGAAACAATATTTATAATAAAATTAGAACATGAATAAACTTTTAATGGTTAAAAAAATCAAAAAATATATTTTTGTAAATTAAAGAAAAAAATGTGGTAAAGTTTGCTATTAGAAGAAGTAAAGTGGTCTCTGTAAAGAGTGTATTAAATTTGAGTTCTGTAATATAGCGTTGAAAATGATTTTGAGTGGAGACAACCTATTTCACTAAATATATTTACTACTGTTAACTAATTAAAATTAACTTTATTAATATTATTAACTTAATAAATATTAACTATATTTACTATTACTAATATAATTGTAAATGTTCATGATTTTGACAAATTAGATAAAAATGTTAACTTCAAATACAATAAAAAATGAATTTAATATATAAATGTGTATTTAATATTTTTATATAGCCATAAGAATAACTTATGTAGTTATTTGGGGTTGTGTATTAAATGTTCAAGAATTTTGAGGTATTTCATAAACATTTTATCATTTTATTCATAAAAAAAATAAATAAAAATGTCTTAATACATCTAGAAAACAATACTATGTGTAGGAAATGCAAACATAACTCAGATACCTGTTATCATGAATATTAATTAATAAAAATTACTATTCTTACATCTGGGTTATCACACCCTATCATTTCCCCAAATGAGACTTGGTTACACAGACAAAACTTTGGTTCATTCGGATCAACAGGCATGTCGATTTCTGCAGCCGGACGTACAACCCCTTTGCCAACCACTGCACCGACTTTACCACTTTTTGCGTTATTTTTAGGAATATTGACATCCAATTTTGCTTTTTCAGATGCAGTACTTGTTTTTTTACCTCCTAAAAAATGTTAGCGATTTTAATTTATAATACAATAAATCTACTTAGACACAAACCTTTATCTAATTGTTTCTTCTTATTGTCATTGTTCTCGGTCTTATTAAGTACTTCTAAAAGAAACGCACATGAGGAAATGTCTTAACACTATCATTATTATATATTCTGCAGATCACTTACTTTTTTTTAATTCTTCGTGTATAGATTTAGCGATGTTCATGGCTTGAGCTTGGACGTTGGCTTCGTACCACGTAAAATATGTATCCATTTTTTTTATTTCGTCATCCACCTGAAACGTACAATGGAGTAGACTGATATTCTTAAGTTACACAAATAACGCAAAATCAACATACCACAGTGTATGTCTGTACAGACAACTGAACTTTATCGTCACCATACTCTTTTGCTTGCACAAACTGACGTTGGATGTTGTTCAAAGCTTTCTTATTTTTGTCGGTCAAATATTTTTTGTTCACAAGGTAATCGTCGGTCTCTTTGCTTATGTTGCGTATCAATTCTTGCGAATTTGAATCGATGTTTTCCAACAGTATGAGGTTTTTCTGTATCTTGCCAGGAAGGTCACTCAAATCTAAAATGTGATTTTGTTATGATTTCGTTGAAATGTAAAACCAAAATTGTGCTTACCGGCTAGAAACTTGTCCATGTCGATCGGTGATGCCATTGTTGAAATTGTATGAATTTTAGTATTTACTGGATAAAAAACAAATAAAAGACACTAGTAAAATAAAAAAATAAAGATAAGGAATTGTTTATGATGTTTTCTGTTCGATCAACAAGTTGAGTACGACAAGACGCATAAATTTCTGGTGTCGGTACTATTGTGTGCACGAGAGTGTGGAGAATACGTCAATACGAGATTTTGGTATGGCCGACTATGGCGTCAGGCGTATATAGGTAACAAAGATCAGAACTATATTGTATACCTATATATATATCAGGCTTAACTCTCGACGGTTGGTGGCACTGTTTGTGTCAAAACATTTTTAAAGAGTTCTAATGAATAAATTGCATTCAAATCGTTAATTACTTGTACGCTATCCTCCCAGCCGTAATTATATAAAAATTTTTGTTCAAAAACATTTTTAGGTAGACAATTACCAATAAAAATATTACAATACACCGTTGCCATTTTAGCAACCATGTCGGAACGGCGGCGGAATCAAGTAAAACCAAGGGCGGTTCTTTGTTTGGATGTTATTGATTTATACAATATATATGATATATATATGTGTGACACCGGTTGCGCCGCGCGTTATGCGAAGTGCTGCCCGACGCACCACGATTGCGTCATTGCGCAATCTCCAAAACCCCGACACCCTCGCCATCCGTCCGTAACAACTGCTATTGACGATTTGTACTTGTCGAGGAATCTGTGTATCTTATATTTTAATGGGACTGAATATAGCATGTTTTAAGGATTGGTGTTTAGGGCGCGTTCATATATTATTACATGTACAATGTACATTTTCGCGACGAAATTTGAATTCTCTGATTTACGGTATTTAATAATCAAAACTAGCCATTATTGGTACCTTATGAGGGTTTGTTTAAAAAAGGTATATTTTTTTCCATACAACTACTTTAAATGGGCGCATGTAAACTCCGCCACAAGTGCCTAATTAAGTTAAAAGTATTTTTTTGAGTTCAAACACTAATGAACTAGTTCAGAGGTTTCCAGACTGTGCGCTGCAGCGCCCTGACGCGCCGCGGTGTGTTGTCACTACGATTTAAGATAATATATATCTTAAGCCGTGGTTGTCACTTTGTCAGGAGAGCTGCGGCTGCGGAAATGAGAGTAGCAGTATCAAGTTTGATCCCAAGATTGTATTTAAAAAAAAGCGGGTAAGTGGGTATTGCTCTGCTGTATATTAGGGGGTGGGGTGGACCTCGGACTATGGTAGGTTAAATTTGAATGCAATGATAGGTATCATTGTATACGAAAAACGATTCTGAACGATGATGATTTGTCAGTTTAGGATATATTATATTTAAATATTGTCATACATTCTATTTTGAAACAAATAGTACAGTTTTTATATGTTACTATGGTTACTTTATAGTATCTGTTTATTAATAAAAAAATATTAGGCAACATACGCATAATGAGAGTATGAAATTTCATTTATATTTTGAAATATTTCATATAAATTCAAACTTTAAGCACTTATAAAAAAAAATTGTGACTAACGATTTCGGATTTTTTTTTATCACTTTAAGAACAACTTATAAGAAATCTTATATTAAATTTTCAAGACTTTCTGGCCACCCAAAAAATTTTTACCGGCATTTGAAGAAAAAAAACTTAGAAAAGTCGAAAATTTCAATTGTCTTTAAGGAGCTTAAAAATGGTCAAAATATTTTGAAAATTTAACTGTACAGAGATAACCATAATATAAAGATTTGGTGAAAATTTCAAGTATTTACAATGATAGGTTTTTGAGTTACAGCAAAATCAAAAAATCGATTTTGTCGAAAAGTGGTTTTTCATAAAATTGCCATTTTTCTGTCATTTTTTTTTTTTGTTTTTTTTCGATTTTTTTGAAAACTATTTGAAAATTTTAATTTTGACCCCCCCCCCCCCCCCAAAGTACCAACTAGATTCAATTTCCTATTCAAAGAGGGGCTAAAGTCAAAAGTCGGAGCATTATTACTGCTCCAAATGTTGTCGTCAGACACAAAAAAAAAAAAAAAACACAGACATCATTGTAAAAGCAATACATTCATCACTTCGTTCAGAATCTAAAAGGTCGTACATTTTATTAAGGGCGCCATTAGCAAATTTCAGGTCTTAAATAGCGCTTCGAGTAGGAAAAGTTTGGAAACTTCTGAACTAGTGGTTTTAGTGGTACGTGTTAATTTTTTAGTTTTTAATGGTATGGAAAATATGTTTACGTATTCGTGTTTTTATAAAAAAACGAAAATTACCAGTTATTATTTTAAATAAAATACTATAAAAGTTACAACAGCACAACACATCTTCCCCTATAATTAAGTCGTTATAATAAATTACGAAATTAGAAACAATTCATCGAAAAATATTACAATTTCTTCGTCATCAAATTTTGAGCACGTCCGAATTTTTAATATACCTACAATTTATCAATTTCCTATTTTTATATCATCGTAAAACAAGATTTGTCACAGATTGGAAAATGCGATGTAGATTTTTCTCATTTATTTAATTTATGGTACCTGCATTTGTTGTTTCTGTCTTACAAGTATAGGTGACATAACACATTTACGCTCAGCAGATTACCTTTAGCTCCGTCAGTTTAAAAATTAGAGTTAATCGACCTATATTATGAAACTTGATGGTAAGAAAATTATCTGTGTTTGTACGTTGGTTTTTTACGATAGTCTAATTTTTTAACAAGTTATGCGTACCTATATAACACGGAGTAAATTAAAAATGCTCATATCTCACTTAAAAACATAATAATCGTAGAAAACCAACATAAAAACATAGATAATGTTCTTACCATCAAGTTTCATAATAGGTTGATTCACTCTAATTTTTAAACTAATGGAGCTAAACATGATCTACGCTGAGCGTAAATTTGCTATGTTACGTACTTGTAAGGCCATAGGCGAAACTATACGGCTCAGACCAGACAGGCCATGGCCTGACCTAATACTGACTATAAATTTGTATTTATTATATATTTTATTATTTATACATGTAAACATTATAAACGTATACTTTCGTACGTTTTATATAATAGTATAATATCATAAAGCATATAATACATTTTTATAGCCTTATAGGTGCAAATGAGGATTATAATATAAAATATAACATAATAAAGTGATTTTTTTTTAATGACTAATAGTATATTTATTTAAAATCAAAAACTTTATTTTTCGCATTTAAAATTTTTGAAATTTTTCGTTTAAATGTTTCGTGCCTACTGCATGATTATTATACCGCTCGTACCTATTAGAAGTGTATGAATATGTGGACTTGATATAATTTCTTAAATTAAATTTTACATATTACACAATATGAACATAATAATAACATTTATTTTAAACATTGATTATGGAAATATGGAGTCGTATAAATAGTCATAGGAGGTTATTTGGTTGAATTTTTTGGAGGGCTATTATAATCCAATGTAATGAGACCCGCAGGGGCTTCGCCCCGCACATCCTTTCTATGTACAAGTACATTATAATATTAGTAATATTAGTTATTACTAATAAAATATTTAAATATGCAATATAAGTAATAAAAAAAATATTAAATTACATATATTTAAAAAAAATTCATAATTAGTTTTATTTTAATAACAAATATCTGTTTTTATCAGCAAAGGTATTTAATAACGATATCATCGTTATTAATATTTTTGGACATATCTTTTTCAATATATAACATAGAAAGATCACTGAACATATCTTACGGTATAGTCTATTCACTCTATTCCATGTACTTGAATAATCGGTTTTATTACTTATTGTTTAATTTAGACATTTAACGTTTATTTTTATTTTATAACAAGTATTAGGTAGTTAATTTTACGTAACAAGTCGCCAGTCAGTTATGCTTGTTACCTGGTGATATACCCGTATAAGATTATTATCAACTATACATACTTTATTATTTTCATATTATTTCTTTTACTATAAAATAAATTCATATTTTTATCATTGACCGGCGATAGCGATTGTTCACAAGATTCATGCGTTTAATATTACAAAATTATGGAGAGGTAATTATTAATTAGAACATTTTTTTTTATAGATATAGGATAAGTCAAATATTTTAATTATTATTTAAAATATAATACCATATTATTATTATACTTTATACACATTAATACATCACTAAATAACTAAATAACTCGAATAATAATTAATTTTGTTCAATATTGTTTTCGTCAGTGATTATTTTTTTAAAAAAACCATCATAATCGTTTCTTATCTATAGTTATAGTTAATCAATTTTATCGCTTCTCTATTTCATATAATTTCATTGAAAAATCCAATATTTTCGTCATTTTTATTTTATTTTCAACACGTGATACAGAACAAACGTGTAAATTATCAACATTTAAATGAAAACAATTCGGAATAATTTTAAAACTACCTATATAGAAATATAATCTTTCATTAAAAATAATTCATATAAACTATTATGTATTTTTTTTAACATCATATAGCCATGGACATTTTTATAATAATAATTTAAATAGTAAAAAAATAAAAAATAAATAAATTATGATTTGTGTATATCTTTAATAAAATAAAGACATATAATGGTCATAATTATATTGCATATAATGTGTGAATAAAATCTTCAAAAATGTTTTAAACACTTTTAAATTCTGTATCTTATTCATTATAAAAATTAATAATCATAATAATGACAATTTAAATATTAACATACTCGTAGATATATAGGATACTCAGTTGAATTTACGCCCTATAATTTAAAATTGGTTACACAATAATTACCTTTTTGAATAAATATCCTGCTCGGAAGACCGGAGAACGTGAAATAGTAAAATTCGCATTTATTATTTTTATCCCCATGTGTAAACTATTAGGGTGACTGTGGGGCATTGTTTGGCCACAGCGTCCAATGGCAGTGTAGACCCAGATTGGTGTACGATAATTTCATTGTCAAACGCTCGTACCCTTAGGAACCCGTATTTACATGATTTGATTATTGGGAATGGGAAAAGGTGATCAGCCTAGGTGGAAAAAATGGGCGGTACTCTTTTCGCCCAAAAATGACCTTCGCCCATGTCCTCTTTTCGACAAAAATGATAAAGTAATATTCTCTTTTCACTTAAAAACAATTACATTCTTTTCACCCGTGGTTTCACGTTTAACATTTTGGAAAATACCGTTTCAAAATTAGTTTAATAAAGCCATTTAACATAACCCAGGAATCACCACAAAGAGGCGGCTTCTATTATTTTCCAAAAATGTATTATGTGTGTACAAAAATAATTATTAAATAATACAGATTATTTGTTTTTAATTGTTAATACATTGTTATGGAAAGAATGCAATTATTTTTAGACGAAAAGAGGAAACAATTCTATCATTTTGGGTTGAAAAGAGAAAGGTTATTTTTGGGTGAACGGAGTTGCCCCCGACAAAAAAATCAATGTTTTGCTCCTTCCTTCAATCCATAAACGCGTATGACGTTAAAATTCGGAAATGTGAATGCCGTTTACTCAGATATAGCTAGATAATAGTTTATTATTATTTTAAATTGACATTTTACTATTTATTTAATGAATCAGATTTTATTGATTTTGATTAGATGATTCTAATGTTTAAATTTAATCAATTAATTTAATTGTTCTAAATTTAAACTCTTTATATCGAACCTCATTATTGCTAAAAACTTTATACAGGTAATGGAAATATTGTATTATAATTGTTGGTTTGATTTATAACCAATCAATTTATTTTTTATAGTCTATAGCAGCGTTTCTTAACCGAGGGATCTCGATTACATTGATTGATGGGGGTCGCGTAAGTAAAAAATAATAAAACACCGATGTACAAAATGAACTTTTTTGGCTTTCCCGACGATATGATTCAAATGTATACACAATATAGATAGTTTGAAGGGAAAGGAGGAGGGTCGTGAAGTGATTGACCATAATCTATACCTTTTTGGTGGTTGCGAGACTAAAAAGGTTGAGAAACGCTGGTCTATAGCGTATTATAGTCACTCTCAATAACAAAAATATATTTTATGTTTCATAATATAATTTTCGAAAAATACAACAAACATTTTGACAAAATAAACAAGTTTAAACAATGATGAAAAACTATTTTAAATAATTTTATAAAATATAGTACATTTAATAATTATAATATTATTTAATAAATAATAAATATGTAGGTAATTATATACTCAACTACTAAAAAAATGTAAAAATAAAGTCTATGATAAAAAATAATACATTGGTACAAACCTTTCATAAATAATTAAAATAAAACAATACATCAGATTGTTCTAACAGATATCAAACTAGAAGTACATTAAAAAAGACCTACCTATCTACGTATATTAAATACTTAGGTATAATATATAAGATGCAAAGTATAAAATTAATTTTCAAATGGTGTTTTGAATTAGCATTTCCTTTTGATAACAATAATAATTTCGAAAATATTTTTTCCGTGTATGGACTTAGAATATTAAAACGATTAGTCAAGATATTCTTATATTTTTATTTTTATATTTAGAATACCTATTCTACATTTTTTTCCTACCTTATCTATCTATGTATTTTCGTAATTTTGTACAGAATATTTTGTGACTGTAAACATTGTAGGTACTTACAAAGGCTGAAATACTATTATTATATTTAAATAATACTGTTGTTTAACAATACATTTCATTCAGTTAATATGATAATTTATGTTTTCATATGAATCAATGTGTTTGGTTGAAAATAAAAATAGTTTCGTTTTTTTTAAATAAATCATACAATAGTTAGTAAGTTACTCGTATATAATATAATTGATATGTAATAAATAGATTTATATAAATGTTGTTTGTTATACTCTCATGCTATGTAAATATTTCTGTACTGTGATTAACAAAAAGTATTTCTATTTATTTGTGAATGGTTTCGGATAAGATCGTCGACTAAATAGAGAGAGAATCGTAGATAAAAGGAAATAAACGGAATACCCCTTCCAAGTAGTGTAGTATTTTTTTTATAAAAATTAACTAGAGGTTAGTCAAAAACTCTCCTTCGATTCATTCTTTCTAGTTTTGGTGTATAGACAGGCTGCAGAAAACACTAGGTAGATACCTAGTCTTACGTGAGCAACGCCACGTAATTTTCATCGTCAGTAACCGTTATAAGATGATTCTCGTAGCCGCAGTTATTTCAGTTTTTATTATTATTTGTATTTTAGATATTATTCCACCGCATAAATATCCTATAGGTAAGACTATTATTTAATTTATTATTATTTGTATTTTAGATATTATTACACCCGATAAATATCCAATATATAAGATGACTATTATTTAATTTATCGTAACATTTAATATATTAATTGTACATATAAAATATAATAAATTAAGTAGGTATAGTCTTAAGTTCTTATTCAAATTTTATTATATACGTTCTTTTCATTTTTAGATTCTGAACGGAGTGATGAATGTATTGATTTTACAATGATGTGTGTTTTTTTTTGTGTCTGTCGACAACATTTAGAGCAGTAAAAATGCTTCGATTTTTGACTTCAGTCCCTCTTTGAAAAGGAAATCGAATCTAGTTGGTACTTTGGGGGGTCAAAAGTTAAAAATTTTCAATATTTTTTAAATGAGTCCGGAAAAACCCTAAAAAAATTACGGAAAAACGGGATTTTTACGCAAAACCAGTTTTCGTCAAAATCGAATTTTTTATTTTACTATAACTCTAAAACTAATCGATGTAAATACTTGAAATTTTCACCAAATGTTTATATTAGCGTTATCCATACACAGTTAAATTTTTAAAAAATTTTGACTTTTTTTGAGCTATTTATAGATAATTGAAATTTTTAATTTTTCTAAGTATTTTTTTTTTAAATAACGATAAAAAATTTTTAGGTGGCCAGAAAATCTTGAAAATTTAATACAAGGTTTTTTATAAATTGTTCTTAAAGTGATAAAAAAAATCCGAAATCGTTGGTCACAATTTTTTTTTATAAGTGCTTAAAGTTCGAATTTATACGAGATATGTTAAAATTACAAAAAATTGCAAGTAATTTTGTGGTTGAAAAATCGTAAAAATTTTTTGTTTTATAACTAAGTTTTGAAAATTTGGTTCAAGGTTCTCCATACATTTTCTTCAAATATCTGTAAAAATCTCTACCGGATTCAGACAAAAAATTTTTATGAGTGTTTGAAATTTAAATTTTTACAAAACCGCGTTAAATAGCGGTTTAGCCTCAAACGATTTTTGATATTTGTTGTTATTCAAATAGTATAAGTCGTAAATACTTGAAAATTTTACCAGTTATTTAGATTGCCATTTTCTTTACGTGATTTGATTTTCAAAATATTTTGACTTTTTTTGATATATTTATAGGCATTTGAAATAATCAATTTTATTTTTATAAATGTTGATAAAAAAAAAATTAGCTGGGAAAAATTATTTGAAAATTTTATTGAAGGGTCCCCATAACTTGTTCTAACTCTCATTCAAAAATTATAAAAATACATAGGCACAATTTTTTTTTATTAGCATTTGAAGTTCAAATATTAACAAAAATTCGTCAAAACCATGAATATTTTTCACTATTTGGTAGTTAAACATTTATAAATATTTTACTATCAAAAGATAAAAATTGAAAATTTAATACTATGCTGTCCTTAAGGTAAGCTTAGAATAATTATAAAAAAGTTTGAGGATTATTCAATTTAAAAAATTTTACGAGTGTTTAAAGTTTTAATTTTAATTTGAAATCAAAAATACATGTGTAAAATAACGTTTAATAGCTTAATATATTAATAGCTGTTATTCGATTCTACATTTGTTATAGAACAGCTATTTGCCCATATAAATGGCGAATATAATACAGCGCAGACAATTATTACATCAAGTCATAATAACTATTTTATTATCTGTAATCAACTGTAGCCACCCTATATAGTATATACCCTACAAAACCTTATCAAGTCTCGAGTATTATGTTGATACAACTTTTATATAATTCGATTCAGTCTTAGCGCACGACCAAATAAGAAAAGAAATATTACTTTTCGACTTTTCGTGTATTATATAGATAAATAAATTTGTATAAATATTATAACAGGCAGTTATGCGCGATGGGGAATCAATCGATACTCGTGAGTCGTGGTTGGTGTGACATTTTTTTTACCAAATCGATTTTCCGCTATGAGTCCACGGGTGGTTCGTTGCGAACGATTGCCATTTGGTATTATGCGACTGTGAAACTACTGGTCCGAAGTTGGTAGGTAGGTAGGTAGTACTAGGTAATGATCTGTCTGTTCGCCACCATTTTGCAATTTTGTGCTCATCGGTGGCCAGTGCCTCAGTATATGACATGTGCAACCGAGCTATTTGGGCGTTCGACTCATATAGTCGTATCAATTAATGATTAAATATTATGTAAATAATTTTCAACTACCAAATATGATATAATATAGGTAGGTACTTGTTACACGTATATTATATTTAACTACGCATTGTTTACAATTTTGATTAACGTACAAAGTAAATTACGTATTGATATCAAGTATGATTATGTTTGATATTCCACAAAAATAATAAATAACATACATAAATAACGTGATATTATAAAATATGTTAATTGGATTGAAATATATTCGATAAAAGGTGGTTACTTCGTTGAGTGTCCCTGAAAATTAGTAGGTGTGTTAATACGTAGTATGTAGATATCTTATTCAAGGATAACTGGATGCAGTGTCTAAAGAGGTCTAACTTTCTAATCGTAATCATTTCTTATACCCGTTAGGTTAGGTACAACATAGGTTATTACTATATTGAACATGGTTTAGGCACCAAAGTACCGTTAATCGCGTGTGGGTGATACTCATTCAAAACCAAATTGAATAATAGTAATGGATATTAGGTAGGTACTATATAAACTTTCTCTTTGCATTCTTTGAATAATGAGATACAGAAATATTCAATAAGGTGTTATATTATTTACTAAGATTTTTCCCATAGAAATCGTTTTACATAGAATACCGACATTGATTTATCGTTTAAGTCATATTTAACACATCCATGCGGCAGAGTGAGTTCTTGAGAGTATTTTTATACTGTACTTGCAGTTCGTAAATGAATAATGAACTATTTTTTAACTAAAATGGAAAAATATCGTTGACCCAGTCACCCAGAAGTTAATAAATATCACAATAATGATATTTGTATGATAAAAATAAAATATTATATCGTTATCCTTTGTCGTTGCAATGTTGGACAGTGCATATTATCGTCTACTAACAATATACCGTATGAAACGTCGAGAGTCGTAAAAATTTCGAAAGTACCCAATGCACACGCGTGTATCACGAAGTTACGTTATTATGAATAATTGTTTTGGCTTTAACAGATTTTAAAGGTACGGATTAAATTAGTCAATCACATAATTTCTATTATAAAAATACAGTTATCATATTTTACATATTTTTTTGTCAAACAAAAAAAGGTACTGTTTTGTATGGTACAATATTACTTTTAATGGCATTTATTCTTTTATAAAAGAGTTAAAATCAAAATATAATAAAAGTTTATTTTATAAAATATATCATTAAAGTGTAAACTGCATATTCTTAATTTTGAAACCAAAGATTGTAAATAAGTACATTTAAATGTCAACAAAAATATTTAATATAATTTTTTGTTATACAAAATAAAACTTTGAAAAACCAAATACAGTAAATATTAACAAACACCTAATATATATATATAGTTTTATAGTTTTATATTATGTGACCATTGTTTTAAAAAATATGTTTTATTTTAAAATCAACAAATTAACAATGGTTCATCGATGTTTTGCCATATTAAATAAACAAAATACCTACTATGAACCATAATATGCTGAAATAAGTAATTCAAATCTGGTTTAAATTGTATGTATATTAAAAATATCAATGTTCTAATTTTATATGTGTAGTTAGATATTTTAAATTCTGAGCAGAGCGATGAACATATTGATTTTACAATAATATCTAATAGATTTTTAACGAAGTGAGGAATATATTGATTTTACAATGATGTATGTTTTTTTTTATTTATTTTTTGTATGTCATCACGATTTAAAATAGAAATAATACTTTGATTTTTGACTTCAGCCCTTATTTGAAAAGGAAAATTTTTCTAGTTGGTACTTTGGAAGATTAAAAGTAAAAATTTTCCAGTAGTTTACAAAAGCGTCAAGAAAAATTCAAAAAAAGTAACGAAAAAACGGAATTTTTACGCATAATCATATTTCGACAAGATCGATTTTTTATTTTGCTATAACTAAAAAACGAATCATTGTAAATACTTGAAATTTTCACCAAATATTCATATTAACGTTATCTATTTACGATTACATTTTTAAAATATTTTGATTTTTTAAGCTATTTATAGACTTGAAAATTTTGATTTTTCTAATTTTTTTTTTTGAAATGTCAGTAAAAAATAATCGGCTATCCAAAAAATCTTTAAAATGTAATATAAGGTTTATTATAAGTTATACTTATTGTAGTAAAAAAAAAATAAAAATCGTTAGTCACAATTTTTGTTGATAAGCATTTAAAGTTCAAATGTTAACGAAATATTATGTTAAAAGTTAAAAATCTGAATACAAGGTTCTCCATAAGTGTTTCTACAAAATAACTAATAAAAAAAATTAATAACTAATAAAAAACGCTAGTCAATGTTGAAATAATTTTATAAGCGTTTATTTATATTTAATTTTTTACGAAATCGCGTAAAATTACAATATATTACAATTTAAAATATATAGGCAATGATATAGTATATCCTACTAATTATCATTGACTGACAAATCATCTCCGTTCAGAATCGTTTTTCGTATACAATGATACCTGTCATTGCATTCAAATTTAACACATCCATTATAGTGACCAACTCTCGATCTCTACTATACAGCAGAGTGATACCCACTTGCCCACCTTTTTACGATTATTACTGCTTTTTATTTATGATTTTATATTTAAAATGACATATATGATGTATAATATATCGTACATATTTTGGTAAATTACTGAATAATAAGTGGCTAATAATATTTTTAATATTTCATATAATTGTCGTGTACTTTTTATCGATAACTTGTTTTATACTTTTAAGAAATTAATTTTTTAAGGACTTATTCAAAAGGTTACTGTTTTATGACTTTGTTTCAAGGTATTCTTTAGAAATGCTAACGTCTGCTAACGCTTTTTCATTATCTAGGTGTATTTAGTCAAAACACTTATTTATTATGAAATAAATAGGTTTCAAGCGGAATGATTTTAAAATATTATAAATGAAATATCATATTATAAGTATACCGTGCTACATAAAAATAGTTTTGGATGAATCGATACGGTTATAGGTACACATTGAGTTCTGATTATGACGCACGCCGAATGTATAAATAATAGGTAATTTATGAATAAATGCATTATTCAGGTTTATTTTTACACAATGTCAATATTGTAGTCTTTTTAACTAGTATTTACATTTAAATATGAAATAGTTCAAATAGTAATACATTCTACATACTATATTATTGTGTATTGTATAGTATGTAGAATGTACCCATTATATTTTTTATCACCTTTCGGCTTTCACTCCACAGTTCCGTAATAAATTCACTATAGCAACTAGTGCTTTATTATTTAAATTATGTAGTTATACGAATAAAAAATTCCTGTTGACTATTTCTAACAATCGTCTATTCGTAAAGTTGCAAATCCGTTAAACGTACAATAGTATATAACAGTCTCGTGTTCAAGAAACATCAAAAAAATAAAATTAATTAAAAAAATAGTATTCTTTTAAGACAATATTGTTGCCGAAACAACGAATGTAACGAGCTAAAGAATGCTGTAATATTTATTATTTTTTATATTATTAAAAATTATTTTATTTTATATCACCGTGTCGCAAAAAAAAAATTATAAATATTATGTAGAATGTAGATCAGACTATTCGAAATACAATAATATTAACTAGGTATTGTCTATTACTGTCACAGTAAGATAACGTCAAATTGTATAATCAAAAACACAATTATTATGCATTTAATAACGCGTTACTGTCGCCTGCCCATAACCCGATATAAATTTATTATCGTTCATTATATTCGTTTATACAATGTCAAGATTAAAAACATACTAGTAAGTGGGACAAGCAAATTAGTATACAAAACAACAATAAGAAATTACCAATTTTAAAGTTAACAATAATAGATTTACAAATTAAAAAAAAAATACAAAATATTATTAACCAAAAAGTTTGTGAAGAAAGTGTTCAAGTAGATATGAATACGTTGTCAAATAGGATTAAAAATATTCCTAAAATTAAAATATTGATAGTTTTAACGTTAAAAAAATATTTTTTAGTACTTGTCAGACAAAACAATTACGTTTAAAGGCATAGAATATTCTGATATAAATTACTATAAAAAGAATATTATAAAAATTACCTTTTTTTGGAATAAGATAATAAGAATTCGCGCCCTTAGTACAAAACTACCACAATTTAAAAACTTAGCATTGCTAAGATTCAATTTCATAATTGATTCTGCTCAAAAATCATAACCTAATTTTAAAGTTGAAACCTTCTTAGATATTCAGATAAATCAGATGTAAAGTGATCTAAAAGAAAAAAATATGAATAAATTATTATGTTTGCCGATTACTGATGATTACTGTTTGCTGGTTAAAATAACATATATTGTACCTACGTACGAAATATGATATTAAATTATGAATTATTAATAGTAATTCCCAAGTATATACTATATGTACTAGGTATATAATATATTACACATATATTTATATATAATATCCTCTATGTATGTGTTGAATTTATATATTTCAATACATAATGTATGTACAGTGAAAACTCTTTATAACGAATCTGAAGGGACCAAGAGATTTCTTTCGTTAAAGAGAGTTTTCGTATAATAGAGAGTGTTTAAGAAAAAACAAAGTTTTTGCTAGAAATTATGACGATAATAAAATAAATATATTCGATATTGATAATAATGGTATTATTGCGATATTAAAGGTAGATAATGAAAGAATGTAATCGTTATTGTAAATTTCAGCATTTTTTCCGATTACTTTTGTAATTTATAGTATGATAACAGGTAAATTGTCTTATGGAACATAAAATATTGTTTCGTTATTGAGAGTGACTATACGTTATAGAGAATGAATTGACTAATGGGTTATAAAGCAAACCAACCATTATTATGTAATGTTTACGTTATATAGAGTTTTTTGTTGTAAAGAGTTTCGTTATAAAGAGTTTTTACTGTATATAGATACATTTTGTATATGTGTGTAAGTAAATTTTTTTATGACGACCCGATACCAATTATACAATTATTTATTGAATAATATCAAGTTGTAATTAATAAATTATATTGATCTACAACTACAAGTAACAATGAAATATAATATCATTAAAACAAAATGACAAACAATATGATTATTATTAATAAATGGATGAACTAAAACAAATCTGTACAGGACCAACAAGAATACCATTGCTTGGTAGCTATTTAGAAGTTAAAAAGCTCAGGAATAAATTAGGATTCTATCACTTGGTTTGGGATCACTTGGCCAAAACTTATGGTCAAGTATTTTCTGTTAAACTTGGTCGAATAGAAGCTGTGGTAGTTTCTGGATATGATGCAGTACGGCAAGTATTATCCAAAGACGACTTTGATGGCCGACCGGATGGATTTTTTTTTAGATACCGAGCTTTTAATAAAAGATTAGGTAAGTTTTCTAAAAAAACATATTTAAATATTTGACATTAATTCAAAAAATAAAAAAATAGGCATAGTATTTGTGGATGGACCAACGTGGACTGAACAAAGAAAATTCTGCATGCAACATTTACGAAAAAAGGGATTTGGTGGTGAGTTAATGGAAAAAATCATAATCGAAGAAGTTAACGATCTCATGATAGATATAACAAAAAAATGTGAGGTATGTGTATCAATACATTTTTAACAAACTAAAAATAATGAATATAAATACTGTATTAATTTATTTTTAGAATGGTAAACCAATTGAAGTTCACGGCTTATTCGACGTGTCAATTTTAAATGGTCTTTGGGCGATGTTGGCTGGTCGCAGATTTGCATTAAACGATTCTAGGCTTGCAAGACTTATGGAATTAGTACATGTCAGTTTCAGAATGTTAGATATGTCAGGTGGAATATTAAACCAGATGCCATTCCTTCGGTTTTTGGCACCCAACTCTTCTGGATTCAAACACATCAAACAAATTTTAGTCGAATTTTATACGTTTTTAAAAGTAATTTTATATTTATCAAACATTTTTTATTTTATTTATCGGTTTATATCCTACAGGAATCGATAGATGAACATAAATACGGAGAAAACGATCAGGAAGATTTTATACATGCATTTTTAATGGAAATTGAGAAGAATAAAAAAACTCCGGGGTCGTTTTCAGAACAACAGCTTCTTGTTATACTATTAGATCTATTTTTAGCTGGATCGGAAACTACAAGCAGTATGTTAACATTCGTAATATTACTTTTACTCAAACACCAAGATGTACAAGATAAAGTACACGCAGAGTTGGATGCGGAAATTGGAGATCGAGAAATTCATCTTGCAGATAAAAAAAAGTACAAAGCATAAGTAATTATTCTAATCACGTTTAACATATATTGATAATTATATACACAGGTTGAGTTATCTTGAAGCTGTATTAATGGAAGTTCAGAGGTATAGTAACGTGGCACCGTTGGCAATAGCTCATAGAACTATTCGGAAAACCAGCCTACAAGAATACATAATACCAAAAGTATGATACCAAATTTAGTATATTCTACGTATAGTATAGAAATATATATTAATATTATAAATAATTATTGCAAAAACATTTGCTAGGATACATTAGTATTAGCGAGTATATGGAGCGTTCATATGGATAAGAACCATTGGGGTGATCCCGAAGTATTTCGACCGGAAAGATTTTTAGACAGTACCGGAAAAATAATAAATGACAGTTGGCTTATACCATTCGGTGTTGGTTAGTATAATATCATACATTTTATTAATAATTAGTCAATTATTAATTAACGAGTGGTTTTGAATTTTCAAACTTTATAGGTAGACGAAGGTGCCTCGGTGAGGTGCTAGCTAAAACCAATATGTTCATGTTCATTGCCAAATTAATTCAAAAATTTGAGATACGAATTCCACACGGAGTTCAATTACCAGATAAACATCAAGACGGTGTCACTATTTCTCCATCTCCGTTTTCTGCTATTTTTATACCAAGACGCTGATAAAGAGGATACAATTTAATTTAAGAATTAAACTTTATAACACTCATTATGTGTTTATATATATTATCTTAGAGAATAAATCTCCAATACTTAATTTATACAATTCATAGTTATACTTATAATAACATATTACCTATGTATTCTTTTATTATTATTATTATTATTATTATTATTATTATAATTAGCATTCATAGTAAAAATGAATTATAAAAGGAATTTTAACTAAAACATTAAATGTCATTTCTCATTTCTCATTTATACACTATAATTAATACAGGTCTATTGTTGCATAATATGCATAATAATGCAGTGACATATCAAGGGGAAGATTTTGGGCTTAAGCCACCCCCCCCCCCCCCGAAATCTCTGGTATGCGGTGTTGTACGATTGAGAACGTTTTACCTTTTTAGCAACACGATTGAGAACGATGTCGGCAGATCAAAGAAACAATATTTTGTACCTTAAAATCAAACGATTGAGAACGATTTTTCTAGCGACGTTGCCATTTATCTTAAATTTTAGTAATAATATTTAGGGCTGGGATTTTGATTCATAAGCATCTCTTTTTGGTGTTTTGAAATGTTGTTTTGTAAGTATAAAATGTGTAAACTGATTTTTTGGGCATTTTTCACAATTTGGTTATAAAAAGTACGACAATTCTTGCGATTAACAAAAGACATTCGGCATACTGTTTTCGACGGTTAATAATAAATTATAGGTATAACATAGCATATCATCGATAAAAATTTTATCATAACTAGGCTTTTCCGCTCAAAGTATTGCCGCTATTTATGTCCAGAACTAAACAAGTAACAATACTAATTCAATTATTTGGCGGACAGTGCGGTAACAACGTAATATAGTGTAATAGTGTATAATATAGTGGTGTATAATGGAAAACTTTAAAATTATAAAGTCTGAACGCGGAAAATCTCTTGTATTATTAAATAATGATAAATATTCATATGTAAAAACACGTAAAGATGGATTAATGAAATGGAAGTGTTCCAATAACAGATGTAGTGCCAGTTTATTAACAAAAATAGACAAAACTTTTCACTCGTCAAATAGTGAACATGGAAATCATGCAAGTAATAACAACCAAAAAATTGAAAGACAGATTTTGAGGGAAAATTCTAATATTGTATATTGTATTTTTATTTTTAATTAATGTGGCAACGTTGCATAGAAGTTAGCAGGTAAGAACGTTTTCAATCGTGCTATTAAAAAAGGTACGGCCGATAAGGACCGTTCTCAATCGTGTCTTACCCCTGGTATGATATTTATTTTAGTAATGCATAATGGGTTCATATCATAATAATTGTTGACAGGTGAATTATGACTTAGCAACAGTTTCGACGCTACGACAAAAATGATTCATTGACATACTTACTAATTATGGACCGCGCTTAGAAAGATAAATAATATATGACTGAAAGAAACAGAGCTACCGGTTTACTTATCATGACAGAAGCCAATACAAAACTGTTTTCACCCATGATAATATACATATGTTTTTAAATTATTTTCTATTTTCCTATAGAGTTAAGTTTGAATGCTTAAGCCCCCTCCCCCTGAAGGTTAGGTTAGGACCCTAACCTGGGTAAAGAACCATAATAATGCATTTCTGTTTAAATACAAATAAAATAATAATAAATGGCAAATTTGTTTGATTTTAAGTGGTACAAAAAAATCGAACTTTCCAAAGTCTCGCAATCTTGTCACTTCAGAAATTCTAAAAACGATTTTATTTTTAACCAACTAGAACCACCTCAATGTTCATGTCCAGTACGCCAAACACGTTTATTAGTGCTGTGATGCTATTTATTTAACAAAAAGGCGAAAAAGCTTAGCTGTATAGTGGATTTTGACAAAACTTATCGTGTCCTTGAATTTCTTAAAAACTTTTAACGGTTAATGGATATTGTTTACTGATTATATTTATATGCATTCACAGTATCTGTCTAAACTAAGTTCATAACAATCAGCAGGTAATTCAATTAGACATTCCTTAAAAACGTTATTCATCAACATTTGTCCGCGTATATTAAATATTTTATTTCAATACGAACCTATGTGAGTCAGTTATTTTGTAATTTGTATGCATAATCAATGATCATGCTGCAGAGTCTACAAATAACGAATTTCTTGCGTTAAATTAATTATCCCGTGACCTGTATGTATATATGAGTTTTGAGACAACATAATAATAGATTATAAATCTATAATACTAGTTATAATCACTTTGATTGGAAAGTATATTAGAAAAGCGACCGAAAGTTTAAAAAAATATATTTAATTTTCAATTATTTTAATAAGATTTGTATATATGTATATTGCATATAGCCGACTATACATATATACTAAATCGTAGAACTAGGCAGTTTTATACTTTTTATGTGCTACTCCAACGTTCAAAATATGGTCAAAATGCCCCCATAAAATAGATTAATGCAACTTGTAAATCATTTAAATGTTGATATGTTTTCCTGTGTTTCACTAAATGATTTTAATATTTATTTATTTAAATAATCTTTTGGCTGTATAAATATTATGTATTATATTATTTATTATTATTATGTTAATATCACATCAAGTTAATTTTTCATTGTTATATATTTTTTATTTTTTTTTTATATTTCTTTCAATGAATTATTTCAATCTTAATCGTCACAACATTGCATTTATAAACTTAAACCTGTAAATTTATCAATTATATTACTATCTGTACTGTCAAATTATATTTAAGATTAATCTGTAATGTAATAACAAAATATTATATAAACACTAGACGTAGGTATGTCTATAATAATTGTAACTGCAGGGTTCGCCTGTTTAAATAAATAAATAAATATAACTGAATAAGTTAGACTCGATCAAATCTATTTTTTAAATACAATCAGATCTAGAGATCTAGAGCAGCACAAAGGAACGTACCCACTGCCCACGGTTAATGGACTACAAAAATATTTAGAAATAATGGTCATTTCTTTTTTAATTTATACATAATACATAGGTATGATTTTAAAAACTAAATAAATAGTAAATACCTATATAATAGTCATACAGTCAGTGTTGTAAAACTTAATTCATACATTTTATAGTAATTTAATAAATAATTTATAATTAATCTTCTGGAAATATAAATAATGTGTCCTCTTAAAAACATTTCTGATTCAACCGTTGAATACAATGAATCATCGTATTATAGTCATTGAATATTATCCAATTTGAATAATTACATATATTTATACCTATATAATCTGGGACAGTGGCATAACCAGGGAGGGGGGGTGTTGACCCCCCCCCGTATTTTTATCAAAAGTATAATGTTTATAATATAGAAATACAATCATTTATTCGTGGTGAAATGTATTCTGTTATGCCGTATTCACGTTATTGACTGCGCTGGTGATAATAATCATTATCATTCAATTATTTTATTATTTCAACACGGTTGTAGATTTCTTTTATTTTATTACTAAACCTCCCCCCCCCCTAAAAAAATCTTGGCTACGCCACTGATTTGGGAGACTATGCAAATCCTGAAATACGGATTTTAAAATAGTGCAAACATTTGAAAAACAAATAAATAAATATTTAATTATATCCAATATTTGTTTTTTAGGGCAGGGGGTGTTAAAAAATTGTAAAACTTTCGTGAGTTATGCATTGAGTTGCCTATAAATCATAAAAGAGATGCAATGATAAAACAGATTTCACATTATTGTTAAATTATACATTTATTAATTATAATTATACATATATAAATAATAAAATACAATTGTAACTCCTTAATACATACATACATAATATATAAGTAAAAAAAAATAGAAAATGTTTACATAATTATAATAATATCAAATATTATGTGAATCCTATCTGGATTGGATAAAAAAAATTGATCGTAAACAATAATATTATATATAATAATAAAAATGATAAGTTTGACATATTTTTAAAAAAAAGTTTAAAATTAAAATGATAAATCTTTACGCCTAAAAACAATATTATTATGAATGCCTGTGACCTATATTATATTATGTCTCAACGCTTTTCCGCCCAGTAGTCAACGGGTGCCAGTCCGAGGAAAATGCGACGAGTATTGATCGTCGCAGTTCCCCTCGTCGGTGTCGCTCCCTGTCGTCCAACCATCCCAACCACGACTAAACATTCTGAATACATATTAACGCAATAATAAATATAATTTATACATAGGAATAGTCAAAATTTCGTTTGCAAGTTCCACAATTACCAATATTAACAACTTTTCATCTAATTATTATATAATTAGGTATTTGTGAAAAAACTCCTTTCTTCAAATAATTGTCTTTATAGTTAAATAATCAATATTAAATTTTATTAAAAATAACATACTTTTTAATCAAACTATCGTTTACTTAATAAATTAGTTTAAATGTTTTTTTTGATATTAAAAAAATAATTTTAACTTAAGTACATATAAAAAAATACATGATTAATACAATTTATTTATTGTTGCAAGTTTGCAACATTCTATACGTCTTTCTATTATTATTATATTTAATATTCAGTCAATTATAATTGTATGCATATAAGCTATTGAGATGGGGAATATACCCACTAAAAATAAAACCCATGGATAGTTGCCTTACAGAATCAAAAAGGTCGATAATTTTTTGGCGATTGTAAACTCTCCCGGGTTTACTCCAGTACTACCTGATGGAAACATGTAAACTCTCCCGGGTCTACTCCTGTACTAGGTACCTGACGATTGTAAACTCTCCTGGGTCTTTAGTACTACTAATTTAATAAAAATCATAAAATAAATCTAATATAGATTTAACTTTCATTTAAAAATAGTCAATCATATAATAATAAAAATAATAATAATAATATAAGTTAATGCCTTTAGCTGCTATGAGCTATAATATTATAGTCAAAATACAATAAAAAATAAAAATTCATACAATAAATTTAAGATATAAAATAAATACAAAATATATAATAAAATAAAGATATTTAAATTTAATTTTTGTTTGATAATAGAAACACATATATAATTGTATCTATGTCTAATCTAATATTTTTTTAATGTAGGTTTTTTCATTATTTTTTGTATTACAGTTTTTACTTGTTTTGTTAAATTTATTTCAATTTTGAATTTTAATGTATATTTTATTTTGAAAATGTTGACCCGGGAGAGCTTACACATTTACTTCAGGTAAACATAATGTTGACCCGGGAGAGTACTATTTTTAAAAATCGGGATAGTATACCACCACCCTAATTTTTATACCAATTGTCTCCCGATCTATCCTAAATTGTATCGTTAAGTAGGTACTAGTAGATAGTACTAAGTACTAGTTGCCTCCCAATTGGCAGATAAATGAAAAATTGATTCCTAAATAATTCAAAAAATGTATAAAATATAAATATTATAATTTTAATTATATTACCAAATTCTTTTTTATTATCTAATTATGTTATTTTTAATAGTTGTGGTGTATTTGAAATATTTTGTATTAATATATAGAATTTTTACCGAAGGTTGACATTTTTTAAACGTACTACAACATAATTTTAAATATCTAAAAGTGTTTAACAATTACATTTATTCTCATCTTTTCCAGTACCGAATTGTAATATGAAGTTCTTCCTAGACCTAAACTTCCTAGACTATAAAACTACGTTGTCTACTATGATAGAATAGAAAAATATCTATGTGTTTATACATGGAACTAATAATTACCATTATTATTATGTATTATGTAATATCATATTATTTTTATTAAACCTATTTAAATTTAATATAATAATTATATGTAAATGTAACCTTAATTTTGTATCATAAATTCACAACATAACACGTATATATATTATATATGCAAAAATATTTATCTATTACAGTATATTTTAGTGAAGTTTATGAACTACTATTTTATTTGGGAGATAATGACTATATAGTTATAAATTTATGAACTATACCAATTCATCGAAAGCAACTAGTATATACTAACCTTTTTATTTACGATAAGAATGGGAAACAATATATCGTATATTTTAAAAGAACAACGTAAACATTGATAACACAAAAAATAGATCTTTTTCTTTATATTTTTTTGGCAGGGAATGGGATGGAAGGCATTTGATCTAGCCAAGAAGCGCCTGCCACTACGCCTATGATATATTATATTATATTATGTATACATAATTATATAAACCAGTGATTCTTAACCTGTGGTCCGCGGCCCCCTGGGGGTCCGCGATACTCGTGTTGGGGGTCCACGGTAACTTTAAGAATATTAAAAATAAAATAGTTTATATTACAGTTTTATGAAAAATTAAGTTGAATAAAAAAATAATAAAAGTATGTGTTTTTTATGTCTACTTCTATAATCTTTAATATAAAATAATTATTATAATTTTGGTTATGATAACATAAAATATTTTGTAAAAAAAAGGTATAATAGACAAAAAATTGATTGGGGGTCCGCGATTTCTATAAATCTTTCATCGGGGGTCCGTGTTCTACAAAAGGTTAAGAACCGCTGATATAAACGATCGGAAGTCTTAAATTCTGTGTGGCTGGGCGGTGGATGGTATAGCCGGATTACCGGTCATTCTGTGATTGGCTCGGTCAACGTGGAATTTATAGCACACTTAACAGCCTGAGCGGGGTTGTATGCAGTGATAATATCTACTACGCTGTTGGCCGTGCCGAAGACCAGCGCCAAAAAGCCGACAGCGATCAATACTGCGTTCCGGACTGACATCCAGATGGTCACATCATCCCAGTATGTGGCGAACTCTATGATCACGGGCACAACGATGCCGAGAAGTGAAAAACAGAAGGCACCGATAAGTCCGATGAACGGTCCGATTGTCGGTACAGCCACAGCGATCACAACTGTGAAAACAAAAAACCAGGCACACAAACGTTATATGACTATTATTATAATATCTGAAAGTATATAATAGATTTAAGTATTATGCTCATCGATGCACTTGTTGCAGACAGGCCAGTGGCATACTCAGATGTAATTTGTTTTTTTTTGTGGGGGATAGAGGGTTAAATTTATAAATTAGGCGGCCTTGACAAAATGAAATAGCATTTCAGAAAGACAAAATTGCCTGCACGTGCAAATAACTTCAGTGTTAGTAGAGGCCAGAGGATAATCTTTATTAGTACAATGTACATTGTATACACACTATATGTTCAGTAGCTAATATTAAATGTGCGGTAGCAAATTTAAAAGTGTGCAGTAAAAGGATTTTATAAATTTTTATTTGATTAATATTCAATATTGATTATTTCAAATTATTAATTAGTAAAGCACGGATATCGTAGTACTAAATAATTAGTAAGATTGATAGCAGTATAACACTAAAAAATGCCAAAAATTAAAATATTAAAAATTGCATTAAAAAATAACAGCGTTTTGTTATAAATGTTTTAAATTTACTGTTATTATCTAAAATTCTACCAAAAATATAAATATAAATAATTCAGCATTTTATTAGAAATAGCTGAAGAACTATATAACAATAGAACTCATAATTGTTAAATAGTCATATTCCACACGTACGTATATATTTCAAAATTTATTTTTATGCTGTACCTAAGTACCTACCAACTTGAAATTATGTTTATTTTATAAGATAACATAGATATTACTACAGTTGAGTGTCGAATATATAACTAAAATAGTTGTATATAAATGAGTAAATTCAATAAAATTGCAATAAAAATCCAAAAAATTGCGCTTAAAATTTTTAAATTCTAGTTCGTACTTACATGACACGCATTTTAAACGTACTTAGCAATGTATTGAAAAAGTAGAAAAAATATTACAAATACATCAACATCCGTGCCCTAATTATTATAACTATTAATTATTAATAATTACCAATAATAATTATGCAACGAAGTTATATAATATATGGCATGATGTATATTGTGTACTACTAGGTCTGTTTTTATTATTTTTAAATATTTTGTTGTGTGGAATTAGGTGTGCAGTAGCAAAATACCCTAATTTTAGGCTCTATAGTACACCAATTTTGCAGTATAAAATATATCTATTTATAGGAGTTAGTGCTATATGACTATTGACTCGTATAGTTTTTATGCATTTGCAGACTGCCCAGAAATATCAAAACTTATTTTAGAAGACATCCGCACGAGTTACCCCATCTTGCAAACGTATAGGTACAACATAGAGTACCTATTAGAAAATACATGTTCAGCAAAACCAATTTTGTGTTGTTGGAATTAATATTAAAGTGATTTGACCTATAATAGAAGGTAAGAATTTTACGTATCTAAGTTCTAGGACAGTAGGTAGGTCATTAGTCATTAGTCATTACTCATACGTATAAGTTTTTATTGATATTTAAATTTTTAAGCGAATTATGATCATTTGAAAATTTTAAAATCTTACATTGTTATATTCTTCACTTTAAATTAAAGTATCAATAAAAACATTAAAAACCACACGCCATCACACGCCATATTTTATTATTCTTACTTTTTAATTTAATAATAGATTAATTCATATTAATAATAATACTAACAACACAACATTGGTTCTGCTGGACGCAAATCTGCTATATTATACGTTTTCTTAGTCAAACTTTCAATTTCAAACATTGTTCCGCTACCTTCTAATTCCAAATTTTTTTCCACATTTATTAATAATAAATATAACTATCAATCTCTAATTCATACTACAAATACAAAACTGAATAACTTATTTTAAAGTATATTTATTTGAATTAAAACAAAATTATATCGGATAGTCTAATAATAATAAAAGCTAATTAACTGAGATAAACTAATTTTAATAATATTTGCAAGACTTAAAGGAGAATAAAATTAAAAGTTTAGTACAAAAGTTGAATATTTTTATGTATATTTAGTTAACACAGGTTACAGATATACATTTTTTTTTTTAATTAGTATGTGTTACTATGCGATTTTTAGAATGGCGAGATACTTTTTTCCAAATATAAATATTTCGAGAAAATGAATAATGACACAAAATAGGGAAATTAAATTAATTATTCAAAAATTTAATTTCAAAACTAACGAACAAAAAGTATACCTGCAGCAGCCTAAAATTAAAATTTACACTACACTACTCACCAGACAAGGTTACCAGAACCGTTCTCAAGACGTAATTATGAAAGATTGTTGCTTTTTCAAAGTTTTCTTGGATTTTGGTCCACACGATTTCCAAGCAAACGAAAAACTGTAGACCGTATGTGCAGAACACGGCTAAGCTGATGCATATTTTAGCTATTTGAGCAGCACTGTAACACACACAAACAATAAGAGGTCTAAGTTACTACATGCTTGTCGCATAGCAATATAGCATACACAATAATAATAATTTATAATTCAGTAAAAACTAGATTTATTGTTGTACAAATATATAATATATATAATTATTTTATATTGTATATTATATTTAAAAAAATATGTTTAACCGTTAAAGCATTGGGTAGATAAACTTTATTTGGTAAAGTATAATACTTAACAGTCTAAAACTCATCAGAACATCACGAGTGATAGGTTACAATGATTGTAGTATACAAAGTAAAAATATTTTTTGTTAATCAAAGTAAATTATCAAGTATTTAAAAAAATTTTGTACGTTATAGTTTTTTCTGTACATCGTAAACAATGACAGAAACGAATAAATAGATACACATTAAATAGGGCACTTTAAGTGTAGTGATTGATAGTTGGATTAAGTTTCTAATTACTATGTATGCTGACAATAATGAATAAATCTAATTTTGCATTAGACATTTAGGCAGTCTACTAGTTTATCTCAAAAATCATAAAAATAAAATACCTATGGTTAACATATTTAAACAAATAATAATTGTACAAACGACGAATACGTATTTAGGCGATAATATCCGTAATAGAGTATTACATAAGAGGCGTACGTAAATGTGGCTTAACCTGATTGTAGACAGACCGCCAAAAAAATGGATATCGTTTTATGAAATGAAAATATTTTTTCTGTACTCGATCGAATTGTTAAAGATAATAAACCATGCTCAACTATGGGTATCGCAGAAGTCTTGATACTTGGAAAATAATTATAAGATAATGAGGTAATACAGACATAAAACCAATTGCACTCACACGTCTTCGATGGGAAGGTTTAGCGTTATACTCGATTTCGTTGCTTCGCCGTACTTCAAGTAACCGAAAAACCCGAGCAAAATGTACACAATGGTCACGCCACCCATGCCGACGTTCAGCACCCCGAAAACTCCCAAAAAATTTCTGGGCGTTTTCATATTGTTCTCCAATGGCATTACCTACAAAAATAATACGCGTATAAATTATTTTAAATCAAATTTAAAACAAAAAATACTCAACATTTATAAAAATAATAAATTTACCTATATGATCATGATCATAGATCAATCTAAAACCTTGATTATTTTTTTAAAAAAAAGGCATTAAAAAAAACCAATCAAATACTTCAAATCGTATGAAAAGATAAAGCATAAAGCATAAAAACAACTGTTTCTCCAATTTAAATAATATTATATCTCGAAACTTGGTAGTTAGTAGGTCGTAGGTACAATAATACAATATAGTTCTACATGTATAGTATATACCAGTGGTTGTCAACATTTTTGGGTCCGCGGCTCCTTTTGATTTTGAAATAAAATATACGGCTTCCATACGAACATTTAAAATAAACAAATTTATATTATTTATAATAATTTTAATCTAACTTTATTTTTAATGGGACTGCTGTGCTTGTTTTTGTTGCATTATATCATCAAATCGTGAGGTAAATTTTGATAGTGCGATTCTCTTTTTCTTTTCGGTATTTAGTTTTGCTGGAAATTTTATTTTTAGTTTCTATTGCGAACGCGGCTCTTTGATAATAACCGGCGACGCCTCTGGGAGCCGCGACGCACAGGTTGAAAACCACTGGTATATACTAATCGCTTTTGTATAAACCTATTTCTTTTCTCCGTGCAATTTTAAGTACTTTTCAATAACGTAAATTTACCACTCCAATGGCTTCCATGGCAAACACGGTGAGACAGAAAAACGTTGGGAACGTTTCAAATGATCCCATGGCCGGCCTTTCTGAAATGTTTGGTACGTCACACAGTGTATAGTAAAACGTAATGCCCAAACCGGTAGCCATCAACAGGTTGGCTACCATAGACACAGGCGCCAAATACTTTAGATTGGGTACGTAGCTGAGCAATATGAGTGGTATGAGCAGCATCGCAATAAAGGACCGGAGGTTCAATTCGTATCCCATGTGGTATGTGAACAACTGATCAAAGTTTGAGGCGATTATCACTGTGTACACACTGCACGTTCCAAAGTATGTGATGAACAGCAGCCAGAGCACATACTGCCGGGTTACCGACGATAAATTTCGAGACCATTTGGGTCCGTTAGCGAACGCCACTTCAGCTACGTCCGCGTAGCTCATGGACGTCACTCTTGTCCGCCTGTAGAGCGTGTGAGCGCATTTCACCTATAAAACAACGAGATTCGTGTGTTACAAAAAAATGAAAAATCTAAGAACATTAAATTTTAGACCCGACAAAAAATAAAACATTTTAATAATTAATATAATATGCATATATATTATATATATGCTTTGTGAGTGCGTGCGTATATGTATCATGTATGTATGTGTGTATGCGTGGGTATGTTATAATATAAAATTATATACATAATTGTATTAATATGCACAATAATAACTATTTTATTTTCAAGCGTTTGCTAAACAAACAATAATGTTTTATAAAATATATTTAAAACAAAAAATCAATTTCATGCGGGTCTGGTCTCCACATCCAACCTGATTACCAGCTACCAAAAACCTGCTCATTTAGTTTATTTAATCGATCGAATCAATTCGACTAACTAATTTTTTATTTTTTTTTAATGTCTCCAACTACACTTTTTCATAATTATTAAATAATAACATTTCAATACACATTAATTATATTGACAGATATTACATAATTTAACAAATATTTTATGATGTTAATAATATTACTAAATAATAAAAATAAATTTATCAATTTAATTAAATTATAACTTACTGTATGATATAAATTACATATAATATTAATTTTTAACAAATTGTGTATGTGCATGATGAGAGTGGTAAGTGAAATATGAAAATTGGTGTGTGTTTTTATATTATGTATAGTAAAATTTAATATTTATTGTGAAAAGCTATAATAATACGTATATTTGGATCATTACAAGAGTTGATTTCTATAATAATATAGAATAATATCTCTTAGTAAAACCTATAATACTAAGTTAAATGATACGATCGTATAATATAGCAGATTACGTAATATATATTTGACGCGAGACTCATTATACCTACTAATAATAATAAAAGCTATAATATTTGCACTTGATAAACGCGTAACTCACAAGTGCCTAATTATAAAAAATGTATTTCCTACTAGTTTGATTTGTCGGTTAAAAAAGTAATTCAAATGAAACACTTAAGAATCATGTATGTACGAGTATATTGACATTTTTTTAATTATTATTTAGAGAAACTTTTTATAAACAGTATGGCGTGTATAAAACGATATTTTACGCATTTCGATTTTGAATAATCTCGATAACGTGTACATATATAAAATATTTAAAACATTAAACTACTAACCAATGAGTAGGAGCAATACGTGCACACGAAAGACACAAACACTGTTGCAAATACGCCGGTTATGAGTCCTGAACACTGGAAAGCTAAAGGCATAGCAAGGATGCCGGTTCCCAGAGACGCTTTGAGTAAATGAGTCAGGGTCTCACCATTCCTGCAAATATTTAAATAATTAGTAAAAAGTAATAAAAGTAATTAGTAATAATGTTTAGTTATGCATATACAAATACAGGTGCCAGGTAGGTATGGCCTATACTTAATATATCAATAATATTTTGAATAATTATATTATATAGATAGCTTTTGTCGATATTGAATTACACGATTATTGTTATATTTATAAAAATATTGACGTACTATATAATATGTACCTATATAGCCTATAGATTACAAAAATTTGGATTACGGACATTTAATAGTAATATATTCAGAAACAAAAACAAGAAAAATTTAATTTGTGTAGAATTGTAATCATCTCCTTTTTTGCACTAAATTATAAAATTCTAAGATTTAATAGAAGCTGTTGTTTATGTAATATTAATATTTTTTAATGTGTAACTTATTTTTTCTATTGTTTCTGAAATCATATTTTTGTGGTAATTATTAAATATAAACTGTATTAACTGTTAACACAGTCATATTAGAATGTGTTTTTTTTTAAATATTGAAATGAGTGACATTTTAAATTAAATAGTATATATCAATTATAAGTATATATAATTTATTTCGTTCTAATCGTTGTTGTAAATCTGAATAAAAATGTATTTTTAACATTATATTTTTGGTCATAACTGCAAAAAGGCATCATGATGTTATTTTTTGGGCCTCTACTGCATGAAAGCGGCCCTATTATAAGTAGATAGTAGATAATAGATATTAGGTACACTTACGTGGTTGGGTGCTCCAAATTTCTCTCAAGAAACGGATCGAAGTAGTCGACCTTTTCTGGATTTCTTAAAGTTTTTTGTCTAAATTTAATAAATATAGCAAGTGAAAATAAGCATATAATATTATGGTGATATGTTATGATAGAGAAGCCAAAAAAAATGTTTGATAATTTATACGTTATATTTGTCGATTAATAGTGTGAATATGTTACCTATACCTTATTGACTACCTATACTAAAAGAGCAATCAAACGATAAATGTATCAAAACTGACGACTGTTTATTTTTCTAATCAAAAACAAGATGAACACTACAGTGGTATTTAAATTAAATATCGGCATAAGAAATAATTGTTTGAATTAAAGCGATAAATTTTCTTTTAATTTTACCGTAAAAATATAAAATATTTACCTTAAGACTTAGATTAATATTATATTATCTTCAAATTTTATTGTAAACAATTTTATTTTATTTTTAAATGCATAATAGAGTAATAAATATATAATTGAATAACGTCATCATCGTGGTATATAAGTTAATATAATACATTATACTAAAATTAGGATATTGGGCATTAACTAGTTAAAAAATTAATTGGTTTAAAACCTTTTAACTTAAATAGTTAGGTAGATAATTTTTTGATTAATTTATGAACTTGCAGGGGCGGCCCTACACTGGGCCAGGTTGGACAAGTGTCCTACGATAATTTGTTTTGCCCCTCCTATAATTTAATGTTAAAAATATCTAAATAAATAAATAAATTGTATACCATTATAAATATATAAATTAGTATTAATTACTTTAAAGAGTTTTTAGACTTAAGTTATATTATTTTAAATTTGATTGTTATATTCAAATTAAATTAAATAAACTTTTTTTATTACATTTTAAAACAAATATACTTAATAGAGTTAATACTAACGGCAAACTTTCTAAAATTGTATTTAAAAAAAAAAGTTATGTATTGTTACATACAAATAAAAGAAAACGAAGGAAACTTGAGATTTTACTGTGTACATTTGTGTTAATAATAAACTAGGTATATTTTTTGATTATTTATTTAGAAATATTACATATTATACCCAAAACATTTTTAACAATATTTTCCTGAAAATGTGGTATAAACAAATTAATGGATGATCGAGTAATCATACATAAATCATAAATGTCCCACCAGAAAAAAAATTTCGCCCGATATCGCCCCGCTAATAAAAAATATCTGATATCTGACACCGCCACTGGAACTTGACTAGTTAATTTACTGTTGAAATAACTAAGCTTTTATAATTTCATTAAAAAGTAAAGTCTTTAGTAAGATTAAAAATGTTTTTCAAATGTTTGTTCATTATGGTTTTATACATACATCACTATTTATACTATTACTATACACAGTTTTTAAATAAACATAATCCAATAACATAACAATAATAAAAAGCGGGTAAGTGAGTATCTCTCTGCTGTACATTAGGGGGTGGGGTGGACTTCGGACTAGGGTAGGTTAAATTTGAATGCAATGATAGGTATCATTGTATACGAAAAACAATTCTAAACGGAGATGATTTGTCAGTCTAGGATATATTATACTTAAATATTGCCATATATTCTATTTTGAAACAAATTCAAACATTTAAGTAAAATTTTCAAGATCTTACGTTTAGTAATTTTTTAAAAATACAAAAATTAAAAATTATTTATTAGTAAAACGTTATTTTACACGTGTATTTTTGATTTCAAATTAAAATTAAAACTTTAAACACTCGTAAAATTTTTTAAATTGAATAATCCTCAAACTTTTTTATAATTATTCTAAGCTTAACTTATGGACAGCATAGTATTAAGTTTTCAATTCTTAGCTTTTGATAGTAAAATATTTATAAATTTTTAACTACCAAATAGTGAAAAATATTCATGATTTTGACGAATGTTAATATTTGAACTTCAAATGCTAATAAAAAAAAATTGTGCCTATGTATTTTTATAATTTTTGAATCAGAGTTAGAACAAGTTATGTGGATCCTTCAATTAAATTTTCAAGTAATTTGTCCCAGCTAAATTTTTTTTATCAACATTTATAAAAAAAAAAATTGAAAATTTCAAATGCCTATAAATAGCTCAAAAAAAGTCGAAATGTTTTGAATATCAAATCACGTAAAGAAAATGCCAATATAAATAATTGGTAAAATTTTAAAGTATTTACAACTTATACTGTTTGAATAACAACAAATATCAAAAATCGTTTGAGGCAAAACCGTTATTTAACACGGTTTCGTAAAAATTTAAATTTCAAACACTCATAAAAATTTTTTGTCTGAATCCGGTAGAGTTTTTTTTACAGATATTTGAAGAAAAATGTATGGAGAACCTTGTACCAAATTTTCAAAACTTAGTTATAAAAGAAAAAATTTTTACGATTTTTCAACCACAAAATTACTTGCAAATTTTCGCAATTTTGACATATTTTGTATAAATTCAAACTTTAAGCACTTAAAGCACTTATAAAAAAATTGTGACTAACGATTTCGGATTTTTGTTTTTTTATCACTTTAAGAACAACTTATAAGAAACTTTGTATTAAATTTTCAAGATTTTCTGGCCACCCAAAAAATTTTTAACGTTATTTAAAAAAAAATCTTAAAAAAATTTAAAATTTCAATTGTCTATAAATAGTTCAAAAAAAGTTAAAATTCTTTGAAAATTTAACTGTGTATGGAGAACGCTAATACAAACATTTGGTGAAAATTCCAAGTATTTACATCGATTAGTTTTTGAGTTATAGAAAAATAAAAAAAAAACACACATTATTGTAAAATCAATACATTCATCACTCCGTTCAGAATCTAAAATACTATAATTTCTGTTAAGTTTCTTGATAAAATAATATTATATATGAATATAGGAATAATTGCACAAAATATGTAACAAACAATTTGTTTTTATATTTCTTTGAGCTTTTTAAATAAATGTGCAATTTTCAATTTAATTTAGTCATTTTTCAAGAGTAATTGGAAAAAAAATATTTGTTTTTTCAAAAAGCTTAAACATTTAATACAAGGTTTAACGTTCCTCGTGTTAGTCATATTAATTTATAAGATTCATACTGAAACCAACCATTCTAAAGTATAAATATTAGATACATATAGTTCTTAAAAATAATATGGATTTTAGTTATTTTATTGTAATTCAAAAATATTATTCGTTAGGGACTTAAAATGTTTGCGTAACTATATATTGTTGTATTTTATGTACACAATAACATTTTTAAAATATTTTATAGATTAATTTTATGCTATTGCCTATTTATACCATATCTAGGACTTATTTACACCGTTCTACGATAAGTCTATATTAACTCAAAAGTTAACAACAATAATATTAATATATATAATATAAATACATTCTATTATAATAGTTAAATATTAACAATAGAATCAACGTAATGTATTCGGTAAAAATGAATACAAGCTACTTCTTTAATAACAATATCAAAAACAAAAAATTTACTAAGAGCTAGGTATAGACTGATAGTCTTCGCTTAGAATCGTTTATCATTGACTTAAAATTTAACACATATATTACACTGATTACAGTGAATTACTCGACGAAATACACTCAACACTGTACAAAGGAGTGGTTACCTCCCTTTTTCATTATTATTTTTGACCCGATGTGATGATATTTAAATACCATTACCAAATCCACTAAAAATACTATTAGGACAACATATTATGTTTATTACTTAGTATTTATCAACAATATTAATGACTTGTTAAGTTAACGAAACAGGAAAACGGGAAACATGACGATCCAACTTGTTTAATATATATATATATATATATATATATATATATATATATATATACGTGAAAAAAATGTATTATGTATATTATGTACCTACTTTTATCGATACATTAAATCAAACATAACGAGATAAAATCGATCGTTCTTCAGAACCCATTATATATTATAATAATTAATAATATTCTTTCATACATGTTTATTTATAACACATTTTGAAAAATTTAACAAAATGTTACTTAAATAAAGTACCTAAAATCCCCATAAAAAATATTGAAATATAAAAAAAAAAATCAAAATAAAATTTTGTGTAATTTCTAAGTTATATAAATCAAATTTATAGTTGGCATAAAGGCCGATATAGGTTCGTTTTAGATCAAGAGATAAAAAAATCAAATGCCTTTAAAACCCTAAAATCAGTACTCTAGTTATAAATGTTATAACGAAAATGACAAAATGTTTGTTATTGACTTGTTTATACACATGTATGTTATTAATTTAGAGCGCGGATTTGTATGCATTTGCATCAGGGGCGTAATTACACGAGGGGGTGGGGATATGAGGGATAGATCCCCCCCTTGAGCTGTATTTATATATTGTCTAATACCTATACAAAAAAGCCCTCCATAAGTTTGCCATAGAAATTTATTTTGATCCCCCCCATAAAATAGATTCTCAATTACGCCACTGATTTGCATATTTATTCTGTTTAATCGTATGTTATGCTAAGCGAGGACAAAATTTGTTTTTTACATAAAAAACATTAAAACATTTTACACTATTTTAATAGAATATTTCATCTTTTAGTGCATATTTCGATGTTTTTTGTTTTTTAGACATTTTTTAAATATATATAGTATTATAATATAATAGTATAAAATGATTGTCATACAATGCAATTCATATTAAGGTAAGTAAATTTATTTTATGATAAATTTTTTATATAAATTGATTCCTATTTTTTTCTTATAGATTAAAACTACCTACAAAAAAAAAGAAAATAATTAAGAAAAGTAGATAAGTATTTATAGTTGAGTTCGATCATTATATAGTTCAGTAAATTTTTTTTTAATTATATTAATTATAAATGTTTAAAAATAAAATTTTTTTGCTAATCTTTTTTATGCATATTTTTTTATTTTTCACACATGTTTTAACATTTTAGTGGATATAATTATGCATATTTAGGGTTTTTAACACATATTTGGTTGGATTTTAATGTATATAAATCCGTGCTTTAGCTTATTATACCTAAGTGTATAATATTTTAGGAAAACATGTCGAAATCGAGTAAACCTCAGTAATGCCTGTTCAAAATATCAACTGCCCACGATATTTGACTATTTGGGTAATACTTTATTATAGTAGTTCGATATTCAACTGATCAAAACTATTTATGATAATATTAATATATAATATAATATTGGCAAAACTGTAGCAGCTGTATACATTAGAAATTAGAATATTTGCCAGTGTTATGAACTTATGAAAATCGTATACATAATTGGAAATTTGTATTATTTTAATGTAAATTAATAAATTAAATTTCATCTCGATATTTTGTTAAATTAATACTTTAAATTATTAACATTACTATTTACTATACTGAAAAATTAAAATATTTTTATTATATATAATAGGTTATTTGAAATCATAACAAGAAAGAAAATAAATAATTAACAAAGTAATATCATTATAATATTATGTAGCTAAACTAACCTTTTTTTATATTAATATATTAATCATACAATAAAATTACGATATTTTTTTTTACAATATTGAATATAATATATATAATATTTTTCATAGCACACTCGAAAAAAAAGGTGATTTTTGGCACGTAGTGTTCAAAAGGTTTGCCACCCCTGTACTATAGTGTAATACAATAAATTACATTTATTATACCTAATATTTAAAATAATGGTGCCTACTAAGAAATATGTAGTTACTATGGCTTTACTTAAATTATATGGGTACATAACTAGGTTAAGTACAAAATTAATGATTTTTTACCTAAATACCATAGATATTTGGCGTTTTGACGATCATTTTTGAGGTTTGTTTGATTTCGACTTTAGCGTGTAGTATCTATAGGTATTTTTTTATATAATATATTGGAAGTGAGCAAGTTAATTAAAATAATTAAATTTAAATTAAATGGCTAATAAATTAAATTACATTTTAACTATTTAAATTTAAAATTATAGATCTTGACTGTAATTTTAAAAAAATATTATCTATTTTTTAGTAAATTAATTTATTAATGTGTTCACATACATAATCATCATGTTCTTTTTAGTTTCTTAAATTATAACAAACTACATTATTGAATTTTTATTATAATTAGGTACACCGCAGTGTATTTACGAGTATGTACTACTTACTCTATATACCTATATCAATTCACCTAAAAATATTTTTATTAAATTAGATACATTTCAAATAATAATATACCTAACAATAATACAATATAATATATTATGTATTATAAATTAAATACAAAGAGATTCAAAATATTTTAAAAATTATACGATTTATCTATAGATAATTATATTAATATAAACAATAGTTGAATAAATGCAATGTTTGAAATTAAATCGTTGAAACAAATAATTTTATGAAATTGACAATTGCACGTAAAACCTATAGTTAACCTAGTATACAGTCCGGTAATATAGGGATTATAATATATAACGTACTTATATTATATTATATTATATTCCTCATCATTATCTATATCACAAATATTTTTGAATTAGTGCTTAAACTAACAACACAATAATTGTATATAAAATTGTATTATAAACATTTGGTAAAAATGTTAAGTATGTATGGTTATTTCTTTTCGAATTACGACCAAATAAAATAATCAAATTTGTAGAAAACCGGTTTTACGTAAAAATTCACATTTTTCTTTATTTTTTTTCGTTTTTCCCAATAATTTTTAAAAAATATTATCAATTTTCCATTTTAACCTTTTTATTATAACTATGTTCACTTTTTTAAAAGAAAATATATTGAAGTTGAAAATCTAAATATTTTTACTACTTCAAAACATGGCACACAAATATAAAGACACATCATTGTAAAATATACATTCATCGCTCCACTAAGAATCTAAACTAAAATAATATTAATATGTAATATGACTATGACAATATTTAGAGCAACTAGTTAATATATATAAACAGATAAGATTTATGTTGACTTGCGTACAAGTGACGACAACAATGACAACAACAAAATTGTACTAAATACTGTAATTATTTCTATTATAGAAGTGCGTACTTGCTTTGTGAATCTCACATTTACACTTTAAGTAACGTTTTATTAAATAGTCATAAAAAAATAACTACATTTTAATTTTTAAAATTAATAAAATGTGAAAAACTAAATTGAAAAAAAATATTCTATTGACTATAAAAATAATAACGCCACACTTAAATAACTGATAAAAGTGATCTGGGGAGATGAATCCTATAGTTACATAATTTATACACTTTATATACTATTGTAAATATACTGCTAAATTTTTCAAATTAATATCCACCATTTTGGCTTCTGTATAAAAAAAAATATTGATTAAACTTACCTATTTTCTGGTACTTCTTTCATCTTAGACTTTTTGCCAAACAAGATCGACTGAAATTTCGGTGCTGTTTCTTGCAAATCCTGAAACACGAACAATGGTCATGACATTTATTAGTATTTTTATCAAGCTGATCTTATTAATGAAAATATTTTGTATATAGCATTTGCGCCGCATCAACTGTGATACAGACATTATTATTACAACGATATGCTGTGTTTATGATTGCGTGTACATCAGTATACACAACGTGACAAACGGTATTTGGGGACGCCGGAATCTAACTGAAAAATGACTATGAGTGAGAGAGAGGGAATGAGAAGGAAAAACGTGGATAGTTGACAAGTCGTTCAGCCGACAGGAAAAAAAATACGTCTTTAAAAATAAACGCTTTAGGCGTATAGTAAGAACTATATTTTAACTACACTTTATGCACCAGACAGACGGACACTAAAATATGCTTAACATATATAAATATATTATATAAATTTATTAAATATAGGTAGACGGCGGTGATACATTATTTTATATTATATTCATCGTGTTAGTAAATGATTCTAGTCGCGGAGCGGATGCGAGAGAAACAAACCGACAAAAAACACTTCTTCCTTAAATGAAATATCAACCCATGTATAATATATTTGTAGTAAGCTATATAATATGTGTATAGCTAATATGTACCATGTTGTGTAATTACTTAATATTGGAGCAAGTAGCACGGTTGCCTAATTAAGTGGCGACCGGAAGATTTTTTGTCATTAACACCGGTGAAAAACATTATAGTACCTAATACCTATGATGGATACTGTATGTCCGTCGGACGTCAACAGAGTGCAGGTTAAAAATTATTAATTATTGTGTCTAAAGTGGTGCGGAGGTAAAATAATTTTTTTTTCTGCGACGTTACTATATACTTATTTGCTGCCCACGATAGCCACAAATTAATAATACGATCATGCGCAGATCCTATACATATGATCCTATATATACGTCAATCACTTTAAATCCTGAATGTTTTCAGGTATGACTGTACAAGAAATATTTATAGTCACATATGCTAAATCTACAATATTGGACATTTAAAAAAAAAATGATACATATGTACAGGCGACAGGCCTATGTATATTTATATATTTTTAATTAACACGTACAATAATGTGGTCATAGGCAAGGATGGGCATTAACAAGTTGAAAAGTTCAGTTACTTTTAAGTTTTAACTAAGGCTATACCTGATGAATTTTTTTTTTTAGAATTAACTTCTAATAACTTAACGAGTTTAATATTTTTCCATAATATGCAATAGCTTATGAGTTAATTTATTTTATGATTACATTAAGTAAATTATTTACCTAATCCTCGTGAATCTAAAAAATTATCTTTTTATATAAACATATAATTATGAAAATATCAAATATAATTTATTAATGATAAGATTATATTATACTGTATTTTAAATGGGAGGCACTTAGTAAATTGTATTGTTGAAGTGGCTCGCAATATTTTTGAATTATTATAAAAGTAATGAAAATAACATATATAAAAATTTATACAATATTTATACAAAATATATGAAACGATTACCCACTTACCCGCTTTTTATAATTTGTTTTTTTATTTAATTATATTGTATAGTTATAGATTATAAATGTATAAGTAATAAATATTGATTTATAATAATAGTATAAATATATATTCACGGAATATAATATACAAAGGACCTATATTGTATAATGGATATTAAACATGTTATAGCAATAGAGCCTATATAGAGATAATCATTATTGAAAAAAGAAAAATATAACTAATTTACTCATTATTCCATACACTTCACATCTGTATACGTATACTACATAATAATTAACAGTAGTTATTATTTTCTTTTATGATAAAAAAATATTTGTATGTAAGCAATAAGTATTACTAATAATGTATTGACACTTAATAATATTGGGTAAATAATCATGATATACGTTTTTAGCTGATAATTGTAAAGTATCAATGCAGAAAAGCTCGTAACCAATTGTCATATGATACTCATATTATTATACTATTAATATAAAAATTGAATTAATATAATATACTAGTTATTATTTACCAATATAATAAAATAAAATTAGGTACATATAGTTTAATTAAATATTTTATTCTTACTATTAATTGATTAATAACTAAAGTTATATAGGTACGTAATTAATTATATTATAATAATAAATTTGATTAGTTTAATAAAAAAATTTTAAAAAGTTGTAGACTATATTATTATGTAAAAAAATAAACATTAATAAAATTTAAATATTCTGTTGAATTTCATCATTGATTAAACTATTAAAGTATTAAAGTACCTAGTATCATTATATGAAAAAAAAAGTAAATGGTTTTTGACTAGGTAAGTTAGATTAATTTATTTCTAATTAACTAGAAATTTTAACAAATTTAAAAAAAAAATTAACTTTTAACTTTAAACATAAATTAAATTATTTTATGTTAACATGACTAAACGAATTTAAATATTTTTTACCTTACCCAGCCTTAGTCACAGGTGTATGTATGATATATAATTTAAAAAATAAACTGTTGCGTGGTGCAACACAATCACAGGCGGACCACTTTACACTCACATTCTAAAAATAGATACACTAATCTAGTGGACAAAAAGTAATTTTACTATACAAGTATTGTTAAATACCTGTGTCACACTTAGACATAATCAATCGTGCATTTGAATTATATTGGTACCTATATCTGCAGTACACCGACGTATCACACATATTTTCATTAGTATAATATTATACAATATAATAAATTAATGAACTGCACGTCTGCACTGTATTGTTATACGTAGTGTAATGCAGAGTTGGATTCTAAAGAGCCCTATTTTTTCTTTTTTTTATTATAATAAGCACATATGGTAAATTTATTATAATATGATAAATACAAATAATATACATAGGTAATATAATTTAAATGTGTAAGTCGTAACAAATAAAACTGTCAAAAAAATACTATAAGTAAGTACCTCAATCCACAGACTTAAAAAAAAAAGAAAAGTAATAATTGATTATTAATGCAAGATTTTTGTTTTATAAACAACTATGGGCATACCTATTATAAAGTTATTATATTATTTATACCTTGTATACGTAAGTTAACAATACTGGAACAATTTTGATTAATATATTATTCGATACATAACTAAATATACATGTAAACCAAATGCAATAAGAATAGATTTTAGTACCTATAGAATCTATAGTCTATAGATATTTTATAAAAAAAATACAAATTTTTGGTTAGTTAAAAAAAATGGGCGTCGTTCATAACCGCACACTTTTATATCTTAATCCCGCATATGTTCGCCAAATTAAACCGTTCAATACCGCACACATTGAAATATATCAATAACGTATAAATTTATCCAAAATAACATTATCGTTTAGTACCGCACATCAGTTAATCACATTTAATCAAAATCACAAAATAATAAAAATAAAACTTTCGGAATTATACGCAGATTGCTATATCTACACGTTTAAGAAATAAAATAATATTATACGATTATGGTTTTTATTTTTCAAATATTAATACCTAATAAGTTAACAACATTTAGTGTGATCGCGACTCTATTCGACTTCACATACATTTATAGTAATTTAACATCAAAATCGCATAATGGATGACGTGATACAAGTGTACACAAATAATAAAGGTGCGCAATCAATAATTTACCAAAAGTATTCATATCGACTTTTTCGTACAAATAAAAATTCCGGGGACTTAGTTTGGCGTTGCAATAATAATTTATGCAGTGTTATGGTGACGACAAATTCAAATGTAAATGTATTTATTAAACAGAATAAAAGTGAACATCACCATGAAACGAAATTAACCCAGAATTAAAAGACATTCGATGTGCCATTAAACGTAAATCGCAATTGGATTTAAACAAAAAACATTTAAAAATTATAAGGCAAGAATTATGTACGTCTTCAGTGAGTGCAGATAATATTGATGCTATGAGACAGTCTATGTATCATGAAAGACGGAAACTTCTACTCCCTGTTATTACAATATTAAGATTTTGCTGATTACATATTGGATAATTATATTGAGACCAATCATTTTTCACCAATATTGTGGGCAGAAGAGCCCAATAAAAGTACAAGAACGACTAACGGTGCAGAAAGTTACCATAGTCAACTTATAGGCATGAATTTTATGTTCCACATCCTACTATATTTCATTCGGTAAGAATATAAATTTAAAATAATAAATACATTTTGAGTTATTAATAATTTATTGTTGTTTATTTTTTTCTTCCAGATAGATGTGTTAAAACAACAACAGATAATTACTGAAACTAAATTTCGACTCATACGAAATGGCAACGTGAACCGTACACGCAAAGTATGCAGGGAGAGAGAAAAATCTATTTTAAATGTATATGATCGTTTTATTAACAACGAGATTAGCTTGATTGATTATTTAAAAACATTAGGATGCAAGTTTATTTCAATTTAATAATATATTGAATTATTTTATATTATGATTTTTAATTAATACTAAATTATTTTTTAATAACAACAAAATCATTTTTAAATAATACTAAATTATTTTTTTAATTAATAACAATAAAATATGTTCAACTTTTAACTGTCAATCAAATGTGTGCAGTTTTGAACTATCGACCTTCCAAATTTCCCTTTTTAACAATAGAATAAATGTGTGCGGTTATGAACAGTAAGTGTGCGGTTTTGATGACCAACGAAAAAAATAAACAAACACGCATATTAAACTTGTAGTTTTTCTTTTCAAAATAAACAGTTGATTTCGAAATATTCAACCTACGCATCGCATATAAATTAATCCATAATCACCTTTCATCATCGGTTATCGGTCAAACGCAAAATGAGATGGTACATATTAATACGCCTAAATACTTATGTTAGGCTTATGAATTATGAAACCAAAAGTGGCAGGATCAAAATAACCACTTTATTTCTCTTTTGCTATCCAAAAATTCAGGTTAAAACAAAGAACCAGTTTCTCGACATTCGTATATAATATTTATTACGAGTTTTCTCCAGACGCATACTACGAGTATACTACCTATGTTTTTAATTTAGATAATATAATACAGTTTCCATAATTATTCACTCTTAAACATATGGCGTTAACTCGTGAAACGGACAGGACGTAAAAAAAAATCCTATGGTATGTTAATGATTGAATATATTGTAATGTGAGAATAAACTAGTTTAAGCTGTAAGGTCAAATAAAGTTCGTCCACGTGCTACCTTCCTGTACCTAAACGGTTCTTAAGATTCGGCCTATAATGTATAATGTCAATAGAGGAGTAGTATAGGAGAGTAACAGGATAAAAGTATAAAATACGTAGACATCACGTATTTTTGTTTGTTTTCATTATTAAACTTATGGTTGTATTTAATTCTTATTCCAATTGAAATAAACGTGGAATTAAACTTGTAACGCAAAAAGCACTCATAGAGTACATAAAGAAAAATACCAAAACATTTATAGGTACTGTCCTATAAATCTGTTCATCGGGCAGATACTTGCATTTATGATGATTTATATCTATAATAGTACATGTAATACAGTAATACTTAATATATTGCATTTACTTATAACTTATAGTGATTAGCTACTTAGTACTTACACTATATTATGAAAATAGTTATAATTTACTATTATGTTCTTAAAAATGGTTGTATAAAGTCTTCTTATTTTTAATTATTATTCTATTGACTAATATAATGTTTCAACAATAATAACTAAAAATTAATTAAACTATTTATATACATATACGATTATTGCTAATCGTAGAAATTTTTTATTTAATAGTTCGTCGTAAATTATATCAATATCTCCTCTAGTACCTAATTATAATATTGACTAGAATTTTTAAAAACAACTTACATATATTTTTGCACCTCACAATAAAAACTTAATTGGTACTCAAAATATACAATTATACAAAATAATACATTTATATTTTTATACCTTGTGTTCAAAATCTTAACTTAAACATTGTAGTCGGATTACAAGAATCATTGAAATTTTCAGAACAAATATAAATAGTAGTAGTTGTTCATAATATTATAATTGTCATTAAATAATATATAAGCAAATAACTATTTAAAAGACAATTTTTTTTATCAAAAATATGTGATTTTAATGACAACCTAACCTATAAAATTATTTATTTATAATCAGTTATGCCTAATAAAATATCTCTTATTATATCATCTACATTTTTTAACAACCTATGAATTTCAGAATAAATTATTAACATATTAAAATAAATAACTTATTAATTTTGATGCCTATATAAAATATTGTCAGTTTTACTGTGTAGTAGGTACATTTTACTTTAGGCACTTTTGACTCGAATATTTTTCAAAACTGATTATGAAACCAGTATTTTAAATGTTTCTCTATAGAGTTATATATGTCCTGATGAATCCTATGATATGGTATATTATTAAATTGATAGAGATTTATGAATTAATTAAAACTCGACAAATATACAAATAAATGAATACGCTCAACAAAAAATCATCTTTAAATAAATATAATAATAATAGTGTTTTTAATCGCTTACCAAACAAAAAATACGAATGATATTTTAAGTTATAAACCAATTGTAAAATTACCTAAATTAAACTTTAATTATACCTAGACCTAAATATATAAAGATTATTTAAGTTATTATATTTCAGTGGTATGTCCTAAATGCTAATTATATATATATATATAAGTGATAAATGCTTATAATGATATAATAATATTTTTAATCTTAAATAACTTCTTATTGTAAAAGGAATTAAACTTAATATATTTTATTTATTTTTTAAGAATTTAAGACAAGAAATAGGTATTTACATGAATTATCTGTTTTTTATTTTCTAGTGTGACTTAGTAAGGTCCGGCTTATTGATTATTAGGGCTCGGAAGTTGATGCATTTTGCATTTTTTTTTGGAACTTTTTAGACGATGCTCTCCTGGCCACAAATCTGTTTCATAAGCATGTGAATCTAAATATCTAATTTTTATTTTGCATTTTTTTGCATTTTTTGGTGTTTATTACTTTTTAAGTCATTTTTTGAGATTTATAGGTCATTTTCCAACATTTTTAGTTATTTTTACTGATTTCACACTTCTTATCGTTTCTTGTCATTTACTTTCGATAACATAAAATACGCTCTAATTGTACAATGCAATGATTTTGATTTTTAAATAATTTGTAAGCATTGATAAATTTATAAAACAAATATTTTTAATTTTTTAATTTTCCTATTTTAAGGACATTTTTGTCATTTTTATGTCATATTTTGAAATTTATAGTAAAATAGAGTAAAATATTTAAAAAAATGTATTTTTATTAATATAAAACTAATATTTGTAATTTTTTTAAGTCATTTTTTTAGGACATTTTTTGCCATTTTTATGGTCATTCTTATGGTCATTTTTTATTGTTTTTAAGGTCATCAACTTCCGAGCCCTATTGATTATAAATTTACCTATGTAATAATCAATAACCACATTTTAAAAGTTATTATAATATAAAATAATTTATGAAAACAAGTCGGACACAAAAACTGATTTTTCATAAGAATATATTATGATGATTAGACAGAGGAATTCTAGCATTTGAATTTTTTTTTTTTACGCAATCGTGTACAAAGGCTTACTCTAGAAACAAATTTGTTTCATGTTACAAAAAAATCCAGGTATGAAATTTTATATTTTTATTTAGCAAATTATAGCGTAATTAGATGTTTTTACTTTTTAAGACATATTATCATTATTTTGGCTCTATGAACATTGAACACTATTATTTTTATTTTTGTACTTTTTTTACACGTTTTTGTCATCACAACATTTATAAAAACGACAATCCCTCATTACATCATTTAAAGGCACCCGTTCATCAGTCAATATGATAGTCTATTTTTGAATCAATAAAAATAAAATTTTATAAAAAAACCTATCTAGCTTCGTTTAGACAAAAGTTTTTATATTCATATTTAATAGTATAAAATATATTTAAAAATTTAATTGCATACATTCTATTATTTTAAATTATATTTATTTTATTAATTAAAACTTTAAAAACAAATATAAGTAATAAGTATATATCCAAGTTCTTATATATTTAGTACTTTTAAAGTATTAGTTTTAGGGCTACAGCCTATAAATCCTCTATCCTATTGGCTATTAATGATGTTTTCATTATGTAAGTATAATTTATAATATGACAACACTATTAATTACTTATGTCTTATACATTAGTTTTTGACTATATGAAATTTAAAATAATTTTAAAACAACTTATTAATAAGCCACAGTGAAATCATATACTTAACGATATGGTTGTAACTTGTAGGTAGTTTACTATCAATATAATTAGCATAAAATAGAAATTTTTAGTCTTATTATTTTGGAATAATATAACCATATGAGATTATAAGATTAGATGAAAAATATATTGATAATATTATAAATAATAGATTAATAATAACTAATTAGCATTATACAATAGATATGATTTAAAAGCAAAAGGTATTATAATTATATATTTATATATATATAAACAATATATTTCAAGGATTATGCAATTTTATGTATTTAGTTTGTACTGTATATAATGCATTTATTATTTAATGTTGACAATATTATCCTATTTCAAATATTTAACTTACAAAAATATATTTATTAAATACGAATAAATAATAAAAATTTTTAACAGTATAAATTGTTTTAACGAACATTTAAATGTCTTGACTTTTAAACTTTACAATATACGTATAATAAGAAAATCAATTTCCCGGTTTAATTTCAAATTTGTATGGTTACAAATTACAAAAACAATATTGATAAAAATTACAATGTATACTTATTATTACCTATAAAAATCTAGTCACTAACGATACAAAACTTGCACGATTTGTTATCAATTAATAAGCATGAATAACACCCACGCATAAACTGATTAATAACAGTAATTGTTTTAAATAATATATCGAATATAACAAATAAAAGTTTTTACATAACAATATGATCCATAAATTTCTTTTAAATTAAAACCATAAATATTTGACATAATCAAAAAATTAATGTTATTTTTAAATTTACATCTACCTTTATATGAAATTATAATACATTAATATATTAGATACATGATGAAATAATTAACATATTAGCATTTAAATTCAAATTAAATTAAATATATTATATACAATTTTAAAAAAAATGCTCATAAAACACAATCGATAAACATTCACCATCACCACTGGCATTCGATAATATTATTGCGAAAAATACTGATAAACAGCAATTATATCATATGGGCCGCAGTCATAAATTTTCCTTGAAATATTGATGCAAAGAACTTTATTATATTAACGATAGATTATTATGTTAAGCCTCTTATGCTCTGTGTTTAATACGTCAATATCATTAATTTCCCAAAGTTTATAAAATTTAATTTGTCACACGATAAAAGTGATAAAACGATTATATGAATATGTGTATAATATTATAATATATCTACATTTTATTGCACTAATATATTAAATATTAATATGTATACTAGCCACTAGGTAGTAGTAAGTACTGTAAAACTTATTAAATTTTGATAAGGATATTTGAGACGAATCAAATCAAAAACTTTTTGTTATTATTTTTGATTGCCTAATGGAAATTAAGTAAGACTTAATAAAATTTAATTTCCACTATTTAATTAACCGAAACATTTTCTATACGATTTTATGAAATTTATATATCACGAGATACCTCTTTACTGGTAAATTGATAAGACCAAAATTTTTATTTAAATTTTTTACCGTTTGCCAAATTCAAAAAACTTTGTGTGGTTAGACAATTTAAATGTGATTAACTCTTATCAAACTTAAAACATATTTTAAAATCGTGATGTAAAATATTAATAGCGTAATAAATAATAATACATATATTTGGTTTACACAGTTGTAATATAAATTATTTTTGTAGCAATTACAATTTTTTTTTTTTTACCAATAGAGAAATTGCATTTTAATATACCCTATTAATAAAATTACACACTCACGTACATAGAAATTTTAAAATAAGATTTAATAGAGACAATTATTGAATTGTTTTTAATAAAAATAACACCTGAGTATATTAATTTATTCGTTCTGTAGCAAAAAAATAATTATGTATTTTCCTAATTATTTAAGATAATGTATTTTTAAGTACCTATACAAGTAATTTGTAAAGGATGTGAAGGATACTTACAATTTAAAAACTGGACTTAATTAATATAAAAGTATTGACATGTATTGTTTTTTTTATGATTATTAAATTGTTATGAAAGTGTGGTTCCTTCAAATAAAGTGTTTTAATTTTTTTTTTTTTTTTTGTTCTTTATTTATTTAAGCTCATTTTGTTTAGCTTACTTTTCATTTAAAACCAAATAATAAAATTATTCATATTATTAATTATGTATTTACTGTTCTCTTTACTTCTCAATATTTAACACAATAATTCACTTTTTATTATTATTTTTTCAAAACATATAATATAATAATTTTATTCATCCCATTTATGATATGAATAAGTTTGTAAGCAAAATAAATAGATAGCCTTATTTTTTCCAAATCCGTACAAATATAGAATCACTTTTTAAAAATATTTATAAAAAGAATACTAGCAAGGTACCTGTATGTTTTTTTTATAATAAATATTAAGAGATATTTGTCCTTCAATAACTTATTAATGAACTTATCTTAAAAAAACTTATAGAAATATTACAAAAATCGTCTTAAATTGATCCTTATTAGATCTTTTACAGCATCCAATTGGCAATTACTATTTGAAATAATTAAATTTATTTTTTTCATTTCCTGTATCGATACTACTATTTTAAACGTGATCGTTAAATAAAAATGTGTTCATATAATAATATATTAATATAGTATAATTTATAGCATAATTATGATTTAAAAATAAGAAAAGTGTTCACATTTTGAAAACAAGAAAATCCCAAAATCATAATATTTTAATAATTTTTTAACAATTGAAACATAGATAATATATTATACAACTCAACAGAAAAATATTTATTAGGCAGGGTGTATAGCGTATACACTATACATGGACAATTAATTCAATTAAATTAATAGCAATGAAAATATTTTACTTGATATTGATATGAACGTTAATAAAATATAAATAAAAGAATAAATACCTGAACGCAATTTTTTTGTTTCGTCGTAGTTTGTTTCTCAGTTCCAAAAGAATAATTGCTTTTATTATTCAGTACAATTCTATGAGTTGAATACGCAATTTCAATCTGAAATAGATATAACGTTCGTTACAAACAGTTTAGTTTTTATGCACTGAAAATTATAAAGAAAAAGTAATTAATAACAATACTTACTGACTAAAATTGTTTGAACAATAATATCGATTAAGCTTACTATATGGAGACGAATAACAAAACGAAAATCAAAATCGATTTGAAAAAAATCAAAAAATATTTCTGTGACTACACGACGGCACGCGTTCGAATGTGAAATGCACGACGAAATAAATCGGTACCCAGCTACTATACCTAGGTATGTAAGTAAAATTCCAGTTTTCGTCTGGTTGGCGCATAGGTGCCCCCCCCTACATCATTATATACTTGTATTTATCCATATTTCATTGACTGTCAAAGTTATATACTTACTATAAAGTATATAGTGTTATATACTCGTTGATGTTATATAATATACCGGAAAATTAAGAGTTAGGTGAGGCAAGGGGTGGTATGCGTATCAAAAAGTCGCCAACATTTAATGCGATGAAATGATTTACAAGCAACACAATAATTTAACATAACATAACATACTCCAGTAATTCTACTCTGGTAATAGTAATAGTACTAGTAATAGTACTCTGGTAATAGTAATAGTACTCCGGTAATAATGATAGTACTCTGGTAATAGTAATAGTACTCTGCAGGTACTGTTAACTGTGGTTAGTTCCGTGGCTTTTTTACATAGGTAACCAGTAACCACGTATAATATATATCAATTATTAATAGTACACGCTAAATGATGAACACGCAATTATGTTGCTCATTGTAGTGATTTGAAAATTCGTAAAATGAAAATTGTATCATTATCGTAAACCATACGAATCTTTTCCAAGTGTTCGCTGAATCTTCACATCATGTGTATACTATAATATGCACATATACATTTTCGTGGGCAATGGTGTTAAGGAGCAAAATGGACATTTTTTGCGACTACCAAACAGCAACTTAGTAAGTTTGAGATTTGTGCAAGGAAATCTTAGAATTCTGACGCATTATTGTTTTGCACTATACACCATACTATACGTACTCATCACGATGAAGAGTGAAAACGGCTAGGTTTTATTTATTTGATGCGATTTGATAGGTATTAGGTAAGCATAACCGCGCATGTTTTTGTGCATTCATCTTATGATTATACAAATGTGCATAAATTGTACCTAATTACAGTTTATTATTTATCAACGCCAAACGTATATAATAACATAAACATTGTACTTATTACGAAAACACTTCGTTATCACAATACTAATTTCGTTGTAAAATTTATAAATATAGATACCTACTTAAACATTTTAGTTAGGTAGGTAGTAAAGTCACTTAGTAGATTAAATACTTAAAATGTTTGTCATCCACGACTAAATCGCGTACATACGAATCTAGGTCAAAATATCTTCAAGGACTAAATATCCAACAAATAAAATATCCAAGGACAAAATATCCAACAGATGAAATATTCAAGGTTAAAATAACCAACGGATATGATAAAATATCCAGATTAAAAAAAAATTTTAACAATTATATTTTTAATAATTTTTTTATACAATAATATATTATCTGAGTGTGATTGTTGATAATATAATACAAATAGTTATAAAAATAATAATAAAATTTAAAAAAAAAAGTGTAGGTATACATGAACAATATTTTTTAACGTCCATCGGCTCTGGATTATTTTTGTTTCGTCAATTACTTAGTTACGATATCTATGTACATTTTTTTATAATTATCCGAATGTTTAGATTGTTTGATTATTTGTAAGTGTTACTTACAAAATGTTATACCTAATTGAGTAGTGAAAAAAATCACCCACTTTAGTTCACAATATAATTTATAATTAGCACTTGACAACCATTAATAAAATCAAAAAAATGTGTTTTTTTTTTAATGAATTAAGTATAATTAATATTATTGCTTAAAGAAATTATTTAAAAAAAAATAAAATTCGGATAGTTTTTTCTATTCATTAGTTACTTTAATTCTAGATATTTTATCCGTTGGAAATGTAGTACCTACATTTAAATATTTAATTCTGAAGGATATTTTTGATCCTTAAATATTTCATCCGAATACTCGTATTTATAAACAGCACGTGTGGTCGATTGCCTTTATGTTATTTCATCATTTCTACGACGCACTTTACTACTATTATATTACTATATAAATATAACTGTTTGGTATTTACGACACCCTTCTCGCCATCCAGTCACCAACCACCCGCTGTGTGCAATACGATCCACTCATGGTTAATACAGCATAGTACTAATAGTATGGTTGGGATTTTAAAATTCAAAATAATGTATACATTATAGGTATACCTATAAAAAGTACTTACATTTTTTTTTTTAACAAGTTTTGAACCAAAAAAGAATTTTGGTATGACGGCTTAATTTCAAATCTTCTGCTGGGAAATTTAATCTCCCCAAAAGAATATTATTTTCATTTATTTTCCTTCGTGGAATGTTTAGGTATGTTATAAAACGAGCATCATGTAGTACTTAAGCTAGCTTTGGAAAAAAATATAATTTACTGATTTGTATCAGTGTTTCTAAATGCCATTAGACTTACTTGTGAGTAGCGTGTGAGACAACCTAAAAAATGATTTTATCGGTTTGATAAATAACACGAAAGTACATTTTAGAACAAACCAACGGCAAAGTCAAAAGAAAGAAATAGAAGATTATACGTATTATTTATTTATTAGTTCTTGCGTGTATATGTAAATAATTATATACAGATTCAACAATATTAATTTAGTATGTCAAACACGTGCCTACTGGCAACCTACGTAACAAACTTCTACAAGACTAATTACTACATATACAGACCAGTGACCATTGGTTCTTAACCGGAGGTTCGTGGACCCATATAGGTAGACTATAAATGGATTACTCGATAGTCCATGAAGTAGATTTTATTAGAATTATTATTGTTGTCTAAAATTCCGAACGGAGCAAAAAATGTATTAAATTTGTAATAATAATTTTTCTTATGGATTTTAAATTGGTTCTTATGAATACGTATAATTAAATTGTTATGCCTGAATTGGAAGGTACAATAGAATTTTCAAAACATTTAGATAAATGTTATGCTATTGCCTATTTATTATACCACAAACCTACTCTACATTAAGTTGATAATAATAATACCTATAGGTATATGAAATAAATATTTACTATCAAGTTGTGCACATTTTCTAAAAATTATAATGGTCATAGGTGTACTCATATCATAAATTTTGGTTTACTACTTTATTAACTATCAGGTAAGTCTCTCAAAAGTTTAGTAATTCCGTTAAAAGTTTTTGTTAAAACAATATTGAGATAACGAATGAATATTTTTGAAGTTGTCTATAACAAAAATTAATGAAATGTTTTTTTTCGCACTTCTTTAGTTTTCCAGTTTATACATAAAATATATAAAAATAAAATTAATTTAATAAAAAACAATAAAAATAAATATAACTATAGTAAATTAAGGTTATTCAATCAATACTATATTAACGAATTTACTAAACTTAAAAATGCAGTAGTTAATAATTTAATAAACCAGAAAAATTTATAGTTGTATAATTAATAAAAAATAAAAATAAGCGCTTCCAGAAACCATTAAATTAAAAGCTTTTGATAAATGTTGAATACTTTATGATATATTATACTACATACATAGTGATAAAATTTGAAAGATGGTCGTGATCTGTATAAAATATAATAGTAAAAAACAACAGGGGTCTAACAACAACTGGGGTTAAAAACACATTCTCGGTCTGCGCGTGTGCATTGGTGCAGCAAGAACTACTTTCTCGGTGTGTATGACGTTTGAGTGCTCGGAATGTGAGACGTCGTTGTGGTCGAAACCTTCTAAATGCGTAGTTTGGTTTAATGGAATTTACACGAGGAATAATATTGTTATTGTTGTACAGATTCGAGGTATTTCAACGACCGGCAGGCGAGGCGAGTACGGCACTTAAAACAGTTGTTGTTAAAACATAATAATATAACCTACCCGCAGTGGACCGGCCGAAAAAATAATGTACAACGTAGTTTGAAACTATGACGTAAAAAAACGCTCTCCCTATATATACGGTAGAGTTTGTTCATTAGTCCTTATACATATGATATACATTTAATATTACATATAGTATAATCCTTATTGATCGTTTAAATTATTATACCCACATAGACTTTATTATGTAGGTATATATAATATTATATAATTTATACATATGTATAATATACAATTTCTATTAACGATTTGGAATCATAAAACGTGCGCTCGGTTCTGTCAAAGTAATGTTTAATAAATTATAAGATGTTTATGTTAATTTAACAATATACGATCTTCGCATTAGAATAATATAGGCTCGAGAAACACGTAGGTACGCAAAGAATACGCATACCTGAATTTTAGGTGTTTCATATATATATAGGATGTTTCCTTACTTTATTTAGGCCCTCTCTTAATACAAGAAAAGTCACAAGTAATGTCAGTAAATTATGATTGATTTTTAAGTATTAATTTAATTTCTTTTTATGCCATTTATAATATTAATATACTTAATAAGTAATAACTAAAGACCGGATTCCCGTGCAATTGCATCTTTTTATCGCGTGTTCTTAATTCTATAGAAACAAGCTACAAATCCAAATCAATAGATGTAGATTAATTTAAAGAAAGATTTATGTAGTACAAAATTGCACGTTTTGGGGTTTTCGCACACAATTACACGTTTTGATTTTTTTTTATAAAAATGTACCTACTTTTGTACAAATATTTTTTGTATTATTTGTGATATGAAGTATTGGACTTTTATGTATAATAAAATAATTATATATATTATATATTCGATATTCGATATAATACGATGTAATTAAGATAATAACTACTACGATAGTCAATAGATTATCGATTACATACACACATACAGTACTATAGTCTATCCGCAGCAGCCGTAGTCAACTCATATTTTATACTTTTATAGTTGATACTTATTACTTGAAATTATTTAATTTAAAATGCCAAAAATTGGTAGTAGTCATTGTTCTAAAATAAAGTGTTGGATCAAAAAATATTCTGTATTAAATTATTTTTTTTTTAAATTTTATATTTTAATATGATAGTTAATGCCAATACTAATAAATAATAATATAATAAAAAAAAAAGTGAAAAATAAAATTTGAAGTACCTATAGTAAAATTTTGTTTTTGCACATTTTAACATTTTAATTGCACGTTTTTTAGATGTTAGCTGCACAAAAATCCGGTCTTTAGACTAATAACTAATAACCATACTTGACGATAATATAATATAAACACGTTTAATAGAACTATAGAAGACATCTTACTCAGATACATTATTCAATTTTTTCAATATGTACTTCAAATCTAAATTAAAATCACCATTTCTTGTTTTTAGATTCTGAACGGAATGATGAATGTATATTGATTCTACAAAGGTGTGTGTGTTTTTTTTTTCTGTCTGTCATCGCGTTTTGGAATAGTTATAATGCTTTGATTTTTGACTTCAGTCCCTCTTTAAAAAGGAAAATTCATCTAGTTGGTACTTTTGGGGGTCAAAAATAAAAAATGTTCAATAGTTTTCAAAAGCGTCAAGAAAAACCCTGAAAAAATAACGGAAAAACTTAAATTTTTACGCATATAGCCACTTTTCTACAAAATCAATTTTTTAATTTATGTAAATTAAAAACGAATCATTGTAAATACTTGAAAATTTCACCAAACATTTATATAAGCGTTATCTATTTACGATTAAATTTTCAAAATATTTTGACCTTTTTTAAGCTACTTATAGACAATTGAAATTTTCGACTTTTCTAAGTATTTTTCTTGAAATGCCGATTAAAAAAATTTGGCTTTCCAAAAAATCTTTAAAATTTAATACAAGGTTTATTATAAGTTGTACTTATCGTAATAAAAAAAATCAAAAATCGTTAGTCACAGTTTTTGTTTATAAGCATTTAAAGTTCAAATGTTCGAAATGTATCAAAACCACGAAAATTTGCAAGGAATTTTGAAGTTGAAAATTCATAAAATTTTTGTGACTTATACCTAAGGTTAAAAAAGCCAATACAAGGCTATCCATAAGTTTTTCTTTAAGTAAGTGTAAAAAAAATTCCAGCGTCAATATAGAACAAATTTTATAAACGTTTGCAATTTAATTTTTTACGAAATCACGTAAAATAACGATATGTTACAATTTAAATATAGGTAATAATGTAATTGTAATACATTCTGCTAATTATTAATGACTAACAAATCATCTCCGTTCAAAATTGTTTTTCGTATACAATGATACCTATCATTGCATTCAAATTTAACACATCTATTATAGTGACCAGAGATCTACTCTCCATCTCTACCATACAGTAGAGCGATATCCACTTGCCCGCTTTTTTTTTTAATTTTTTTCATCATAAATTTTAGACAAATTTTTATTTTCTTTAGTAATTACATATAAAATACAAGCTACTGACTCAGGAGTGTTTTCAGGGCCCCAATTATTGTCGGGAAGTCCTCTTCAGACACAGCTTGAACCGTGCTCAATTTATTCAAATTCTAACGTTCAATGGCGATTTAGTTGTTGTTGTGGGACACATTTAGTATTCGACGCGCGGACGCATATTATTGAATAATAAAAAAAAACATTCGTTATACCGGTTTTCACAGAGATCGAGCATGATTAGTTATATACTATAGTACCATTACAACCAATTTATTACAAATCTATTTTCCAGCTATTAAAACTGGTTAGAGAAAGCTGGAAGGATTGTTATTGCATCACCGCATCTATTTGAAAGTACGAGTTTATAAAAACGAAGAAACAAAAACTATTGGTTTGATATTAGATATCGATGAGTCAACATTTTCACGAAAACATATGAGCTCTAGTTATAGATTCATAAACATGGGTTACGAGCATGAAGTTGGCCTCCCCAACACAACCAATTAATTAAAAATAATTTATTAATTTTGCAAAAAAATGTCAGTTTTGCAAACCACACTGATAAAGATTTCCCATTGATATAAAAAAAATAATATTAGAGGAGGAGGAACTTCATGCAGCCCCCTCATATGTAGCTAATGACTTCATAACAAATTGTTTATCAAAATTTGCAAATCATTTCCCAACACGTATAAAAAATAAGATCGAGAAATGCAAATACAGACAGCCCCCAACCTCTTTTTCAAATACAAAATTTAAAATGATAATAATTTTAATAATAAAATAATTTTCAAATTTCAAATTGGTTTTCAGAATTTTACAAATAGTTGACTACAAACCTATTTAGAATTTTGAGTTCAAACTAATACCAAATATCAGTGTTTGTAAATTCTATATAGTTTATGTTTTCAGATATAAGCTTGGAATTCTAAATAGAAGTACCAAAAACAAGAATTTCTAACTAAAGTATTTAAATATTAAAAAATAAATTTAAAATGAATACAATTGGAAAATTTCAAAACCATAATTTATTTATTTAAAAATACTTAAAATAGTCTGTATTTAAAAAGGGAACATGATATTATTTCTTTTACGCCGGGCTGGTAAATGATTTTGAAAACTAATTTGCAAATATTTGCAAAATATTATTACTATTTTAAAGGTTATAGAGAAGGGCTGCGCAAAGTTCACTCCACCATCAATATTATTATTTAATATAAGATGAAGGAATGCTTTACCAAATTCTAAAAACCAGTTTGCAAATATTCGCGAATTATTTTCAAATAAATTGGTCGTAGTGGGGTGAACCAACTTCACGCGCGTTAATTGATTGTCCTTGAAAAAAAACACTAATTGTAGTATTCGTAATATACATATAACCGGGGCTCGGGATTTATAGTACTTAAAAACATCATTATAAGCACTCAAATAAGCATTTAAAAACTTAAATTTATGCAAAAATATTTAAAAAAAAAAAAAAAACTTTCTTTTAACATGATAAAATAAAGATATAATTTGTAACCGTGCTAAAAATAATATCATTAAAGATTACAAAAAATATTGAAACAAAATGATTAGGAAAAGTTTCTAACTAAAAAATAAAAAATAATAAATAAATCTTTATATTATAAAAAAATCAAACTTCACTTTCGAGACATTTTACCTTATTTTTTATAGATTTTCCGGGGGATTTTCTGAAAAATAACTATAAAAATTAGAATAACTGGTCAAAAAAGCATCTTTTTAAAAAATTGTTGAAAAAAACAAAAAAAGCACTCAAATTTCATTATTGAATGTGTTGTAACATGACCTACACTTCATCCATAGCACTCTGCTACATTTTAAGTCAATCCATAAAAATAAGCAAATGTTTTAAGTCCCGAGCTCTGCATATAACACTTTTGAATTGGTAGGTATTTAATTTATATATATAAGCATGGTGAAACCCTATTGTGAAAAATGGTGTGTAATTTTGACTAGCATTCACTAGCAATTTCAGTATTATCATATTTAATTTAAAATGGTTGTGTAAATGTAAATATAAGGATTTCTACGGCATATTCGATTAAAACTGTTTCAATCATATACCTATACCTCAAAACGAACTACATATACATATTATACTATATAATCTTATATTACTATATATTTCAGAAAATTTTCACGACATAACAACTTTTTAAAAGTTGTTTAGAACAATTATTAGGTCTTAAGCCTCACACAGTCAAATATTTGAAGAAGCGAATGAAGTACAGCTAGTTAAAGGTATGATTGTAAACATGTGAAAATTTTTAAAGTTTTAAAAACACAAATTTATACTGTATAATTTCCAGTTATTTTCAACCAATGAATTCATTCATACAAAATTCACTAGTAGCACCATTTATAGTTTCATAACATTTTGATAAGATTAAAAGTTTCAGTTCAATAAATAAATCTTCCTGTAAAACTTGGAAAATGTTAACAACATTTTTGTAGTATTTTGAGTTATATTCATATTTAACATGCATGACTAACATAGTAGCATCAACCAAGACAAATTTATCCTGCTTAAATCTTAAATTAATCATAATTCATAATGAATTATTCAATTTTTTTTAAATTCCCTTCAAAAAAATTATCTAAAATTGAATGAATTTAATAATTTAAGTAAATTGAGGCATAAGACGCTTAGGCTCATGAAAAATCACAGGGCGTGCCCGGGCACGCTCGGCATGGCCTGTGCGCACGCCTATAGTTATTGATTTGTTCAGTCCTTTTGTTTCCCTTTTACAAATCGGTAGTGTAAAAGTAATGTTAAGGTAACATGGCGAAGACCTATACATTTAAAATATAACAACCAATAAAATAATATATATTATATTTATTATATGTTATATACACCTTGATAACGATCATCACTCTTGATGAAAAAATGTTATTAAAATCATTTTTCAATAATTGATCAGTTCGGATTCGTTTCATAAAGTAAATATTCCTGTTAAAAAGAAAAACCATTTCATCGAAATAATAACATATGTCCATGATAATCAAGACATAATAATCTATTAAAAATAATAGTGCAGGTGTCCACATGACCACATGCACTTAGGTATCCAATGTTCTGTTCGATATAATCATTTCGAATCATTAAGAACTTAAGGCACCTCAATCCCGATCAATTTTTTATTGGAATGCAAAACAAAAATATAATTATAGTTCCTGTGATTCGTTTTAAAAATAGAAGAAAGTTAGAGTTTGTAAACAAGTTTACTTCGGTTAGATCATATTTGTCTTTATCAGTAATTACTAATTATAAATGTACTTAATTAAAACGCATTTTAATTTTAGAATGTTAATTTTTCAAGTCATGAACTCATCGATTGCATTATTCCATTGGTAACGACTTTTTCTATACTCAAATTGACATTGTTAACGTGAAGTAACCTTTTTAGTTACCACAGGGCCAGATCCAGGGGAGATGACCCCGGGCACTTGCACCGAAAGTCTTGTCGGGGAGCGCCTAATTACCATTAACAGTGGCATCATAGAAGGGAGCTGAATTATGAGCGAGCGCTATTTTTATATACTTTGCTCCGAGTAAACAAATGCAAGATCCAGCCCTAGCCATCGATGTTATTTAAAAAAAATTAAAAACTAAACACGTGAAATCACAATTATTATGAATATTGAAAATTATAAATCTTCTCCAATTATATTTAGTTATACAGTCATGATTTTTGCGGTTTAATATTTACCCTTTATGATTGTTAACTATACAAACTCGGTTGTCAAAATTACATTTATGTTGGTTATTTTTCTAAAAATTTGAATTTTACTTGAAGTACTATCAATTACCACACTAGAATTTTTGATTCTCTCGCAGTCCCGTGCACCACTTCTCGTGGAATTGAAATAAAATATTATTAAAATAAGTAAATTACGTGATAAGAACTGTTGTTTACACGCATAAACAATATCATATAGAATCATTGTTTTTTGTTAATTTAATTATATGCATATTTGACATTTTTAGAACGTTGACGTACATATTTATCAATTTAAGGTAAACTTACTAAAGATGTAAATTTCTTGTTTTTGAATAATTGAATATAATAAAATATTATTTTAGAAATAATTTACCGATACATAGGTAAAGCAAATTATACATTTTACATATTATGTAATTGAATATTTATATTAATTTGTATGATAAACGGCTAAGTACCTAAAATTTAATACCTATAACAGTTTTTAATTTATTGTTTTATATAAGCACTAAATTGTATTTAGGTATTTTGGAATAAATGGACACAACGTTTTTATTATTATTTTTTATAGTTTAAATAATTATTGGTTTTTACCATGTTGAGCCAGAAGAGACTTAGATCGTATTTTTAACAGTTCTAATAACAGCAATGTTATTTATTATTATATGAAATATGGAATTATATTTATTTGTTTTATCATAAAGATCTTTTTTTAATACTATTATTTTATACATTCTACTAAATTATTGAGTCATAGAGCTGTAGATTTTACTGAAATCTGAAAGAATACTGCCGTACTACGCGCAGCAAACAAATTGCATCCTGATAATGTTTAACAACTCCACTAATCAAGTTCGGTGAAATTTATATGACTATAATAATTATTGCATTCGATTTAAATGTCGATATGCCCATTTGACAATTTCCTGAATGTACCTATTAGTTTTGGTGGCTTATCATAGGGATCGTCTATATTCCACATAGGCGCAATTTGAGTTTTAAATTTGTGGGCTATTATAATTTACATGTATGTAATATTTACTGCATGTAATATGCTTCCTAAGATAAATAAAGGTAGAAGGAGATAATACAAACCATTTTTGGGGGAGGCTTAGCCCTCCCAGTCCCCTTAAATTGCGCTTATGCTATTGCAGCCTTATGTTTTAATTTTAAATGATTGATTAGATTTTTTCTATTTAATATTTGAACAGAATAACTTGCATTGTTATGTAGGTACGCTAGCTATTTAATATTTCATTTTAAATTCTAAACGAAGTGATGAATGTATTGATTTTACGATGACGTGTGTTTATTTTTGTGTCGTCATCACTAAGTTTTGGAGTAATAATAGTGCTTTGATTTTTGACTTCAGACAAAAAATCAAATGAATCTATTTAGTACTTTGAGTGGTCAATAGTAAAAAATGTCCAGTAGATTTCAAAACCGTCAGGAAAACCATAAAAATAACACATCCATTATAATTTATAGTGACCTACTATTCACCTCTACTATACAGCAGAGCGATATCCACTTGTCAACTCTTTTTTATTATTTAACTTAATACATGGCTTACGTGCTATTTGCAACACGTCCAACGCTGTATGTCATATTTTAGTAATTTTTGAAAACAAAACAGCACACGATGATTGCAACACATAATCAAAATATAAATTAACTACTGGTATCGGTAAAAGAGACCAAGAAAAAAGAAACAATTTTTAAAAATATTAATTGATTATGGAAATTAAAAAATGATTACTTACACACAATTATATAAATTGTATAAAACTAATTATCCCCCCCCCCCAAAAAAAAAAATATTATAGATACGAAATTATTATTATTAATTATTTATCAATAATTTTACAAGCTTAATAAATATATAATATAAAAACATTTAGCTCGTTGCTGGTAACATTTGTTCAAAAGGTCATAAAAAAACTCTAAAATAATTATCTTACAATGTACATTGTTCTCGTAATAAAACTGTATTTTACTCTATTGTCTATTTGTCTATAATCTTTATTACACTAGGTAAGTTAATTTATTGTATTTAATATATACAAATATACTAGATAAGTACCTATATAAAAATGAAGAATAAAACATACAATTTTTATATTTTTTCACATAATTGTATGCAATAAAAAAACATTTAAAAAAAAATTATATATTTTTTATATTTCAATATTTTTAAAAATTATATTAAATATTATACATTTTTCTTGAGGAAATTAGATACCAACTGTTTTTAAGGAGTTCAATGTAGACAATTTCTATAGAGGTCATGTAAATGTGTGCATAGTAAGTGATCATTTTTTTAATTTTCATATTTAATTAATTAGGTATATATTTAATATTTTTAAAAATTGTTCTTTTTTACTTTGGTCGTTTTTTTCGGAATTCCTAACCACCGTATACATAGATTTCATGATTTTTTAGATGTTATTCAATAGATAAAAGTCATAATTCTCATATAGATTATTGATTTAGATATTCATGTATATTTACAGATTATACGTATACGAATCCAAATAAAAATTTAAAAAGAAAAAGATATTCATGTATGCTGTATCAGATAATTGGGAGTGGGGCACAAATTGGTATGCAACTTATCGCAATTCGTTTACAAGTTGCATCCAATACACAGGTTAGGTTAAGTAAATTCATGATATAATTATTATCATGGGTTAATAATTTATGTGAAAATTATAACATCTAATAGTTTTACCAAAATTATTTTCAATTTTTTTTTCACAAGGATGTATCAAATGAGTCTTATTATATGAGTAAATCACTCTTATTATTTTTAGTTTTATTTTATTTCAGTTATAAACATCATAAATGAAGTTAAATTATAAAAAATATTATATAGGTACTCGTATAACGTGACTAGGCTTTAAAAAGTAAAAATAAAAAACAAAAAAATTATTATATTTAGTTGGATAACGTAAGTGTCTCGTATTTTAATTTTAATTTTATGATCACCCTACCGTAAATTAAAAATTTCTCATCGATAAATTTGATTATTTTGTTGTAATTGAAAAAGAAATATAATCTGTAGATTCTTGAAATTTTCACAGATGTTTTGTTTATCATTTTTTATCCATGATACAATTTTAAAAATATTTTTACTGTTTTTGAGTTTTTATACATTTGAAATGTTCAATTTACTTTAGTATTATTATTATATACTTTAATACTTACATTGTATTATCATTTGAAGATACATCGCTACTATTTGTAATTATTAATTCAGCTACCTTTTCCAAATGATCATTTTCGTCGTTTATTGACATAATATTACTGTAATTTATTATGGATTGCACAATAAAAATAATAATAATAATTGGCTATTCATATCTGAATCTACGTATTCGGCATTTAAATCATTTAAATAATATAATATAATTATTATGATAAAATTACTTCTTTCTTGCACGAAATTCAGGGGCGTCATTTCAGGTTTTTTTCGGGTGTGCGAGGTATCAAGCAGGCCATTTTGAAATTTCACCAGGCCATATAAAATAGATATACTACATAAATATGTACATTATCCTGTTTCCAATTGTTTTTATACATCATGAATCGAATCAATGCATTAACATAAGTAGTAAAAATCAATTTAAAAACTAAAATACAATATACAAATGTATAGCACAATATTTGTTTAAAACCAATGTATGTAATTTAAATGATAAATAATAAACGTGCGTTATTTCATCAGGGTGCAGGCCAATTGAAACTATTTTAAAAATAAGGGGTGCAACCGCACACCCTGATCCCCCCCAAATGACGCCCCTGGGCCGCGAATTGCTTTCATTCTAGCTGAAATTGCTTTTGGTTTACACAAATATTGCGCACTTGTGTTACCATGTGCTTTTTTTGAGCTTTTCATTATAAATTAATTTGAAAAAACAATACATTTGAATAATATAGAAAGTATAGGTAATATCTCGTATCCACGTTAAACAGAACACAAAATTAATTCACTAGGTATATAATATTAATAACTACCTATATTACTTTTATCCAAAACACTTTGAAAGTAAATGATGACAGTATTTAAAATATTATGTCGGTGTTAACTTTCGACGTCTAAATTGGATAATTTCAAAATAGGGACTAGATTATTTTTGATACTGAAAACGCTGCCTATAATGCTTTTAAAGTTTGATACGTCTGGTCTTATTTTATTTTACCCAGAAAATAATATTATTATTATTTCGTCAGTCGCAGACATAATTATCATTATTTAAAATATTTAATAATAGATACTTAGATAACACTAAGTCTGGGCGTACGCCCGCATTGCCGAAATCACAGAATAGTAACGTCAAGTCGTCGTCGCCCGTTGAGTATAATATCGTATACTATCCGCTGTATTTCTATAGCAGCACATACCACGAGAGGGCCCAGCAAATTTCTACATTTTATTCAATCAAACTAGTTTCCGTTCTTTAGCCACAATTTGAGTAATCAATAATATAAATAAAATTTTATTCTACCATCTGAAGTATGAGAATCTTATCTATAGCCGAGCGTAGAATTTTTTTTGATACCTATATTATTACTATTTAAAAATATGGGGTAAAAAACTATGTTTTCAAAATTTTGATATAAAAAAAAAAATGTTTGAAAAAGTTTAAAAAACAAAAACTCAACGCTCAGACCTTGTAAATATTGTCTTCTTTCATAATCCGTAAGAATTTTTTTTCTACGATTAATACAAAGAAATCTGTAAGCATAAAGCGTAAACGTGTTTTATTACATTTAAAATGGGTGTGTAGCGTCCTCTTAAGTGTTTTGTTATTATTGTTAAATATTCTTATTTTATACTTTTAAGGATTAGTAAATAGATAATAATTAATAAAAAAAAAAGCGGGTAAGTGAGTATCGCTCTGCTGTACATTAGGGGGTGGGGTGGACCTCGGACTAAGACAGGTTAAATTTGAATGCAATGATAGGTATCATTGTATACGAAAAACGATTCTGAACGGAGATGATTTATCAGTCTAGACTCTAGGATATATTGTATTTAAATATTATCATATATTCTATTTTGAAACAAATTCAAACATTCAAGTATAAAAGTTTCAAGATCTTACTTCAAGTAATTTTTTAAAAAAAAAAAAATCGAAAATTATTTAGTAGTAAAACGTTATTTTACACGTGTATTTTTGATTTAAAATTAAAATTAAAACTTTAAACACTCGTAAAATTTTTTAAATTAAAATAATCCTCAAACTTTTTTATAATTATTCTAAGCTTAACTTATGGACAGCATAGTATTAAATTTTCAATTCTTAGCTTTTGATAGTAAAATATTTATAAATTTTTAACTACCAAATAGTTAAAAATATTCATGATTTTGACGAATTTTTGTCAATATTTGAACTTCAAATGCTAATAAAAAAAAATTGTGCCTATGTATTTTTATAATTTTTGAATGAGAGTTAGAACAAGTTATGTAGACCCTTCAATTAAATTTTCAATTAATTCGTCCCAGCTAAATTTTTTTTATCAACATTTATAAAAAAAAAATAAAAAAAAATTGAAAATTTCAAATGCCTATAAATAGCTCAAAAAAAGTCAAAATGTTTTGAAAATCAAATCACGTAAAGAAAATGGCAATCTAAATAACTGGTAAAATTTTCAAGTATTTACGACTTATACTGTTTGAATAACAACAAATATCAAAAATCGTTTGAGGCTAAACCGTTATTTAACGCGGTTTTGTAAAAATTTAAATTTCAAACCCTCATAAAAATTTTTTGTCTGAATCCGGTAGAGATTTTTTTACAGATATTTGGAGAAAAATTTATGGAGAACCTTGTACCAAATTTTCAAAACTTAGTTATAAAAGAAAAAAATTTTACGATTTTTCAACCACAAAATTACTTGCAAATTTTCGCAATTTTGACATATTTCGTATAAATTCGAACTTTAAGCACTTATAAAAAAAATTGTGACTAACGATTTCGGATTTTTTTTTATCACTTTAAGAACAAGTTATAAGAAACCTTGTATTAAATTTTCAAGATTTTCTGGTCGGCCAAAAAATTTTTATCGTTATTTAAAAAAAAAAAGCTTAGAAAAATTGAAAATTTCAATTGTCTATAAATAGTTTATAAAAAGTCAAAATTCTTTGAAAATTTAACCGTGTATGGATAACGCTAATATAAACATTTGGTGAAAATTTGAAGTATTTACATCGATTAGTTTTTGAGTTATAGCAAAATAAAAAATTCGATTTTGACGAAAATTGGTTTTGCGTAAAAAATCCCGTTTTTCCGTTATTTTTTTGGGGGTTTTTCCCGACTCATTTAAAAAATATTGAAAATTTTTAACTTTTGACCCCCCAAAGTACCAACTAGATCCGATTTCCTTTTCAAAGAGGGGCTGAAGTCCAAAATCGAAGCATTTTTACTGCCCCAAATGTTGTCGACAGACACAAAAAAAAACAAAAAAAAAAAAAACACACATCATTGTAAAATCAATACATACATCACTCCGTTCAGAATCTAAAACTAATATAAATCACCAAAAAATTGAAAAATTTATTATTTTGATTCCAACAATGAAATATTATAAGGAAAATTTGTCCATTGTAATAAAATAAATTACAGGAATAATTAATGTTATACACTTAAAAATTTTAATTTTACAAATTCAATTTTAATTCACTTAATAAAGATAGTAAGTTAATATAATATAAATGTACAATTTACCATCATACATATTTAATTAACTTTTTTATTAGTTAATACTAAATTAAATTTAAGTATCTATTAAGTACTTAACTAAGTATCTACCAAAGTACCACTTATTCTTTCAATATATAAAAAAAAAATCAAATAAAAATTGCTTTAACTATTGAAGTCATTAATGGCTATAAAAATTTTAATCTGCCTGAACTCACTGACAAATATTTATGGTTAGATACTTAATTAAACAGCGCTTAAAAATTTACCAATTCCAAGCATGTTTTGATTATGTTCAAACTAATGGTACTTTGTCGAATCATAATTGTCCCGCTGTTGTTCAATATCAAGTGTTCAAAAACATAAGTGCTGTGTGGTAAATCAGTGAAATTTACAAACTTGTATTATAATACTAGACAGTACATATATAAATATATATATAGTAACAATAAGTATCAAAATTGTCTTCTTCAAGACCATGGTCATAACTAAGGACTTAATTCTTGTAGGTTTATTTGTTTTGTGTTTATTCAAATATACTGTCTTATCTCTCCAAGTTGTTTATGAAAGGAAAATTTGTTTTCAGATAATAAGTTAGAGGAATGCGTCTTGTCATCTTCATACTAATTTGTGATGAAACCTAATAAACATTTTATATTATTTTACCAATCAAATGCATAATTATTCAAAACTTCAAAATATTGCTTATAATTGTATATTTGTATACATATAAAAATGAAAATAAACCTTTTATCAAAGAAAATTTGTGTTAATTAACATTTACAAGATGTATTGAATTTATACATTCATAAAACTTATTTAACTACCTACCTTATTTCTGGTAATATTATTTTTATATACTCAATAAAAATTAATGATTTTATACAGAATCTTTATTTATTTTATTAAATGTCTTTTTTATACATAAAATAATCCAAAACATAAAATATTAAACTAAATTACGTATAACATTTTAAAATTTCATTTTAAGAATTAACTCATTTATTGAGAACTGTGGTTCTTCCTGTATTTTTTTACGTAATAAAAAGTTTAAATCATATTCTGAATTTACTGCATAATACACATTGGCTGACACTGGCAAGATCATTTCTGAAATATCGGTAACAAAAAATTAATTCAGTTTTTTATTTCATAAAATATAATAATAATTACACAAACCTTTATCAGGTAAGACATGAGACAGAGTATAGTTTTCTGGATCATCATCAATACAAAATTTCAACAAAGCATTTTTAATCACTTGTGGTGTTCGTTCATTGTTACTTAACATAATACTTTTGTACACAACGGTCCCTAAAATATGTAAGGATAATAAAAGTTTAAAATCATTTTTTTTTAATATTCTAACTGCAACTTTTATTATTTTTTTTAATTTTACATTTTATAACAAACAAATATTAGGAATAATTAAAATAAATTATAATTTTTTTAATTTAATCCATTCCAAGTTATGTGGGTTACATTTAGATAATTTAAAATGTCAGGTTTCTAAAAATTAAAAATTAATCTTAAAAGAAAGAAAAACATTTTTCTATGATCTTGATTCTGATCTAAACTATATTTTATAAGTAAACTAGATTTTAAAATTACAGGAGAACCTCGATTATCTAAACCTCCGTTATACGAACCCTCTATTATCTGAACTGCAATTAGCGTATCCAAACATTAAAACTCGCATCTGGGACTTGGCTGCAGAAAAGCACGATGCAGCTCATCGTCAAATAAAAATCGATAATTTTGTCAAAAAAATATAACAAACATTATCTTATATTATGTATGTAATGTATTTCAAATAATGTAATGTATGTAATTCTAATAATATATTAGTAATAATAAATATGTACTTATATACATATTATAAAATATTTAATTGTTTTAAATTGTTTTTTTTTTAATTTCCAATATCCGAACTTTTGCATATCCGAACTAGGTGCGGACCCAATTAGTTTGAATAATCAAGGTTCTGCTGTATTTAAATAGTTTGGTATTCTAATATATATACATAAATTTATAATTTATAACTATTCAAAACTATTCAGTATAATATCATTATATTCAGTATTTACATGCAGCTTAATAATAAAATTTAATTTAACATTTTTTCATACCATCAGTCTCGACACTATCAGCATCAACCATTATTCTAATAATATAAAAATCAGATAAATTGTTAACACTATTTTTAATTAAAATATTAATGTTATTACTTCTATTTAGTGACATTTCAAAAGATTGAAAATAATAGTTACTTGATGAAGAACATATAAAGAAATGAATATTGTAACTCAAAAAATTATAAATTTTGTATGATTAATGTTCTTTGTAATAATGAAATTATCAAGTTTATGCTAGTCAGTAGTCGGTCCAAAGTGTTGATTAAATATTAATTTTGTATACAATACAAATACAACATTATAGGGTGTAACAAAAATAAGTAATAGATATAATTATGTAGTAACTTTCAATCTTTTTGTTTTCTTTTATTGTTATTCTAAATATAGTATGAAAATTGATAGTTAAATATAAAAAGATATAATATTGATGATAAAAATGTATAACATATTTGCTAATTACATGTATTAGATATTTTTGTAACGTTCTGCAGACTAAACAAATACTATAGTCCAAAGTTTTAGTTGATAATAAAATACAATAAAAATTAAATAAATATTTCAAAAGTAGTATATCACTAATTTTTTTAAATAATTATAAGACTACATTTATTAGTATTATGTTGTTTCTAATATATATAATCTAATAATATAATATTTAATTGTAGTATTTAGAATATTACACATTTTTATTTCTATATTTTTAATTCTAGTGTCCGGTATTCAATCAAATCAGTAATCAAATTATGAAGTACTGGCTTAACTGACATCAATCATTTATTTAAGTACAACTAAAACAATTTTTTACCCGTTTATCTTGTTATTAGGTAAATGCAAACCACCATACGGATAATCTATACAAACTGTTATATTTACTAGAAATCGAATCTTTTTTTTTATGTTCATAGCTGTAAAAAATATTTTAATCATTCGAATATATTTTTAAATAGTAATTTTAAAGTTTGTACACGTTAATACATTATATCGTTTATACTCAATATATTTTTGTTGTTTTCCAATTCCTATTATTTATTTTGATGCTTCTATTTAAAAAAAAAAATGCTGAGCACTCCTCGATCATCCAAAACTAAAATTAAATAAAACAATTGATCAAATAGTAAATCAATTATTGTGTTATATGAATTTACTCCTTAAAGAAACTTAATTTTATATCCAAAAATTAAGACAAACATATTCATAACAATTATTATTTATATGCAGGCACCATAAACCAATATTGATGGTAGGTATTGCAAGAGTATTTAGTATTTACCCTATAATACTTATCATATAAGTTTTCATATTTAATATTATTGTAAAATATATACAATAATATTTATATTCTAGTAGGCAAAAGCTTACCACGATAGCCAACTTGATGTCTTGATATCTATTTTTCAATTTTTTGATTGCTATAGCATTGGTTATAAATTAATTAATTATATATGAATTTATTGTTTTATAATTTATTTTAATATTAATATTTGTATTAATCTAATTAGCAAATAATAATCACCATGTTCTAATTTTAATGTATACCACTATTTTGTTATTAATATATTATTTTAAAACTTAAAAAAATGATATTTTATGATAGTAAGCCCTATACCACACGTTTCACGGTCAAAAAAACAGGGCTTTTAGAATTTTGTTCATTGTTTCAAAAATATGAAATATTAATCCAACCCAACATAGGTACTTTCTAATTAGGTGATAATCTAAAATTAGATATAATTCCCAATTGTATACAATTTATTATTATTTATTTATTTATTAAAAAAACGATCTAAAAAACTGTGTGCGTGGTATACTGTGATATAACAAATACAATAATATACAATAAATATGCTCCTTATTACAAATAATAACTACTATGATTATTAGGGTGTGGATTTATATGTATTAAAAATTCAAAAATTTGTACATATATATGTATTTAATTTTATCCAATTATGTAATTAAAAATATCAAATATGTAAAAAACAAAAATGTTTTTATTCTTGAAAAAAAATTATAAAATAATTTATTAAATGATGTACTTTTAATTAAATTTTTGCATTTTATTCTGTAACAGCATCTGTTTCAAGTTTAGAAATTACATCTTCAATGACACTAATCGCAATAATATGCAGCAGTTTGTAACCAAGTACCCTAACGAGTTATCACTGGCTCTGGGGAAAGATGTGTTTGGGGGTAATTTTTTATATCTTAAATCGTGGTCGCAATCATAGACCTATAGCTTATACTGTTTATAGGTCTATGGTTGCAACTCACGAATATTATTAGCACACAAACGGACTGGAGAAGATAACAACACATAATATAAAACGGCGATACGACAGTATTAATTTTGTAAATAGCTGAATATTTAACAAAAATATGTAATATAAGTAAAATATTATGTAAAAATATGTAATTAAGATTAAGATCAAATATGTAAAAATATGTAATATCCACAATAGCCTATAATAATCAGATAGTCCTGTAACATATTCCTATAAAGGAATCATTCGAATATTATCATTCGCGACAAATATGTAAATATATACAAATCTGCACCCTAATGATTATAATAGTAAATTAGTATCAAATATGTATTTAAATTAATCCCCCTTGTTATTAAGGTCCACTTATACACGAGCTAATCAAAATATGTTACAAATAAAACATAATATATTATACAATATTTTCTTATAATATAAAACATAAAATGTTTCTGATAAAATATTCCATTGAATTCTTATTCTTAGTAAATTATTATTTAACACTAGGAATTGTGGGTCATACAAAGCTAAAATATGTAAAAAAAAAGTGCAAGTGTTGAGTTGCAAAAAATGCTAGGCCTTGGGCAAGGGCCCTGCTCGACCCTTTTTGCGCCTGTACTGATTAGGTGCAATATGGCTTATAAGTTAGAATTGTTTTATTTATTACTCTAGTCTCTATATATGTTATGGAGAAAAATCAAATCAAAACAGACAAAAACATACAAACTTTTAAGTTTAAGTATGAATTAATAATTATTATGATTCATGCTGAATAGTAATTTTGTAAGATATTTTTAATGTAATAATGTATCTCTTATGTTAATTCAGATTTATCATTAACAATAATACATCATCATGATTGGCGATTGCAAAACTGCAAAACTTACATGATCTGTGTTATAAAGGTTTGAACATGACTGTTGTAACTTGTATGAAGTAATAAGTAATAACATCAGTTCCGCTCTGTTTATTCAAGTCTTATTCTTCCTTCATTTTGTCAATATTGTACCTAAAAAAATTATATTTTATAAAATAAAATCCAAATTTTAAATATGTAGTGAGTAATTACTATATGTTTGACTTGCAAAACCCAGTAACTACAGCTAAAACGAACCAAATTTATAATTTGTATTATGAAACGCGATAGTTAATTTATTTCCAAAAACTACTTGGAAAAAAAAATAAATTGAATTGAGTTATATGGTAATATTATAATCACAAAATAAGGCGATAATATATTATATTACCTATGTAGATAATAAGCATTTTAAGTAATTAGCCTCAATTACAGTGTCTGAACTCTAAATTCACCTAAAAACCGATTACCCGAATAAAAATTACACTCACAGTCCATTATCAATTTATTACGATTTACTAAATTTTGTTTATCAACAAAGATAATTTTCTTTCGTTTTTGAAAACTACTCTAAAATTCGTTGACCATTTAGATGGAATCTTCTGAATCTTCAAACATTTTTTATCAATAAGTATTGTGCATTTTTACCTACTTTTTGTTTCTTCAGTCGTTGGTTCGAAACGATTGTTAAGTCAATAATACTTTTTACAATTGTTGTTTATGAATTTATATGAAAGGGCATGAGTGGCGTGAAGATGCTTTGGAGTCTTTGTACTCTGGTACATTTGATCACGCTGAGTTGGGAGCTTTATTATATGTGGCGTCCCCGTTCCACTTCTTTTAGATCTGAGGTCCATCACTTGGTATCGACCTTTTTATTTTTCGATAGTTGTTTTAATTGATGCGATTTATGTGAGCCCGAAATCCGAATGATTACAACGCACGAGGCATGTACATTAGATGTAGGTCAGCTTAGTAGTAATGGTCCCGATTATATATTCACGCATTACAATTTCATTATGGCGAGTTTAAAGATTTTTAGTTATAGTGAATCAACATTTTTTTGTAATTATGTATTTACTTCTTGGAATTTATTGAAATTCGGTAGCTCATTACAAACTTTACACTTCTCGTTCTCATGTGTATGATTATAACACGCCCACTAATGGTTGGCCCAATTATATTAGGTTTAATAAATCATAGCTTGTATATAATGATATTTACAAAATACACAGTATTAGTGTACATCAGATATACTATTTTAATATAATAATCACCTATAACAATAAACCATTCGATACAAATATACAGCACTTATAAGTTATAACATAGTATTACATATACATACAAACAATTGTAAAACAGACTATGAAATCAATAATATTTTTGCTTTTTAAAATACGTACCTCTTCAAACTACATGTTCACTTTCAATTATTTGTAAACCAAGTCCCAATTTTTATTTATTTTTTATGGTGAGAATTGAATATTGAAGGTACCAATTTAATTAAACCATTTAAATATAAGATTTTATATTATAGGTATACCTGTTGTGACATTTAGATAATTTTTTTCTAATAAATGTAGTTTTTATGGTACTGATAATAGAAGGTAAAATAGAGTAAATTAGTTACTAAATTAAAATTTTACAAATCTAATTAATGATAAGTAATAAATCTCCAGAATTTATTATTATTAAATAATATACGTGCTTATATCTTTAAATATAATTGAATTCTAATACCTCTTATATTGTATTATTTTAATAAAATTTTAATATTAGCCATGTTAGGTATAACATAAAATGGTTAAATTAAAGCTTATATATTTTAATCATCAATCTAATAATAATATTACTGATAAATAATAAACATTTCAGCATACATTTCAATATTTGCATAACTAAATTAATTTTACAAAATATTTTGTTAATTTAAAAATAGTTACTTTTACTTGTAGTGATACTAAAAAGTTGTTTAGTAATGTATCAATATTATTATCATTAAACAGCGAATAATTTTGTATATTTTTTTTTAATAAATTACTAATTGATTAGCATTAATTATCAATACTTTTATACTTATTTAATGATCAATGATTAATTATTTCATTTTAACTTATTTATTAAATTAAAACTATAATTTATTTATTTATTTATTATATTCATGGTGGGATTATAATTATTTCAAGTTTTAGAGCTAATATAAAGTAAAACTCATATCAATTATTCTTATAACTTAACACATTTTAGATTTTTAGGATTACCATTATTATAAAATTCAAGAATATGTCTTATTAAATTAAATTAAAATATAATAATGAATTAAAATTATCAAATATACTCTATTTTTGTTAGTTATAATAGTTGTATTGTTCTCTTATACATTTACTTAGGATTTGTTCAAAAAATTAAAAAACTTATTACAATGTTCTCCAATTTGTCTCAAACAAATTTGTAATAAAAACATTATCACAAATATTGCTATACAAACTAATGATATTTAGTGTTCAATTGGTCAAGATTACTTGGTTTCTTAAAAGACAATTGGCAGATAAAATATTTATTTATGATTTGTTAAATGTCTATATTTATTGGCAAAATTATATAATCACGAGTGTGGACTCATTTTTTTTCTTATGCTTCAAGTATAACTGATTAAATGTCCGTTATATTTTTAAGTTGTCAGTTTGGAATTCAATTGTTTTATTAATTTTAATTTTGTTTTATAAATGATACATATTTTTTAACATTGATTTTATGAAGTATTGGCAATTCAATTTTTTAGTTGTATAATGAATAACTATTATAACCAGGCGGTTAATTAATGACGATCGTCTAACCATCTTAACACTAGCGACGGATCACCGAGCACAAATAATGGGTTAATATAAAATATAATAGAATATAATTGTGCTGATTAAAGTATTCTTTATAACAAAACCTAAAATATTTATTATAAAGTACAGAGGTAAATAAAAATGAACATCATCTCTGCATGAGTAAATCTCACATCTAACACTATGTTGACTGGTCAGTTACAGAATTACATACAAACCCACGTGAGGAAACAATTTTCAAAGATCAAAAAATATTTGTAGTCTTAATATGCCATATTATTCTTGTATTAAGCAAATGATATAACTACTAATAATCAGCTAATCGGTTATAAAAACATTACTTTCTAATTGTTTTTATATTTCTCACTATTACGCTATTAATCATCTCCAAGATTATAACTAATCTTACTACAATACTACTATTTGTTTAAAATAAATAACTGTACCAACTACAATATGTAAACAATTTATTTGTAAATAAACTTAGTGAAAAATATTTAGTTTGAATAGTCAAATGTAAGAGATTCAATTTTATAATTAATTATAATAAAATTTTGTTCTATTTAATCATCTATTTATATAATAAGGATGTAGCAGACAAAACTGTGCACACTATAGTTATCACTACATTCTGTTATTCCAAAAAACACCACTTATGCTCAAACAACCAAATTATGTTCCGTTAGCTCATCGACATTAAATTGTGCAACATCTAAGACAAACTAGAAGGGTAAACTATAAATTTTATTTCAAATTCAGAAAGATAAAATCTAACATTCTTTATTCAATAATATAAAAAAATATCAATAGTAGTTATTGTAATTTTCTAATAGGAATAAATGTTGTCAAATGTTAAAATTAATATTACAAAGTGATATGAAAGATAGCTTTTCTTAAAGCTAAAAAAACAGTACTCTAGTACTCATACATTAAAGATAAATAAAATGAAAATATTTAAATATTAACTCTTAAAAAGAATTAAAAAGTTGAATGCCTTATTCCTTAAGTATACAAAACTATAAAAAGTATAACAGTTCATCCAATCCTGTGTGGGGAGCACGTCGGAGAGTCTGACCAGTGAGGAACGCCAACTTATGAGCCAACTGACATGGAGCAGGAACTCGTACAGTACCCTAAAAACATGTTAAAAATATATATCATATGGACATAATAAAAATAGTCCACAAGATATACTAACCGACCAATTGTAGTACATATGAGTCAACTTAAATGTAAGTCTTTGCATTATATCAGGAGGAAGTCTAAGAGTGTCTTCAATCACATGATAATGGGTAGGAGTAACAGTACCCTGTCTTACATGTTGTGAAACTATAAAGAAATCATACCTGTAAAATTATAATTTTAAATTATTACATTTTATTTTTCTACTACAGTACACTAATATCGTTTGCATATCAAATTATACATAAATGGAGTTACCTTAACGAACAAATAATTAACCTAGAGCCTGAAATAAATGGTTTTAACAGTATCTTTGTTTCATAATTAAGTACACATATTTTAAAGAATTATATTGAGTATTGAGGGGCTCCTCGCACGAATGTTTTTGATCAATATTTTGTTGGAAATGATCAGAAAATAAAATTATAAATTTTATACCTATATTTGATACTAATTTAAATCATCAATTCATTATCATGCTCAAACCATATTTCGAGTTTTGTTTTTTTACCAACATATTATGACTATCTTTTTAGTATTTTTACACTGGATATACAATGCTTTAAATAAAAATGTTAATTTTATGATAAGCTTACTTTGTTGGGTCTGTAACAACAGTATCAATAATTGTACCAGGTCGAGGATTTTGAGGTCCTTTAGGACCAGGAGCAAAAAATCTACTACTGATTCGCTTAGTAACTATAACAAATGCGAATGGAACAGATTTTGGTCCATACACTTGTTCACAGGCAGTCTAAGAAAAAAATTAAACAATTAAAAAAAAAAATTAAAAAAATTTTTAACAAACCTACCTGTAAAAGTCTAACTTCCGTCTTATGAACATGTGATATTTGACCTTCTCCAACTCCATCCCTATATACAATAATGGAAGTAGGTAATGTACCATTTTTAGCCTTATACTTCATCAGGGCCTCTGAAAAATAATATTTGTTTTTTCTTTATTGTCATTTACTTTAAAGCATAATTTACATAACCCCTCAAGATAAAAGGACTTAAATAAACACTCTCAAATGGTGAGATGTTATGTACAGTAGTGACTCACAATTTTAAATTTCATATACTATCTCTTGATAAACAGCATAAAATAAGGAATAAGTTTTGAAATCATTTGTTGTAAATTTTTTCAATTGATATACATCAATAATGAAACATTTAAATATTTAACTAGACCTGTACCGAATTCTTTATTACATATATATGTTTCCCAAGCAAAATTGTACTAAATGATCAGTCAATAACTGATGAATTGTAACCAGTTGAACAGAATACATTAAGAATTGTATGCATCCTTAGACTTAATAGTAGTATGTATATTTATTATAAAAATAAAGAAAATTTATATAAACTAATTAGTTATTTGAAAAGCAATAAATACTTTAACAATGAAAATTTCATGAGTACTTACTAGTTATGCCTGTAGCGAAATGTACAGAAAGTTCCTCTCCACTTTCATGAGCTTCAACACAACTATAATAACTTGTATGTGAATCGTTCATGGTAGCTACTAAAGCTCCAAACGATGTACTTTTCCGTTGACTGTCATGACATACATCAAAACCAATAATCATCATCCCCTAAAAATATACAAGTAAAAATACAATTACAATTGAATTTGTATACAAGACTATATCAATTATTACTTTTTTAGGTATGGTAACTAGCCAAGGAGCACCTCCAAGTTTGCAATTGATTTGGATAGCAATTTTGGTGCATACTGACAAGTTGTTCTTCTGCACATTTTTTAACAGTACTACTTGGGAAGGTACTGAAAACAAATTTTTATGATAAAAATATAACAATTATATATATATATATATATATAAATAAGAAATATACCTGCTCTATCAATACACAATTTACGTTTTATTAAACTATAAATATCACCACGCGCCGATGGAATTACACATAAAATTAATGCTGGATTCGTTTCATTGACCACTTGTTCAATATGCGTTAAAAATGTATTTGCTCGGCCATCAATCATGGGGACTCTAAAAATTTTATTTGTATAAGTTTTAAAGACAATATTACATTAAAAAATATTTACATGGTAGGCCTAGGTAGTGTAAATGTCATTCCTTGCGCAGCCCTTGAAAGAGTTTGAGCAAATGCATCAACATCTCTACAATTTTCTTTTGGAGCTAAAATAACCCAATGCTTCACGATTGCAGAGGTGAACATTGGTAAAGCACGTAAATGCCTTGTCCAGTCTGCTTCTTCACCACCATTGTACCCTTGAGAACGACTAAGAATTGGTTCTGGTGGTAAAGTTCGAGCAGTTAGTTCAACAAGTCTATTACTTAATGTTAAATTCCATCTCTTCAATTCAGTAACTGACTAAATAACATAATTATTGTAATCAATTAAAATGTTTGCAAAAAATGAAATAGAAAGAGAAAGTTAAATAGAAATAAATTACTTACATCAGGTGTATTAAGAAGGCGATTTGCAAAATTTGTAAGTCTATCCATGCGTTCTTTGGGATTCACACGGGTATGTATAGCCATATCTTTCATAAGTGTGAAATTATTTCTAAAATTTAAAACAATTGTTTACAAATAAGTTTAATAAGAACTAAGTTAAGAATTGACTACCTCATGGCATCAGTTATACCAGTCATAATACATAATTCAGGAACAAGATACACCAATGTATCTTCAATTCCAAACTTTCTTATAGATCTTTTATTTTTTGAAATCAACATTGGTTGCCTGCCACCTCGAATCGGTAAGTTCCATTTCTAATACAGTAATCATTATGTTAATTTAGGTTTATGATAATGGATATTAACAATTAAGTACTTCTTTGTAATATTGGATGTAAGTCATTTTAGATCCATCTTTTTTAGTGAATTCCGAAGTAGGGTCAGAATTTTCATCTACATCATCTATTCTGTATGTTTCATTGTTGTATTTAGTCATCACTGTGGTACCCACAACACCACTTTTAAAGTTTATCTAAATAATAAAATATATTACATATCAAGATAAGTTGAACTGAAATCCTACAATATGATAAACTCACCATCCAATCTTTGTTTCGATTTCTATCCGCAGCACACTGATTTAAAAAATCCAATACAGTCTCCTGGCGCATAACTTTAGTAGATATTTCTGCACATAATAAAATGTTATCCTCATATCTACCAATTGTTGTTTCATACCCCGGCCAAAGTTGAAGCTTATATTGAGCCATATCAATCTAAAGAATTATAATGGGTCAGAAAAATAATGAAAAAATATTTTTTGAATAAAAAAAATTTACTTTGGCTTTTGGATCGTAAAAATTTCTTCCAATTAAAGTTAGATTCAGATGTCGAAGACAATTACGCAAAAGTAAGTTGAAGACTTGAATGTTGGCATAATCACCAGTTTCTATTACATTTGTAAATTTCACTGTAATTACAACCTTTTGATCATCTTGGCGACGTATAGATGTAAGATCAAAAGTCTAAGTCAAAATATTGAAATTAACATAACATCATAAAGTTGACCCCTTAATGAATTTAGCAGCTATCATTAAATCAATTATAAAAAATTGCTATCTATTTAATTATTCCTGATTGCTTATAATCAAATACCATTACAACAATAATCAATAAAATATAAAAACATTTAACAAATCACATTTCACATTTAACTTACTGATGGATCATATCGACTTCCAGAAAACAACATTGAACCATCAAATAAATATCCTCCCAAACGTTCCCGGTGCTGACCTAATAACCCTTTTTTAGTGCCAATTCTATCTTCTTGAGGATTGAAGTCAACTCTATACTGATACAAGCACCAATTTGTATACGAAGTGATTGGAAAATAATTTGCCAACAATTTAACTGGCTGCCCAGAAGTTCCTGAAAAAAATTTAAAATAATTATAAACACATTCATAATATAAATATTATTTACATTAGAAACTTGATTTATCAATATTGTCATACTATCGTTATAGAATGTGCATATGAGATTAAATTCATTTATATATTAAAAGTGCTTGTATAGATCAAAGAAATTGTACCAATTGAATTCATAAGTGTACCTCAACAAACAGCACTGCTGCTTACTTTTAATTATTAGTTAGGGCTTGTTATAAAATTTTCATTGAAACCAATAATAAAATAAAAAATTTTTTAAATGTAATAAATCTGTACATACATTTTAATTTTCAACATTTCTTAGAACATTGTTTTAAATGTATATATTATTTTGAATCATGCACAATCAGTTTTTTTAATATTATAATATTTAATATATAATATACAAAATTAATGATTTTATCTTCTTTGATGGAAAAATATTTCTTAGCATGTTTATTATAAATTAAAACCCTGACACAAATTCAAGTTGCATGAAAAATTGATCAATATAATGGTACAATAAAATGAACCAGTCATGAGGTTAATAACCATTAGCCATTGTACCTGGGCTCGGATTTTATAGCACTAAAAATAAATTAAATATGTGCTAAAATATGACTTAAAAAATCTTAAAATAAACTCTATAATATGTCCTAAAACATGAAAAATAGCAAAAATAGAAATATTTTTTGGTTACAATTAAAAAAAACTTATATTTATTAACTAAAGATTGTTTATGAATTAATAGGTATATTTATAATTAATTAAAAACTACTGTTTTAAATATTTTTAAAACTGTAAAAATAGACTTAAATATAAATGAAAATGTGGGTATTTTTCATATTATATATTCAAAAAAAAAAATTAAAATAAATGACAATGACATTTGAACATTTTCATAATATTATACCATCACATAATATAAGCTAGATTTATGAAAATACAAAACAAAACGTTATATTATACAAATTAGCAAAAAATAGCACCAATACTTGTAAAATAGCACTAAAAACCTAAAATACTTCAAATATGCAAAAATAGCATTATAACATTTTATATTTTGAGTCCCTGGTGCATAAAACAAATTTAAATCTCACTCTGCTTCTTTTATCTGCATCCTATAATAATTAGCAAATACTATAAAATCAGAGCTCCATTACTATTAATTTGTTTAAATTTTAAAGTGATTATTATTTCCATATGCAAGCCAATACTAGTATTTTAAAATTATGTTTATATAAATTATAAATTATTTAAAACAAGTACATAAATAATACATTTAAAAGTTTATTTAAATTTATCTTACCCTGTTTTCCAACTTTTCCCAATGAAGATTCAGGCCTTGGTGTCCTAAAATGTTCAACTTCGATTTGTCTTCTTCCCCGAACTGCACCACGCCCTATAGGCACTAGTGTATCTCCTAAGTTTTAATAAATGTAAAAAAAATATTATTTTAAGTTATCTATGGAATTAAAAAATAAGTAATTAAATTAAAAAAATGTGTTAAATTAAATAATAACAAGAATAACTTCCAATATTTAATATAAACATGAACTTGAATTTATAGAATTTAAGACAATATTAATATACATAATACATATAAGATCTTGATATATAAATAATATATTACCTGCACCCAAAGTGTTAATTCCTGCTGTAATTTGTTGCACCTTTAAAAAACATAGCATATAAATGTATGAAAGTAGTATGAAATTTCAAAAGGATTCTTACTCCTGCCATTGGGTCTTGCCTAGGAGCTGTATTATTATTACTGGATACTGCAGGTCTTGGTCCAAGAGGTCTAGGGGCCCTTTGCTGTGGGGCACCAGCCGCACGTGGTTGCATCTGACGAGTTGGACGTTGCATAACTACACCTGTAATTGGTGTTTGCAGTGATTGTGTAGAAAATCTAGGTCTAGGTCCTCCAAATCCCTGAGAAAACCCCTGTTGATTTGTTTCTACATAAGGACGTCCACGAGCTTTCCCCCTTGAAGGTCTTATTTGATCCATTTAAAATTATTCTACTAAAATAATTGTTTTTATTTCCAAAAGTTTAACAAAAAATAAAATATGGCATGCATGTGCTCTATAGATTATTTTAAATATTTAATGAACAAAAGCAAAAAGCAAAAAGCAAAAAAATATTATAAATAATACTCTATACCTATAAAAATTATCATTAATATAAAATTCAGTTAGATAAATAAATGTTGTCAAACATTACCACCCAAACAATAATTACTCGATGGGGTGCTTGGCTAGTCAGCCTTCTTTTGAGCAGATCATTTTGAAGAGTTTAAAAATACAATTGAAATTTTGAAGATGAAACAAAAATAATTAAATATTGTAAATCAATTTTAAATAAATTAATGTGAAATATGATATAGCTTACATTAACAAAGCAAATTTTTCAAGTATCATTAAAAGCATCAAAAAGCTTGAAAATTCTAATTTTTCACTTGTAGACTTGTTTAACATCTTAAAACATGTGAAAAATTCTGTCAATGAACTTCCTACAAGCGCAAATTGTACAATAATTTAAATAAAATGTAAAAATGTTTTCGATAAAAATGAAGAATGACTAATGGTTTTAAAAGAAATTTGGAAAATACTTCAAGATGACAGAGGTAATATTTCAACGATTTCTGTTCCAAATTATTCACTGGATGTATTAGCCAATTTTAAATAAGCACTAATAACAACTGTTGACAGTTTTTCATCTAATAATTATATCCTTAATGATAGTCATCATAATTTACAGAATTAAACATTATACAGACTTTGACAATTTGTTTTTCAAATTAACATGCCTACTACATTTTACCACATACTATGTACTTATCTACTTCTTTTGGTGAGAATTTAAATAAAATGAATTAATAATCAGTGATAATTTTGATAAAATTTAATAAAAATTGAAATTTTAATATAAAAAAGTTTTGCTTTTTTTAGCACATGTTTGCATGCATATTTTACATTAAAAATGCATGTAAATCTGGTCTTTATTATTACATTTGTTTGTGTTTTTTTAATTATTATTACAATTAAAAGCGTCCCACTTAGACAATTTATTCTTTTAAAACATTGTTTTTTAGATGTACAATTTATAAAAAAAATCAAATTTAATTAATGGAAATTCTTTGTTTAAAGTGTAATATATATAATGTAAATATGTTAATTATGAAGTAACATATCATTCTTATTATCAACACCATAATTATAAATACCACGATCTACAAAAAATATAAACATTACCAGGGCTACGATTTGTAAGCAACAGCATGTATTATTTTTAATGTTTTTGCTATGTCTAAATGGAAATTTAGTGAGTTATTGCCCACAATTAATATAATGAAAATAATACTATTTTTATTTTGAATGTTTTTGCATGAGCTTAAAGCATATTTTTACAAATTTAGAATGATCGTATTTATTGTATTTAAGCACGTAATAAATTGACTACCTGAGTCATGAGAAAGTTTTATTCTTAGTTTTCACAAAACAAATAAAGGAATTAAAGCGAATCAGACGAGGACAATTTCATTACTGTAGGGCTCGGAAGTTGATGACCTTAAAAACAATAAAAAATGACCATAAAAATGGCAAAAAATGTCCTAAAAAATTTACAAATATTAGTTTTATATTAATAAAAATACATTTTAGATTCTGAACGAAGTGATGAATGTATTGATTTTACTATGATGTGTTTTTTTTTTTTTTTTTTTTGTCTGACGACAACATTTGGAGCAGTAATAATGCTCCGATTTTTTACTTCAGCCCCTCTTTGAATAGGAAAATTCATCTAGTTGGTACTTTGGGGGGGTCAAAAGTAAAATTTTCAAATAGTTTTCAAAAAAAATCGAGAAAAACGAAAAAAAAAATGGAAATTTTACGAAAAACCACTTTTCGAAAAAATCGGTTTATTGATTATTAATAAACAGATACTATAAAGTAACCATAGTAACATATAAAAACTATACTATTTGTTTCAAAATAGAATATTATATGACAATATTTAAATAATATAATATATCCTAAACTGACAAATCATCTTCGTTCAGAATCGTTTTTCGTATACAATGATACCTATCATTGCATTCAAATTTAACCTACCATAGTCTGAGGTCCATCCCACCCCCTAATATATAGCAGAGCGATACCCACTTACCCGCTTTTTTTTAAATATTTTACTATAAATTTCAAAATTTTATGACATAAAAATGACAAAAATGTCCTTAAAATAGGAAAATAAAAAAATTAAAAATATTTGTTTTATAAATTTATCAATGCTTACAAATTATTTAAAAATCAAAACCATTGCATTGTACAATTAGAGCGTATTTTATGTTATCGAAAGTAAATGACAAGAAACGATAAGAAATTAACTAGTGTGAAATCAGTAAAAATAACTAAAAATGTTGGAAAATTACCTATAAATCTCAAAAAATGACTTAAAAAGTAATAAACACCAAAAAATGCAAAAAAATGCAAAATAAAAATTAGTTATTTAGATTCACATTGCTTATGAAACAGATATATGGCCAGGAGAACATCGTCTAAAAAGTTCCAAAAAAAAATGCAAAATGCATCAACTTCCGAGCCCTATTCATTAGTAATTTAACAACAAGACAAATTCCTTTATTTAAAATAATATGAGTCAACTACCTACATCATGTGATATTGAAAGAAGCTTCAGCAGCCAATACAAATCAATAGTACAATTCAATTACCAATCATTTATATTTGAAAATAAAATAGAAATCAAGTGAGCGCTGCACTTACGTAACTAGTGACGGATTAAAAAAAATAAGTAGGTACATGGTTTAATTGAATATTTCTACTGTTGAATGTGAATTATAAATATTATTATAATTATAAAATAAAATAATTTTGAATCTCAATTATCTAGGTTAGGTTATATTTATCGCAAACAAATCAAAGCCCTGTTATTACAAAAAAATACACAACAATTTGTTAAAAACACATTTCAAACTCGAATATGGAACTCTTAATAGTATAAAGTCTACCCACCACTAATGAATATGATATTTAAGAGATTATAATATATTTTTCTTTTATTTGTACAATCTGTATAAAATATATTTACAATAAGCACAATAGATGATATATATATATAAAAAGGTCGAGGTTGACTTGATTGAAGGAGCTATTCAGTAATAGCACTTCATGGCATGGATGGTAGTGGTTAGTTGACTAGTCGGCTAGCAGGTCACGGCACCAGCTGCGCTTTAAACGTCGGCCAGGGTCGCCCCGAAGTGTTCGAGAGGAGAGGTCTTGGATGAGGAGGTTACGATGATTTGCAAGTTTAAGGTGGAAACGTTTATATAAGATTTTAGCGACGTTTTAGACTGTTATAATATGATTATAATTTAAAAATATTTATTCTTACAGAATATTATGGTTTTGTTCACAATTATGAAAATTATACATATCATTATTGAATCGTTATTGGTTTAAGTTCATAAGCCGTGATTTATTTTAATAAAATTTGGGCGATTCAAACTACGCGTGTAGAATAAAAAGTTGGATATGTAAGAGGCTGAAAGTAAGATAGCAGTCCGGTATTTGTAACCAAAAACGTTCAGATATGTATTCAGAAAATGTTCATAAATTCGCCTAAACTTTCGTCGGCTCTATACTTCTAAATATATGAGTCAGAATAACCACGTGGTTGGTGGTTATCAACATGCTAATAATTACCTATTCACAATATTTCATTTCGTGACAAGTGCATTTTAAAGGTGTTTAGAATTTAATAAAATTTATCGAGATGTACATTCAAGAATTTCACGAACGCTGAAAGAATCACTTAGATACTCAGATTGTGAAATAAAGACTTAGAAACTACCTGCAGAACATAAAAACACTGTTCGTGCAATAATGAAATACGCACAGGATAACTTAGAATAGCACAACTTGATTACAAGATCCTCGAATTAAAATCAAGTTCATTTTATAAGCTTAAAAAATAATTTTAAAAATACATAGTAATCTACTTAACTCAACTAACTTCCTCAAAATAATATATAATAACATAACGGAGTAAATAGCCGTACTTAATATTCACCAAGATGATAAATGAATAAATATTATAAAATGAAATTATGGCTTTCTAGAAAATAGTAATGTCCTTAGCGGCACGAAAGAAAAAGAATTAAGTACCGTGCTTAAAAAAAAGTAATACAAAAATATGTTGGAGCATTAATATTCAAAGGAAGATAATAATATTTATAAAAGGATAATACTTAGATTTGTCAAAAAAATTGTCTCAAATAAATTTATATTAAAAAAAAAATTTAAGGTTAAATAACAATATTAAAATATTAAAGGGATCACGTCAAACCTTCAAAAATATTATCCTCCATAATATTTCTAATAAATTAATATTTACGCTAAAATAACCCGAAAATTATACGGATGAATTCTCTATTATATTGCGCCGATACCCTCTTAAAGCAAATAAATAAAATGAATAACATACCTTTTACGACAAAAACACGCCGGCAACAAACAAAAACGAAGTAACAAGTGTCGTAGAGTACGACACGAAAACGACTGACCGTCGACTGTCGACCGATGAAGACGAAACACAAGTGCCGCTAGTCCGCTAGTGCCAACTGCCAGAGCGCCCAGAGCAAGAGAGCACAGTGCTGTATTGCACTACTGCTGTATGCAACCGGTTTACACTCTACGACCAGTACGACCTACGAAAAGGGCCGTCGAGCGTATGCGGCGCTCGACACGGGCAGCGGAGACAATTGCAACTCTTTGTTTTTGTTAGTGGGCACTGGGCACGGTCCACGGGGACGGACCGACGCTGTACCGCAGATATCAGAATGGAATATGGCTGAATGCAGTTTATAATATTATTATTATTATTATTATTATTATTATTTTATGTTTCGTTATTTTTGGTGCCCATGCTGTGAAATGTATTCAAAAACATTAACCGTAACCCATCCCGTCATGGCACCATGTTATCGTCCATAGGCCTATAATAATGCCACTGCAGAAATATAAAATGAGCAGATGCAATTGACTCGAGAGTCGAGGAATGTACTGACGCTATATTTTTTCTTTCTCTGCCCAATACGCAATATAAACATAAACATTGTTTATGTTTTTGAATAATATTGGTAGCAAATTACTTGTTGTAAAAATTACAATATAATATATTATATTATGAATATAATTAAAATATAGCAAAAAAAATTTTAAAAAATGCAAAACCGATACGTTAAACCTTTAAAAATATTATTTTCTATGATTTACCATACTTCAACACTAATGAAAAATTGTATAATATGTAGGTACTTGAATATTACATAAAAATATTATTTCGAATAAAGTAATTAAAATGCTATTAAATTACTGTTCATATTTTATATGTATGGGCGTATGGCCTTATGAGATTACATGCATTAAAAAATCTACTAATATCAAATAGTATTAATGTATTATAGTATACTAAAAATTAAAAACAAACACAGATTAAGCCTCGAAACATACACTAACACTACATCTTATCGCATATCTATTTTTCGGATATCCGCAATAGAAATATTGTCGATATTATATGATATTCAAAATCGAATATTAAATGTTATTTAGGAATTAGTTGACAATATGTGTGCGAAAAAACCTTACATATTATGATATATGAAAATAATTACGATAACTATTCCGATATCAGAAAAGTGAAACCGAGATTAAAATATGCAATGCTGTTGTTTTTATTATAATATTGACTATTTTCGAAAAATGTCATGGTACATTTTTCCACAGTCCAGCAGAAATTTTCAATGTTTTATTAGCAGTTGTAGCTTATTATATTAATAATTTATAATTTTATCTTGATTGGAGAATAATTTTAGATTCTGAGCGGAGCGATAAAATGTATTGGTTTTATAATAATGCCTAATGCGTGTCTTATGTAGTTTTGTGTATATGTGTGTGTTTCCGAACGTGTATGTATGCCGTCTCTTTTAGGAACAATTAAAACGAAAATACTTCAATAGTTCAATTTTAAAATTTAAAAGTGATATCTAGTAAGCAGTAGCACAAATTAGATTTATTTCAAAAGTAAAAAATTGCAGAACTTTTTAAAACAATTAGGAAAAAGAAAAAAATACGCTCATCACTTTACAACAATCGATTTTATTTTTTTTTATTGTTCTACAAAAATGAATAACCGTATTTAAACTTGAAATTTTCATAAAATATGTATAAACAGATATAGATGTATTTTAAATATTTTGACTAAGCACTATAAGCAATGATAAAGTCCACGACGAGTATTAATTCGTAAAATTGGAAGAGGCTAGACAAACTGTTCTCATTTAGGTATTTATTTTATACGGTTCTATGAAGAAATACCACGATATTTGGAAGGAAAAAGTAAACATTTTCGAATTGTGTTATTTGACACATTTTAAGGAGACTTCGATTTCAAATAGGTTGTTTTCGTCGTTAGTAACTGATGTGTCCTCCTTATTATTGATTTTCATAACGACGAAATCGAAGATTAGATCACAGAGCGCATACCTATAGGCTATAACATACATAATATATAAGGTGTAACAACTAACAAGACCATAGAAACTTCCATTACAAATGTTACTATAATTGTTAAATAGTCCTGTTACACCCTGTATATTATTATTGTCGTACTTGTTATGGCTTAGTGTTTAGTGTTTACTACACCTCAAATAAATGAAACACGTAGGTCTTTATTTCCATCGTAACGCGTAGTGACAAAAGGCGAGATCGTGTACAAAACCGAAGAGTACCTTACCGAAAGCCAGCAATGACACATGAATACACCACAGTTATAAATTATATTAAAATAGCCGAAACCGTGTATCTCATCGTCACAATAAAAAAAGGACGTGTTCTTAGTATATAGTGTACGGACCGTCAACCCTCACCCAGTCTCCCTGACTATAAGATTGTCCCGACAACCGATCGATACGTAGAAAACAGTGGAGAACGCAGGAAAGATACAAATTCGTATTGTTGCCGACATACCCAGATTCTTTGTCACGAGACACGAGCACGTATAGTTTCTTTTACGTCTCATCTAAATAAATAATAACAAAATAATATCATATTCATGTGAATTTTTGTTCATGTTCGTTTTCAATATATCAGAGACTGAATTAATATTATATTTTAATAGTAGCCACTATTTATAAATTATATGTGATTTTTATATTATTTGTGTCCATTTATAGCATATTAAACTGTATACAAGTGAAGTAAAAATCTGTGGGCACGATTATGTTTCTATAAGACTATAAATAATACGAACAATATGTAATCGTATAATATTTAATAATATGAGGTTTATAATTATTTATTTATTGCAGTTTTGTGGAAAAACCACCGATTGTTACGGTCGGACTGTGCCGGTCACATTACAATTAAATTTATAATATAGTATCATTACTCATTAGTATCATTGTACGATAAATAATACGACTAATACGAGTAAATATTGTATGCCTGTTAATATGTGGGTCAACAGAAAAAAGAAGTAACATAATATTATATTAATATTATTAATATCTAGAAAATGATTACTTTTAAATAAATTATGAATAATATTTTACATCGATTGACAATATTAAATACAACTATACAAATGTCAAATATAATAATATAAATATAATAATTAGTCTGTTCAAATTAATTAATGAAATTATATTGGTATTTTGGTATTTATTATTTTGCACTGACCAGTTTTAATTAAAAATTTTAGTGTTTTAATTACTTTAAAATAATTTACAAATTTAGTTTGATACACAACAACCTTGCGGCCCCCAAAAAAATGTAAGCCTTGTTTGAGTGATATAATTTATTCCAAAACTCAACTTTATATTACTTATTATTCAATATTTTGGTAATTGTCTGTAATCTAACGGCTAACTTGAGCTGTAGTGCTGTACAAAAACGAATGAAAATATTTTATAATTGGTCGAGTGATGAACACAATTAGATGTAATCTACATAAAACTATTAGCTGTTTACTGTAGATTACAATATTATGAAAATATTAACAAGCTATGGTGGTAAGATAGAAATGTTATATCCATATTATACATTATACCTAAATTGTAAAGAATTCTAACCTTTTATCAGTTTTATCATACCTAGTATAATTATTATTATTCAAAGAAAAGTTATCGTAAAATGCATCAATACTATTCGAATAATAATAATAATAATATTAAATAGTTCCAACTTCCAACATATTCGTAAAACCACAATATTGTAACAAATATTAACAACTAACATTATAATTGTATTCCGATAATAACAAAAAGAAACTTGGTCTGCAATATTATTAGTATTGTAGGAGTCAAGAACTCCTTGATGGCCGATTTTTGTGTTTAAGGGGATTGAAAGCGATGATTTTCTTTCTTTGTCTAACACACACGCAACATGGGATTATAGACGTGTTCTATTTCCAACGTACCGATTGATATAATGAAGCGATAAGAATTCTGAATACAGATTTGAATTCTTCATCAAGTCTACTTGAGATCGACTTTCCCACATTTTTGATTTTTTGATTTTTACTACTCCAAAAATTGAAATATGTCAATTTTTTAATTACTCTTTTTTAATATAACATTTTTCGGATTTTGGGAGGATAAAATCAAAAAAAAGGTTAAATAATAACAAAATATCATATAGGCCTCTCACACTATATTACAATCATACGGAATCATTTTATGCCAAACACTGACTACACTTTCGCAGTGTGGCGGAAACGCTGGAAACTGACAACGGCCGACGGTGGTATTGCTGTATTGGTATAATATGTATAATGTAATAATTGACAAAATATGTAGAATAGAACAGAACAATATTATCCGTCGCCGGGTCGCCTCAAACACACACACACGACACACCACGCAATAAATACATATACATATATATATAAACAAAATAAAAGGATAATATTATGTGGGATCGCTCGGTCGTCGGTGCGATAAGCACGCGAACGATCGCCGAATAGCGTCCCACAGCCATACATGGAAAATAATAAAATCATATTATAGTATATTACACAGAACATGGACAATTAGACAATGCCATGGGCCACCATAACGTATATAACCGAGTTAAACTACTAACGACAATTATAATTTTCTATAAATAAAGTATATTATAATTCATTAATACACTCGACTATCAAACACCAGACGGCTCACGACAATATACAAAATTATTGTTTTAGAGATTTATGGAAGCCCTAATATTGTGCAGGAAATAGGAATAGGCGTCATTTGGTTATCCATACTTCAGTTGTACATCATACATCATTATGTAGAATAATATTTTTTTCACCATATTAGATAATACTTCATTAGAGTTGTTATTTAACTTTAACGCCCAACTTCTAAAAAAATACTACTATTATAATAAAATAAATATATCAATAGTTGAAAAGTTTGTTATCGGTCGTCACTGGAGACGTGGTCACAGTAAAATTGTCTTGATTATGAAAATAACTGACCAAAAAATTAAATAAACTTGTTAATTGTAAAATAATGATTTTACACTTTTACCAATCGACATCAGTATAATATTTAATTATTACTCGTCCGTTGTCACAACACGATTGTAAATTAATTTTGCCTTGTTCACTTGTACCTGTTGCAAACTATAATGTGATACAGGCCGAAAACGGAGTTTGAATAATCTCAACACAATTCGTCAATTCGATGAATATTTGTTAACGTTAAGAGAAATTTAATTGTCCAAAATAAATTAATTATGTGGAAAATAATGTAGTAGTAAATAAAGAGATGTTGCGTTGTTTCAAGCTCTGTGATGTCACGTATGACAAAAAAAAAGGTCTGCAAACCAGCTCTAGAGACTAGACTAGAATATAGTGCTCAATGCTCATTGCTCATACCTACTACATATAATAGTCGAAATTGACCGTATATGATTTTCTGTCAATCTTCCACACTTTTATTTTATCTAGCAGACACACCTATGAAGGGAGATCCTTTTTGCTCATCCTGCGTTAGCTTAGTGCCAAAAATACACTATTCCAGTTCGTGTTAATAACATAATAAAATAATATAATTATTATTCCATACCCGCTCATGTTAAAAATATTTTATTGACTTATGGTGTCTTCTCTGTTTTAATAAGTTTCTTAATGATTTATAATATATCTCTTTAATGTGTTTATTTATAGTTGTTATAAACATAATAATATAATATATACATATATATTTACAATCGCACACATTTATACACTTCCAATTATATAATATATTATATTTATATTATATAGGTTATCAGTTATCACTTATCACAGCCTGCTATATTTCTACTAAATTATACTTGAATTATTATTATTGAAAAGGATCTTATTTTTTTTTTGATTCTGAGCGAAGAGAATCTATTGATTTTACGATTCAAAAACGAATAACAACAGAACCTTGAAATTTTTAACTAATTATTTTATTATTTTCTATAAATGGAATAATTCTCAAAATATTTTGATTTTTTTGAGCTATTTATTCACAATTGAAATTTTTGATTTTTTTTTTTACAAATGCCATTAAAATATTTATGAATAATAAGTGAAAATATTTGAAAATGCAAATAATGAGTTCCTAATAAGAGATTGGATGATTCATTTCACAATTAAAAAATATCGAAAATTTAGTAAAAATATGTCTAATAAGCATTTAAATTAAGAATTTTGACAAAATTTGTGAAAATCTCGAAAAATATTATTTATTTTTTGTTGGAAAAATATATAAAACAATTCTAGTCATATCTAAGATTTCAAAATTGAGTACAAGGTATTTTATAAGTTTTTCAATCTATATAAAAAAAAATTCTACTGTAAAGCCAAATTAATTTTTTATTTAAAGTTCAAATGTTTATAACATTGGAAATTGTTCGATTGTACTCGTTTAGTAACTAATTTTTTCCAAAAATTTTTGTGTATAATATTATTTTTATTTCATGCTAATATTTGCGACATTTTTTTAACTCATTTTGAATTATTTATAGGCCTAACAATTTTTAATTTTTTTTTTTTTTAAATTTTTTCGATAAAAATAGCGTTTTATAGGCGATCGATTAATCGAACAAAAGGCACAAAACCATCCGCAATTATTAAAATCAATCAGATAATGTGTTTTATTAGCTGCCGAAAATCTAGTACTTATCCATACTAACGAGATTAAAAAGCACATGAGTAAATTTGAAATTTAATACAATTAGTAAACTAATATTTAATTTCTGCGAAATGTATCATTACTGTACAGTATCATAGATTAAATAGTTTAATAGTATATTAATTTATAGTATAATAATTAATAAGTATAATTTAATCCATGACATACATAACAGTATACACTTTTTAGTATGTTTTGAGCAACGAAAGTGTTCACTTAATGTATTCAAGATTCAACAACTAAAAACATATTACAAATAAATTATTAATTACTATATTTTTCTTGTACCAGTTATACTTAATAATGATACCCATCGGCCATCATGTTTTTAAAATTTAAATTATTTAAAAAAAATGTTTTTAAATGAAAATAAAGTATAATATTAAAATGTACAATAATAATTACAATACATTTTTATTATTTATAAAAATGAGTTCACTTCTGGAAATAATTAGTGTGGCTTAACACAAATGCTGGTAACCAGTTAATAAGCTCAATAATACAACGCCTATGCACTATAATAGTGACACAACTTAAAATCATGCATTTTTCTATAGGGTCGATTGAAAATTTGAAAAAAAACTGTTTCAATTTATTCGTCTCATTTTTAGAAAATAAAATGTATTAATTTAAGAGGACGTTATACCCGCATGTGTTGTCTCTGTCTTACTAATGTAGATCATACCAAGTTTTCGTTCAGCAGAACACATTTTGTGATGTCAGCTTAAATATTAGAGTAAATTTACCTATTATAAAATTTAAAGGTAAGAATATTATATAGAAAATGCCATATTATGCTTTTATTGATATTATCATTTTAAGTGAGTTATGAATATTTTAAAGTTGTAATATTTTACATAGCTACATTCACTTTAAAATGATAATATCAATAAAAGCATATGACATTTTCTTTATAATATTCTTACCTTTAAATTTGATAATAGATAAATTTACTTTAATAGCTAACATCACAAAATGTGTTCTGGTGAACGAAAATTTGCTATGATCTACATAAGTAAGACAGAGATCAGAGATAACACATGCGGGTATAACTTCCTCTTAATGTTGTACATATATTTACAGTTTTTTTGTTTCTCTTTTATTCATAATTTTTATATTTAAAAATAAACGAAATACCCTAAAAAATATTTTGATTTATGCCACTTTTCATGAAATTATACACAACATGGCATTGACAATTGAATGGCATGTAGCAACTCAAAAAACGTCACTTTTTTTCATAAACGCTTTGTGATATCGACAACAACAGGGTCATAACTCATAACTCATAAGATATCATTGTTCTACAAAATTGTATACCAATGAATTAACAGTGGAAAAGTGACAATACTGCGTTCTGGCGAAACTATTAATTATTTAACTTGCGTTTTTATTTTGTATAAAAGTATACATTCCATAGATTTGATTTTTGATGTTAACTAGAAATACATAATTTTTGAGTTGTGTCACTATTCTTGTGTATAGGCTGTAGTCGGTACTCGGTTGGACTTGTATACTAGCGGCAGGAATCGACTAGTACTGTTTAGCGTTTAAGCACTAGTGTAACATCTATAATTAGAACTAATGTGGTTTGTTTTTCCAGTAGACCAGATACGTTTTAAGGTACGGTTTCCCTGCAGCGTCAAAGAGTGGAACAGCACGGCGTCATGACGCCGCGTCTAGACGCTTACCTATGTCCAGACCAGTAGTTGACGCTAGACGCCGCGTCTGGACGCTGCAGGGAAACCGTACCTTACACGGACCTTCCCAAACACATAGTGTTAATAAAGCCCATTGGCAAAACTATAGTAATAGTATCTTAATCCATGTTTTTATTTAGTATTAAAGATTTAATAATAATTTAAGCATAAGATGAGTGAGATACATCTTACGCAATATGACGTAGAGAATTATTCAAAAGTTAATTGTATAAATACAAAAAATTATAGTTTATTTTTCAATACGGCCAATATTTGATTTAATAAAAATATTTTTATCTAACAAATATTATAGAGGCATACAGCAGCGGTATTATTATGGTCACCGTACAATATTTTAGACCTAGTTGTGGCAGTTGTGCCAATGATAAAGGAAAGCACTAGCTGGATTCTCACTATACCGTACCTATTATAGCCTACACAATTGCATTGCAGTATTTGCTGTATTGAATTATTATTATTTTTTTTTAATTTTAATTTTAAAAATCGAAAACAAATACACGAATAAAATTCGTCAATCGTCGATAGAAAACCTAATACGATTGTGAACATTTGTAGTTTTGAATTTACACAAGGTGGATATATCCCACATTGAATTTACGTTAGTAATCGATGAACATTATCCGCTGATAATCAGAATACAATAAACGAGAATAAAAATAAATTATAATGCCGACGTGCGACGGCGACGTCCAAAATAATTCACCGATAACAATTTAATTGGTTATAACTTATAATATTATTATGTCGTCTTGTGCATTAGAAACGAATGTGCACATAAATTCATTATAACGCGAGTTGTGTTGTTGCGTGTTTTGACTTGTTTTAATTTTTACACTGTAGGTACAAAATAAATGTGCACTGCGATTGTGTGTATTATTGCACTCTGCACTACTAAACAGTCATACGTATACATATTGTATCGATACCGTTCCAGCGTGGACAACCGCCCCGCCGTTTTGCTTTCGAAATAGCCCGAACCAAATATTATATTATTTTCATATTCTGAATTTCTATATTTTGAAACATAATATTAAAAACACTACAGCCTACAGGTACTTAGTTGTATTACTATGATTTATATATTTAATTGTTCTTAAGAGGACGTCATACCCGCATGTCTCCGTCATTCGTAACAGTCGTAACATCACAAATTTACGCTCAGCAGATCACCGTAATAATAAAAATTTGAGTAAATTGATTTGTTATGAAACTTGATATTAAGAACTAAAGAGCAGAGGACTTGTAGTCATCAAAAATCACCAAATATGCCTATATTGTAAAATAAAAATGTACTTAAACTTGAAATGTGCATTTTAAAAATAAAAATAAAAACAAGAATATTTTTATTTATTTTAGATTCTGAACGGATTGATGAATGTATTGATTTTACAATGATGTGTTTTTTTTTGTATCTGTGTACACCATAACTAGTCGAAATAATGCTTCAATTTCAAACTTTGGGGGTGGTTTCCGATGGAAAAGTGGATATCCTTGGTGCATTATAGAGGTGAAAAGTAAACATTTTCCAACAGTTTTCAAAAAAATCGAGAAAAACAAAAAAAAATGACAGAAAAACAGGAATTTTTACGCAAATCGATATTTTTATATGGTTGTAATTCAAAAACTAATCACTGTAAATACTTGAAATTTTCACCAAAATTTTATATTTGTGTTATCTATATACAGTTAAATTTTCAAAGTATTTTGACTTTTTTTGAGCTATTTATAGACAATTGAAATTTTCAATTTTTTTTAGTATTTTTTTTAAAATAACAATAAAAAATTTTTGGCCGGCTAGAAAATCTTTAAAATTTAATACAAGGTTTATTATAAGTTGTTCTTAAAGTGATAAAAAAAAATCCAAAATCGTTAGTCACAATTTTTTTTTATAAGTGCTTAAAGTTCGAATTTATACAAAATATGTCAAAATAGCGAAAATTGGCAAGTAATTTTGTGGTTGAAAAATCGTAAAAAATTTTTCTTTTATAACTAAGTTTTGAAAATTTGGTACAAGGTTCTCCATACATTTTTCTTCAAATATCTGTAAAAAAAACTCTACCGGACTAAGACAACAAATTTTTAGGAGTGTTTGAAATTTAAATTTTTACAAAACCACGTTAAATGACGGTTTAGCCTCAAACGATTTTTGATATTTGTTGTTATTCAAATAGTATAAGTCGTAAATATTTGAAAAATTTACCGTTTATTTATATTGCCATTTTCTTTACGTGATTTGATTTTCAAAATATTTTGACTTTTTTTGAGCTATTTATAGTCAACTGAAATTTTCAATTTTCCTAAGAATTTTTTTTTTTTGAAGTGTCGATAAAATTTTTTTGGCTGAGTCAAAATATTTGAAAAATTAATACAAAGTTCCTCATAAGTTATTCTTATGGTGATAAAAAAATTATAAGAATACATAGGCACAATTTTTTTTTATTAGCATTTGTAGTTCAAATATTGACAAAAATTCGTCAAAATCATAAATATTTTTCACTATTTGGTAGTTAAAAATTTATAAATATTTTACTATCAAAAGCTAAGAATTGAAAATGTAATACTATGTCCATAAGTTAAGCTTAGAATAATTATAAAAAAGTTTGAGGATTATTTTAATTTAAAAAATTTTACGAGTGTTTAAAGTTTTAATTTTAATTTTAAATCAAAAATACACGTGTAAAATAACGTTTTGCTAATAAATAATTTTCGATTTTTGTTATTTTTAAAAAATTACTAAACGTAAGATCTTGAAACTTTTACTTAAATGTTTGAATTTGTTTCAAAATAAAATATAATATGACAATATTTAAGTATAATATATCCTAGACTGACAAATCATCTCCGTTCAGAATCGTTTTTCGTATACAATGATACCTATCATTGCATTCAAATTTAACCTACGCCCTAGTCCAAGGTCCACCCCACCCCTTAATGTACAGCAGAGCGATACTCACCCGCTTTTTTATATTTTATTTGACAGAATTAATTATTTTGAATTTGTTTTATTTGTTCTACGCATTACAAATTTACAACTAAGTATTAAATTACTTAAATTACTGGCAATACGACATCACACCGTAAACTAAACTATTTAATATTTCTTAATAAAATAAATACAATTTAATCATATCGTCTTATCGACAAGCACTGCTAAGAAAACTGCGTTCCCACGGTTAAAAACCATATTATACGACAAAAATTAAAAATAAATTTAAGTTTTACATGTATTATTTAAAATAAAAACGTTAGTGAAGAACAAAACGAAAAAAATTATTAATTAAGTTAAAATATATCCCCATAAATGATAAATATAAAATAGATGAAAAAAAACTGAATAATATGCATTTATATAAATTATATAGGAACAAAATAATATTCAAAACTAGCTTGGTGTCAGCATGAAACGTATTTGTTTCGTACTCTGCTATTTTTGTGACTGCAAAACAAATATGCAAATTTTACAAGTTCTCTGTCCTAAACTAAGAACATTCTCTATGTTTGTATGTTTTTTGAGATTCTCTATTTTTTAGCAAGTTATGCGTATATAATATAATATAACGTAAATTAAAAATGCTTATAACTCACTTTACTCACTTAAAAACTGAATAATCGTGAAAATCAAAATACGAACACAGATAATGTTCTTACTATCAACTATCAAGTTACATAATAAGTTAATTCGACTAATTTTTAAACTAACGGAGCTAAGCGTGACCTGCTAAGAGTAAATTTGTTAAGTATTGGTAAGACAGAGTCAACACATGTGAGTATGACGTCCTCTTAAATTTGAGTAGCTATTGCACGTACACTTGAGCGCATATACACGAGCCGCCACTGCTTGTAGGTTTGAAATTATTCATCTTTATAACCTTATAAATAGCGTGTGTCATCAATACAACATTTTACAATCTATTTTAGTACACGAAAACGAAACACTCAAATGCGATAAAATGTAGACAATGTAGTGTGAACATTGGCTTTACATCATAACTCATAAATGACGCATACGTGTGATACAAATATAAAATATATTATGAACAATAAATAATAATTAGTATATCACATATAACATTATGTTCCTGATTCCATTTAATATTTATATTATTATATGACGATAAGCATTTAAATAAACAATTTTTTGTGGGTAATCAAACCACACCAGACTTCAAAATAAAAAATTGTGAATTTCAATGTATTATAATATTTATAATTTTTATTTTATTTTGATGGGATACGAGAATATTTTGGAATATTCATGGTCTATCGTTATTGCGGAAAACCATATTTTGTAGATATTTGTTGATAATCGCAAATATTCTAGAATTTGTTTAGGGTACTTATAAAGTATAAATAAGCAAGCTGTAGACCACCGCAGCAATAATGTCAATTACTTCATTACCCATTGACGTGTTCGTCTTTAATTTCTGTTTTTAATACCTACGCATTAACTGTAAATATTAAACAAATAAACAATATTATTCATGTGTATTATGTGAATTAATCAATTAATTTTATATTATAAATTGTAATTAATTAATTAATGTTTATAACAATGTTTGATGATTATTGATTCTTCATCAACAACAACACTAGAATCTAAAAATGAAGTAAATATTGGTATAGAATTAATATAACTGCACAAAAAATTATTGAATATACTGTAGTTTAAAATGTCATTTATGACTTAGGATCTTTAATAACAGGCCCTGTGGGACAAATTTTAAGCCTCAGCTAAAATAAAGTTGAAGTAGCCACTAACTAGTAGGTTGATGCATCTTAAAATGTCTGTTTACGCCAATGGATATGAAAAAAATATTTAGCTCACCAAGGATGTGACCAGATATCCGCCTATGAATAAAATATTTATTAAACTAAATAGTAAATTATGATACAAATATAATTTGTAATATAAATACTAAGACACTTGGTGTTACTTTGTAGAATTCATATTATTAACCACTATTATTATAGGAAATTCGGATTAATAATTAATTTAATGCATTGTATTTTCATATTAATTATAACATCATTAACTGGCTATAGTAGCCCCTGTCAGTTTGATGTATGATAATTAATAGTTTTTAATTATCAACTATGTATTTATAACGTAGATTTGAATCATTGACGACTATAGTTATTGACGAACGAAATTATGTTTCGATGAACCACCTCCGGCCTGCTCAAGACGTTATATTGTTTGGCTAGGTCACATGGACGCGCGCCGGTTAATCGCGGGTATTTATATATTGTACGGGTTTCCAATACACTGTTCACGTCATGGCACGCATATACGGGCGTCGATCGCGATAACGCCGATAACGACACAAGATTCTATTTCCGCTCGTCCGTGTAAACCTTGCCTTATAATAATATTATATTGTAACACTTATGTACCTAATATGTAAGTGTGTGTTGAGTGTGTTATGTGTGAGTGCGCGAGTACATTTGTAGTGTTCGGTGACAATTATAAAATTATTTTTAGTCTTTAACATTATCTAATAAACGGGTAAAAATAAAATGAAAAGTCAAATTTATCAAGCTGTTCAAATAATATAAAAGTACAGGACTCTACATTCGTGAACGTGCACGTTTCTTAGCATTAATTTCGTTTATTCGTGTATTGTACAACTTTTTATTTTTGTCAGAGCATTAAAAAAAGAAAAACTCCCTCTCGGCTTTCACCAAGCTATAATATGATCGGCTAGAAATTTAGGTACAAAATATAAATATTAGTATTATATACTCTTGTACACTAAACGTTGACATAAACATAATTATTATGTTCACAATAATATTCAAAACTATCACAAGTGAATCGCGGAAAGAAGTCCAGTTTTATTTGTTGTTATACAACCTACTTTAGTACTTACCTACCGGCTACTAGAGCATATTTTAATATAATATAGGCAATATAGCCACCTAGTGAGCTATGGTTAATGAATGTGCCTCGTACCCCATGCCCAAGTCCCGGGGCCAATGGCGCATTTAAGGGGGTGAAAAGGGCAAATGCCACAAGTGCAAATTTTTAGGAGCGGCAAAAGATTCTAACTTTTGTTATTGATGTATTCATGATTTTTTTAATTTTTTCACTTTTTTCGGTATTGTTAAGTATTTAATAAAATATTGTTGAGCATCTAATAAGAAATTAAAAACATTATACTATACCTACTACCTAGTCACCCGGTACACCTAGCCACCTAGGTAATTCTGAAATAGCCTAATAGGTATATTACATTTATTTTATAACTCGATAAGATATAATATTTTCGTTTAATGTTTATAATAAAGCCTCGAGTACACAGATTTGGACGTATCATTCCCAAATGAATGTATTTACTTTAGGGCAAAAAAAGTGCCTTTTTTGTAAGAGTTTACAAAAGGAGAGTAATTTGTACCTAAAAGTGTTTAATGTTTGTTAGTATTTATAAAACAGAATATTTTAGACTTTAGTTGAAGTATGTCCTTATATTATATTGGTATTATTCTAAGAATGCTTCTACGTACACTTTCAAGTAATTATTGTTCAATGGAAAGACCATTTTTTAAATTCAAAAGGGTCAAAATTTATTTAAGATCAACAATGGGAGAAAATCATCTTAATTTATTAGCAATCCTCAAAAATGAAGCTGATTTAACAAAAACTATTAATTTTAATGATATTATTGAAACTTTTGCATCTCAAATCAAGAAAAAAATTATAAGCTATCGATTATTTTATTATATTTAATTAATAATAAATATTATCTATTTAATATAATAAAAAAACCATGTATTGTTAATCGTTTAATCATTCCGTTTTCTATATTTAATATATATATGTATTTTTAAGAAAAGAATATTCACTGAATAAAAAAGATTAGGTAAGTTAACGTTAGGATATGTATTAGTGTATTACTATAAAATACAAATATACATAATCGCAAAACAACTATTTATGATTTGTTTCAAATAACTAATTTTTTTATTGCTTAACTTTGAATTTATTTATGTATTTTTTTTATTGAGAAGGAGGAAGGTCGGAAAAATTATTTTGCCCCGGGACGCATTTTATATGCCACTGCCCGGGGCATATAATTATTATTATTATTTATTGACGAAGACGTTTTGATCATCGTCGGTGGAATTATTATAAAAATAAATATTATCAATGCGGTTGACGAAAAATACCAAAACCAACTTTACTGTAGCCTGTAGGTTGTTTTGTCGTCGCTGTTGTATCGATAATACAATTAGTTAATAATCGAATCTTTTCGCTTTTGTGCAAAAACATAAAATGCCGATTATACGAATAACGAATCACTTTCTGTTGATCTGTTGTTGCGTTTGTCGTGCATTGCTACAAGAGTATTATCAGGGGAGGACTGGGCTGGCGGGATACCGGGAAGTTTCCCGGTAGGCCGCTGCTCAAAAATAATTTGTTATTATTATATAATTATTAGTTATTAGTAGAGTCCGGATTTATATTCTGTTAAAACGTTTGAAATATGATGTTTATATGCAGCTAAAATTGATGAAATATTCCCAAAAATATTCAAAATATTCTGAAAATATTGATAATACCAACTAATAAGAAATGAGTAAAAAAAAAATCCAATATGATTATTGATTATGATTATGAATTCATAATTTATTAAAATTTATATAATTATATTTTATGTTTCATTATGCAATATATTAACATATAAAAAAAATATTATACAATTTTTTTAAAGGAATGTACAATAATATATTTTTCCAAATTTTCTGGAATAAAGTTAGTACGGCGGTCTGTGATTATTGTTTAATATATGCTGAATATCCTTTAATATAATCCAATATATCAAATATAACGGAGATATGCTAAAATATTCTATAATATGACTAATATGTAGTATGTACCAGTACCATAAACTAAAATATTCTGAAATATTCTCTGAAGTCAAAATATGCACTAATATGCAAAAAAAACTTGTTTATCTAACCTATTAAAATGTTTAATTAAATGTTAAAATATAGATGTAAAAAAGTAAAGAATATTTAATTATTGAAAAATCTTTCACATTAGTATTACAATATGTGTTATTATACCTAATGTTAATACTAATTTAGTAATATAGGTAATTATAAATAAGTAATATATTATACTTTTTAGCCTATACTATTCAGGTTTTTAGATAATAATAATAATATATATAATGTACTAAAAATATTGAGAATTTTAAGTTGTTTTTTGAGAAAACTGAAAATGTGATGCATTTCTCATTAAATAAAATGTTGGTATATTTGAATTTTTATATTTTGTGATGACGAGAAATTGCAAGGGCCGGTCAAATATAGATTTACCGGGCCGAAATGTTGCCCCAGTCCGCCCCTGAGTATTATACTTACATTATAATCATTATATTAATTATATAACAAGTTTTAACCATAGCGAAAAAATGTAAGTAATATAAGCCATAAGGGCATATTTTTATCGAGCTATGTCGCATATTTCCATAATCCATAGTAACATAATCAATTTAACACGTTGACTGCCACGTGCCCGCCGGCGGTCATTCAATTGGTATTTGTTTTACGCCAACAATATTTTTCAATGTATTCTAAATTTTTATACCCAAATATTTGAAAAAAATAGAAAAATAGAAAAAAAATTGAAAAAAACGGGGAAAAAAAACGTATTATATCAGAAAAAATTGTAATAATTCCCGCTACGCCACGGTCCTTATTTTAGTGCATTATTGTAGCGCCATAGAAAAGTTAATAATATAAAACCAAATGCATTTATGGTCGCCGGCGGTCATATGGCGTGGTAGTAATGATGAACAATGGGCGCCGGCGGTCACAAATGCATAAAATTTGAGAATTACAGATGACCGCCGGCGGGCACGTGGCGGTCAACGTGTTAAGTTATAAATTGAACATTGTATTATATGTTAAGAGGACGTTACATCCACATATATATGTTGTCTGTCTTGCTAACATTTTGTGATGTTAGCTTTAATAATAGCATCTGCTGAAAATATTTATAATAGTAACTAATAATTAATATAAAATTGATTATTTATTATGAATTTATTTATTGTACATTTCATTAATCCTCGGTAATGTATTATTCGCATCCTGATGACCATAATTTAATGGTAGTTAAGAAAGTTAAAAATGAAATGAATATTAATAATATTATAATCGAATAAAAAAACCAAATAAACCATCGCAAGTATTTTCTGTTGTATTAAGTGAACTTCCTCAAAATTATTTAAAATCATTTAGTTCTGAAAAAAAGTATAAAATGTACAATTCAAAACTACAGAAACCGATTTTTAAAATAATTAAATCGAACCTTTTTTTTCGACTTCCGTTACAAGCACAGTCTGCCTAATGGCATAATAGCATAATCAGAAATGTATTTCAAGTTTTTTTGGCCCAGGGCTAATAATTTTTATCGCCCCCATCTTCAATATCAGTATATCAGTATACGTATATTTTACAATTTATAAACAAAATACAGTAACATTTAACATGAATAATATCCTTTATTAAGTAAAAAAAAGTACTCATAATAAAAATATCCTAAATATTTGATTTATAACTTTGGCCATGACAAAATAAAAATTTACAAAATGTATACAATAAAATCAAGTATGTAGATACTTAAAAATTTTACGGCAAGATTTTTTTACAAGCAAATTCGTTAATTATATCCTCTAATCAAGATAACTTGTTTAATTATTTAAATAAATTTAATATTATAAAAATAACACATCAAAAATCATAAACACACGTTAAGTGACTCGTAATCGATGAACGTTTGTACACGACAAGACTACAAGAGTACAAGACATAACAAATAAAAATGGTCTTTGCCCTTTGAAATATAATACATTTTGTAGTTTTGTACCTACATGGCTACATAACACTAAAAATAATTTTTAAACAAGACGTGTATAATTTTCTAATTATAATCATAATAAATAATAATCAATGATCGGCGGTCGACGATTGTCGCTAAACCGAACTCGAAGAAAAAATATCAATGTTTCGTTAAAAATAGATAAACAATAAGAGTCAAGAATTAAAAATATTTCTATAGTATAGCTTTACTATTAATTGTTTTTATTCAGCTATAGACTATAGTTTCTTTTACATTTATTTTGTATACGTATTAACATTGATTATAATTTATAGTATTTATAATCAATAGTATTAAGTATACAAAAATAATTTGATAAAAAAATAAAAGCGATCTATTATGTATTATGTATAAAAAAAATGTAAATAAAATAAAATAATTTTTTTTTTTTGAAATCACCAAATTACTCAACATTTTGGTGCCCTTCATAATTTGCCGCCTAGGACTACAGCCCTGCTTAGCCCTAGTATAAATACGTCCCTGAGCATAATAGTAAATACCAGTGATGAGATGTACAAATAATACGCAAAGACGATCTCGCGTATAGACAATAGACATGTCCCTGTCCTATAGGATAACTAGGATAAGAGGGCAATGGGGCATGAAATTTAAACCTGAATTTTTTTAGTACCTTGCCTCATACAATTATAATCTTTCATAGTAAAAATAAAATTAAAATTTGTAGATAATTTAAAGTAAATACGTTTTACTACGTAATAACAATATTCAGTAATAAGAAATTACGCAAATATCATATACGTATTTTACTACAGTAGCACAAAAATATCATTAAACGGATGTTTGCTGTGCTCCGTCTGCAACATCCTATAACTATTAAGTACACTTAAATTATATACCTAATAATATAATTAATATAATTCATTTATATTATGAATATTATTAAAATATATGACAACAATTAACAACGTTCTGCACTAAAAATAACTGATGAATTTGTACTCGACAGTCGACACTATCACTTTTTTGTAACAATAATGTTTGTAGTGTTTTCCATATTTATTTAAGATATTATATTATATTAATCAGTAGTCAAACATACATACGAGTTCCATAATTAGTAGCTTGTATGTAGCTTAGCTTTGCTATTTTTGTTGAGCTCTTCAAATTATTATTTTTGTTAATAATAATTATTATTATTGAAAATATTATTAAAATGAAGTTCTGGTAATGTGTCCGTGCATTTGTGTATATATAAGTAGTAAGTATTTCAATAAATATAATGTATTTATGTATTTGCAGTATTGTAAGAACTGTTTACTGTTTAGTATTTACCAGTTTACTGAGTTTGCAAAAGATCATACGTGTAGTGATCAAATATTAAAATATGTAAAAAATGTATTTTAACCTAGTTGCACAGTTTTTTGATTTTATATGATTTTTAACATACACTATTTGATTATAAAAATATAATTTATGGTTACACTTAATATCAATTTTCAAATGATGATAAGTAAACAAACTTTGTTTGCTAGCGTATTAATAAAAATATTTTCTCATGAAATTATTAAATCCATTTTCATATTTTTATTTTATAATTCGTGCAATACTTCGTTCGCGGTTATATTATATAGTTATACTTATAACCCTGCAATAGACAGCCATAGTGGCCAAATTGTTGAGATGACTCTAAAGACTAAAATCATAATATAATTACACAATTTTCATACTGATATATTTAGCTTCATCCGATTATACGGAAAAGGTGTTATTGAACATTCACGATCATTGAGCGTAGTTATTTCTGTATATTATTTTATATTGACTACGATGACAACTAAATACTTAAAATACTACTAATAATAATAATAGCCTAATTCTTTGATATGAGTCTAGATAATAATACACTATACTGTGTATAAGAACATAGTCGTATCCTTATGTATAGATGTATATTCTCTGTATATATTTATTATGGTTAATTATTTATTCGTGTTGTAACTGTTGTAACTTTGTAAGCAAACAAAAATTAGAACACAATTTAATTGATTATTGTGTATAAAATATATTATTATTATATAAATAATAAAATAAAAAATAAGAAATTGTAAAATCATCAGTTGAACTGGATAAAATAATATAATAATATTATACTGTTATGTTTTGAAGTATTATTATGATTATATTATTATTACATTAACACAAAGAATAGCTTTATATTATTTTTCATTTTTTTGTTTATCGTTAAGAATCTAATAATAATAATAATATAATTTTATTGTACAATCTATACAGAATAACAGAATAAACATATGCGAAGAGAGTCAAAAAAAAAAATACACAATATTACTTGATTAAGACGTCACCCATAATTTTTAGATGTGTGGTGTGTTGGTTTTCATGATTACCCAGATGGTCAGATGTGAAAAGAATCGATTGTAAAATGTAAATAGTAAATACGGTATACTAAAGACATAATATATATATTTTAATATAAAGTAATGTTGACCTATCGGAAGTATCATTATTCATTATGATATGTAAATGATTTGTAATTTATAATTACCAATTAATATTGGATATAGACATATAGTTTTGAGTTAAGCACTCGGGCTAATATTTTTGTGTTTTTGTTTTGGTGTGTTATTTAATGAACTTAAATCTTAATACTGTGCGAAAAAGATGAAAGTATATATATATTTTATTTTAATATATGTACTTATATACAACGTTATGTCCTAAAAATAATGGATTACTTGTAGTCATTATAATTTAAATAAACTAGTATTTGGTAGTTTATAGTTTAATGCAGTACTCTTTTTTTATAACTGTTTAAATATTAATAAAACAAACAAATTTGTTATTGCACTCATAACTAGCTGGATGGCTTAAAAGACGTGTCTGGTGCTAGTACCATATAACGGTACCTTATATTGATTAACATTATTATTTAAATTCAATGGTATTAAATATTAATTCGTTAAAAATAAATGCAGTACGTTGCGGGTTTACTTTACAACGGCCCAGTTATTCATAAACCATAATATAAATAATTCGTCAATAATTTACTTTAATAATATATTATATATATATATATATGTACATTGTACATACATTTTAGTATTTTACAAAACAAAACTCTTTTTTCAGTTATTTTGGTATTGTATTAATTTAATAGAGAAACGTATTGTTTAAAAACAGTCTATTATTTAATATTATTATAGTACGTACAAGTGATTCGAGCAACCTGATAAAATGCTAAAATCCGATCGTAACCGGTCGTCTATTATGATTTATGACCCTAGTACAAATCATAAATATGGTTAAATGTTATTTTTAAATTATACTGGGATATTTAAAATGAAAAAAATAAAAATAAATATCGTGTGTACGACTGTGAATACCAAATTACAAAAGATAATATAAACTTCCCTATATTAAGATATTATTATTTAACGAAATATCCGTTAACACATTTCATCTTTTGTGATGAAGAAGATGGCCTAAGGACTAAGGAGAGTAAAATGGTCGTTTCTATAATTTAGAAACTGAATGTTTGTGCTAAGTAGCTTACGTCAGTAAAATATGTTCTAACGATGGTATAAATCTAGTGGCATATTACTTACACGGCTATAGACCTATATATAGTAATTACTAATTCCTCAATAAGCTTTAAATGTTTATAGATTTCTGTTGTTGTCTTGTTGAGCGATGTTACGTTTAGAATTTTAGATTTGAGGATGGGTTGGCTAAAGAAAGAACAGTTATATAGTCTATACACCATAGGCGTGCGCAGGATTTTGTGTCGGGTGCAGCATACATTTTTTATCGGTCCAAAAAAACAGTAAGCAGCCCACTTATTTCCTTTATATAGCCTTCCCCCTGACTTCTGTTTAGCACCACTGTGTAAAAATTTAATATTTTATAAGTTCATATTATAATCATTTGTGTACACGAATCATTATAGGGTATATCCCCTTCTCACTCATATAAATTCATCACTCTATGACTAAGCCTATTATAGTTATAAGAAATAGAGTAAATTGTAAATAAAAAGTAATAATATTTTTATGTAATTTAATAATATTATGTAACTCTACTCTTTTATAAACATATTTAACATCACATAAGTAATAAAATAATATTTATAAGTATAAAGTAATTAATAATAGATATTTATATATTACTCATAATATTGGAACTATTAAGAGTAAGGTATGTAAAATAAAAATAAATAATAAAGTCAGTTTTATATTGAAAATTATTCATTCTACATATACCTTTCAAATAAATATCTACCAGCCCACTAAATCCAAAATAAATTGTCAGGTGCAACGAAAGCAGCATTCGCTGCACTCGTGCGCACGCCTATGCTATACACTCTATAGTGTCTATAGTATAATAAATAACTAACATTTTCCAGTATTTGTTAATTGTTTTTATAATAACAAAAAACAAAATAAATGTCAATAAAAAATTATTCACTCTGTCAAAATTATTAAAACTTTATTACAAAATTCATAATTAATTTGTTCTTGCATGTGATTCGATCTGTATAAAAATATTTAAAAATACATTAGAATAATTTTTTTATATGCATTTGAAGTTCAAATTTAGACGAAATGACTTATATAAAGATAAATAACGATTGTTAAAATTAAAAAATTCGTGAGAACTTACAACTTTTACAATCATAACATTATCATGAATTTTACCTTATACAAAGACATTTTTGACTAATTTTAAGATATTACCCATTATAGCAATATTACTATTTCACAGTATTTAGTTTTAATTACTGAAAGCTATTATTATTATGTTATGGTAAAAACTAAAAATATATGTTATTATATTATAAATTATAATAATTAAATACTAATAAATAATATTAGAATAAATCTAATATTTCCAATTATATCAACCTATCTTTAATAACTCTATCATGAATTAATATACTTGGTGTTATACTGTTATAGTGACAGTCCACCTATGCTGAAAATTATTTTTGTAAAATAATAACGCCATTATTTACTGATAATAATATGGCCCGTTGGCCGACCGACGTAGGCGTAACAAACAAGCTTGACCGACGATCTTAATAAGTGCGACGTAGCTGTACGCGCGTATAAACTTTTGTAGTGAGCCGGTTTTAGTGAAGATGGTTCTACACGATTTAACGAGGTAGTTCACTTTGTCGTATGTCTTCTTCAGTGAGCGTAGGAAGTTTGAAGTAAATAAACAACTCGTTTATAAGTTTAAATTGAAAGTTATTTATTTACTGAGACAAGGTATAATAGAAGATAGCCCGATGTGTTGTTAAGTATAGAACAACGCCACGCCGGTCTATGCATAAGTGAGGCTTAACTATGTCTAAATCTTAATACTACCACAACCCTTTTTATATTAAACTATTATGGTCGTAGTCCCCGAAATATAGGTACGTGTCATGGTAAACAGGAAATTCGACTATAAGTTTCTATTTCGTGTTAGTAAGACCAATTATTTGAATACATAATTTAATTCTAAGAATTTATATAAAAAGATATTACAACTAGGTTCATAAATCTAATATAGACAGATATGTGAAAACAGTATTCTAAACAACTAATATCAGCTCAGGCCCTCAGGGTAATAAAAATAAAGTAATTAATAATATGTGATACGGTAGGATTACTGATTACTACACTTTCACTTTTTCAGCGTTGCACTGTATATAGTTATTTTATAGTTGTTCGTAACTTCAATAGGACAATAGCATTCATATTATAATATTATTATCTACATTCGACGTCAGCGCTTACCGTCGGTCGAGCACTAATTAGTAATTTCAGCCTAAGAATTCTGAAAACAGATTTTAATTTGGCGTCAAGTCTTCTTGCGATCGACTTTCTCACATTTTTTATTTTAATTTTCCAAAAATTTAATTAGGTATATCGATTTTTTAACTACTCTTTTTTTAATATAACGTTTTTAAGACTTTTTTTTTTTTTGGGGGGGGGGGGATAAAATCAAAAATATGAGAATAGATAAACAATAGGTAATAGGTCAATAGACTTGTGGACCCTTAATACACACATTTTAAATATTTTAAATAACTATTTATACGTATTTATATAATGTATGTTAATTTATTTTGATATTGTATTCAGTGTTGTCCCCTCAGTCCTCGTAGAAACATGACGTGTCTGGAATACGTGATTGTATTAAGTATTAACTGCTTTATGTATTTGTCTGATTATATTATATGTGTTCAGGTGTTCTAGTGTTCTTACTTATAACTTATAAGCATTTTTTCATTCCAATTTACGAATATATTTTAATATAGGTCATAGGTGGACCTAAAACAATAATGAGTTTTAAACTTAATTATATACTTTATATGACGGTATGACACTATACAGTATACATGGAATAACGCGAACAAAATAAATAAAAGATATTGGAAATTTAGAAGTAGGTAGTTTAAATTATAAATTAAAATATTATAATGAACATTTCTACACAAAATAATTTCTCACTAAGTAAATAAATTATTGTAACAAAACAAGTGTACTTTAATTCAATTTACTTAGCATTTATTAATGATATTTTTTTTTACTTCATCGAAATCTGTGTAAAAAACGGCCGTGTTTTTGTTATACTTAAAATTTAATGTAGTAAACCAGTGTTTCCCAACCTTTTTACCACCACGGACCACTTCGACAATATTTTATAGGTCGCGGACCACCTCAATTTTACGCAAACTAGAAAGACCTTTTTTTTTTTTCTCATTAACAAGAATAGACAAAATTTATCGAAAAATGTTTAATTTTAGATTCTGAACGGAGTGATGAATGTATTGATTTTACAATGATGTGTGTTTTTTTTTTTTGTTTTAGATTCTGAACGGAGTGATGAATGTATTGATTTTACAATGATGTGTGTTTTTTTTTTTTTTTTTTGTTTTTTTGTTTTTGTGTCTGTGTACAGCATAACTAGTCGAAATAATGCTTCAATTTCAAACTTTGGGGGTGGTTTCCGATGGAAAAGTGGATATCCTTGGTGCATTATAGAGGTGAAAAGTAAACATTTTCCAACAGTTTTCAAAAAAATCGAGAAAAACAAAAAAAAAATGACAGAAAAACGGGAATTTTTACGCAAAACCAGTTTTCGACAAAATCGAATTTTTTATTTTGCTATAACTCAAAAACTAATCGATGTAAACACTTGAAATTTTCACAAAATATTTATATTAGCGTTCTCCATACACAGTTAAATTTTCAAAGAATTTTAACTTTTTTTGAGCTATTTATAGACAGTTGAAATTTTCAATTTTTTTAAGTATTTTTTTTTAAAATAACGATAAAAATTTTTTGGCCGGCCAGAAAATCTTGAAAATTTAATACAAGGTTTCTTATAAATTGTTCTTAAAGTTATAAAAAAAAATCCGAAATCGTTAGTCACAATTTTTTTTTATAAGTGCTTAAAGTTCGAATTTATACGAAATATGTCAAAATTGCGAAAATTGGTAAGTAATTTTGTGGTTAAAAAATCGTAAAAATTTTTCTTTTATAACTAAGATTTGAAAATTTGTTACAAGGTTCTCCATAAAATTTTCTTCAACTATCTGCAAAAAAAACTCTACCGGATTAAAACAAAAAATTTTTATGAGTGATTGAAATTTAAATTTTTACAAAACCGCGTTAAATAACGGTTTAGCCTCAAACGATTTCTGATATTTGTTGTTATTCAAACAGTATAAGTCGTAAATACTTGAAATTTTTACCAGTTATTTAGATCGCCATTTTCTTTACGTGATTTGATTTTCAAAACATTTTGACTTTTTTTGAACTATTTATAGACAATTGAAATTTTCAATTTTTTTTTATTTTTTTTTTATAAATGTTGATAAAAAAAATGTAGCTGGGACAAATTACTTGAAAATTTAATAGAAGGGTCCACATAGCTTGTTCTAACTCTCATTCAAAAATTATAAAAATACATAGGCACAATTTTTTTTTATTAGCATTTGAAGTTCAAATATTGACAAAAATTCGTCAAAATCATGAATATTTTCACTATTTGGTAGTTAAAAATTTATAAATATTTTTCTATAAAAGCTAAGAATTGAAAATTTCATACTATGCTGTCCATAAGTTAAGCTTAGAACAATTATAAAAAAGTTTGAGGATTATTCAATTAAAAAAATTTTACGAGTGTTTAAAGTTTTAATTTTAATTTGAAATCAAAAATACACGTGTAAAATAACGTTTTACTAATAAATAATTTTCGATTTTTTTATAATATATTCTAGACTGACAAATCATCTCCGTTCAGAATCGTTTTTCGTATACAATGATACCTATCATTGCATTCAAATTTAACCTTCCCTAGTCCGAGGTCCATCCCACCCCCTAATGTACAGCAGAGCGATACTCACTTACCCGCTTTTTTATTATTTTACTTTATAATTTACATTTTTTTTTACGAAGAATGGTACCACGGACCACCTATGACTGGCCCACGGACCACAAGTTAGGAAACATGGTAGTAAACCGACAGCGTTACTTACTATATTATGTATTACAGTGATGAACAATGTTGGGTTAGTTACTTTTAAAAAGTAATAAAATTACGTTATTCGTTACTTCAAATATTTTTATTTAAATTACATTTGCGTTACCTAAAATGGTTAAAATTATTTTTATTGCGTTAAATTATTTTTTTATTAATAAAGTAGGTCGTTACAATTACAAATAACGTTACTTTTTTTCATTATTACCACTTTTTTTTTTTTGAACCATATTCTATTATTAATATTTAATATGTATATTTACATTTTATAATCAAAGATAATCATAATTCATTTTAAATAAATTATATTTTTAAATCAAACTCCTTTCTTTCTGCTAATAAAATAATAACAAAATTCCTGGAATGTTCTACAATATTGTTAAGTATTATTGGAATCGAAAATAAATATAACTGATTTTTAATTTTTCTAGAATATCCTATCGCGATGCATTGGCTTTTTTTTGTAAATACAAAACATTTCAACATTCAAAATTATTATTTTAATAACGTGGAAAATAACGTCATAGTGCGTTACTTCATAGAAATTACTTTAAAAAAGAAATTTCGTTACAACTGCTTTACTTTAAGTAAAATGTTATGAAATTACTGCTATGTTACTACTGTTACTGAAAAAGTAATATCGTTACACTCGTTATAGTAATTTGTAATTTGCGTAATTTGCGTTACGTTACTACCCAACACTGCTGATGAATCACTTGAAATCAGACAATTTTTGCCCCCCCCATTTACTTTTTTTTATTAATCATACATTTTAAAAATACAAATTAGAAAAATATTATTTTTTTTAAAACTAATCCAATGCGGTGTATTATGAAATATAAATATATTATTATTTTTATTTATTATAATTATGACATTTAAAAACAATTGCAAAACCAATAAATAACAAACTATTTTTAACTATATGACAAATTTTTTTCGTGCATATAAATTGATTGCCTCTAGGATAAATTTCTGAAAGTGGGTCTTTTTCGCTTTTAATACTTATTTTCATCTTTCATTCAATATCTCAATGTGTCTTGTCCCATCTGATTTCGAAATTATGGTCTGAAATATTCACGGTCTATTGTTATTGAGGAAAACTGTTTTATGCAAATATTTATTGATAATCGAGAATATTTTAAAATTTATTCATGGTACTGATAAAGTATAAATAAGCAAGCTGCAGATCGCCGCAGCAGTAGTGTCGATTACATCATTGATGTGTTTGTCTTTATTTTTTTTAATACCCACGTGGTTTCACGTAAGTCGTAAGTGCTAAATAAAAAAATAGTATTATTTATGTATATTGTATGAATTAATCAATTAATTATAAATTATAAATTGTAATTAATTCAATAATGGCTATAACAATGTTTGATGTATTTACTATTTAATATTAAAAAACAATTAAAATAAAATGATACCAAACTTTTATCGAAAGACTACAGTAGTCACATCGTTGACTGCAGACTGATTGTATTATCGAGTGAATAAACCATGACTATATTAATAACACTATTAACCTCTTGAACCAAAATAGTATAATATTTAAGGCCGGGGCTATTTACGGCGTATTCTGCCGTGTTTTCTGTCGAATTTAAGATTCATTATTTTAAATTAGAGTAAACTCTAACGAATGTAATACACCTCATTTTATTCACGGCAAAAAACACAAACCGACTGCGTATCGTATAACCCCGGCCTTAGTTAAGTGTACTTTGTACGATTAATATATCATATAAAACTCAGCTCACATGTACCATTAATACAGTGGTGCTGAACCATATATGTCCAAGTGTTGCGATCGCCACACATACTTTGAGTGGGTGGTGGTTTCCGTAGGCTTATTTTTAATGTCGGACTTAAAGCTAATACCTAGTATATTTGTTGAATTCAAGCTATCATAATAATATATGAATACATTACACTATTTACACACATATAAATGGTTAATTATCCAAAATCTAAAGCAATACCTTACAATCCAACAGGTCATTTTTTTTACATAATAATTTGAATTTATTTAATAAATAATGCATTTTTTGAAAGGAAATGTATGTCCGATTCTTAGTTATAACATAACTTATAAAATTATAAGTAAGTGTATTTTTTTAAAATAATCTAATATTTTAAAAATGTAATTAATTTATTATGTTAACTATAAGATACGTTTTTCATGAAGCGTTTAGACGCATCTGGCATCAATAATGATACTCAGAACATGACCGACCCAAATAGGTTATAATTATTTAAACATTTGAAAAGAAAAGAAAATATACCCAAACCGGCTAAACCTAGTAAACTGATAAAATAATGGGTCAATTTGGTGTTTATAGAATATAAATAATCGAATTTCATTCATGTCATGACACGTATAAGAATAACGTTTATATCGTAACAAAAACAAATTCCAGATGGGAAGAAATCGGTATCCTATAGAATGGCTGTAGCCCATTTGCGCCCAAGAGCAGCCCGTTTGCGCCCCAAGGGTTATGGACATTTGCGCCCAAAATAAAAAACTTAACACCCCGATTTATAGCCCAAATGCGCCCATTTTGCATGCAACGTTGCCGTTGTTTTTTTAAAATTTAAAAATCCTACGTAAAATCAAAAGTAATAAAAAGTAATAATTTTAAAAATAATGTTAAATACTACACAGTATGCATGTTATATGTATAGGTACCTATATAAATATTATTTATATTGCATTAAATTATAAATTTCAAATAGAAATATTTTTACGTAAAATCAAAATAATTAATAAATACAATTACAATAATATACATATATTAATAAATTTTAAATATTATTAAAAATGCATAAATTAAATGTATATAGAATCAAAATAAATAATTCATATTAGTTGTCAGTTGTTGTTTAAGATTGTTTAAAAATATAAAATCCTACATCAAAAATAATTACCTAATATTAATAATATATATTAGTCAATAACAAGAATGTTAATAATGCAAAAAATAATTAAATTACAATAATATTAAAATAATAATTATTATTATTGGTTTCGATTAGCTTGGGAAACGATCAAATATTATTTTAGATTTTATAGTTACACACCATTACGCCAAAATACTCAATAAATGGCAACGTTACACGATTTTCACCTAATCTGAATCGGGCGCATGTGGGCTATGATTTGGGGCGCAAATGGGCTACGATAAATGGGTTCGGGCGCAAATGGGTTGCGCCGATCACGTAAAGAAGAATTCCTCTCCATCTCTATCTCCATTATTTTAGATATTTTAGTATTATTAGTTATCTATATATTATATTACCAACGTACAAACGCAAATAGTGTTCCAGTCGGTTGTTTTCTAAGGAGTGGAATTAGGCAAATTATGTGACTGGTGTGTGTGACATTAGTGTATATGCGATAATACGGGCGGTCATTGGGTAATTTAATTTAGCATAATATTTTAACATTTTCAAAAATTCGAACTTTGAAAAAGAGCTCAGACGGTTCTCTAAAGGTGATGTTAGTAAATATTTTTATTTTTATAGCATTAAAATCGAACTATCCAAAATCTCACAATCTTATCACTGAAGAATCTCTGTCTATAAACGATTTTATTTTTAACTTATTAGAACCACCTTAATGATAAATTGTTAAATATTGTTAATAAAAATGTTTGTTCAGATTAAAAAGTAGAAAAAATTAATAATTGATGAAATACCATGTTTTTCTTGAAGCAATTGAAAATTTTTGAAAATATCTACTGTGAGAAATTGTTTAATCTTTTTATATGTTTTGCAACTTCAAATTTGATAAAATTGTTCAAAATCTTTGAGAAGGATATGATGTACACATATTAAGATTTCCTGTAAAGTGGATTGGTTGTTATTATATGATGTACATATCACAAGCTACACATTTTTCTATAATAAGACTTACGTTGATTATTCGGTAAGACAATAATACATTCTATTTTATGATGGAACCAGGTGCTTTATAGACAACTAAATCAATATCTTTAAATATTTATCGATAATATGTTATAACTTATAAGCATATAGTTTTCCTCACACTTAATGAAACATTCAAATGTTATATAGGCTATATAGCTATACCACATACATAGTAATTTATTTAATTTATGAAAAACATAAACTTATTAAACAAATACAGTTTATATTTAATTAAGTAAAATATGTATTTTAAAAAATAATTTAATTTTACATCATTCAACCAATAATTATAATAGATGTTATTTAGTCATGAAAAGAATTCTTTTTATCTATATAAATAAAAATTAATGTAGTTTTATTCCGCACTCGTAATATTAAAAACTACTCGTCCAATTCATTTAAAATTTAAGAAAAGCGTTCGAAAGAATTATGTGGCGCGCTTCAGCGGATTAATAATGTACTAAAAATAGACTATAATAATAATCATTAGCAACCATTTAGGATCATTTGCATTAAATAAATAGATTGTATAAATATTATTATTATGTTGATCATTAGTGCCTGTTGATATACAATATTCATAGTTTTGCCATTTTCACAATATGTGTAAAGATTTTTTGGATCACCCTCTCTTGAACATGCCACATATAACTGACTATGGTTTATGGTCGAAACACGGTGTGTCAAGCAGAAGTTATGTGGTCTTTGATGATTTAATTTTAATCAATTTGGTCAGCCGGTTTTTCTTGTGTTCTTCGGGTCCTTTTTTATTCACCATTCTACATTCATCCCAAACTATTACTTTAGTTCTTATTAGTAATTTACAGGTTGCGTCTAAAAATATCAACTTTCTTTCATTTTTTTCAATAATATTCATAATTCTTTCGAACGCTTTTCTTAAATTTTAAGTGAATCGGATGAGTAGTTTTCAATATTACGAGTGCGAAAAAAAACGATTTATATTTATTTATTCATTAAATTTAAAAACAATTCTTCTTCTACTTTAAATTTCGTAGTCACGACCCTGACTAATATAAAAATATATTATTATAATTATACACTAACGGTCAATAAATATAATTATAAAATATCTGATCCAGGCAAAGAAAGGGTAACCCCTGCTAGTTATAAATAAAATTATAGGTACTTCTACATTTGTTCAAAGCTGTTGTCAAATTCCATAAGTGCTGCACTGGGAATTGCCCATTTGTGCAAAAATAATAACATACATTTTTATTGAAACATTTTTTACGTATAATTTATTTACATAATTTACATAAATTATGTTACAGACTATAGTATATAATATACATTATGATAAAAATGGCTTAATAAATAACAGTTTTGTAAAATATCTATTCATTTTCACAAAAAAACTTTTTTATTCAATATTATATGAATAACACAAATTTCTCTTTTTGAAAAATATTTGTAGAAAATGGCAAATTTACCGATAAATATAATTAGAGTATTCTTCAAAAAATATTGATCGTTATATGCTAAATAGATGTTTTAAAAAATAATTAACAATGCCTCTAAAAAATGAACCATATTTTTTAGACACGCAATCGAGATGAAAACGATGGTTTCATTTTGACATTTTAAACACTTCTTTATCAACTTACTAACAATAATACAGAAACAGAATACTGAACTTATAGGCACGAACAATATTAAATTTAAATTAATGTATCATCGCAGTATTACTTTTATTGTTAATTGCTATTCTGGTATCAATACAAGCAGCCAACGGGTATTGTATATGACGTAGACTTAAACATTTCAGTGTAATTTTAATATTAACAAGGGAGAGGAAGCTATAATAATAATATTAATAAAATAATATAATATTTATTGTATTAATATTATTAATTATAATTATGGGTAGGTCTGATATGTCCTGCACTGGCTGGTAATCGGTATAAAAGACCATGGAAAAAATAACAATTTTTAAATATATTAATCGATTATGAAAATTAAAAATAAATATTTACATACATTAAAACGACTCGTTTATACACACATAAAAATTGTGTAAGAATAATCATCACTTTAAAAAAATTGTTGATATCAAATAATTATTATTAATAATTTATCAATTACCTAATGATAATATCATACTATAATATATTATTACAAGCATAATAAGTATATAATATATAATACGAAAAAATTTAGCATGTTGCTGGTAAAAGTTGTTTAATTGGTCAACAAAAAATCTAAAATAATAATATTAAAAATTATACTGTTGTAATAAAAATGTATACTATACTATAATAATATACTACCTCTATACTAAGTTGTATTGTTTTTGATATACAAAAATATACTACGTATCTACATGTACAAAGATGAAGAATGAAAGATAGATTTTTTCACATAGTTTTATGCAATAAGAAAACAATATTTTTCAAAATAATGTATTTTTTATATTTAAATATTTTTAAAAATTGTTATACATATGGATATAGACTGTTTTTAAGGAGTTAAATATAGGCAATTTCTATTTGTTTGCTAGCGGGTCATGTAAATGTGTTCGTACAATAATAAGTGATAATTTTTATAATATTTTCATATTCAATTAATATATTTAATATTTTTAAAAATTGTTCCTTTTATCTGTATTCTTTTTTACCTTGATATTTTTTCCAAGATTCGTACTGACTATATTCGTCTTTATATACGTCATATAGAATCATATAAATAGTGACTCTCGTATATTATAAAACGCATTTAATAAAGGAATTACGCAACTCTTTAGGTGCAAGCTAAAAGCTTGACCAAATATGACCAAAAGTGGAAGGAAATGGATCCATACATAATGAGAATTCGAGATAGGTCTTTTCACTTTTTCAGGCGTGATTTACTAGAATTAGAGCGAGTCTTCTTGCCAGTCTGTCAAGATTTTATTATTTGGACTTGGAAATATTTTGTGACTAATAATTCATTAGATAGTAGAGTTGCTTTATTGCTTATACGTGGAGTGGACCGCTACGTTATATATAATTTCTTAAATATTTTTTACAATTTATTTTATTTTTATTTTCAATTTAAGTGATGTATTATTATTAATATATATGTACATAAATAATTTATAAAATTGCCAATATAATATTATTATTTTTTCCATTAATTATCTATATTTTTTCTACTACCATTCGAATTCTGTATAAGCGTATGTTTTTACATACATTTTTGTTATAACTATACATTTTTATTATTTTATTGAATTAGTCCACCTACTACAGTGGATGATAGTCATTGGTCGTCCCTTCGTCGCCAGTAATTAAATCAGAATAATACTCTATTCTCATTAGTTGTTACTCTATGAACTACAATGACCATGACTCATGATTCATGTCTCGTGGTCATAATTATTAATACATAATCACCAATTATCAGTTATTATAACTTATAAGCTGTAATTTGACTCGGATAATTCTGGTATTCGTGTTTTTTTTTACTATTCATTTTTTTATTACGCAATCTATAAAAAATATTATTTACAATTATTAGTGGAATTGTAGATATTTAGTGGCTTTAGCTTATACTTGAATAAGGAGACATTCTAATGTAGGCACTTTGGCGGGGATGTGTTGATTTTCAGTTTGTCAATAGGTCCCCGGTATTCATGTTGATAATTTTTTTATCCACGTTTTTAGCGCGGAGACGGTATAAAACCGTTAGTTATCTATTGTCAATTAAATCACAAACGCAGATTTGAGATTAATATAATTAATGTAAATTGTTATGTAATATGTGGTCGCAACAAACATTATTAATTATTATGCCAACAGATATGAAATAATGCCATATAATTGAATAATGGAAATTTTTTTTCGGATATCTATAATAATAATGATAATGTCTGCGCACTGGCGCATATTTTGTTATCAATTTGTTCGTTATCTAAAGTACCCGAGTACCGGCCGTGCCGAATATTAATAAAATTAATAATTTTTATTTTTATGAAATAACCAAAAGATTGTTGTCTTAGATTAACGACGAAACCGATTACTGCAATACTGCAGCTGCAGTATGCTATATTATATTATAGCACACAAAACGGTAGATCGAGTTTAAAGGTTAAAGGTAACTATCGTCTATCTTATTGCTAACAGTTATTTTCTCCAACTCCTGTCGTATAAATTGCATTTTGCTTTCATAAACCAATGATCGTTGTGAGAACACATAATATTTTCAGAAACTGGAGAGAAATTTACTGGTAATGCTTGATGGTGCGTGCCTACCCACACATTTTTTATAATATGGATCTAATATTTAATTACTTACTTAGTTTTTTGGTCGATCATGTTTTATTCAAGCCATTTGGTTTACTTAGTTATGGGTATAAAGTTCTACTTTACTAGTCTTACTTTACACATGATATTAAGTTAAAATATGGTTTAATAAAGTACGGTTTACCCTTGATTATCCACTGTCTTCCACGGAATCGTCTACATACCTGTATGTATACAAAAAAATATATACGTATTGTATCTTTCCATTATAAATCATAAAGCGAGTGAGCCATGAAGCAGCTCTAAAACATATAGACGGGATCATTAAATATCTAGAAGAACAAGACGATACAACTCTGTGTGACAAAATGTTATTAAAAAAACTTCACTCACAAGTTCAAAAGAAAAGTTTTGAAACAAAGAAACAACAACTTGTGACTGATTTTTTTGCACATAAATAATTTATAATTTTTATTAATATTTCGTTATACATGTACATACATACATTTATTGTACATACATGTGTATCTTTTTTATTAATACATATGTAATAATAATTTTCCAATTTCCAATTTAGTTTTTATTATAAAATTTAATTTTGCTGGTTATATAATTCGTTATCCGTGGATGTTCTGCCACCCTATTCCACGGATAATCGGGAGTAAACTGTACTAAGGTATAATTAATTTATAATTCATAGAATATAATATTGTGTAAGGTTACTTTTTTTTTAGATATATTTTAAACATGTTCTTATAGGTATTTTTCACTTCATTGCTATAATAATCGCTAAAATATAGAGGTATTCAAATTGTGTGTGGCTCCAATGGGAAACGAGAATATTAAAATGTAGCTATGGTATGGAAGAAAAAAACCAGAACTTTTGTGTATTACCCATATTATAGAATTCATATATTACTGCATTTAAATCTACGTTCGATACTATTTCTTGTTCTGTGAAAAGCAGTAATAATGACTGCAAACGTTCATGACCCATCATACTGCATTATTATTAAGGCTAATTTTTAAAAAACACGTTCATGCATACAACTAGTTACTGGTGTGATTGTAAACATTTTTAAAGTTTTAAAAACACAAGTATAGGTATACTGTGGGATTTCCAGTTTTTTTCAACCAATGAATCCATTCATAAACAAATTCATTAGTTGCACCATTTAGTTTCATAACATTTTGATAAAATTAAAAGTTTCAGTTCAATAAATAAATCTTCCTGTAAAACTTGGAAAATGTCAACAACATTTTTGTAGTATTTTGAGTTATATTCATGTTTAACATGCATGCCATAGCATCAACCAAGACAATTTTATCCTGCTTAAATTTTAAATTAATCATAATTAAAGACCGGATTTTTGTGCAGCTAACATTTAAAAAACGTGCAATTAAAATGTTAAAATGTGCAAAATCGTGCAAAAACAAAATTTTACTATAGGTACTTCAAATTTTATTTTTCATTCTTTTTTTATTATATTATTATTTATTAGTGTTGGCATTAACTATCATAAAATTTATAAAATTAAAAAAAAAATTTTATTTATTTCTGGATATTTTTCGATCCAACACTTTATTTTAGAACAATGACTACTACCAATTTTTGGAATTTTAAATTAAATAATTTCAAGTAATAAGTATCAACTATAAAAGTATAAAATATGAGTTGACTACGGCTGCTGTGGATAGACTATATAGTACTGTATAGTATGTGTGTATGTAATCGATAATCTATTGACTACCGTAGTAGTTATTATCTTAATTACATATATAAAAGTCCAATACTTCATATCACAAATAATACAAAAAATATTTGTATAAAAGTACATTTTAATAAAAAAAAACCAAAACGTGCAATTGTGTGCAAAAACCCCAAAACGTGCAATTTTGTGCAACATAAATCTTTCTTTAAATTAATCTACATATCTTGATTTGGATTTGTAGCTTGTTTCTATAGAATTAAGAACACGCGATAAAAAGATGCAATTGCACGGGAATCCGGTCTTTAATCATAATGAATTATTCAATTTTTTTTTTTTTAATTCGCTTTAAAAAAGTTATCTAAAATTGAATAAATTTAATTATTAAGGTAGATTGAGGCATAGGGCTCTTTGGCCTATGAAAAATCACCACCCAGAGCGCACGCCTATGGTTATCATTGATAAATGCCGATAATAATTCATGAATAATATACATTATAAACACATTTACACAGATTTTTACTTTATTTTTGTTGACATTTATCATTAATGATTTAATGATTTAGAAACTGTCAATGAGTTGTGAAGAAATGAAAGGAGTAGCGAAATGAAAAAGTTTGAATAGGTATTTCAGCTGTTATAGATAGCATTTAAAATTAAAATTAAACAAATATTTAAATATTGATGGGAAATTTTCAAAAGAGTAAAGCTATTGTAATCACAGATGGTTTGAGAACTGTTGGTAAAATATTGAGCAAAAATAATTATTTGTTTGGTGAAACTAAATTTGAATCTGTATGATGTGATTAAAATATAATTACATATTTTATTTTTTTTTAAGAGAGAAGGGTATTTTAATGATATTATATTTAGTTGAAACTATAAACTCTTATTTATTTTTTTTAGTTAATAAACAAATTGTATTGTTAAATGAGTATTATCATTGAGTATACATAGTATATATACTCAACGGTATTATTTCTACTTCTTTATTATTATTATTTTTTTTTTTTATAAAATCAATTAGCAAATTATACATTTAACATATGGTTTTTTTTTTTTACAAAATACCAAGTGTCATTAATTTATAATTGTATTTGTTTATTTTGGCTAAAAATTAAGTAATTAATATTCAACAAGTATTATATTTATATTTTACTTACTATTAATATTATAACTTATAAGTAATATGATAACTAGTTGAAAATTATTATTATCCTGCCTTCTAATTATAATAAATAATTTCTAGGTAAAATCTAAAGATTTAAACATTGTAATTTTTATATTACAAATATGTATTTATTTTACTTGTCTTAAAAAACACACAAGGTTCATTTGTGCAAAAATATATGAAAAATAGATGCTTTTGTTCCCAAATAAGCCTCTATATCTTATTTGTATTATCCATAAGCCATATTCATTATTCAAATTATTATAAAAGATTTACAAGAAAATGTTTTATTTTTTTATTAGGTTTAAACAGTTGTTCTAGAAAAAAAAGATTTTGATCATTATTTTTAGTGTAATGGAAAAAAGAGAGTGGCCACTATTTGTGTATGGTGGTCTATCATCCTGTATTGCTGAATTTAGTAAGCTACTATATATATTCACATTAAAATAACATTTACAAAGAAATACATAATGTATATTTGTTTTAACAAAATAATTTAATATTTATATGTATATAAAATGCATAACTTCTAATACATTTTTATATTATTTTATTAGGTACTTTTCCTATTGATACAACTAAGACTAGACTGCAAGTTCAGGGACAATTGGATGGGCAGTTCAATAAAATTAAATATCGTGGAATGGTAGATGCTTTTTGTCAGATTTATAAGCAAGAAGGTTTCTTGTCACTTTATTCTGGGTATTTATTTATTTTTGTCATTTATAAATAAAAGTAATAATAAAAAATCTTATATTACAGAATTAGTCCTGCATTAATCCGTCAATGTACATATGGTTCAATTAAGTTTGGTACATATTATACATTAAAACAAGCAACTAATGAATATCTACAAGTGACCGAAGATGTAGCTGTAAATTTTGGATGTGCTATATGTGCTGGAATAATATCTGCGTCTATTGCTAATCCTACAGATGTACTTAAAGTTAGACTTCAAGCTTTGGGTCGAGATAAAACGGGAATTTTTTTGGATACTAATGTTTTTAAATGTTTTCGTTACATTTATGTACATGAAGGAATTAGAGGTTTATGGAAGGTATGTATTTAATTTTTCAAGCATATAAGTAGTTGGCAAATACTAAGTATATCTAGAGCTGATACACCCAATTTTTTTTATATTTTTAATCATAACTTAAACATAATATACTACTAATATAAATCATCATATTACTTAGAATATAAATAATTTATAAATAAAAAAAAATTATTATGTTTATTTATGTCAAAATTAACGCCTAATTTAATTGCAAGATATACACTTAAATTACATATGTCTATAAGTATTATCTAATTTAAGGATTATGCTCATATTTTTAAAATAGAGCAAAATAAAAATAATCAATTAATCAGTCATGAAATTATAACTGATTTTTGAGTAAATTTTCCTCCATGATTTTAATTTAAAATCCTGGCATTTATTGAGTGTATTTTGAATAGTTAAAAATATTTATGATTAATGAATAACATTTATTTTAACAGGGAGTTGGACCAACATCACAACGAGCTGCAATTATTGCAGCTGTTGAATTGCCAGTATATGATTATTGTAAACACAAGTTCATGGAAATTTTTGGAAATAATATATTCAATCACTTTATGTAAGTTCATTTTATGTTTAACAGTTATTATTGCCCATTGTATGGAAATACATTTAGGTGTTTATTACATACTTCTAGAGATTTATACCAAACTTAAAAATTAAGTATATCTTCTATTAGAATATATACATAGGCGTGTCTAAGATTTGTTCACTATTATGTTATCGTAGTTTATGTTGTTAGTTATTTTCTGTTTAATTAATAATGAAAAAATTAATCAAGTCTTTTTTGAGTGATTGTACTACAACATTTTTGTTATACCATAGTCAATTTCAAAAATGCTCGCTCACAAGAGCACCTTGTTATTGTGCTAAAAAGTACAATAATTATAAATTCCCAAAAAGATATTTTTTTGATTGTTTTGATTAAGAAATTCAAATTAATTAATTTAAAATGGAACCTAATAGAACACCAGATATATTTCTAAGAAATTGAATTTCACAATTAATTGTTTATAGTCAATTCAAAAGTACTTTCTAAACAGGAGATTTCCTTTAGTTGGTTCAAGCTTTAAAACATTTCCTATGGTAGGTAGATAAGATCTAAGGTTTCTTTATTAAAGCGATCGTTTAAACCGTTAGGTAAATCATCTAAATCAACATTAAAAAATGAGACTGTCAATTCTTATTTAGTTTCACCATAGTATTGGTAGTTTGCAACATAATCAATCCTTGTAGATATTTATGTTTTTTAACTTCATTGTTTTCTTCACAATGACACTGTCACGATAAATATCTTTAAAAAATGTAGTATCTGATTTTAACATTATTCTCAACTCAGTAATAGTAGGAGAGGAAGGGCTGACTATGACCAGATAGGTCATAATATCTGTGAACACGCCCATGTAAATATAAATTATTTTAAAATCTAAAGCAAAACTAAAAATGAATCAATATAATTAATATAATTCTCATTATTCATTAGTCCAGCGGTTCCTAGCCTTTTTAGTTGTGTGGACCACCAATTTTGTAAAAAAATATTTAAGGCCCACGTATATATATACGTAAGCACACACATATATAATATACATATTTCATATTAACACATATATATGGAAGTCATTATAAATAAAATAATTAAATATTATTATAACCAGAAATATTATTAGGTATAATAATAATATGTAATACTATTATTTTAAATATATATAATATTGTTTACGGTCCAGTACCACTATTCGCGGCCTATGGGTTGAGAACCGCTGAATTATTAGTCTGTTCTTAGCATTTTATTGAATGACAGGTTGCATGAAAATGTGATTACTTTAATAGTCCAATCACAACTAAATTACGTTTTTCAATCACTTTAAACTCTTTATGAAAGAAAATTATTTTTAACAAATAAAAATTATAATTTAAAAACAACTTTTTGACTAAGTTTCACTGGTGAAGTGTCATATAACAAAAATATGAAGGACATTAATATTAAATAATAACAGGATCTTGTTTTACATAGAGATTTTCAGTTGATGTGGAAAGTAAATCAGTATTCATTACACGTTCTATAATGGTCAGTTGACAGTTAATAATATCATTGAAACAATTATTATCAATGTTATAAATTAATTCATTAAACTCACTTAAAAATTAAACATTACATTATGTTACGCGTCCAACTGCACTATGTGGTGATAATAATAAAAACGATTCAAAATCTATTGATACAATATCAACGAAAATAAAATGCATTTAGAAACATGCAATAATTAATATGTAAATATAAAAATATGTCTATAAAATTGGAACAAAAATACATCCATTAAATTGGTTTAAAATGTTATCTTTGACTAAAAAGTGTTTCATTTAATCAAGTGAAAATTTGATGAAATTACTAATTAGGAGGGGCTGAGCAATATATGCTAATTAGTTATTACACTTATTTAATGCTAAGACCTGTACTTTAAACTTCTGGGGGCTTAGTCCCCTCAAGCCACCCTAATTTCCGCCTATGCATTTAATACTATTTTAAATATTAGGTATACAAGTATTTAAAAATATATATTTTTTAATAATTTATTTAATTTTTATATATGAAAAAAAAATGGTTTAAAATGAATGACTATAATAGATTTTGTTAGGCAATGATCTCTGATTTTAATTTTTCCAACCAATCTAAACATAATTAGTGTCATCTGTAAAATAAACTTAAACATTATCGTTTTATTATGTTATATAATATAACATTCTCTAAAAATTGTTATAATTTCAACTAATTTTTAATAAAAATGTATATTTTATAATATGATGCAATTTGTTGCGTCCATTCAGAAAGAGGTTTAAGGACTATTAGCTTACTATTGATTCATTAAATTTTTAGTAATTGTTTATGTAACCTGGTATACTACCCAGCTAAGGAAAAGTGCCGTAAAATCAATGTATTAGTTTTGAGAAAAATGCAGTTTTGTATTTTTATTTTATTATACTTTAATTCTTTTTTAGTCTACTTGTTTTAGTATTATCCACTTTATAATTTTTTTGATGAGGAATGCAATGAAATAATAATTTAAAAATATTATTTGTTTATTGTATGAATAAAAGTTACTTTTATGTACTAAGGATAAATTTCGTAAGTAAATTGTATGGCATTATTGCTTAATAATTATAAATTGTTTAAAAGACATAGAAGTGTTATGCAAAAACACCTATTGTGTCTTCAAAGAAAGATATTTAAGTTTATAGCCTATTCAATGTAATTCCAGGATTATTTTTTCTACAAATATTGTATAAAACTTATAAACCTATTAGATGCGGTATCTAACTCATTTTTGAATTTTTTTCAAGTTATGGCACTTTTACTTAGCAAGGTAGTATAACTCGTTTAATAGTTTATTTATGTTAGCCTGGACTAGATTTTTTTAACTAAATATTTTTCACTTACCAATATTAAATTGTTTTAAAAATTTTCAGTTCCAGTCTTATAGCTAGTTTTGGAAGTGCTGTTGCATCTAATCCTATTGATGTAATAAGGGTAAGTATTAATTAATTTCAGTTTATTCATTTTAATTTATGAAATATATTTTATAGTTTTAACTTTTAATATATTGTATGTTTGGTTATGTATTTATATAATTTCATTGTAAATGAAAATTATTATCAAAGTCTCAATCATTAGTTTAAGTTTATTAATTTTATTAGTTTACATTTTTTGTTGTTATGTACTTCACCATTTTAAAATGTGTTCAAATTGTGTTAAATATTTCTAAAACTATTTTGTTATATTATAGGTTTATTATCATTAGGTTTATTATTATTGCTCATACAATAATACAATTAAAAATAAAATGTTAATGACAAATTTATTTTTTTAAGTTAGATTTAATTGTCTTATTAATAGATTAAAATACTTTTTTAGACTAGATTGATGAACCAGAAACATAATAGAAATACTGAGGTTGTTCAACAACACATCTATAGAGGAAGTATTGATTGTTTGATAAAAGTATGTTTCCTATTTTGAGTAAATAGAAACAACATTTTATAGTTATATATCTTTTTATTTATGTTATGTTTTAGACTGTGAAGTATGAAGGTGTTGTGGCACTGTACAAAGGTTTCATTCCCACTTTCGTTCGAATGGGACCCTGGAACATAATATTTTTTGTGATTTATGAAAGACTGAAAACAATCTAAGTTTTAAGCCTATACAATTTTAATAATATAGAGTATCCAGCAAGTTAAACTTATTTATTATCATTTATTTAATATATGAGTATTGTATATTTTAATGGAAATATAAAAATATAAGACATAATTTTGAGAAGTTAACAAAACATTTTAATTTATTATGACACTTTATGTATTTTTACATTTAATTAATTTTACTTATCATACAACTGTGAATATCCATATAAAACCACTTAAAATAATGGAAATAAAAACATATCGGTTTTTAACTTGTTTTAATTTTTCACAGTTTAATTTAAGTATATTATAATTTAATAACATAATAGCAAATACATTTAAAAATAAAGTGTGAATATAATATTGTTTAATTAAGTTATGTACACAACATAATAAATAAATACCACAATAAATTAAATATAATCAGATTCAGATTCTGGAAATATAATATTCCCAGCTTCTTGAATCTTCCCCAATTAGTTAAAATTTATTAGAGAACAGAGTTTTACCTCTGTGATTAAATATATAAAATGCTGGTGTGTTGTGTAATGTTTCCCATGTTTTGCATTCCAATTCTTCAATTGCTCTCACTTCTTTAAAATCTCCTGCCAAGTATAATATTCCATACATTGACATAAAAAGGCTAACTACACCTTGTAAAAATATCTAAAACAATCAATTATAATATGAAACAAATCAATAAATTATATTAATGATTTGTTAGGTAATTCAATATTTAATTGATTATAAAACTTACATCAAATGGTAATCCATCAAATTCTTGTTCTGTTATTCGTAAATAAGAACGATCTATAAATTAAAATAAAATAATTTTTATTATTTCATATGAAGAAGCAAAGCAATAAATCAAAACTAAAATTACATTAAATTAATACGATTCGGTAGCTCAGTTGCATAACAATCATTAAATATTAAAACATAATTATTATAATGAAACAATAATGAACTAAATAATAGTCTCTAAATAAAGATTTAGCAGCCAATCAGTGGTAAGCCTAATGATCATAGTAGACATCAAATTCTTGCTATTAGATTTTACAATAGATCAATTCACTGTAATATTAAAAATAATAAAGCTAAGTATTCCCGAGTGTAAAATTTGGTATATTATGCGTTAGTAAAATGAGACACAATGTATGTAGAAACTTAATTTTTCTTAAGAGGACGCCATACCCGCATGTGTTGTCTCTATCTTACTAACGTACATCAAAACAAATTTTCGTTTAGCAGAATAAATTTTGTGATGTTAGCTTTAATATTAGAGTAAATTTACCTATTATCAAATTTAAAGGAAAGAATATTATCTAGATAATGACATATACACATAATATGTTTTTAATGATATTATTATTTTAAAGTGAGTTACAGCTATGTGAAATATTACAACTTTAAAATGTTCTTAACTCATTTTAAAGTAATAATATCAATAAAATCATATGTCATTGTCTAGATAATATTCTTACCTTTAAATTTGATAATAGGTAAATTTATTCTAATATTAAAGCTAACATCAAAAAATGTATTCTGCTGAACGAAAATTTGTTTTGATGTACGTTAGTAAGACAGAGACAACACATGCGGGTATGACGTCCTCTTAAGAGGTTTATATTTTTCTACAATAATTTATACCAATAATACATCTAATTAATTATTAAAGGAATAATCCATTTAAATAAAAATGAACCTATTAAATTTTACTTAAAAATAAAATTGGAGTATAAAAAGCAATTAAATTGTATAACTATTTTTAAAAATAGTTACCAATGTTTGTATAGCAAATTAGAATTTTATTAGTAAAATAGAAAATAAATAAAGTAATACAATGGTGGCTTTCTTTCCTAGTGGGTTGATACTACACAAGTCGCCTCTTGTATACAAAATACTAAAATCCTAGGTACCTATTCTATAGACTAAAATATGAATAGTGACATAAATAATATGGATAAAATTAAAAACTATAATGATTATTAAAAAAAAAAAATTCATTAATTATGGTGTGGTTTTTTTTTTTATCTTTCATCATCTTTTAATAAAAAAAATGCTTCTTTTCAATAATTTACTTGATAATCGGGAAAAAAAAATTATTAACATAAGTTGTTCTTATATCAGTATAAAAGTTATACTTATAAAAATACATGGGCATATTTTTTTCATATTCATTTGAAGATCAAATTTTTACAAAATTTATCAAAAAATGATAAAAGTTTATAAAGTATAAATATTTTGTAGTACAATTTTTTATAATTTTTATAACTAAATAAATGTTTGAAAATGTATTACTAAGTTCTTCATAACTTGTTTATACTGGAACTAAACAATTTAAAAAATATAGACACAATTATTTTTTATATACATTTGAAGGAGTTTAAGCTTGAAAAAAATTATTTATTTTAATATTATTAATTATTTTGTTCTAATTCAAATATATTAAAAAAGTTAGAATGGTTCTTTGTATATAATGATATATCATTGACTCATCGTTTATCATTGAATTTAAATTCAAAATATCCATTTAACAGTAATCAACTTGACACCTATAGAGTTGCATAGTGGTTTCCGCTTGCTTACAATTTTTTTTTTAAATTTAATCTTATATAAATTTTATAAAAATCATAAAAGAACATATTTAAATTAAGACTTAAGTGTATCTGTTCAAGAATATATTTATAAAATTATTAAATATTAGGTGCATGAATATACTACTTAGTTATTAATGATAATAACAATTTTGAATTGTTAATTTTGATAACTTTATAAATGTAAATCGAAAAAAATCAATTTTTAATTGACATTCAATTTTATACAAATTGATTTTGGTGAATGGATTTGATTCAAATTAATATTAATTTTGATTAAATCATTATATTACAATATAATTTGCACTTACGCTGAGCTGCTGAATACGCTGCATGTAGTAATGATAGTATACCTAGAACGAATATTTGCTTGTACAAGTTAAACATGACAATGAAGTTGGGTAACTAGGAATATTTAAGTTATTGATTTGGAATAAATCCGAAGTTCGGTGCAAGTAATGTCGACTGTAAAGTGTAAAAGTTCACGAAATTTCACACATTGAAGCCGACGATGGAATCAATATTTTGATAAACACTGTGCTCTTATCTGTTGTCAGTAAATTCGGGCGGAACCAGGATTGGTTTCCAAAGTGTAAACCAAGGTTTATAGATAGTACTATCTACAGCCATATTTACTGTCATGATTAAAGATATCTTATAAAATGAAAATATTGAAAATAAAAAAATGATATTATATTTTAGTCATTTAGTTTTACTACTGTACTAATTTTAGTTATTTAATAAACTATTTATTTTAATGCTTAAATACTGTAAAAATATTTTTGGTGTTATTAGGTATTTGTTTTTCTTGTTTTCTAAGTATTTAAACTGTTTAGAAATCATTTGACATAAAACGCTTAAACGATAAGAGATGTATTATAATTTATAGCTATCTACTAATATAATAATTATTGGATGCTGGAAAAACACAAAGAGAAACAAATGTTTAAAACGACATATTAAATGACGTATTTCTTTATTAGATTAAATTTATTATTATTATATTTTATACTGTTATTAAATGTCACAATTTGAATGATAAAATAAAATTCTTAGAGGATATAATTGCAAAATAACATGACATAAAACATGATTTTAGACTTCCAAATAATACAGCTTACAGTAAATACTTCTATCCTCAAAATTGAAAATGATAATTTTATCTAGAACTGCGTGGAATCTGATTTTTAATATTTAATAATATATTAGACGATTGTAATATGATATAAAATCAAACTCTTGATAATCCTTTACATGATTAAATACAATTCTTCTTTGCAATTTTATAAAAAAATAGTTTTACTGTAAAACTTCAGTAAGCAAAATTATGGCCATTTGAAGAGCATGTTTTTCGCCTTTTGGGTACAATTATGCATACAATAAACTATGACTATTATTGCATTTGACCTAGGTATGTTAATAAATGATGATAATATTTTTTGGTTGTTTTAAAATTTTAAAAAATAAAAATGTTTAGTGTACCTAAAGATAATTTCAAGTGATACAGAAAAATAACTGTAGTTATAATATGTAGATACCTTAAATTTAATATATACTTGGTACATACATTAGAAGTACATTATGTATGCATAGGCTAGATGATACTGAAATCGTAAGACATTACTGATATTTCCATAACAAAGTTAATTTAAGTAACTAATAGGTACTTATGTAATATTGTAACTGTCAATCTTCATTATTAAAAATGTAACCCTTCGAGTTCTTAGACAAATAGGTTCTTATAAGTAATAAAATGTAGACTTAATTATTTAACCATCATTAAAATGTTGAGTTTATTTTTAATGTTAATAGTGAAATCTATAATTTTACTTTAAGATGATTTTCTAGAAATTTTCTTAAAATAGTGCATGGTGCCATGGTGCAAAAAAATCACATTGCTCATCCCTCTATATGACATTGTATGTAGTGTAAACACTGTAACTTTTACAGTGTCAATATTCAGTTCCAAAAGAGAATATCCACTTTGGTGCATTAGCGCCACAAGTTATAGCTTAGGTAGTCGGCAGAGCCGAAAACTTATTTCATCTAACTTGCTCAGAGTGCGAACACTGCAAAGTAGACGTTTTCCGAAGAAAACTGTACTATTATAAATAAAGACCGGATCTATATGCATTTTAAATTGTAAAATATGCATGCAAACATGCACTAAAAAAAGTCAAAAAATGCAAAACATGCAAAATAAAATTTCAATTTTAAATTTATTAAATTTTTCATAAACAAAAAGTGACATTATAATATAGTACAAAAATGTAATTTTTTGTTAAATTGTAATTCAAAAATATTTTATTAAAATTAAATAGTAGATACATTGGTGTCATTTTGGTGATATTTATAGAAAAAAAGTACGAACAATTTAAGGTATAAAATAGTAAGTTAATTAGAAAAATAATAAGATGGTTATCAAAGTATATTCCATGTTTATTTCTGTGAAATTATGACGGTGATCTGTAAGAATGTACTTGTAGGATGAAACTATGGAACTATTTTTAGCGTCCGAATATTCTTTGAGACATAAAATATTTGATATTATATAAAATATAATAATAATATAGGTACCTATAATGTATTTTTTTTTATTGTTAGTTGTATATTTGTACGGTTTTTGTTAAAATATGCAAAAATATGCAAAACATGCATTAACGTAAGAATATGCAAAAATATGCAGTATAGAATTTTGATATTTAATCAATCAAGTAATGATTTGTGAACACTCATTGACTGCATGTATATGATGTTGAAAATAGCAACATGCATTTTATGCAAAATCCGGTCTTTAATTATAAATAATAATATAAAATAATAATAATAAAATATAATTATGTAAACTCATATTACCTATGTGAATAGATTTAATACAAATACAATTGATTTCTAGGTTCTGATTGTTCTAGTATGAAAGTTGACTTATAGATACAGTTATTAGTGAGTTACTACCACGGACTATCTATAATATGTAATATGCTATATGGCAGCAGTCGCCTAGTTTTTTGACTACTAAATCCATACTCTAAAATTTTACGGACCACATATATTTTGATAATACTATGATGATTGTATATCTACTTGCTAATTTTTATTTGCTATTTACCAAACTGAACCTACTCAACAACATAATCCAATACTTTTTCACATTTTGACCAAGTGAGAAATTTTATATCGACAATAACTGAAAAAAAATAGAAAATAACTTGAAATATGAAAAAATGTGTCATGTATGGATGATAATATATGAGCATTTGGTAAAAATTCGTTATTAAATTACAATTAAATATTAAAAATCGTTTTAGGAAAAATAGTTAGGTATTTAATATTTTAACTTCATACAAACATTCATAAAAATTAATATAACTTTATAGTAAACATTTTTATATTAAATGTTCAGATTTCATACATAAAATTTTTTTTTGTTCATTTTTAACTACAAAATAATTAATAGATTTTCAAATTGAGACGAATTTAATTAAATTTCTTACCAAATGTTTATAAAAAATATCCTGACTAAATAATCGATATCTTTTAATTAGTAAATAAATAACTTTTGAGGAACCTCGTTATACATTTTTAACTTTTCATGTTAGGTTAGCCAGTATTTAACGAATGATAATTATTTATTGGCATTTATAGCAAAAAAACTAAAATGCCTAAAACAATTTCAAATGGTTTAAAATAGCTCAAAAAAAGTTGAAAATTTTGAGACTTATACTAAATGTAGAAAACGTTAACACAAATATTTGATGAAAATTTAAAGTATTCATAGTAATTGGTTTTTAAGTTACCTATACTAAAAAAACAAAATTGATTTTGTCGTGTTTTGCCTAAAAATATCGTTTTCTAAGTTTTTTATTTTTTCCTGATAATTTTGAAAAGTACTAGGATTTTTTACTTTTGACCTCGTAAAGTACCAAATTGATTCAATTTCCCACCAAAAATTTTTGGACCTAAAGCTGAACTGATTGAAAAAAACGCACATCAGTACATCACTGCTCCTAAATCGTGTTCGTTGCTCCGCTCAGAATCTAAAACGTATTAATTTTATTGATAATAATAATATCATTATTATCACTGATAACTTTTTAAAATTTTGTGTACAAGCTGATAACACTGAATGTAGTCGTAATGGCAATTTGATATTTTTTTATTATATATACCATTTTTTTTTTTATAGCTTAGTTAAGTTGACGTGTTTATAAATAAAATAAAATTCATTGTTTGTTGTCCATGCATAATTATAAATAAAGACGTTTAGTATTAAAAAAAAATAATGTCTACGAAGAAAAGTTTTTTTTGTATGAATACGTTGAAACAATTTGATGCATTTGCTAAACCATTAGAAGAAGTTCAAATAAAAACTGTATGGGGTGGAATTGGTAAAAAAATAATTTTTAGCGAGGATATTATAATATTTAATATGGCATCATCATAGTTGTATAGGAGTGTATATATACATTATATAATTGTAATATTATATATCTACAAAATATTATCTACTCTCAGAAATATAATTGTTTTAGTAAATAGTAGTTATAATTTTGTTATATTTAATGATTTGGTTGTAGTTGAATTAAATTATATTTATATTTTATAAAAGTTAGTTTAAAGTACCCTTATGTTCGTTTGTTTTTTATATATTTGTAAATAGTTAAAAAATATTTACAGATTTTTTGTTAAAAATTAAATGAGAAAAGTGTTGGTTTTAATTTTAATTAGGTATTTGTATAAAACCTAAATGGTAATTAAATTTATTTATCAATATATAATTAATTAGTTAATTCTAAATTTGTCGAGTTTTGGTTTTACTGTTATTTATAATTTTTTGTTTATATTTTCAAGTGTATTTCAAGTGTGTGTTTAATGTGTTGAATTCTGAATTATTTCTTAGTATAATATATATAAACAATAAACAATAATACTTGATAGCAAAAATTAAATGAGCATTATAAATTTTAAATTGTTATAAGATGTTACAATTATAATAAAATATTAATCTTACATTGTAAACAAAATTGTATCTGTTTGATACTTCAAAAGTACTTATAGTAATCCTATTAAAATTCAAAATGATTTTAATACAATTAATTGCATAGTACACATCAATTCATTATACTTGACTCAGATTAATGTATTAAAATTATTAATAATTATATTGTGTGTTTTTTTTTTTAGTTTCTTTGGTTTGTTTTTTAACCATTGTTTTTTTGATGGTGTCAAATTTAGTTGAATATCTTGACAACACTCCCACTGAAGAACTTTTTGTTGACACATCACGAAATAAAAAGTTACAAATAAATTTTGATATTGTTGTTCCTAAGATATCGTGTGATTGTATGTATTTACTTTGATAATTAAATGTTATTTATTTATATGCTTAAAAATATATTTTTTTTTAGTTCTAGTTTTAGATGCAGTTGATAATTCAGGTGAAACACATCTGCAAGTTGATCATAATATTTATAAACGGAGATTAAATTTAGAAGGAAAACCAATTAGTGATCCTGAAAAATCTGATGGTAAGATTATGTTTAAATTATTGATAGTTATAACTATGACCCGGAAATTCATACATTAGCATGTTTTTACAGTACATAAAAAAGTTGCTGGATAAGATAAAAATTTGAATCACAATCTAATGAGTTCAAAAATGAAATTTTAGTGTTATTTATTTATTCTTTTTTTATTAATATTAAATTTCATGAAAATGTCGGACTGAGCATAATTAAAATTTATTTGTTGAAATATATATCCTTATAAAAACGTTGCCAATATAAAATAATAACCTGATTAAAATTAAAGGTTGTTGCATTGTTGGGCTGATAATCACCATTCATTTGTACTTGAAAACTCATCAAAATTCCTAGTTGTAAATTTTAATTCTTGAAGTAAATACAACAATATATTATATCATACTTAACGTAAACAATTTAAAAATAATGCAAATTTAGTGCATATTTTAATGATTTTAAGCACATATTTGCATGCATATTTTGATAGTTTTTAGTGCATGAACTTCTAGGCCCTAGTTATATCTTTTAGATTAGTTGATTATATACTACTAATATTTTATACATTTTTGTTTTAGATGTTGGCAGTAAAAAAACATTAAATGTAAGTTATTCACTTAAATATTTCAATTTCTAGAGTATATAAAAATGTCATATAAAAATCATTTGATGTATTTATTACCATTTTATAATATATAATGATAATGATTATGATATTTTTAAATAATTATATTGAAATACAATTTAATGTGTTTAAGATAACAATAAGGCTTATATAATTGTGTTGCCTCTGTCAGTGGCGTATTCGGAATTTTTTTAGTGGGCCCCCCCCCCCGCACAAACTGTCTAAAATGTTATAATACACATTATAGTATGTGTTCAATGTTCATGTATACAAATAAATATATATCTTTAAAACAAAAATAATAAATAGCTAACGACGGGGGGCATGGTCATTGTGGCTTCTTCCCGGGATACGCCACTGGTCTCTGTAGACTAATACATAACATGGCAAATTTAATGTTCAGAATAATCTCTTTTACTATGTTGGTTTTAATAAAATAGTGAGTTGAAGTACTATCAAGCAATAGTATATAACAGGGCTCGTGTACTATTTTTAATTGGCCCGATGGCCTATGGTATATTTTAAATTAAATTACTTTATAAAGATATAAAATGTTAAGATTTTTCCGTATTATATTTTATTATATTTATACAACTAACATAATTTTTAATGTAAAACATAGGTATGGATTTTTATCTGAATATTTTTTGAATCATAATTGTCAATTGTAAATTTTATTGACTTTATTTTACTTTCTATGTTCTCTAGCCTGCTAGATTATCACTTTAAAAAAACTGGCTCTCTAATACATAGGTCGGAAACCTTATGAAATAGCTGAGCCAAAAGTTACAATTTACATAATTTCCCAGTTTTTTAAGAGCCACTAAAAATGTTCGTCTCAATATTTTAGTATTTGCTTATATATAATTGATTTTTGATTTAAAATAAACAAATTTATATATGAAATAATATTATTAAAAATAATTTATTTTGAAAATATGGGTTTCCTGTATGTATTTATTTCATATTCTTTAAAGCAACATAATTATAATGTAAAATAATATATACATATTTTTTTATAATGAAATAATTATTTTGGCTTATAGATCTAGAGAGCCTCAACTTAAGATCGAAAGAGCCGTAGGTTGTCAACTAATGCTCTAGTAGCATTGAGTTGCCTATCCCTGGTATATTAGGTACTTTGTAAGGTTTTATTTTTAAGTAAATTATGAATATTTTAAAATGTAATATAAATTTGTCTTGTTTTGCATTAGCAAGACTGAGATAATATAATATAATATATGCGAGTATAATATCCTCCTTAAGTATATCTATATTTAATTTACAACATTTTTTATATAACATGGTCTCTGTTCATGATTGTTTTCGGTACTCATATTAAAATTAAAAGCACTCTTAAGTCAAGCCGAATAAATAAAATAAAAAATAAAACAATACTATATTTTAATTCATTTTTATTTTAAGTTTATATAATAAATAATACACATTTTTTTTAGCCTGCATCTGTGTTAAAATCAAATGAAACAGATAATGCTGATAATGCTACAGCGGTTTGTGGAAGCTGTTATGGAGCTGAAAGTTCAACTATTCCGTAAGTATTAAATATTTTATTAATTCTTACTAAAATGTAATTAAAATTAATATTTATATTGTGTTTATTTAATCCATCTTATTATATTAGGTAATATTAAGATACCTCTACTAAGAATTTAAAACATTCATATTATGCAATAATTAATTTTTTAAAAATATTTATTTTTTAGATGTTGTAATACATGTGATGACGTTAAAAGAGCTTATAAAATGAAAAATTGGGATTTCCGTCCTTTTAGTATAGAACAATGCAAGAATCAATCATCTCAAAATGAAATGTACGACAAAGCATTTAAAGAAGGTTGTCAATTATATGGTACACTACTGGTAAATAGGGTAAGTAAAGAAAACTTGAAAAATACTAGTTTTATTATTAATAAATATGAATGAAAATTATTTAATAAATAGAGAGACAAATAAAACATTTATAAATCAAAAAAATACTTCTTGGTTTGGTAAATTACTATTGATATATTTATCTAATAAAATTACTTAAAATGTATTAATAGAGTATTAGAGTGTAGACAAATTATCAAAGATAAATGATTATTATTTTGATAATTATCTTTTAGGTTAGTGGAAGTTTTCATATTGCTCCAGGAATGAGTTTTTCGTTTAACCATATGCATGGTGAGTAATATTTTAACATTTTAATTTTGGTATTTAAATAGTTAAATTATTTAATGATTATTAATAAATGTATTAATATTTAATAGCGTAATTATTGAAATACTAGACGTAATATATTGTGTCGCCCTGGCTATGCCTCCAGTTGTGTTTGTGTCAGGATTCCCTAGGTCCCAAGGTTTATAAAATATTGTGATGGTATTACTGATTGTCTTTTGTGCACATTTAGTCATAAATAAATTAAATATTTATGATATCAGTTGATTATTTATAACTGAGCTAAAATTATAAAATATAATATTATAACTTTTTATATTTTTTTGATCAAGTAAATTTATACACAAAATATTGATAACTGAAATGTGGATATTTATAATTCATGATAATTTTGTTATGACTGATGAGAATATGTCATATTACTGTATAGCCACAAAATCCATTATAATTTTTAGAAATATTATTGTTTGGTAAATACAGTAGCAAAGGATTTGATATAGACTACTACTATAGTTGTAAATTACATTATTCAAATATTTGACAAGTGTTATCTATAAAAATATTAAACCATAAGTATATGACCAAATTTTTATGAAGTAACTGATAAAAATTTAAAATTAAATGTGCATCTAATTTTGAAATATTCTGTTGCCTGATCTTACATTGTCTGTTTATTTGCAAACTAAAACAATTAATTATTTACAAGAATGAAAAATAATAGCTGCATGCAAAAAAATACATATGGGTATTAATTATTACATTATTAGTTACTAATAATTAATTTAATTAATTTGCATTTTATGTTTTAGTTCACGATGTACATCCATTTTCGTCTTCGTCATTCAACACATCTCACATTATAAGACATTTATCATTTGGTCAAAAATTGGAATCAATTACAAGTCATGGTGGCAATCCATTGGACTCAACTGAATCTATTGCTGAAGAAGGTAAATAATATTAGGTAGTTTATTATTAAAAAAAAAGGGAGAACAATTTATTGGTTCAAATATTTTTTTAAATTTAATACTATTAAATTAGTATTTCAGTTTTTCAATTAGCCTAAATGAAAATAAAAATTCACCAATTCTAAGTTAAATATTAATAAACTCACAGTCAATTATTTTTTGTTAGATTTTAATTAATTTTATTATCATTAAATATTTACTCAAGGAGAGAGATGTCTATACAGTTTTTAGAAAATTTACATGGTTTGGAAGAAATACAATTTATGAGTATTCTACTGCTTTATTCTAAATGTGTGAATTGGAAAATAATGTTTCTATATATACGTGGAAACTTTTTATTTTTTTTTATTTTGATTGGATTTTATTATTTTATTAAAATAAAAATAAAATTTGAATACATTTTATATTAATGTGTTAGTTAAGTCGTTATATTATGTATTCATGTTGCATGTTACATTAATCAACACATTTTTATGATAAAAGTACTTATTATTTGTATTTTATTTAGTTCCTTAGTAATTATTTTTATTCTAATATTGATTATAGAAACATAATTTATGTTTAAATTTTTAGGTTTTGTCCTATCATAATAGAAAAACCGATTTTAATATAACTGTTAAGAGAATGTTATACCTGCATGTGTTGTCTGTCTTATAGCAAATTTGCATTCAGCAGAATACATTTTGCGATAATATTAGCTTTAATATTAGAATAATCTTTATCTATTATAAAATTTAAAGTTAAGAATATTATCTAGGAAATGTCATATACTTTTATTCATAATATCATTTTAAAATGAGTTATAAACATTTTAAAGTTGTAATAATTTACTTAGGTATAATTACCTTTAAAATGGTAATATGAATATAAGCATATTACATTCCTTAGATAATATTCTTACCTTTAAATTTGATACATAATAGGTTAATTTATTCTAATATTAAAACTTACATCACAAAATGAGTTCTGCTGAAAGTAAATTTGCTATGGTGTATATTAGTAAGATAGATACAACACATGCTAGTATAACATACTCTTAAATATAGACTTTTAAGTTAACAAAATAAATATAAAATAAAAACTTATATAAAAACAATTTTGGTATTTATAAATATTATAACTTGAATACCGATCAGTGGCGGACTAGGAGAAAATAAATAGCCCGGAAAATCATAATTTTAGCGGCTCTCAGTATACTAACGGCCCTTTGTATATATAATTATTATATACTTTTGTAAACACTATTTAACTTTTAAATTTTTAAATATTTTAATTAATTGATATAAAACAAAATAAAATGAATAACTAAATAACTATTTGTGATTCTATTTTTAAACTTGTTACAATAAGTAGTCAACAAGCACATACTGGCCGAAAAAAAATAATCAGAAATCTGGCATTTTATGTTTAATAATATTACATACTTGTCTTATTACTTATTAGGTAATATTTTAGTTTATAATTTCAGAATAATAACATTAATAAATATATATTTCATATATGCAGCGGCCCACCGGGAAATTTCCCGGTATCCCGGTTGTCCAGTCCGCCACTGATACCGATTATTCAAATTGTTTTATTAATCAAATATATCACTTACCATATAAGATGGTAGATATTGTTATTATTTTTTTGATATCTTTTTTTAACTTCAAACAATTGTTTACAAATTTAAAATAAATTTAACTTCAATGCAATTAAATTTGTTAAATACGAAAACCAACATGCATTGAATTACAATGAGGTATATAATTATTTAAATTTTTGTTAGAGACTTACTTTTAGTATACTCACAAGCAAGCGCAGATACAAGGTGGATGGCTATGGAGGCTGAAGTCTCTCCTTTATGTACCTACTTAAAATATTTCAAAACTTAAACTTAATGCCTAAGCTTTTATGTGCATGAAAATTTTTGTTTAGCCTCCCCCCCTTATTTAATTTCTAGATCCACATCTGCTTATAAGTGATTGAATACTAATACAATATCATATATATCTGTTGATATTTAAAAATTGAGTATTTTTTAATATAATTATACATTTCTGTCAAATGACAAAATAAATATAAACAATCTTAGTGTAATAACTAATAATTATTACACAGTAGTATAAGACATAAATATTTTCAGTTCTTTTTTTAATGAAAAAATAATGATATATTTCAGGACACTATTTTTGTCATAGGAGATTAAATATAACAATTTATGGGTACATCATTTTTGAAAGAACTAACTTTAAATTTAAAACCTTGTACTTACTAATTTTAATTATTTCAGCTAACTATATTAGGCTCAATTAATGTTATGATATTATTGTATATTTGTATGCACATGAATTATCTAATTATTTTGATAATATACAAGGTGATTTTTTTATCGAAGAACACTCATTATTTCTGAAAGTATTCATGTTTTTGAAAATATTTTTTTACATAGTTTCAAGTTGTTAAAAAAACAACATTTTTATTAAAAAATTATATTTTTAAATATTTTTTTAAGTTTTTTACTTTTTTGAATGACAACATAGTGTTTTAATTTCATATTCCAAATCAGAATAATTATCTGAGTATTTTGATACAAAAAATTCGAATTTAGGGTGAGTAGCTTATGAGTTATACTTATTTAAAGTTTAGACAAGCGGAGTAGTGGACAAGCATTTTGCGGGGGAACCCCCTACCACTCCACTCTGCGCATCTTAACTTTAAATACTTATAACTCATAAACTACTGGCCCTAAATTCAATTTTTATGTATCAAAATATTTAGAAAATTATACTTCTTTGGAATATGAAATTAAAACTATATGCTGTCATTCAAAAAAGTAAAAACTTTAAAAATATAATTTTTTAATAAAAATGTTATTTTTTTAACAACTTGAAACTATGTAAAAAAATATTTTCAAAAACATGAGTACTTTCAGAAATAATGAGTGTTCTTCGATAAAAAAAATCACCCTGTATATATATATATATATAAAAAGCATAAATAGCATAACTAAGTTCTATTTTTAATATTTTTAGTAAAATAAGTGACCCGTTTACTATACCACTATTCACTGGACATTGATGACAATTTAGCTTACTTTTAGACTTCAATTAGTTCAATCACATAACTTTTAAAGAAAAGGGATAAAAAAAACATTTACCTTGGAACTTTCACCTTATTCTAGACATTTATTGTGTGACTATTATAGAAAGGATTGACTGGTATAAATTTCCTGATGTTTAATAAAAACATTTTTTATTTCCATAATAGTATTCTATAATTTCTAGTGTTGTCGCTTTTTATAGGTTAACATGTATTTACATTTTGGTTTGTAGACAGATTTTTAATTTTATTATATGGTTAATATGGGCAAGAAATACCAAATAACTACTGAATCTGTTCAGTTTTAGTTAAATAGGCATGGCAGTGGTTAGGGAATTACCTTATAGTAAAATGCAACAACTGTGGGAGAAACAAAATATTAATTTTTTGTAAAAGACCCGTTAAAAATATTGCTGTTGAAAAGTCAAGCCCAAAAAGACGCCAATGTTACACGTTTTAGTTATTACTTAAAAATTAGCATCAACTTCTGACTTTCAACTTTTATATTTTTATTAGACCATTAATGAGTAGAATTATAATAATATTATGGAAAATGTAATTTATAAGTATTCAATTTAACCAAATTTAAATAAATTACATCATTAAAACTAATATATACTAAACAAAAATGTATTTTTTATTGTAGTTTGTATCAGAGATGAAGTTTTACATAAATATAGTATTAATAAAAAAGAAATGTATCTAAAAATAAACAATTAATTATTAATCAACATCTAAGGGCAGCACCAACACCCATAAACGTTCCGAATGTTCCGCCACTCTGCAGCATAGTTTTGCCCATACTGCCAATGAGCTCTCGACCCCTGAACCCTGACCTATATAGAATAATAATCGTATTTTGAATGTACTATATAATTATAATGTAAATGTATAGAGAAAATACCTCAAGCCTCCTAAACCACCGAACAAAATTCCAATAGTTATTCCGATCGTGGCTCCCATCATAAATGAATTCGTTACTCTGTCGTAACACGATGGTTTACCTTGGCCTGCGTAAATACTCGAACTCGGAACTGGCATCTTTTCGTTTTACGATTTCGAAGTTTCAGAAGTAACAGAAATCAAAATGACCCTTTGCGGCTTCGCTTAATCGTACGTTGTTAAAATTTCCATGCAGTATTTTACTTTTAATGTTATCACATAATATGCGTGTTGTTATCAGTTATTAAGCGTACTAATGCGTTAGTGCCATAGAGTAATACTATATGGTTTGTGCACAGTTTATATTATCAGGTTGTTATAAACCACCTTGATAAAGTGAACGCTTCACCCGCGACCTGCATGACGTGTTGTCTCTGTCTTACAAACGTAAAACTTAGCAAACACTGTACTGTGATAGCGAAGACTCCAAATTGAAAACCAACAAATGCAATAACAAATAAAAATTATGCTTTTTAGTTTTTACAATTCAACAATTCAACAATTGTATGATTACCTAGAAGAAAATCCTTGCATTAACTATTAACAACTATTCAAGTATTATATCAGTAAATAAAAAGTTAAGTTGGACTTTTCCGTGTGATCGCTGGTCTCTTAAATATGCCACTGATAAGTTTGAAACCTATGAATGTGCACACACACACACACACACACACACACACACACACACACACACACACACAGTTATAGAAATTTTAAAATTGTATGCTGTTGTATAATACACCGACTACTTTGATGTACAGTGTACACGAATAAAAATGAAACATACCCATTTTTAAATATAAGCACTTAATTGAAATTATGGTGCTCAATACATTTACTGCACAGTGATCACCAAGACTAGGGACTTCATGCTCTTAAAAACTTTAAAATATGAATTTATTTATGCCCTAAAAATCACTATATATGCCTTAAAAACTAAAACATTTGATTGATATGAACTGTATAAGTACCATACAATATAACTAATATAAGTATAGAGTCTGTATATACATAAAAGTATATTGGTGGATCTTAATTTCAACTATAAATGTTCTCGCAGTTGAGGAAAACATGACCCATACTAATTTCATAGAATATTCTCTTAGGTACTTATTTACATATTTTTTTTTTTTAATTTTAAAGAAAAATAAATTCTAATTTTAAAATATAAGTAAATTCAGAGCTGCAGTTAACAGGGGGCAATTGCTCCGGGCGGAAAATTGTTGAATTGTAATTTACTCAAAGGTGGCATATTTTAATTTGCCCTAGGGCCGCAACATAATTAATGCGGCACTGAGTAAATTATGGACTTAAAATAAGAATATGACAAAATATTCACTAATACGTGAAAAATAGTAAAATATGTAAAATATGCTGAAAAATAAAATTATTATAGTATCCTAGTATTGTGAAATAAATTTCTATATCATTAAGCTATGTTTTGAATGAATATTCAAACATACAAACTTCTATTAGTCCCTAGTCCCAGTTATCACAATTGAAGAACCAATTTTTGTTTTATCTTATTTCTTATATACCTATTATTGTAGATTAACCTAGTTTCCTATGTTGATGTATAGGTAACTGTTATTGGCCTACTAAGATTTACTGATTTAGACTTATTGCTGAGTTAGGTTTCTTGTTAAATAGTTGTTTTCTTATTTTAATTTAATACATATCTAATATGTATATTCATCATATAATATTTAAAATAGCTAATCATTTGATAATTTAATATTTAAAAAATTATAGTAATCAATTAAAATTTGCTATTTCTATATTTGTTTATTATATTTACTATTAGTTATGTTGTTTTATTTTTGAACATTCTAATGAAACGGTTTAATACTCCTATGTACTAATTTAACATAATTTTTTAAATCTTTTAAAAAGATAATGTCCCCACTGAATAGCTTTATGTGTGGTTCACAAAAATTGATTTCTAATAATTGTGTGTATCACCTATTAAATTAATTTAATCAACGATACTGAGCTGAGCTTGTTTAGTTGTGTTTAGCTAAAAATATATATATATTGTGCTTGCTAACGTTTGAACTGTTATTTTAACATTTAAATTTAATTATAGCTTCTTTTATGTTCTTATCAACATACTTACCAATGGTGTTTTGATTTTAAATGAGTGTTAGAACATTTTTGATGATTGATAATTTTTTTATTGAAAAAACAATTAGTTAAATTTAATTATAAGTAATTTATGCCACATCTATTTCTTATTATTTTTTCCTTCCTTTTTTAGGTTGTAATTACAAATTTCAACTATGAAATTCAAATGTGAACTTTAGTATAGAACTATTATCTGGTTTAGCTATTTTTCAGAAAACTTAATTTTTTAATGTTGTGTGCATTGACATAGTCATTGGTATATAAATAATAACATACTAAGATATAATGCTTTAAATGTAAACTTTAAAGTGTAGCATAGGTGGCTTCTTCATTTATAACAAAGTATAGATAAATGATTATTTTTTAATTGAGATTTAAATGTCAATAACAAATAAGTCGCTTGGTCAAAATTTTTGAAAATAAAATCCCACAAAAATTATTTATGTATATCAGGAGTGAGCTACAGACAGCCCGCGGACCGCATCCGGCCCCAGAACTTTTTTATCTGGCCCGCACTACATTTTCAAATTACATCATACAATTTCAAAGTCAATCTATATTACTCTATGCTAAATTAAAATGCATATTTTGAATGACCTTTTTTTTTTGCTCTCTATACTCTGGCCCGCTAAATTTTAATTTTTTTAAAATTGGTCCTCTAATAACTTTCAGTTGCGCATCCCTGATGCATATGTATAAAAATAGTCATACTTTTTCTTTTATATGCATAGACGTTAGAATTTAAATGAATTTAACTATAAATTAACTATATTAATTAACAATATATTAATTTTTATTTATTTTAAAATATTATCTTTTTATAAGTACTATGATTCTATTTTTACTGAACGGAAAAAAATTATATCAATCTACAAAAGTATAATACAAAATGTAAAATAAATTACTTAAATAGCTATACTGAAAATAGTAAATAAATAGTAATATAGGTCTATCAGTCTTTGCTATCATTTTTTCGTATACAATGTTATATTATTGAATTCAAGTTTAACACATCTATAATAGTGTCCTAATTGACACCTAATGTACATCAGAGGCCAGAGTAGTACCCACTAACCTACCATTTGTTTTTTAACACGTTGACGGACAGTCAGAAATACCATTTTGTTCTACAGTTATGCTTTAGAATGGCACCTTTTCAATATTGCTAAAATTGAAATAATTACCTATAAAAATTCGCTTTAATTCGACAGTGCCCAAATGCGCAATATGCTTAATGTGGGCAACACAACTTCCTCTTTCATAAGAAACCATTGAAAATATTACTGCTATTACAGTAATGCCACATTTAAGAAGGTTTTTAGAATACTGCTATAGCAGTAATATTTTAAACTGCCATTATAGACACAAATAAACGATTACTGTAAAAGCAGTAAAATTGATCGAGTGTCCGTCAACGTGTTAAGCTTTAAAATAGTTATTTATCCAATTTATGACTTATTGTTTTTAATAAGGTATACTATTAGTTTTTACTTTTTAGTATAAATATACATATATTTTTTTGATGATGCATTAAAAGAAAAAAAAATTATCTAATATTTTTAAAAATTTAATTTGCTTAAGAAATTCTATTTAAGTTAACATAATATGTACAATTGGATTTGTTCTTGAGATACAAATATAACATATATTAACCAATTCGCTTAAATCTCTGACTATTGCTTTTGAGTTATAAGTAATTAGTACTGAATTTTTATTAATGTTATAAATGTGTTAAAAAATATGAATACACTTTTAAACTTCTTCAAAATAATACTTAACTTATTGAAATAATTCCTTAGTTTACATTATACTAATCATTGTATTTTTGTTTTTTTCATTTAATTAGTTTTGAATAAATTTTATTTTGTTATATAATCCTAATATCAAAGTGTCTTGTGGTTTTTTTACTATTTTTAGGAGCAGTCATGTTTCAGTATTATATTAAAATTGTTCCAACTCTCTATCAAAAAAGAGACCTATCTACAATGTCTACTAACCAGTTCTCAGTGACCAAACACAAGGTAAATTTTTTATTGTATTAAATATTATGTATGATTTTTTATATTATATAATATGTATTATTATTATATCATTACTATCCCATTGGATGAATATTATAGAAAATAAAATGTATTTAGATTCTTATTAAAGTTATTTTGATTTACGAGAATAAATGATCAACTGATTATTTTAGGTAATATAATTATTTGTATAATTTTATAGGTTATGGCAATTGATAAAGGTCCATCAGGTGCCCCTGGAATATTTTTTAGTTATGAATTTTCACCAATTATGATCAAGTTGACAGAAAAACCAAGGTATATTTTAAAATGTGTATACATGTATACATATACTAAATTTACTTTATTTGATTTATTGACATTTTATTATAATTGAATAATATATTAATTATTTGTCTTTTTTAATTTAGGTTATTAGGGCATTTGTTCACCCAGTTTTTATGCAACATCAGTGGAGTTTTTATTTGTTTTTGGATCATTGATATATTTATGTACAAAGTGTCTAAGGTGTATAATATACACAAGAAACAATTACCTAACTCAAATAAGTAAAACGTATTATTTTTTGTAATATCAGTGGCGTACTTTGTGATATTTAGGTGTGTGGCTTAACAATAGTCTATTCCCTGGTTTTTTTTTTTATTGTAATATAATTAAATTATTTTATGAAATAGTTGCAGTGGAAAGGTGAAAGTTTTTTGTTTAGAGAATTATATATTTTTGACTAATTTCATAATTATGTTTAACAATTAAAAAATTATATTTTTTAACAAACTATATTTCAATTACAAAAATAAATACCTAGCAACCTAGCCAAAATATGTCGCTGATAAAAATAATAAAATAAATTATTGTAATCAAGTATATTTAATAAAAAAAATTTCATGATATGGATATTATTTATCATAAAATTACATTATTTTCTTTTTTTATTAAAGGTTTTATTTTTAGGACCAGCATAAAATTTGGGTTTTCGCAAGTTTTTAGGACCTTTCCTGATTACACTTTGTCTTTCTTTTTTGTGTTTTTCAGCTTCTATGTCAGCTTTCTTATATTTCTTTTCCTACAATAACAATAAAATATGTTAATATACAATGAAGTATAATAAATAATAATAAATTTTTCATATATATTTACTTTTTGTGTTGAAAATGTAAACTGTCGATTACCACTAGATAACATTTTGACAGAATTGAAATTTTCTGAATTCATTCTTTCACCCAATGTTGCACTAATAACATTTAACAAATATTATTTAATTTTAATAATTGGAATAATTGTTATGATTTATTAAATGTTACCTAGAGTTTTGAATAGAATTTAATGTATTCCTATTTGAACCAACAAATTCTTCTCCTTCTTTAATTTCATAGAATTTTGGTGGCTTAATTGCAGGTTCACTTTGTACACTTAAATCATTATCATCACTATCGTTGTCATCATTACTATCTTTTTCAGATTTATTACGCTCCTCACGCTCTGTTGCTATTCTTCTTCTTTTAGCTGATCTATACTCAGACTTTAATTCTTTAGCCCATTTTTGGTCGTCATCTGAACTATATTCGTCACTGCTATCTTCAGAACTTGGCTTTCCTTCAATTTCATCCTGCAAAATGTTTTAATTAGTATTTTGTAATGTGTAACAGTAAGTTAAAATTAAAATGTTTACATCAACTGGATCAAATTGTTTTTTAATTTGTGTTTCAAGTTCTTTTTGTTTAGATTTATCCAATCGTTTCAAAACTGGATTCAACAACCTATAAGTATTAATAAAAATAATGTATAAAAAGATTAATATATTATTTCAAATGTCACTGAAGTTAACAGAGTTAAATTTATAGTCAATACACTACAAATGAATATATTAATTAATATAAATTAATAATCTTGAAAATATATAATTACTTATATTCTTCAGCATTAGTGTCAACTTGAAAAGCTGGGTTTTCAAACAACGCTTTAAACCGATTGTCTTTTAATAAACTAATAGTATTTTTTTTATTTTTCTTGCCTTCTTTGTCGTCATTTATCAATTTCAAAGCAAGTTCTTTATTAACAGGAGGTAATTTCTGGAAATATTTTGATTATATCATTATTTTAATTTAAATTATTATATTAATAATTTCTATACTTGAACTTGAACCCGATTAGTTCTTTCGGATTCAATTTTTTCTCTTATTTTTTTCCTTCTATATTCTTCATATGCAAATGGTTCTGCGACAGACTTGGCTTTTCTGTACAGTCTTATATCAACAAAATATCCATGCATATATGCTTTTAATAAGTTTGTTCCTAAAAAAATTAACACATTTTTTATGGTTTTAATTCATTAAATGTATAATTTTAAATAGTTAATGTATTTACCTATTAAATGTGACAAACCAAGTTCTTCTAATTCATTTCGAGTAACAAATTTATAGTCATCATAGACAGTTTCTTTTTTGGTTTCTTCTAATTCTTCTACTAAAGCATCTAAAAATCCACACCATCTTGGAGCTGGCCCTAAGCTCTAAACATGTATAGATACATTATAGATTTTTATGTTAAGTAATAAGTAATTATCTATAGAATAAAATAAGGTATATAAAAAAACAAACCGGTATGTAGTGTGTTTGAATTTTAGTATTCTCATTAGCAATGAACATCATTCCAGTTTGCGGAATGACACAGAGATTATTAAATTGTGTTTCATTACCAGATTCAAGAGCAGCAAATAATTTACCCTGCGTAATAGATATTTTCAAAAAAATTTTAATTAATTAAATATATTAAAAAAAATTATTGATTAACAATACTCACAGTATCTTTATTCCATATTTTCACTGAAGATGAGTCCATAGACAATACATTTTCATCTTGGAATGCAATATCTCTTATAGGCAATCCAAACAAATGGTCTTTAACCATAAATGGTTTATTGGAACGCAAGTCATATAAAAGTACTTGACCTGTAGCAGTACCAACACCTAATGTTAAAGCATTTTCAAATTCCAATGCAGTTATAGATGGAAATCCGTCAGAACTAAAATAAAGAGTATATAGTTATTCAATTGAACTAAAAATTTGTTATTTAGCTTACGCAATATTTGTGTCATTTGTAACTGAGCTTAGTGCACAATCTAGAACTCCAATACTGATATGAGCTCTGGGATCCCATGCTTCAACTTTTCCTTCCTTAGTACCAGTTAAAAGCATATTATGTACAGGATTTATAGCTAATTTTTTAATTTCATCACCAGCACTAGATACAAAAGGATTCAAAAATTGTCCTCTATCTAAATTTAATCTATAAATATCTGCACTGAAAAAAATAAATATTGAACATATTATTTGAAAAGTTAATGATGGCAAATGCATTTATAGTGAGAATTATTCTAATTTTTTAGTTAATTGTTTTAAATTTTCATTAACTTTTATTTTTTAGTTTAAATATACATATATTTTAATGTTTTTAAGTTATTATTTACCTATTTCCTCCAATATATAAGTCACAAGTTGGGAAATGATATTTCATATCTTGGCCAAATTTTGGAATGCGTAATCTATAATATCGTCCTTCTTGAGAATGAAATTCAACATAACGGTCACATTGTAAGATCACAAACTTAAAATAAAACCATAAAACAATTAAAGATCTACATAATGACATTATAATAATGTATTTACTTTGCTATAATCATTTGAGAGTATTTCAAAAGTAACAGCTTCAGAATCAAAACATCTTTCAAATTTCATGGCTAAATTATTGACATCAAAACACTTAATTCTGGGCTTATAAATACCAGTAGCCAAAATGTATTGTCCATCTGGTGTTACTTTTACTGTTGTACTAAGACCAGGCATATCAAAGTCTTGCAATAACTCAATTCGTCTTTTTAATTCTAAAAAAAAAAATTATTTATACAAATTAAATAATGATAAGAATATTTATAACATCAACATTATGATAAAATAAATAAATACAAATATCGAATTCATAATGTAAAAACTTTTTAGGGGCAAAAATTAAAATCTATGATAAAAATCAATGTTAGGTAAGAAGATTTTTAATTTAATAAAATTTCTATACAACAATTTTAGATGAACATAAATATTTCAGTGTATATTATAACTTATGAGTAATTAACTTTAAACAAGTTTGTAATTTTTCTCTTGTAAATAAATGGTTTGTTAATTTTATTCAGATACAGGTAATACAGAATCTCTTTCAAAGTTTAAATCAGTTGAAAATGAATTACAATTTGAAATAAATAAAATATATACAAAAATCACTTAATTCTGTTAATGAGTTTAAGGAGTATTTATTTGGAATTAAGAAGTATAATAATATTATTTTGTGTTAGGTACTATGGTTGTACTGAAATAATGTTCAGGATAATCACTATTGATATTTATAAAAAAATTTACAGGACAACTATTCTTGGAATTTTAAATTTTCTTTGTAATTTTCTCTGTTATGCTATTATGGTTTAGATTATAGTAGTGTATATTGAAGTATAAACGTTTTCCTTCATAAGATATATTAATTAAGAAATAACTTACCAGGATTTTTTTTTAATAATGTTCTTCTTTTTCTTTCGGAAAGCCACTATAAAAAAAAAATGTGTATGATATATATATAATATAACACTATATTAATTAAAATGTAATATTTAAAATTAGGCTATAATACTTATTATATTAGATAAAAACATTTCTTTTAATTTTAAACAATGTTCATTGCTTACGTATTATATTACAAGAGCTATTTTTAACAATAAATGATACGCAGAAACAAATAGATATTTTGTATGTGCGTTAAAAATATTAAACTTGACATTTTGAAAAAGTAGTTTTTTTGTGCAATCTCATGGATAAAGAATGAAGTCGAAGAAAATTAAAGTATAATTATAAATTAAAAATAATTTAGTCTAAATAGTATTTAAATGAATTCACTTTGTCAGTGTCGGTTTTAGGCAAGAGCCCCGGGACACACACATTGGTATGACATTTTGTAGTCATGAAATTTTACATTATTGTATACTATAGTTTTTTGGCTAAAAAAAAAAAAAAATACGATTTGCTCCATTTTTTGCTCCACTCTAAGGCCGACTTTGAATTTTGTGTAATATTTGGGGTATACAAAACTACACAGTTGAACTTTTTAATAATTAATTAATAATGGTTATTTTTGAAAAGATATTAGTGATATTACTGAATAAAACATACGTATTTGTATGCTTTTAATTCTTAATCGATGCGTTAAACAAATGTGTATAAATTAGTCCATATAATATCAAAATACAATACTCCTATTTACAAATAAATATATTTCATTACGAAAAACTCACTTCTGGCAATGACTTTCCACAGCTTAGATTGTAAATCAATGGGCTGTCCATAGTTAAAGAATATTACTATTTTAGATATGCTGTTATAAAAATTCGTACTTTTTAGTACTTCCAATTACATTTTTGACTTTACAAGACTAACCAAGTACTAACAACAAATTGAACAAGCGCATGGCCATGCGTTACATTATCAGTTTCTATCGAATACGAATCATTGGAAATTGATATGAAAATTGTATTATCTACAACAACTGGCCCGCCGCCATCGTATAATCACAATATCGTGTTATATCCACAGATATCTGTGGTTATATCTGTGCGACGGTATTGCAGTATTGCACCATAAAAGATCCGAGACCCGAAGGCCGCGGCTCTCTTATGACAATCTGTGACTTTTGTGAGTGTGGACCGTGAGGTAAGCAATTGATAATAATAATAATAATACATGAATATTGAATATATTTTCGAAAACATTATTTTTTCCTCTAACCGCGATTTTGAGATACTTGAAAATAATTTATTACGATTATTAGTTATTACCAAACTGCGCGTCGCTTTAAGTAGAAATGTTTCAAGTCGCCAGTCGGTAAATGAACCAAGTTCATTTCTGTTTAGCGTTATCGTACAATGCGCGTTTCGTGAAAATGTGCGGTAGTGCAAACAACGAGCTCCCCACTTCGGACGATAATATAGTTATCAATTTAACATCATAAAAGAAATTTGTTGGTGTTCGTGTCAATAATAATTTAAAGCTGATAGCTATTTGCTATTCACTGTTAATTTCTTATTGTTGTCAATGATTCCGTCACTATCTGTCGTTTAGTATAAAGTATAACATTAATCAACAAAAACCTACTTAACCACTTGAGCAGTTATTATTTTGGCTTCAAACTCTAGTATAATAGTGACAAATAACGTTGACGTATTTGTTTAATATTTTTAGTTTTAAAGATATTGTTTGATCTTTTTCTATAATTTAAATAATCAATTTGTGGTTGTGTTTTGTACTAAAAAAATAAATCGGAATTCCCTGAAAGTCAATTAGTGGTTAGTAGGTATATATTTTCAAGTCGTGAGTATTTTTGAAATTATTTGATTAAATTAATATTTTTGGGTTGCTATAATTTAATAATGTGTTGCATTACAAACAATTATTATTTATTTTATCTTCTAAAAGTAACTTCTATTGTAGTAATTGAGATGTAGTATATTTAGTTAAGTATAACTTTTAAGAACAATGTTCATAAAATGTTAATCAGTATTTAAATATTTTTGAATGGTACCAATTACTACCATTCTTCAAATTATAACCAAAACTAGTGAGTCGTTCAGTCGTGTTACAACTTATTTCCAAAATGTCTTAGCTATTCCTTGCTAAAAAAATTTCAATAATTATTATAGGTAGTAATAATAATAATAAAACTATTACCTAGTATTTATAAGATAGAACAACTTAAATACTAAATTTGTTGTAGGTATATTATGTTTTTGATTGATTACATTGTATACATTTTTTACTGTGGAATTTTATTTTATTCATAAATAAATCTAATCAAGATAATCAGATAATGTATTTAACTATTTGAATGGATAAATCTGGAATTTATAAATCTGGACCGTATAAACCTGGACTGTACATATCTGGACCAGATAAATGCGGACAATACAAATCTGGACCGTAAGGTTCTAGACATACATACCTGAAACATACATTTCTGGACCACAGAATTGTATAATTCAGGTTTGTACGCTCCAGATATGTATGTCCAGAATTGTATGTTCCACATTTATACAGTCCAAATATGTATGTTCCAGCCGTTCCAGGTATGTACGTCCATAACCCTACAGCCCCCTATTTGAATTTGATAAAAACAAAATTATTTTTATATATTCTTCAGTATGTAACAACATCAGTTTGCGCGCTATTATAAGTGCTTCTATAATTTTATTTTTAGAGCTGAGGACTATTAGTTCTTAAAATCCTTATAATATTATGTTTGCATTTATGCATTAAAAAATCAAATAATATGTACATATAATACGGTATCTAAGTTATACTATTTGTATGAAGAATAATTTAAAAAATAATATTTTAATATTAAAAACTTAAAAAATTAATTTCTTCTTTTTCTCCTTCGTCTTTCTTTCATCTTAAAATAATAAAAATGTATTTTGTAAATTTATCATATGTACTATATAATTATAATAAGTAAATAAGTATTTTATTATCTTTACTATGGCCATAGACATAGGTTTGGGGGGGCTTGTAAAATCTAATGAAAAACAATAAAATTATTTAAATAATGAAAAAAATTTTGATTAATAGGTAAATTAAACAATTAAAAAAACTTCTTTTTTATGTTGTATTGTGCATGTTTGTTTCAAATATTCTATAAATTTAAAAATTTCACAAAATATGTATTTCAGTATCCCTTAGGTTCTCCCAAAAACTTATTTCAATACTAAGTCTTTTAGCCAAAGTATGTAAGTGTTATCTTAAATCATGATCACACTATTGATATAAAAATAAATATTTCTTTGTTTGTACTCTCTAGACACAATAATTACTGGACCATTTTCAATAAAAATTATATAAATAGATTTTTCGATACTCTTGGAGTGTTTTTTTCTACCCCTAAAGGTGTTTAACAAATAAATTTAGTTTTGGCTCATGAAAATCAAATATTTTTTTGTTTATTTGAATGGTTGCAATTGGTTATGTTAATAAAGATTAATATAAATAGATTTAATATGAAGCTGAATAACAATCTTAATAATATTAATTTTACATTAGATTTTAAGCATTTTTTGAATTTTTTCTGTATTTACATAAATAATATATCTAAAATTATAAAGTGGAAAATCATTCAAATAATCATTGTAATATTGTTTATGTTAAACATTTCAATTGAATCAAATCAGAAAATGCCAGAAAGATTAATTTTACCTGGCTAAAGTTTAATAAGCTCTTCATAAAAATAGAATTCTGTATAAAATATTTAAAATACTATAAAAGTATTTCTAATACTTTTAGAATATTTTTGTTTTAGTTATTAAAAAAATAATATTTCTGTTTGACAAAATTTGAAATTACAGCCAATGTTGAAATTTATTGTATTTGTTTATAGGTATAACTATAATAATTTATAATGAACAACATAATAATAAATATTAAAGTAAATTATAATAGGTAGTTTAAACAATTAAAAAAAGTACTTGCAACTGAATTTATTAAATATAATCTTGTTTTTGCCTCAATTTTTTTCTGAATTGTATATCAAATAATAAATTATTTTATCAGGAATGCTTGATGAATTATAATTAGAACCTAAATTTAACATATTTGCACATTTGTTAGGATATTATGAAGTTAACTCCTAATATATACCTTTTTTTTTATCATATTTAATTAAACCATATTTAACTACAGGTTTATTGATTATAAAGTTTTGATTTATATCGTGTTTATGTAGTTACAACAATATACATATTAATTACATTTTACTTTCAGTTCAGGCAATTTTTAAAATGAGACACATATACCCACATTCCATTTCAAATAATTCAGCGTAAGTAATTAAAAAATAAAAATATTTTATAATTCAGATAATTTTTGATTATTTTGAATACATTTTTATTTTAAAATTCTAAGAAATAAAAATAAATAATTACATGAAATGTACCTATTGACTTTTGTTACTTTAAAAATATTTAGATTAAGATATAAAATGTATAGATAAAATAGTACAACAGAAAAAAAGATCAATAAATTTAATTAACTACCTAAGTATAATATAATATTTTTTTTATTCAAAACTAAGTGTTTTCCAATTATAATTATTATGATTATTAAAAATTAGATATTAGCTGTTCAAAAATATTGTTTGGAACAGAAGTAATTAGTAATTCAGTATTTACTTATTAAATTTGTTAGTTTTGTCTGTTATACTCTGTATGTTTTTATTTATTATTACTAGGATAAAATCATAATTACAACTTTATTTTATTTTTTTGGATTTGTAATTGCTCCATCATTGTAGTATAATTGCTTAAAACTAAATAATTAGTTAGCAAAAAATAATTTATTTTGCTATTGCTTTATTCTCAGTAAGCTTGATGTTTGATTTCAGTAACAGAAGTCAAAATATGAGTTATCACCCAATTGAAACAGAGTCAGATGTTACTGAAACTAATGATAGTGATACTGCTGATTCATATCAAATTGTTTCAAGTACTACAGACGATCTATTGTTTAAAAGTAAAGGTAATTTTATTGGTTTATAATATTTTATTTCTCAAAATTTATGTAATCAGTCTAAATTGAAATATAATTTAATAAATAAATTTAAAAAAACTACCATCAATATATTGACGTTGGTTAGTTGGTGTAAAATGATTGGATTCTTTTTAAACCTAAATAAATGGAAGGTTAGGTTTAGGTATATCATTTTTCAAAATAAGTAATGATATGAGTTTGATTACTTAATTCGTAATAAATGCATGCCTCGAGTAAAATAGGTAGGACAGGTAGGTAAAAGATTTAGGATTTAAATTAGTGCCATCTTTATCTTTTATTAATTATGTTAAGTTCATCACTTGTAATTTACATACTTAAGGATTTATTTATTGTAATATTTCTCTTTAGTATGATCAAGCTTAGAATATGGGTCTATGATATTAATCTCCTTACACTCAAAAACTTGTTCAAAAAAGATTTTTTTACTAGTGCTGGTTATGTTTTTATAATTACTCACCCTCCTTTAACTCATTGGTTTTCAAAATAATATTAGTAAATATTTTTTTATTTTTTTAATAATTATAAGAAGTTTGAACTAATTAAAAATAAAATAATAATAATCAGCTTATTATTTAATTATGAAATAACTAATAAATAAAATTATTTAATTTACTATGATTAGTATAAGTTCATGATATAAGCATAAAAATAATTTAAATATTATGAAAATGTCAATGAATAGGTGTACTAATTAATAATTACATACTACACAGTAATGAAAAGTTTTGAGTATCAGAAAAAAATAGTTTTTAATCACAGCAAATTAACTTAATATGTTATTTTTTGTCTGAGTATCAAATTTTATAAAATTTGAACTTTAAATGCCAATAAAAAAAAATTAAGAACATATTTTAAATATTTTTAGGTTTACGTAAAAATAATTTATAAGAAATTTGTATTAAATGTTCAAACCATAACTATTATCTTATTAAAATAAAATATCTTCAACTATGATATAATTTGTAATTGATCCTGATTTTGATGAAAAAATTATTATAATAGCTTTATAAGTTGTAAGGAACCTTATAGTAAATTTTGAAGTTTTATGATTTAGTGAAAATGTTGAGAATGATTGAAATAAAACTAAAAATAATCAAACTTTCTCATGCTTATAAATAACCTAAAAAAAGTCAAAATATTTTGAAAATTATACTTTGTGTTAGAAATGATAACATAAACATTTGGTGAAAATTTCCAATAACTAGATTTTAAATTAACAGTTATTAATTTTTGAATTAATTATCATTATCGTTCTTGATCACCATGATGTAGTTTTAAATAAATTGAGTTTTTAGTTGTCATCTTTAGTTGAACTGACTATCTCTAAAAAAAATAGATTTAAGACTTATGTTACCTCAGGATAATCATCAACTAACCATTTGGGTAACCAAAGTTGAATTCGGTTCCGGAACACCATAGTTTATTACATTGAAAACATCTAGTTTTTTTAATATTTCACAGAGAAGTTGTGATGTAAATCTAGAAGTTAGAAGATTTATTAAATTTCATAGTTAACCAATCTACCTGTCCTTAAAAGTTGTAAGTTTAGTGTGAAGCGTAGAGTTTTCCTCTGAAGTTTTAATACTTCAGCTGTTATTGAAATAGACCAACCACAAAGTTTTTTTAAATTTTGCTGATTAGAGTTTTTTAATATTTAAAATGGTTTTAACAAGCAATGAGGAAATCTGGTATGGATTTGATATAATACGGCTATGAGTTGAAGGTCTCAAAATCCTAGAAGAAGTATTAATTTTTGTTTTGTTAGGTACCATGTTATTGTTTTATTAGTGAATTTTTTAATTAAATTTGGAGTACAGTCACTGATACAGACTCCTATTATTTCAACCATTTGCAGTAGGCAGAGAAACGTGATAGATGGTCTAACTTGAAAGAAATGTCAGGTGTTAAAGTAAGCAATACAATGGGATAGGATGTTTGTGTTGGGTGTAGAATTTTTAATATTAGCAAAAATCATTAATTAAAACATATATTTTGTACTTTGGAAACAGTATTACGTAGTTTTAAATTAGTGGAATTATAACTATTATACTGTTATCTTGGTTATTTGATTTATTTATCAGTCTTTGCTAATTATGTGCCGCAGATAATAAGAAATGTAGCACCGTACCGAATTTATACTATTATTTAATCTTTTAAGATATTATATATCTTTAATTCGTGATGTTGTTTTATTTATTATTTACGGTGTTTATATATTACCTGACCCGCTTAAGTTTGACACCATAACTTGTATACATTTTTTAATTATTCATAATGATTTTGTGCATTAACCGTTATTTTCTATGTATCTATGATTTAAAATTAAATCTAACATTTAATATTAAAACAGTTAATGTTTTTTCATAAAAACAATGAATTGGTTGAAAACTACTTAAAAATCGCTAATATGTATATTAATTAATCATATTATTCACTCCAAATTTTAGGTAAGGTCTTAATTTCCTTACCTTTTAAACCACTAATTTAAAGTGAAATTAGAATAGAAAGACTAATATTATATTTTATACTTAGAAATTTATAGCATATTATTAGAAGTACATTTGTAGATATGTATTAGTTGATATCTATCAAAGGTAATGTATAAAAGTATATTATATGATACCATTCTGATATTCTAATATTGCGTTACAATGGCCAATGGGTTTGATTGTTTTATAACACAACTGTGTTTTCTAAATAGTAGTATGATTTCCAATTTAATCGAATTGTTTATATTAAATTGAGATATATGCTACAATTGTATGCAAAGTTTTGTTAATTTTTTTACTACAAAACAATATCTATGATTTAGAATAAATCATTTTTTAATTTGTAAAGTACTGTATACTCTATTTTTTCACCAATTATTAAAACCAACAATTTATTTTAGAGGTAATCAGATTTTTTTATTGTTAATTTACATTAATAGCATGTTTCAGGTATATGTTATTAATAGGGTTTGGATTTGAAGGCAAATGCCTTTCTTTTATTAATCATAATAGAAAAATAATTTTTATACAAAAATGTGTTTCATTTAATTTCTTAGACAATGGATCTTTTTTTTTTTGCCTTTTTTTGCCTTTTTACTTATAAATGCCTTTTTTTACCTTTTGTACTTATAAATTCCTATTTTGTGTTTTTCAGTTGATTTTATAATTTTATACACAGCTTGCGTATTATCACTAAAAATGGGTTTTATTATTTGCAATATTTATCGATATCGTCTTATCTTACCTAATCTTTTTATACAAATTTATGTAGTTCAGTATTCATGCTCATTTTTAATTTGTATTTTTCTCAAAATGTGTGCATTTAAAAGTGTTTAAAAAATGTTCACTATTTTATTTTATGAATTGCCTTTTTATATAAATTAAATGCCTTTTTTTTGCCTTTTTTTACATTTTAAATGCTTTTTTTATTGATTATATTGCCTTCAAATCCGAACCCTAGTTATTAAGAAACAATGGACATGTATGTTTTTAGTTTAGTTTTTAAAATGTATATATTTTGTTAATAAGAAAATAATATAAATATTAACTGTTTAAATAATTATTAGACATATTTTAATTTAATAAACTTAATTTATTTTTAGAAGCATTAAATTCTTCCGAAGTATCTATTTCATCTACTGACGATAGCAATGTTAATATATCAAATGATGCAAAGACAGTTGAGCGTAAATCCAGATCTAGATCTCGGTCGTCTTCTAACGACTCCTCAGATTCTTCTGTACATTCAGCTTCTGCATCCGGTACTAGAAATAAATCTAATTCAAAGTCTAAATCTCGATCAAGAAAAATGTTGCAAAGTCGGTCAAGATCTAGATCAAAGTCTCATTCAAGGTCTAAATCTAGGTCATCTTCTATATCGTCAGTGGGTTCTCATTCATCTTTTAAAAAAAGTAAAATGAAACGTAAAATTGTATCTGATTCTGAAGATGATGATTTTCCAATTAAAAATGAAGTTGATTCTGATGATGACCAAGGTCAAGGTAATAATTATATACATATATATTCATATATATTATAGAAATTTATTTTATTATATGTTTATAGAACCAGAAGATAACATAGTTCAAAAAAAAAAATTTAAAAAGGTTAAAATTATGTCAGATTCTGAATCTGAAGAAGATGATGATATCAAAAATACACATGTTACGAGTCCAATTGTTAGTATTACAATTTAAATTAAATGTATATAATCATTAATTTATATTTTAATTGTGTAGGTTCGTAAAGAGCACGCTATATCTGATGATGAAAATACAGAGAAGGAGAAGGCATTGGATATAGCTGAAGTGTTGCCAGAACTATCGGATGATTCTGATAAAGAAGATGATCCAAGTACAGTAATTGGCACAAGTACTAGCAAAAGCAGTGCTAATAATGAAAACGAAGGTGACCCTGATGATCCCGATGAACAAGATAATCATAATAGGTAATAAATTAGTTTGAAATTTAAAACATTTCCTTATTTTGAAAATTATTTATTTATTATGTTAGTTGAATTATTGCTAAGTTAGTTTGAGGACAATTACTTGCTAGGGTTGCATGAAAAAATTGATTTTTTTTAATAGTTTAATTAAATTAAGTTAAGCAATTATAGGTCACTTAATCATGTTTAAGGGGACCATTATCTCACTATTAATTCATCAATTTTTTTCATACAATCCTGCTAGTTTCTATAAGTTTATTTAAAATTTAAATGGCGTTAAATTAAAATCTAAAGTCTAATTTATTTAATTTTCAAATTGATTAGTTTCATAAATAATCTATTGGATTTATGTTCCTAATATCCTTGTAATTTAAAGTATACATTTTTATGCAGTGATAATAATCCAGCATCAGATTTTGAACTTATGATGATGCGAAAAAAAGAAGAACAAACAATGAAACGTCGCAGGAAAGACATAGATATTATAAATGACAATGATGATATTATTGCTGGATTAATTGGTGATATGAAACATGCTGCTGAAGTAATTATATAAATTATAAAAAAAATCTCGCTGTAGAAAAATGATTTGAAATTGTTTTAATTTACAGTTTTAAACTATTTATTATTTTTTTGTGTCATAATTTGTTTATGAATTATTTAGTGTGATCGACAATTAAACAAAGAAGGAAAACCAGCAATTAACAAAATAACTATGCTGCCGAAATGTTTATCACAATTAAAGAAACACAATTTGATGTTAGCTTTTATTGAGCACAATGTATTAAATGTTTTCACTGATTGGTTAGCACCTATGCCAGATAGAAGTTTGCCTTCATTACAAGTTCGCGAGTCATTGCTAAAACTTTTAGCTGATGTAAATCATAAGTGACAAAGTATTAGAATTTATATTATTTATTTATTTATTTATTTTTATTATAGTATCCTCTAATTGAACAATCTACTCTCAAGTATTCTGGAATTGGCAAGGCTGTCATGTATTTGTACAGACACCCCAAAGAAACTAAAGAAAATCGAGAACGTGCTGGTCGTCTTATAAATGAATGGGCTCGTCCAATTTTCAATTTGTCAACAGACTTTAAAGGTTAATTGAAAATTAGATATTATGTACACTTCATTTAAATTTTACTTTTAAAATTAATTTTAATTGTTCAATTAAAAGCAATGTCTAAAGAAGAAAGAGAAGAACGAGATTTGGAACAAATGCCTAGGCGGAAGCGTTCAAGTATAGATGATAATAAACATGATGATGATGATGATGACGATGATGATGGGTAATTCGATCATTTTTGCAAACTTACATTTAACAGAATAATTTTTTCTCCTTTTCATATTACATATACTCAATATCTTGACTGTAGTTCAATGGTTCTTAATTTTTTGTAGAACACGGACCCCTAATGACAGATTTTTAGAAATCGCGGACCCTCTACCAATTTTTTGTCGAATAAATTTTTTTTACAAAACATCTGATGTTACCATAACTAAAATTATAATAATTATTATTTTATATTACAAAATATAGAAGTAGACATAACAAAACATACACATTTATAATTATTTTTACTAAATTTAATTTTTCATAAAACTGTAATATAAATTATTTTGTTTTTAATATTTTTAAAGCTGCCGTGGACCCCAACATGAGTATCGTGGACCACAGGTTAAGAACCGCTGCTATAGGGAATTGCGTAGAAAAAGGGTTGCTACTCATGTTGAAATTTATTCCATTTATGACCACAGGGTAAAAAGTAAACATTGGTTCTCATAATTATTACTAAAGAGAAAGTATTAGTGATTTACAAGCTATATTTACAAAGTTTAAAAAAGTGGAGTAAATTAGTCATAAGTTAATTATCCACTAATTATCCTGAATAAAGTTTATGTTTTTATCACTTTCTAAAATTATTTCTGTAAACTTCACAAGACCAATGTGGTAGGTCTTAAATTAATCATATTGTGCTAATTATTCAATTTAAAAAATGGTTTTAAAAGATTATATTATTATATCAATTTGAAAAACCACATTTATAATTTATATGCACTAATATTTTCACTATTATTGCTTAATTTAGTCCAAGAACATTGAAACCAGGCGACAAAGGTTGGATAGCCAGAGCCCGTGTACCTACTCCATCTAATAAGGATTATGTGGTTAGACCAAAGTCAATGACAGATGCTGATATTTCAAGGGTAATTAAGATTACATTAATTTAAGTTAATATATTTAAATACATATTATGTACAATCTATAACTAATTCATGAATGAAATTTGAAATGTATAGGCTGTAAAGCGACCAATGAACCGCTTTGAAAAGCACTTAAAGAATTATATGGATAGCAAGAGAAATAATCAATCTAAGCGTGCAGTTCCAATATCAATAGAAGGAAGAAAAATGGGATTATAAATATTTTTATTTTGTAACTGTGTTTATTTTTAGATTATTGTAAAAACTGTTTGATTATCAGTATATTATTTTAATTTTTCATTGATTTTGTACTTAATTCAAAAAGTTCATTAGCTATAAAACCAATATTACTTTTAAGTACTTAACTTAGTCAACATTTATATTGGTTTATTTTTAATTATCTTTTAAAAATTAATTACATTTAATACTTTAATAAGTTTCTATGATAATATTTGTTTATAATTATATTTATATATAATAGAATTGCGTTAGATTAATTATCCATTAAGAATACAATCAAGATATAAATGTTGTTCAATTGTAGTTGGACAAAATTAAGTATTAAACAAAAAAGTACTTTTAAATTGAATGTATGTTATTTTTTCTTAAAATGTTATTTGTATAAGTTAAAATTTTAGTTTTATACTATACTAGCTGTCCCCATGCACTTTGCACTTTGACGCCTGTACAAAAAAATAATAGTCGTTTGGGCGACTATCATTTGTACCGTTTAGGCAAGTGAAATTATTTTTACCTATATACGAGATAAAAACCTGGTGACAGATATGGATGATATTATTGCTAATCATTATTAATCACTATTATTGAAAATTAAAATAATTAATTGTTGAATGTATATTATGAGCATTTTCATACAAAGCCAATAGATTACTTTACAATTTACTAATTATATTATATGTAATTTTATTTATAAATTTTTGACTGTAGATTACTATCTACTTACCTATATAATCATATTATTAATATCTATACCAATATTTTTTTTTAAGTAGGACTTTTTATTAGTTATTTTATATGATTTTTTTTAATTAATTGTTTAGTGTAAAACAATAATAAACATAATGAAGAGGTAATATAATAATTGAGCTATTCGGTGTTTTACGCCTCATAACAATTCATATCTACACTCTGATAAAATACACACACAATAAAAATATCCGGTTGCAAGGTAGCTGGAAACCATAGAGTAAGACCCTCAGGCTGCCGCACCGTGCCGTTCCGTATTCCTGTTATCGGCCGACTACTATATTGTTATTATTATATTATGAATATAATATGCATTTTTATTTCGTTTATTCATAAAATACGGGGACATTTTTGGGTATTCAAGATAGATTAGGAACCATTCAATAATGCATAATATAGATAAATATTTATAATACAAATTGAAATATTACAAAGTGCTTATGACATAAAATATATACTTAATACGTTATAATCAGGGCTAGGATTTGTATGCAATAAAAAATTGTAAAATATGCATTTTATTTACCAAAATATGCAAAAATATGCATTTTAATTTTTATAAGATAAACACAAAAAAAAGCAGGTGAGTATCGCTCTGCTGTACATTAGGGGGTGGGGTGGACCTCGGCCTATGGTAGGTTAAATTTGAATGCAATGATAGGTATCATTGTATACGAAAAACGATTCTGAACGGAGATGATTTGTCAGTCTAGGATATATTATTTTTAAATATTGGCATACATTCTATTTTGAAACTAATTCAAACATTTAAGTAAAAGTTTCAAGATCTTAGGTTTAGTAATTTTTTAAAAATAACAAAAGTCGAAAATTATTTATTAGTAAAACGTTATTTACACGTGTATTTTTGATTTCAAATTAAAATTAAAACTTTAAACACTCGTAAATTTTTTTAAATTGAACAATCCTCAAACTTTTTTATAATTATTCTAAGCTTAACTTATGGACAGCATAGTATTAAATTTTCAATTCTTAGCTTTTGATAGAAAAATATTTATAAATTTTTAACTACCAAATAGTGAAAAATATTCATGATATTGACGAATTTTTGTCAATATTTGAACTTCAAATGCTAATAAAAAAAAATTGTGCCTATGTATTTTTATAATTTTTGAATGAGAGTTAGAACAAGTTATGTAGACCCTTCAATTAAATTTTCAAGTAATTTGTCCCAGCTTAATTTTTTTTATCAACATTTATAAAAAAAAAATAAAAAAAAATTGAAAATTTCAATTGTCTATAAATAGTTCAAAAAAAGTCAAAATGTTTTGAAAATCAAATCACGTAAAGAAAATGGCAATCTAAATAACTGGTAAAATTTTCAAGTATTTACGACTTATACTGTTTGAATAACAACAAATATCAAAAACCGTTTGAGGCTAAACCGTTATTTAACGCGGTTTTGTAAAAATTTAAATTTCAATCACTCATAAAATTTTTTCGTCTTAGTCCGGTAGAGTTTTTTTTGCAGATAGTTGAAGAAAAATTTATGGAGATACTTGTACCAAATTTTCAAATCTTAAAATAAAAAATTTTTATGATTTTTCAACCACAAAATTACTTGCAAATTTTCGCAATTTTGACATATTTCGTATAAATTCGAACTTTAAGCACTTATAAAAAAAAATTGTGACTAACGATTTCGGATTTTTTTTTATCACATTAATAACAACTTATAAGAAACCTTGTATTAAATTTTCAAGATTTTCTGATCGGCCAAAAATTTTTTATCGTTATTTAAAAAAAAAATAATTAGAAAAATTGAAAATTTCGATTGTCTATAAATAACTCAAAAAAAGTCAAAATTCTTTGAAAATTTAACTGTGTATGGAGAACGCTACCATAAACATTTGGTGAAAATGTCAAGTGTTTACATCGATTAGTTTTGGAGTTATAGCAAAATAAAAAATTCGATTTTGTCGAAAACGGTTTTGCGTAAAAATTCCTGTTTTTCTGTCATTTTTTTTTTGTTTTTCTCGATTTTTTTGAAAACTGTTAGAAAATGTTTACTTTTCACCTCTATAATGCACCAAGGATATCCACTTTGCCATCGGAAACAACCCCCAAAGTTTGAAATTGAAGCATTATTTCGACTAGTTATGCTGTACACAGACACAAAAACAAAAAAAAAAAAAAACACACATCATTGTAAAATCAATACATTCATCACTCCGTTCAGAATCTAATATAGTTTCAAAAAAAATATTTATCTATTGAAATACAGGTTGGCTGTTTGTCTTAAAAATAAAATAAAATAACGCATTCACTGCGTGTGTTACATGCTACAACCACATATTTTTTTAAATTTTCAAAAATGAATGATCGGCGATTGGATCGTAGTATGGGCTTTGTATTGACTGAAGCTCCGTTCAACGTCACATGATGTAGTTGGCACGTATTTAAGTAAAGACATTTGTCCTGGTGTAAGGTTACAATTGAAATTGTCCTCATCCGATTCACCATTTAATATTTTATTTATTGATTGTAGGGTTTTAAATCCTTTATTTTTTTGTAAAATCTAGGATAATTTGTTCTTAACTTTATCTGCGACTCTTCCCTTACACTCAAGAAGTCGATCCCTTGTGTTTATTATAATCTGTAGACTTTCATGAAGTGTTAAACTCTTGTTTTGTAGTTTAATTATAACTTCGGATAAAAAGCAAAAATTACTTTTAATATATGCTAAATCATTTTTTAAATTTTGATTATCAAATAATTCTTTAGCTTTTTTTATCGAATCTGATTCGTCATCTAATTCTGAGATCACAGATTTAATTTAATTGAAATTATCTACATAATACGTTACTGCATTCAACCAGGTTGCCCATCTTGTCAACACTGGTTTTGGAGGTAAAGGTAAATTTGGAAACATTTCACGTAATTTAAGTGTTCGGCTTGGAGCTTTTAAAAATATTTTTTTTACATTGGCTATCATTTTATCAACTGTAGTGTATTCGGCTCTTATAGTCTCGTAAACTCTATGAATTCCGTGGGCTAAACATGTTAAATGTATCAGATTCGGAAATAGCACAGTTAAAGAGTCAGCTGCCTTCACCATATATGGTGCAACATCGGTTACAAACAAAAGAACATTTTCATACTTGACTCCGGACGGCCATAATAATTGCATGGCATCGTTAAATAATTTACCAACAGTTTGAAAATTACATTTAAAGAGTTCCTCACTCATTAATAGCCATGGCTCTGAATAATATTCGTCGTGAAGAAGACCGATAACAACATTGCATACAAGATACAAACCGACCGTCAATATCTGTTGTCTCGTCTAGTGAGACCCAGATCGGTCCATCACCAATTTCTAGACGAATACGTGAAATAGTGTTTTCATAAATGGTAGAAACGTAATTTTTTCGTACTGTTGACTGATCGGGAACAGATTTTTCGGTATATTTCTCTAAAAACCTTTTGAACGACGGGTGGTTTAATTTCCAAAGAGGTATATCAGACTCAAGCATAGCTTGGCATAAATCAAAAGCAAACGATTGTTGTTTATTTAGATTTTCGAATGTATTTTTAATAAATGTTTGCTTCGATTTCTCTACTAAATTATTATGTTTTTGGTGTTTATTTGTATTTAAATGTTGAAGTCAAGGCCGGACTGGCCCGCTGTGCTACTGTGCTAAAGCACAGTAGGCCGCGGCGATGAAAAAAAAAAAAAATCTTTACTGAGATTACAGAATAGTGACCAGATTATCTGTTTGTAGTACCTTGATACCTAATTATATTTTTTAAATGTTCTCAATGCACGATTATTATACCTATATATAGGTATTATAAATCATATTATACTGAAATCTAATCTGAATCAACTTTTTGGCAGTAAAACTAGTATTTACCGTGCTTAATGCAAATAAACCCGTCTTAGAGCATCAATATCGAATGATTATTTAGAGGCTTTCATTCTTATGTCAGTTGAAAAAGAAATATTAGATAAAATATCATTAGAAGATATTATATAATATTTAAAATCTTCATCGTCACTTATGTCTAAATTATTATCTTAAGTATACTTAAAATTATTATTATCTTTTTTTTTATTATTACTAAACTAAATACAATAAATAATTATTAGTATATTTTCAATTTTGTGTTATAAATTAGTATTATTTATAATTATTTTTTAAATATTTTCAATAATTTTTTAATATTTAATGTAGGTACGTTTAATATTTGTTACACACCATTAAAAAAAAGATATTTTTAATTATTATTTCGAAATAAAATAAATTAATTCACAAAAAATAATATTGTAATTTTATTTAACTCCACTAATAATTCTTTGTGTATTATTTTAAAGTGTATACTTTATAGTAAAAAGTAAATTTATTTTGTATAGTATCATGGGACATGGATTATGGATAACATCACATAATTAATCATGGTTGTTGAATATAAAGATTATAAGAAAGTGCCTTCCTCTAACCTCTTTAATCCTACCAAATATCAATTTTGTGAAACAAATACATTTAAAAATTCCAGAAATAATACATTGTGGGCCGCTGCTTTCCTAGAATAGTAGGCCGGTACCCTCCCAGTCCGGCCCTGGTTGAAGTACTTGAAATCGTTTTGTAACAGGTACCGGCTGATCACAAATTATACAATACAGTACTTTACCGTCGGTTTTAAAAACATTGGTAGAAAATTCTACAACAAATTGTCGTAATTTGGCACTTTCATTTTTGACTTTCGGCATTTTTAAAATAAAAATCACAATAATTTTACACAATAGTCTAATAAACGGTGATGCGCGGACAGCTGAACGGTCTGTACTACACTACTACGTGGGATTCTGTGTAATACACTATAATACCGGACAAATTATATCTTATCTTAGATTTTATATTGACCGACAAACTTTTATTAATTGTGTTTATCTTTTTCCGTCAAACTATTTAATCTTTAATCGCATACCTATTGTACCATAGGATTGTATTTATAAAAATAAAATTAGTGTTTGACAAAAAAAACCAAGTTTTATGCTTTAATCAGCAGAGCTAGAATTAAATACAAAATATTAATATTAAATTATAAATATTAATTACAAAATATACTATAAAACATGCATTTTTCGCATTTTTATAATCGAAATATGCAATAATATTCATTTTATTTGATATATGCATTAATATGCATTTTATCCAAAATATGCAAAAACATGCAAAATAAAAACACCACCATTTATCTCATCATAAGGTGGTTCGTGGACATTACTGACAAAATCAATAATCATAAACCCTGCTATAATATTAAGCCAAATGATAATAATTTTGAAAATCGATTTGCATGATTACTATTAAATAAATATATAATATATATATATGTTAAAGTTAAAAATAGGATTCAAAATTCAACTCATCCCCGCCAATATATTCATATTTATGTAGATACTTATTCAGTACCTTATTTAGGTACTTTATTTAGTATCTTAGTGTAACATCCCCTCTTCACCGGGCGTCGTCTCTCGACCTTACAGGTTTAAATTTTGTTTAATTTAACGAGGTCTCGGGGACCTGGTTAAATCTTTAATAATAAATATGTCGAATATGCACTTAAATATGTGTATGTTTTTTTTTGATATTTTTAGTATCCTAGCAACCGTTAAAAATTAAAATTAAAAAACTTGAAATTTTGTACAGAGGTTCCTTAAGGACGTTATACCTACATGTGCCGTCTCTGTCTTACTAATATAGATCATAGTAAATTTTCGTTATGTAAAATATTCATAACTCACTTTAAAATGATAATATCAATCAAAGCATATGACATTTTCTAGGTAATATTCTTACCTTTAAATTTGATAATAGGTAAATGTAATCTAATATTAAAATGCAGTGGCGTACCCAGGGGGGGGGGGGGCTTAGGGGGCTTCAGCTCCCCCATTGGCCGTGTTATGGAGTACATTTTGTATTTTAAAAGACAAATTTCAAACCATGATAATTCTAAAAAGGTATTAAATACAACGTATTATCTTTAGTAACAATGATCTAAAATAAGCAAAAAATAGACATTACGTAATTATGGTTCCGATATAATATTATTTGATCGGTACTCAGCGAGGATGAAATAATTAAATTATTTTCTAAAAAGATGCAATTAGAAGACTGGAGCAAATAAAGTAAAAAATAAAATATGTATTTTAAGGTTATATAAAATAAAATAATTTATAATTTATCGTATAACATATTTTGTATAATAAATCAGTCCCTACTTCCTACTATTTAAATATATCACTAATATATTAAGTTTAAGTATGTGTTATAAAATGTATATAATAATGAAATATTACAATTAACAGCTATAAGACTTTATTGAAACTAGTGATAAGATGTCAAATTTTTATTTACTTTGTTTAGCCCCCCCCCCATTCGAAAATCCTGGGTACGCCACTGTTAAAATGTGTTCTGCTGAACGCAAATTTACTATGATCTATACATTAGTAAGACAGAGGCAATACATGTAGGTATAACGTCTTCTTAAGTAATGTAGGGGCGCATTAATAGTTAACTTTATTTATCGGGCTGATTTGTGAATCTAAACCATCCAGGGCGTCACCTAAACGCATACAAAAAATTCATTCAAATCGGTCCAGCCATTTAGTAGTTCAGTTCTCAGCAGGGCCGGCTTAAGGTATAGGCGAGCTAGGCACCTGCCTAGAGCGGAACTTTAGCTGGGGCGGCATTTTAAAAATTGACTTATAGATTTTTTCATTTCTATTGGTATTATCATTGATTATAAATAGATTATAAATATTTATTTATTTACAGTATTTATAATACTATTTATAATCAATGGTATTATATAAAAAAAATACTTTAAAATTCATCCGTGAAAACCAACTTGCCTATGAAATAAAATAATATTGTATAAATTTTTTACCTAATAATGTGTCAAAATTTCTAATTTACCTAAATCCAAATTTCTGCCAATGTGAACGATTTAACAACGCGTTTATCGCATCGCAATATGTCCATTGTAATTAGGTACGTCCAAATGTCCAATGCATACGATAAACTATAGACGTGCTACAAATATTTTCAGTGCTCAATAAATGAAAAAGATGAATTCACTGCTTATTATACCCATTTTAGTTTGCTTAGTTACTGCATTCCATTCTTTATTCTATCCCTATACTTAAGGTGCCATTCATTCCATACAAATAAAACGCTTCGTTTTTGGACCTCTAATATCAATAACTCCATGATGGCATGATGATATAGGTAATGAAATAAAATATAATACTTTAACAATTATTATGTACCTAATAAGTAATAATTATAATTAAATAATAGTTATAAACAGTGGTGTATTGCTAAAAATATTCGTGGGTATACGCCTTCTAGATCTTAGGTGTCAAAGATTGAAAGATATACCTATAACATTGAATAAAAAAAAAATTTTTTCTCGCTTCGCTCGAATTCACTAACAACATTTATTCTAATTATCAGTATTGACCAGAGAAAAACTTTAAACAATTAGTACAGTCTAAGAAATTAGAATGGTTACTATTTTAATTTTACTAACTGCTAATAACTTAGTGATTAGTGCACTAAATACTAATCATGATTGCTAGGGCCCGGAACTTGATGCATTTGCATCTTTTTTTCTAATGATTACATTTGAGGCTCGTTTTTATAGAAATTTAATTCATGAAATATAGAATTTTATGGTACAGCAGTTATTATTTTGCATTTTTAGGGAATTTTATTCTTTAAGGTCATTTTTGTAGTATTTTTAGTGCATTTATTCATTTTTGAAAATTCTTAACAGGTATACGGAGCTATACGGTCGTATACCCGCGTATCGTCGTTTATTTAGAGAGTATACGCTAAAAAAAAACTAGAGGAGTAAGTATACGCCGTATACCCCCGTATACCCCCCAATACACCACTGGTTATAAATAGGTATATAATATATTTATAACGTCGTCTCAACGTTCTTATGACCGATGCGATGAAAAACAAAATTATTTGTTTTCAAACAAAATTTGTCCGGCGAATACGGCCGATGCAATATCGGACGCACTTGCTTTCCAGTTTGGACATGTCGAATTATGTTACGGTTTTATTATAACTATAGGTACAAATATGACATTAAAATAAAAAAAAATATATAAATATTCCAATATAGTCCCGACACTACCTGTTATTTCTTTAAAATAAAAAAATGAGGGGGGAAGTTAAGTTGAAATGAGATCTCAATTTTTTTTTTTTAAAGGCAGTGAATTTTGATTTTGCCAAGTGCACTATTTTTCCTTGAGCCGGCCCTGGTTCAGTTACATACAAACGTACAGTAGAATTATATATATATATATATATATAATCATAATTAAAAGTAATGCTCAATGTACTGGATTAAGTACTTGGATATCAATTTTCAAATAATCTTATTTAACAAGTAGTAATTATTAATTAAAAAAATCAAACATTAAGAAACAGAGTACAGAGACTATAGTATTGGTTACTTATCTTTCTCAGTTCACGCCATGGATGATGTATTAAATATTTTATAGCAATTATAAGTTTATAATTATACATAGAATTCTGAGTAATTTTATAACCATTATTCAGCTCTGAGTCATTTAATAATCTTCAATGATTGACTATTAGGAAGAATGACAACTTAAAACTTTTAAGTTCTCAAATAAAAGATTCCATTATTCCAATCCTTAGATATAGTTCACAATATATATTTTTTTCATTTGAAAAAGTAGTATCATTCTGCTGTACATTAGGGGGTGGGGTGGACCTCGGACTAGGGTAGGTTAAATTTAAATGCAATAATAGGTATCATTGTATACGAAAAACGATTCTGAACGGAGATGATTTGTCAGTCTGGGATATATTATATTTAAATATTGTCATATATTCTATTTTGAAACAAATTCAAACATTTAAGTAAAAGCTTCAAGATCTAACGTTTAGTAACTTTTTAAAAATAATTATTTATTAGTAAAATGTTATTTTACACGTGTATTTTTGATTTCAAATTAAAATTAAAACTTTAAACACTCGTGAAATTTTTTAAATTGAATAATCCTCAAACTTTTTTATAATTATTCTAAGCTTAACTTATGGACAGCATAGTATTAAATTTTCAATTCTTAGTTTTTGATAGTAAAATATTTATAAATTTTTAACTACCAAATAGTGAAAAATATTCATGATTTTGACGAATTTTTGTCAATATTTGAACTTCAAATGCTAATAAAAAAAATTGTGTCTATGTATTTTTATAATTTTTGAATGAGAGTTAGAACAAGTTATGTGGACCCTTCAATTAAATTTTCAAGTAATTTTTCCCAGCTTAATTTTTTTTATCAACATTTATAAAAAAAAAAATTGAAAATTTCAGTTGTCTATAAATAGCTCAAAAAAAGTCAAAATATTTTGAAAATCAAATCACGTAAAGAAGATGGCAATTTAAATAACTTGTCAAGTTTTTACGACTTATATTATTTGAATAACAACAAATATCAAAAATCGTTTGAGGCTAAACCGTTAATTAACGCGGTTTTGTAAAAATTTAAATTTCAAACATTTTACCAGTTATTTAGATTGCCATTTTCTTTACGTGATTTGATTTTCAAAATATTTTGACTTTTTTTGAGCTATTTATAGACAATTGAAATTTTCAATTTATTTTTATTTTTATTTAAGTGCTTAAAAGCACTTATAAAAAAAATTGTGACTAACGATTTCGGATTTTTTTTATCGCTTTAAGAACAACTCATAAGAAACCTTGTATTAGATTTTCAAGATTTTCTAGTCAGCCAAAAAATTTTCATCGTTATTTAAAAAAAAAGTACTTAGAAAAATTGAAAATTTCTTTGAAAATTTAACTGTGTATGGAGAACGCTAATATAAACATTTCGTGAAAATTTCAAGTGTTTACATCGATTAGTTTTTGAGTTACAGCAAAATAAAAAATTCGATTTTTTTGAAAACTGTTGGAAAATGTTTACTTTTGACCTCTATAATGCACCAAGGATATCCACTTTTCCATCGGAAACCACCCCCAAAGTTTGAAATTGAAGCATTATTTCGACTAGTTATGCTGTACACAGACACAAAAAAAAAAAACAAAACACACATCATTGTAAAATCAATACATTCATCATTCCGTTCAGAATCTAAAAAGATATAATTTATAATAACACTGATATATATATATATACACACTTGATAGTTATCAATAAAATACTTTGGTTTCGCTCAGAATTAAAATAATACTGTTTATTATTATAAGAACTATACATTGGTAACTAGTAAAGCGGTACCTACTTATAAAATCTAAAAAGATAAATTTATAGTGACAAGTAAACAATAATATCTTAGTATTAAAATAATTAATTACCTAATAACTTATTTATATAAACAATATTTAGTAACAAGATAATTTTATAGACGTCATATAAAAAGATAGAATGGTTAGTTAAATACATATGTTAATAATAATATATTTTGACCCTTACATTGTATCGGTATAAGACTAGTTTAAATAATTGTTATAATTTAATTATCTTAATACTATTTAACATAATATAATATTTGTTATGGTAATTTTAGATGAATTGGATAAAATTAATAACCAATATCAAGAACAAACATTCAATATTAATCACACTTTATGTTTATAATTTAACTTTTTCTTTTATTTGAATATTTTAATCTTATAAAAAGATTTATAAATTATAATTGTGCATGAAATATTAAGATATCATATATTTGTATTGTACACACAAATTAATGTATTATAAAAGTAATTAAAAAACAATTGAACATAAAATGTAATTAAAGTTATAAATATGTTAAGAAAATTCATTTTTAATTACATTATACAAATGTAGGGATCAATGACAAAGTTGAATATGTGAATTTAACAATCATAGTATATTTTCAACTATATTATAGTGGATTGTAATACTTGATTCACTGAATCAAAATACTATTGAGTAATAGAAGAAGTTACATCATGATTTTTGTAGAATGCTTATGATTTATTCAGTACATCAATCATCCCCAATTCAATAATTATTTTAAGTTTATTCATAATAAACGGAAATTATAAGTTGTGAAACTTTCCCTACGGTGTAATAAAACGAGATAAGTTGTTGTTATTGCATTCCGTGTTATATTATTAATCGTCTATCTTCCAAATAACAGATTTACTGTTTATAGCTGATTTTAATGTTATTGTGTTCAACCGTTTGATATTAATGAGTTTAGAAGGATGTTTTGGTTTACAGATAGCGGATATCTGTTTTACTTCACTCGACGACGACGATAACAATTTAGCGGCGGATGCTTTAAAGATGTCCGCGTCGGACATAGTAGCGTCTATTGGTGTGGAAATATTGCTGATATCATTGACAATATTTCCAATTAAATTTGTGGGAACTAATTTGTCTACAGTACTTTCATTAGCCGTAAATTGTGAGGCGTTACAGATTATGGATGCAGTTTTAGTAGTTGTAGGAATGGTCGAAGTGGCGGTAGTGATATCTGAGATGTCAGCGGTTACGCTAATTGTGGTGAATGGGTCAGCGGCATTAATAGCTGAAGTGGGAAATTCGGTGGTGATTGTTTTGGCAATTGAAGGCGATTCAGAGTTAATTTTTTCCGAGGTGGTATCGTCAATGACAGTAATTAGGATAGCTGTAATTGAATTAGTATCACTGGTTGAGGAAATTGCGGCAGTTGTATTCGTTGTGGTAGATTCTTCTACGGCGGTGGCGTCAGCGATAGTAGTATTGTCACTAACGGTAGAAGTTATGTCTGATGTGATGGTGACTGTATCAGGAATAATAATGGCAGGGATTTTGGTATCCATAATGGTTGTGGTAGAATCAGCGACGGCAGTGATTAAAGTTGAGGTGTTGGTGACTATAGATGGCGTTTCGATAGTTTTTAGCGCTTCATCACTAGCAGTGATTCCTTCAACGATGGTGGAAAAAATGGGTAACGTAGTAGAGACGATGTTGGGTAAAGTTTCAGTGGTTGTAGTAGTCGTGGTTACAGTAATACCTGCATATTTAGTGGCAGTAATAACAGGCGTGTCAATAGCATTTGTGCACAAAGCAATGTCTCGTTTTTTGCTATAACCGCTATCGTGATGTTGAGACGGCATATGGACAACGTTTTGGGGTGAAATTGACTTATGCTTAGGTTTACTGTAGGATTTAGAAGTTGGTTTGACATGGATAAAGAGTAAATCTGAATTTTTATCGTCTTCGCTTAATGCACATTTTTTATTCAAATAGCCACTATTTGTAAGGTCATTGTTGTAATCGTCGATAAGCGTTTGATTTTCTTTAGGTTCTGAAAGACGGTTTATTGTATGAGCAGGAATTGTTGCAGTACAAGACATTTGTTGATGACGAATGGTTTTATTCTTTTCTACTGTAAAATATCCTAGATTACGACAACTTTCCAATTTCAGCAGATGGTTGATCAATTCCATTCCGTTAGGATAAGTCATCTTGAGATTTTTAAATAGTTGTATTATTTCAGGTGTGGTGGATGACGATGTTGATGGTCTAATTTGTTGGCGGCTTAACTTGGGAAATTCAGTATGTGGTGACGTAGATCCTAAATTTAATGTATTCTTAAGCGATTGATCGGTTTGAACTATAGTCGGTATTTTTATCGGTTTAACTGAATCTGGGGTTTTTATGTGTTTTTTCGGTACAATCAATTTTGAAGTAAAGAATGATTTTACAGCTGGCGTGAAAACTGGTTTTGGTTTGTGATCAGTAATCATAGGTTTGTCAATTAGAACTTTAGATTCATCAAATGAAGTTATAGATTTATTAACTTGAGTCATGGATCTATCAATTGGAATCGTAGGTTTATAAGCTAGAGTCGTAAGTTTTTCAATTGGAGTCATTAATTTATCAACTTGGGTTGTAGGTTTATCATTTGGAACTGTAGGTTTTTCAATTGAAATCATAGATTTATCAACTTGAGTAGTCGGATTTTCTTTAACTGGAATTGTAGTTCTATAATCCGGTATAGTTAGTTTATGAACTATTGGCATAGAGCGTTTTTCACATTTAGTAGTTATAGTCAGTTGATTTGCAACATGTTTTTTAGTTTTTAGTACAGGTGGATGTTTATCGGTACATTTTGGTTGTGTTATTTGATTGAGTTTTAACGCTGATAGATTTTCTGCTACGTTAGTCAATACCATGGACATAGGTCTTTTTTCTATTGGTACCTTAACCATCGTTCTTGTCATTATCAGTGGCGCTGTTCCTATTTTCGTTTTTATAGCGGTTGTTAATGGTTGTTTTGATGTCGCCACCGTTGTTGATTTTATCATCGATGACAATTTTATTTGCATTTTTTGTTTGAATGCTAAAGTTGATAATTTTTCTGTTGATTCTTTTAACACTTTAGATGTAGTTTTTTTTACTACTGGTAGCTTAATCATTGTTCTTTTTGTCATTAGTGGCTTATTAGCATCATTGGCAGGTTTTAATACTACAGAAGAATTTGCAGTGAAAATATTACTTTTCTTCATTGGTAGAGATTTAACTGTTAATAATTGATCGTCTTCCTCCGTTTTTTTGACATTTATTTCACATTTTGCTAATTTCATACGTTCTAATTCTTTCATTTTTAATCTATAATGATTGATGATCCTAAAAATAAACATAAATTAATTACTCATGAGTTTTTAAATAACGCCTTGTCCTGTATGATTATTACATTATATTATAATTTTATATCGTTCACTAATGACGAGCTATATTTTATTAATTAGTAATTACCTTACTACTTATGGATGGATTGGGATATTAGACCAGTAAGGTATAATTAATATTAAGTAGCCTATATTTAAAGGCAAATATTTTGAAGTTAAAATAATAAAAAAATTATGATAACACAGTCATAAGTATAACAATAGACAACAGTATTTACTATAATATTAGTTTATCATTAAAAATTAAATTAAAACATTAAAATATGAGTATTTTCTACTCTCTAATATTACTAAGTATATTATATTTTTATAACTATTTAATATTTAAGAATTTAAAAAATGCATTACTATCTTACTTTTTCTCGAATAAACCAATAGTTAAAAAATTATATTAGTGTGAAAATATGTATAATATTTTGCATTCTTATTAGATTTAAAATCGAATACAAAACCAGTACCTTATTTTAGTAGCATCACAGTGCTTTTCTAATTCCAATGAAATGTTTGTAGTTTGATCTCTTCGTAATAATAAATAAATGTGACATGGTTTACAAATAAGGATGCCATATTTTATTATTACAGGAATTTTATCCTCATCGAGGACTGTTTGATATTCATCTAATACGGATTTATTCAACTGAAACTTTTGTATCGTTCGATTTCCACACAACTGACATTGAGTTATTAATAGGATCTATGAAAACATAAATATAAATTTTAGTTTATTATTTTTAATATTCAATATCAATTGATCAATTTTGTATCAACAGATTAATTTTAATAGTGTGAAAACACAGATGCACTAATATAATATGATTAGTATCGTTAAACAACCTGTTCATAATGTGCATTGCAAACAGGAATTTTATGCATTGCTTCTTCCTCATTAGTTTGGACTCTTAAATTGAACTAAAGTAACAAAAAATATAAATAAATATAAATAATAAATATTAAATACACATGCATGAATAATAGTTAATATATTTGTTGTTATCGATAAAATTAAGTTTTTTTTTAAATTAAGTCCATGAACAACTTTGATTTATGTTAATAATTATACAGTGTAGTTATAGTAATTCTAATACACAGTTAACGCAGAAATAGGTGCACTAAAATTGTATAACTATAAAAACAAGTTTTATTTGATTATAAAATACATTTTCATACATACCATTTCTTTTTTAATTAATATAACGTTTTTAAAGTTAAAAACTATACAACAAAAATCTATCCAGTGTGTTTATACCATTATAGATTTATCTTGGGCCACTTATACCGATTATTATGTTCATCGAATTACACTTTTGAAGACATATTTGTATTCGTTACAGTGTTTATCAACTCAAAAACGAATGACTAGATTTTTAAATTTAGAATATTAAGAATTTAAAGTGTTTATAATATTTAAGTAAAAAAAATTATTAAAAAGCATTTGAAATTCGTTTTTAAATAAATTTCACAATGAATTGAAAGATTATTTTAGAAATTTTATTAGAAAATAGATAATTAATAATTGTGAATATTTCATATTTCGGTTATTGACGTCATGTTCAGGAGCAATCCGTTATTTTTTTATACATATTCGAACACAATAATGATCTTAATAGGGCCAGATCTGAGAAGGGATGAATTAGGGGTTCTAGGTCACTTTGTACGGTCGAGTATTAAAAGTGCGAAACGCGATCACTTTGTACGATCAGGTAGAACTTTAGATTGCAAAACACGCTGTATACTAATTGAGTCCCTACTAAATGAGGTACCTGAACGGGAAAAAAATAATATACTAATTGAGTCCCGGGATTATTTTGAGTAAAATATAAAATCAACCGTCTAGAGTCGTAAATTTTAATTATGTGTAATACACTGATACAAATATACAATATATATTGACAGGACTTTCAAAAGTTGCCCAATACAATTTACTCAACTGTTTACTGTCCACGGAATGAAAAATAACAGCTATATACGTTTGGTATTTTGTTTACTTTTGGACAAATTTTTAGAAAATTACATATTATCTGAAAACTCACAATATCCTCAAGAAATGTGGGCTAGATGTACTTATTCATTGGCGAGGACCACCAACAATTGTGAATCCTTTCATTCGAAAGTCAATGCTGTTTTATTCAGCCCATCCAAACATTTATTAATTTATAAACATTTGAAGTTAGTATTAAAACATGGACTCAATTAGTATTATATCTAAAATTTCACTGGACTCAATTGGTATATACCCTAAAATAAGCCGGGATTCAATTCGTCATAAAAGGTTATACTGGGACTGAGATTGTATGCTAAACGTGGATATTTTGTACTATATGTACATAAAGTACAATATTATTTATATAATATAAATAAGTCTGAAGTCATGACCAATTTTATTAAAAATGTTATTAAGTTTTAATACTATTTGGTAAATCTAAGTATCTTCTAAATTTCTACAAATCATATAGAACCAATAAGTATCTATACTACACAAATATTGTATTGTTATTTCTTAATCGTATATGTTTAAACTTTAAATAACTATAGTATATTTCTTATTGTTAAAAATATAATTTTTTTTCAATAGTATAATACATTAAGTAAGTACCTACATATATTTCACAAATATTATAGGTACGTGCTACTTACATATTAGACAAAATAAGTATTTTTGTGAAAATTTTTGTTAGGATTTTTAAAATTTAATAAATAAAAAGTACTGATTATTTTGACTTGTAGTTAGTTTACTAAATTTTATAGCGTTAGTAATTTATTTTTTATTTAATTTTTACATTATATATACTTACTACTTAGTTATAATATAACTATAGAAATTAATATTTACTATATGTATATAATAGTCCTAAGTGCCCGCATTCTTAAACTTAAATTTTTATCTGTCCACGACTCCACGTTCTGAAATGTACATCATAACACGACTGTACAGAGTGTCCGCGTTATGCAGTTTTAACAATGGAGCGTACAAAATGACCGTTTACTGAACCAGGGCACTTACCCCGAAAGTCTTGTCGGGGGCACTATATTCTCCCACATAACAGTGTCATAATAGAGAGAGGCTAATTTTATACTTTACTCCGAATAAAAGATATTCTAGATTCGGCCTTGAATCTTATTCGCACACAATATTACATGTACACGACCATAAAAAAAAATGTTGTTAACAAATTGAGACGGCGGCGGCGTGATAACGAAAAACCAAAGGTTCTCCGTACTATATTATTACCGAAAATATACATAGGTACCTATATACAAATTTTAAAACTGATTTTACTTTATTAATTTAAAATCAAATATTCTGATAATATTCTTTTATTTTATAATACAAAATAAATACTGTATTAATAAATAATAATAATAATAATAACAATAATACATCGCGACTAGTTTGAACTACACTCATAGGCGTAAACTGGGGGGGGGGTGAGAGGGGGCAACTTCCCCCTCTCTAAAAATGTAACGGGGCAATGCCCCCCTTGGTATTTTGTAAATTATGGAATTAGAAAAGTATTGTCTAAAAGACATTTTAGAAGGAATAATTTTATCAAAAAAAATTAAAAGGTATAATATTTTAAATGATAAAAATAAATATTAATAATTAATAAATCAAAATGTTATTGTTCATTGCCAATACGCGCGGATAGTATGACACTTATTTACTACTTAGTCTCTATAAGTACCTATACGGTGCCATGGTGTGGCGTAGGGGTTGGCCGCAGACAGAACAAATGCTGCGTTGTTAAACTAAGTCCAGCGTTGCTAGCTTCCGGATGGGTGACCATCTGGGATTTTTAGCGAAAAAGCCATGGCATACATGTCACATACACATACGTGTTAACCCCCCCCCCCGTTTCATCTCTACCGTTTTCACCCTTACCGCCAATGGCCATAGTTGCCGCGGTTTAATCTAATAAAATAATTAAAAAAAGTGCCTAATAGGTATACCTATGTAAAATAAAGTTTGCCCCCCTATAAAAATTGCCCAAGTTACGCCCATGACTACATTTACTGAAAAGCACCGCCGCCGCCGCTGCCATATTAATTTATATGGCTACGACTGTAGCAGTAATTTACTTGGAAATTGCCTATATTAAACTCCTTAAAAACGACCAGTATCGAATCCTCATTAAAAGTTTAATTAAACTAAAATATTGAAAAATATAATACCTACTTAACATATTATCGTGAAAAGGAAAATATTCTAAATTTTCATTACATAATATATTATAATAATACTTTATTAAAATCAGACCAAGTGAATTAAATAATATTCAAATATGATTAATATTTAAAAATAATCATAATCAAATGTAATAAATATTATAATAGTTAATTTTTTGGTTTTAATCTGTAAATTAAAACGTGAGTTACAAGACATAATATTGTATATACCTTATTTATCAATAGTGTGGATTTTATTATATTCATCCATTTCGAATTAAAATCACGAGTTACAGTTTGTTCACAAGTCATTACAATACAGGAACGTTTTTTAAGATTCTTTATAGAAGTTCGTTTTTCTATGACCTGGTAACAACCAACACACAAACACGAATCGGATCCAATTAAGTGAGTAGCATCTATAAAAATAAATGTACATTAAAATAATAGTTGATCAAAATAATTTAAGATTTTAAGAACTTGTAATAAGTGAAATATTAATCAAAACTTTGTATTCAAGAGTCAAAATTTTAGTTAAAATATATTTTCAAAATACCAGTTAGTTATTTGTCTTAACCGTATGTATTTAGTTATTATTATTGTTAAAAATTATAATAAAAATGTCAAACATGTAATACAAATTTCATACTTTCCAAACACGCTTTTTGCTTATCTGGATTCTTTATTTGTGCTATATGAAAAGGAGATTCTAGCAAATCAAATTTTCTGTTACAAGAGCTGCATTCAGGCATACAATAATGATCTTTATGAATTAATGATTCTAATGGTTTATCAGCTGAGACCAAAATAGAACTAAAACAAAAAAAATTACACCAACAATCCAATTATTAATTGACGTTGTTGATTGTCGTTCAGCTCTAGACGTTTATACATACTTGGTGGTATGCTTTTGATCATCTTTTTTACAGTTTGAATTTTTCGATAGATACGAACACTTTACTTTTTCTGAAATTTATCAATTATGTATTTTCAAATTTTAAGTGATAACAAGTAACAATTAAACAACACATATATACAAGGTGATTCTTTTATCAAAGGACATTTATTATTTCTAAAACTATTAATGTATTTAAAATTTATAGTTTATACACAATTTTAGACGTTACTCAACAAATTTTTACTATTTTTTTTATGAAATTTAATAATTTACAATTTACATTTTTTTAGAAATTAACAGAAATTTTTTTGAAGTACCTGATACATAAAAGTCAAATTTTGGACGCGTAGTTAATGAGTTTTAAAAATTTAAAGTTTTGATGAGCAAATGCACAAGGTTTCCACAAAATGTTAGATCAATAATGCGCTTATCAAAATTTTAAATACTATTATAGTAGTACTGTTTAACTTTTCGGTCAAAATTTGATTTTTATGTATGACAATAATCTCAATAATATTCACTTTCAGAATATGAAATTAAAAATGAATGTCATTCACTAAAAAAATTTTCTTAATAATATTAAAATAAATAAGCTACCTGAATTAGGTTTATCATAATTTAATTGTTCAGCATTTTCTTCGTTAGCAATATTATTAACCTGAAAAATAAATTACTTTTGAAATGTTCTAGTAACATTTTTATTATTTTACATTAAAAATGAAGATTTATTAAAAATCACTCATTTAAATAACGAGCTGGTCTGTGAAAGCAACTATTAGTTATCCAAAAATGTGTTGTTATATATGTAAGTGTTGCATGTATGAAGAATTTATAAAATTGTCTGATTCTAGATAATTCCAAGGAAGTTAATTTTTTATAGGTATTAATAATATTAACAAAATATTTTAATTTCATATTAACCACCAAATTTGGATAAAAATTATTATCAAATAAATGTTATAGATATAAATATTGAACAGGCATTATTACAATAGCATGTATTGTCTTCTATTAAATATTATTAACATCTATTTTAACATAACAATTATTGATGATTCTTTCAAATCAAAAACAATGAGCATAAAAATTATTATTACCTTTGTATGAGTTTCATTTTTTTGGGGTAGTTTAGATTGCACATTTTTTTTTTCACTTGGTACACTTGACAATAATCCTAGACCAACCATAAATTCTTTTTTCTGAGGTATTATTTCAGTTGTAGTTGTTTCATTAGCTTCATCTAATATGGATATAACTGGTTCATTTATTGTAATCTGTTGGGGATTTAATTTTAGAAATTCCTTTTTTTTCATTACAACCATTTCAGAGTTATTTGATACATTCATGATACATTTTTCCTCTAAAGGTACTTCAGAAAGTGTGTTTGGTAGAGATACTATATTTTTTACAGACATAATATCAGGATTAGCTTTCGGAAGAGTTTGTCCATTCTTTATAGGCACTACAGGATATTTATTTATTTGTAATAGTTTCTTTTTTACAGGATTTTCTAAGCGTGTACTTGGTGAAAATAATTTTTCTTTTAAAATATTCTTAAAATATGTACTTGGTAGACACAATTTCTCTATTATATTTTCCTCTAAATATGTAACTGTTAGAGAAGGATACGTCTTGGAATATATTTTTGATATTGATTGTTGTTTTTTTAAATTCACCTCAGAATTTGTAATAGACATACATAGTTTACTTTTTACTTTGGAATAGGATTTTAAAATAGATCGTTTATCTTGTATGATTTTATTGTGATACATTTTCAGTAATAATAATGTACCTTTAAAAAAAAAATTAGAATTTATTTTTAATAGATTTTGTTGATCTCTTATATTTTTCTTGGAAAATTTTTTTTGGAGAAAAAGTTTATTATGCACAATCATCTCAAAATATGTTTTTGGAAAATTCAATTTCTTCTTTAAATTCATTCTGGGGTACAATTTCCCTAAATCTGATAAATTAACTAAAATAATTTTGGAATATATTTCTAAACAATATTTTTTATCTATTATAGTGTAATTGAAAAAGGTTTCTGGTGAACACCACAGTGCGTATATACATTTGGTCAAATTTGAATATGTAATCAGTGATTTTCTTGCTTTACAATATAATTTATTGGCAGGTTGTTCTTGTTCTGTTTTAGCTATTTCAGAATGTAATTCATTTAGAGACAATTCATGTTTTTTTAAGACTTTTTTTTTAGTATTTTTGAAATAAGTTATTGATAGAGATAATCTAAATTTGGCTGTCAGCTCGTAATAAGTTTTTGATAGTCTTGGAGCTTCTCCCATATAAGTAATTTTAAAATATATTTCATGAGAAGATAATAATGCTCTCATTTTAAACATTTTAGAAAATATTTTTGATGTTTTTATCATATCAGTCATCTTAGAATTCCATTTTTGAGATGATTGTAGTTTTCCTATTTCTGTCATTAAAAAATATATTTTTGGTGTAATTTTGGAAAATGAATCATGAAAAAACAAAGCTTTTTCATATTCCATTATCTTGGAATATATTTTTCGTGAGAAAGGCCCTTTTTCTGTCACACATGAGTTTGATTCATGAATTTTTTTTTTTTTTTTTGTTTCTGATATTTCAGAAAACAATTCTCTAAGTAATGATGCTTCTTTTGTAATATTCTTATTAGAATAGGTTTCATGTGTTGATGATATTTTTTCTGTTTCAAGCATTTTAGAATAATATGTTTCTTCTTCTTTTGACTTATTAACTTTGGAAAATAATGGTTGTGTATTAATATCATAAGAGCACCAACACTGAAGTAATGAAGGCTGAAAAATATTCAAGGCACAATTCTTATCGTTTTTATTTTTATTCTTAAAAAAAATTTCTTCTAAGTTATGAATATAATTTTCTTTAATAGTACAATTATGTAAAATATTGTTATCTAGATTAATAGGGAAAGTATGATTAAAATTACAAGTATAAGTTTGATCAATAATTTTAACTACTGGACTTGATCTAAACAGATCTAAGACCGGAATAATCATAGAATTATGAAGTACTATAAAATTAATATTATAATACATATCATTTAAAGTCATATTTAAACATTCAGTGTATACTTTTAGGGGAGGTTGATTAATCGGTTTTTTATTTCTTCTATTCTTCTTCCTTTCCATAAAAAATTGATTCCGATTTTTTCGTTTTTTATCACTTGTGACCTTAACAGGTTGTTCATTAGTAACTGGTACAGTAAAATTTATTAATGATTCACAACAATTTGACTTATCTGAGTTGTTAGTGTTTATAGTATAGTTTTTTCCTATTTTTTTTTTTGTATTAAATATTTGTTGTGTCACTGCATCAGTATTACTATTTATTGTTTGTTGTCTATTTATTTTAGTTTTAATATTTTTTGTTTGTTTTTTTTTTACTTTGATTTTTGCAAAGTCGTTTTGGGTTAAATTTTTTTTTTGTAATTTAGGAGAATATATAATTTTGGGATTTGGTTGGATTCTTTTTCTTTTGGCACTTCTAGTTTTCATATTATTGATTATATTTTTTGCTATTGTAATATTTGATATTGTACTATAGATAATGTACATCTATAATTAACATAGATTGATGGGAGTTCCGCATACAATCATTTAATTCAAATGGATAGCAAAATTATATATCTTACTCAACTATCAAGATATTCATCATTAAACGAACCAGATTTTTCATTTTAATGAACACCAAATCTGAAAAAAAATAATAATTTTATTAAATAAGATTTTAGGATTCAGACAATATCTTGGATTTTTAAACCATTAGTTAAATATATATTCTACCAACATTATAATTACTATTGAAATATAAGTCTACTACCTATTAACATGCTAAAAAACGGGAATAGTAAATGTTAGTTCTTCAAAGTATTTATTCAAGTGTTGTAACTTTGTAAATTTACAATAATATTTCATATTTGATGCTTATCAGTTATCTTTGACTCAAGGATCTTCCTTATGGCTTTTTTTTTTTTTAGGTAAAATAGTTTCCTGTTTAACTGATATTGGAGTGGCTTTAATTGTGCTTCAAGTTGTAAAGTAGTTTAAAATAATTATTTTGTATTTACAATATATTATGTTTGATTTCAAAATGTAACATTATACACAAATAATATTATATAATTTCTACTAGCTGATGTTTTTTTATGATCTGCCACTGTTTAAATACTTAACAAATATGATATAGATCTTAAAGGAGCTGTAGAATTAGCTAGGTATAATATTTCAACACTTGACGATAGAGGGGTAGTCAGGATTTTTATATGAGGGGGGGGGGCTAAATACTTTTAACTTAAATTATTGAAAATCAAAAACAACAAAATAAAAATACTGATAACATATTAACATTGATTTGCCGTTAACGTATTTAATATTTTAAATAATTAAAATTTGTAAGACAATTTCCATATTTAAATTTAAATGTTTCGAAACAATATAAAAATAGACCAATGGGAAGGGGGGATATAGCCCCTTTAGCCCCTCTTGGCTACGCCACTGCTAAACGATCTAAGAAGAAACATTAACAAAGAATTTAAATTAATGTTTAAAGAAGCAGAAGTAAATACATAATAAAATTAAATAAATAACATTAATTCGATGCTTGGAAGGAACGCGTTCAAAGGAATCCGTTCCTTTGATTTCGTTCTATTTTAGGTACTTATCGGGAACATGTTATTTTTTCATATTTAAGAATGTATTGGAATTTTGTTTACTTTTTAGAGGAACATGAACGAATTTTTTGTTCCTTTCTTCGTTCAGTTGTTTTAAAAATAAAAGTAATTACATTATTTTTAGAACTAAAAGGAAAAAAAATACATAGTTTTTTTTGAAATTTAGTAGCTAATATAAAGAGCTATAAAAATAAACCTGTACACGATATTATTGATAATGTTTACAAAATGTAAATTCTGTCGCGACGGCCTTAACGGCGAGACATCGTTAATTTAACTGATAGCATGTTTGAAACATTATTATGTTAAAGCTAAATAAAATCTACCTATATTTAAATACACAATAATACTGTATAAGGTTATATAAGGATATAATAGTTATATCTTATATGTATCTACAGAAGTACAGTGTTTTATACAAGTTAAAACTATTACTAAAAAACAGTATGTCATGTTTAAAATTAAAACAATTATAATAAAAAAATGTACGATGTACCCGTTTTTTAATTTTATTTTACTTCACATTAAAAAGGAATCAGGAAAGGAACTATATAGTTCCTTTCTACAAAACAGAAACGGTAAAGGATTTAGTTCCTTTTTAACAAGAGGAACGTGAACGTGAACTAGTTCCTTTTTTAAATGGACTTTCCGAGCATTTTTATTTAATTTTAATTTTTAAACTTAATTAAAAAATGTCTGATTTTAAATACCAAATTGTCTGTTAAAACAAACGTCAATAATAAAATTCTGTAAATCCATTTTAAGATGTTAAATTAATGAATTTAATCCTGAAAACTACTATAAAATTACTATAGCAAAACCTTGAATTTTTATTTTTATTTAAACTTTCCTAATTAGGTAATAAATGTATTTTACTTTTACTATATTTTATTAATTTTATTCAATAAGATCTTCATGAAAAAAAATTAAACATAGGTAATATTATTTTAATATTCACAGCACAACATTATTATATTATTAATATACTATAATATTACTATCTAATATTAGGATCGACATTAACACTTATCATAATCCGTAAGGTAATTAATTATAATACAGTTATAATTTACAACATACTATTAAAATGTTTATAAAATAACTTACAACGAGACTTATAAGTAGTGTATTAATGGAAACCCAAAGTTCAATTGCTTAGCAGCAAACGTGTGTAAACAAATTAGTGAAGTTTTAAAAAATAACCGTGAATACCTACCAGTAATGAGAAAAAATGCATAAATTGTATGCAACTACCTACCTAACGCGAAGTGTAAAATCTCCAAATCAGAAAAAAAAATAAAGTAGGTACGTAGGTTCTTATAAAATAAACGATCAATACATGAGTGTTACAGAATCTTTCATCGAGTTAACAAACTTTTATAGTTGAAACTAATATTTTATATTACAAAATGTACCTACTAGAAAATGTCGTCCAATAAGTGAACTTTATTTTTTATCAAAGATATATTTCCGTGGACGGGAATTTACTTATTTTCATTAATTTTTTATTCATATTATGATTTATGAATTAAAGAGTATTACATTATATTACATAAGATAATATATTAATATTAAAAATAAATTATGTCTCGTAGTACAGAGCTAAGCAATTTTTTTTTAAGAATTTTTTTTTAAAAACTCAGCAATAAATTAGGTTATTTTTGAAAAAAATCCGCACTCGAAAAGTATCGACCTACTTACTTTGTTATTAAAAGCATTACGAATATTAAATACTTTTATGAATTTTATTTTTATATGTTATTGACAATTGAGAGTTATTTACAACATCGTCTAGAGTCCACCAGTTTAAACCATATAATTTACGCACGATAAATTCAATGAACTTGACCTTAATCTTGAACTAGTTTATTTTGAAAACCATGAACAAAAAATAGCTTATTTTTAAAAAGAACTTTTCCATCATTGGTCAATAATAATTTAAAATTTCAAGGAGATTATTGGACGTAAAATGATTCAATTATTAATACCTATTCATTATTATTGTATTTTAAATTCGTATTAAGAAAATTTAACTAAATGTGATAAATATCTAATTGTTATTTGTTATTGTCGTGTTACCATTATTAACATTTTTATATTAGTTAATGGTAATTACCCATAAAACACATAATACCTACCGTTTAATCATAATTATTGCTATATATATTTTTTTAATAATTTGAATGAATATTACGTAAATATTCAAAGATTTGTCTTGATCATAAAAAAAATAATAATAATAATAATACCTACATAGAAAAAAATAAAAATACTGTTTGTTTATCAAAGTTTTGATGACGAAGAGTATGACCTAGTAGAAATATTTGAAAGATAATTTTTTTACTAATTTTTTAGTACAACGGTTGTTGTTATAGAAGATCAATTTGAAATAAATATCGATAAAAAATTATTGCTTGGTCAAAAGGTTTGAAAATTTAACAAAATATATAAAAATTACAAAAATATGCAAAATATTTAAAAATTATAAAACGTTAATTTTTATAGCTAAGACTTGAAAATTTTATGTTCCGTAAAAATATCTACACATTGTTATTTTTCAAACTTTTACAACTTTTACAACTTATACATCCATAATCAAGACACATTTTCCGTCAAAACGGCTATACAACTATAAAAAATAATCAAATCACAGTTATTAAATTGTAAGATTCAAAGAGATCTCTCTTGTTTAATACAAAATAATTTTTTGTTATATTTTCAGTATAAATGCATGTATATTTATGTTTTTTCAAAGCATTAATTCGTTTTTAAAATAAAATGTAGTATTTACAAGAAAAATATGTTTAAAATATTATTATAAGTGTCTATATTACATTATATTACCTACCTATTGGCTATTAAATGTATAACAAAAAATAGAAAATATTGGACTGATTCATCATATTTTTTAAACGAGATGCACTTAAATCTTTTATTAATATACATTTTGACATTGATTGAATCATGATTGACATTTATTTTATAGTTTATTTCTCCAAAATAGTTATTATGTTAATGTTATTAATTATTATTATTTTTAATATTTTTTCCAAAAAAAAAAAAAAATCGAATAATTATTATTTAAACAAATTGTATTTGTATCAAATATTAATGCATACCTGAAAACTAAACCATTACCTATATATTCTAAGCCGGGGCCCTGATGAACGTATTGATTTTACAATGTATTTTTGTGTGTATGCAATACATATACACGATATATATTTGAAAAACAAATTTTACATAAGTGTGGTTTTTGATAGAAATTGTACCTAGTTTGTAATTTATACAAGTTAAACTTAAAAATTACCAGTATTTTTCAAAATAATTTAGAAAAAAATAATGAGATTTTTTACGTAATACAAGTTTTGAATAAATCGATTTTTTTTTAGTGTAACTCAAAAATAAATAACCAAAGGAACTTGTAATTTTCTTGTACAATTTTATATAATTGAATTCAAATTTAACACATCCAGTACAGTAACCCACTCGACACCTACCATACAGGCCATACAGCAGAGTGGTACCGCTTGCTTACCTTTTTGTCATTATATTAAAGTTTTTTACTTTATTGAACAACCGCATAAATAAATAATACATTACATAACACGACAAATATAATTTTGAATGAGTAGAGAATTTTAGATGAGTGGAGTGGAGTGGAGTAGCATAGAGATACTCCGCAAAATATCATTCATCTAAACTTTAAATATCTACTTAAAAATATTTTTTATTTTAATCAAAATCAAAAAAGGTGAATTCATTTGAAAAAATAGAATCTAGTATTACAACAATCCACCTTTAAATGGAATAAAAATAGTAATACATATATAAAAATGTTACAGATACATTAAAAATTCGAAAATTATTATTACTGAAAAAAAAAATGAAAAAGCGTGATTGAATATATTTTATAAAAATACTGTAATTTTTATTTTTTCTATAGTATAGAAGCCAGAAGGAATACAAAAATTGAACAAGCCGGTGTTATACAAATAACCAATACACGTTTTCACATTTTTTTATGCACAATAATTATATGATTGTTATATTAAATTGACTTTAAAATACATTAATTTACAATGGTAATATAACAATAAATAGTATTATTATATATTATATCATTATATTACATCATCAAATTTTAACCATTTTTACCAATTATAAACGTTTAAACATTTAGGTAGTTAGTAGTTACCTACAACAATATTAGCATTTGCTCAAGTATAATGTACTGTCACGTAGCCGCACGAAAGCATTATTTAATGTTCATCATCAAAATATCAGATGCAGATTTAGTAAGATATAATATGTATTTTTTTAAACATTATAAATACAATAATCGAACTAAAAATATTATTTTGTATATTTTGTAAAATCAAAATCGATATTACATGGTTGAGAAAACTTTTTTTAATTTTTTAATTTAAATAAATTTATAAGGAATATTGAAATTTAATCAAATCGTATATTATAAGGTAAATGTAAACGTAAGTTGTAAATAATTGTAAAAAAAATTGTCGTTTTATATATTTGGTTAGTGATTATCTAATGATAATAATAATGATCAAATTAATAACATTAAAGGTATCTAAAAATAAAAAAAAACCAACAGAAATCATGTGGTTACGAAAATAGCATTTGACCTATTCACGATAACTACCTCCAAAACATTTCAATTGCATTAAATTTTAATAGGTAGTAATTAAAAACACGTAATTCGGACATCGTAGGAGGACCACGCCATGTACAAAAATAATAATTTTATTCAATAACAATAACAACAATAATAATAAAACACAGACAAATAAATAAGACATAAATCGAATATAATGTACATTTATTATTATTTAATATCGAGGTGTTAATAAATATTAATTATTACTGATCATCAATAATAAATTATATTTTAATAAGACGTGCGAGGGGAAGGAAGTGCGGTTCGGCCAACCACTGTGCGATTTTAAAACCAAATATATTTTTAGTACAGGGGCAATTTTATTAGGTTAGAAATCCTGGAAAGGCCGTGTGGGGCGCACGCAACAAATATCCCGTTTTCAAAAAATAGAAACGGTAACGTGGCACACGCGACACGACTTGGAGGACAGTATATAGTGCACAATGCAGTTGGATGATGGTACGGTTGTAATGATAGGTACATATAAGATACTTACTTAGTAATATTGTTTAGAAAAAAAAAAAAAAAAAAAAAAAAAAACTGCGCGGTAGCCCACGATTCCGTAAGGTTAGGCAATAAGCGGACGGCGGTGGCGCGGACTTGAAACGGACGGGGCCCGCGATACCGGTCCTGTCGGCGGAACGCACGAATACGTACTACGTTGAATTAGTTTCACGTACCACCGCCATCGTCGGCCGCAGCGCGACGTGACGCGGCCAATACACAATACGGTACTATTGTTATCTATGATTCTACAATAGTACAATGGTGCATGTTCATGGGCCATGGGCGCGTAGTTGTCTACGACACAGGTACGACAACAGTACAACACTACGGACGCGCGGTGCCGGCGGCCGTCGACGGCGGTCGGGCGGATACCGCCGCGTTCACGTTGGTACCTATTTCGTTTTCGTCGAGTATCGTTCGCTATTTTTCGCCGTCAAACGCGACTCACGATACGTCAAGTTTACGATCGCGCGCTCAAGCGGCGGCGGCACGACCGCAAACCCTAGCGCTACTTCGCTATAATATTCGAAATCCCAGCGCCAGAACCACCCCCCCCCACATTTCTTCTTCGGAGGCGGGTCGCCCGGCTGGATGTTTTTTTAGTAGTTATATTTATAGCACAATGTCCCGGGTGGGCTGCTGCTGTTCGTTCGTACGCGCGTAACCCAATCGCTGAATCGCCCAAAGACCCCCAATGCCGGTTCCGCCGGAACGATCGTCCGGTTTGTCCACTGTTTTGGCCCCCCCTCACACCCCCGGAAGTAACGAAACAATAGCATTACTCTGTGTTTAGAGTAATATTTCTTTGTTTTCCTTATCGGTTAGCGCTGTGAAGCCCCGCACCCTCCCGCGGTTAGATCGTCTGCCATATGCCATGCCCAAAAACCGAGCTCGACACGGTTGGAATTCCCTGGTAAACCGTGGACCGTGGTTCGCGAATGATGCCGTGATTACGACGGCCAATCAGAATGCGATAAAATAAGCCGCGTTGGTGACCCCTGATTGACGGTCGATCCGCAGCCCTATCGTAGGGCGCGAGCAGTACCGCCAACGGTGCATACTTCAGCAGCAGGCGCAGGCCATTGACCTACTAATCGCGTGCACGTTTCTTGCACGTTTCGTACTCCGACGATATCATTTATCGATTTATCGGTGCGTCAATCGTTGCACTGTTATGAAAAAAAATGCTCCTTACATAATAAAAATATGTGTTCATAATATGAGGTCATTGAACCGTAGACGTTTAGACATCTTTTTAAGTTCACACGGGGACGGTCCAAGTCGTGTGGTCGTAACTCTTATGCCAACTATAATGCAATGTTCATGAAATATCTCGATAGATAAGATACCTGTGGTACCTACGATACACACTAGATTATAATATTGTATAAATTGCCACGTTGGCACAATATAGTTGCTGATTTCGATAACATAGTGCAGCTGATAATTTGGTTGTTTTACGTGTCAACGATTGATTTTGATGCGTTGTAGAAGATTTGTCTCCACTTGGAGTGCGATGTGAAGCGAATAAAAAAAAAAAAAAAAAAACAATCGACCGCGATGGTTGGTTATTATCGCGATATAGGATAGATGAATTTTCTTCTATATTATATTAAATCGTAGTTGTTTTTATGGATGCCTATTAAATCAAAAATATTTGAAGGTTAGGTTTTACCATATTATGCCCATACCGCAGTACAACCAGGGGGCCAATTCTTGAAATCGTGATATTATACTTACGATAAATTTTTTATCGCATACAAATAAATATTTGTTAGTCTTGAACAATGTATTTGTAGTATGTAGTATGAATTCAGTCATGACAAAACATTATTATTAATATTTTTTATGTATTTATTTTGTCAACGAAAACCATCGTGAGTGGATTATGATTACTTAATACTTATGAACCAGTGACAAAATTATATCGAAATTATATTATGAAATAATTATGATAAAAGATAACAATACTTTTATGTTTTACGTGTTTTGTAGTATTACTACGAATTAAAATAAACTATTATATTGTTATTCGTGAGTATTACCTTAATATATAATTAATCATCTATATTTCTCATTAATTAATATTTTATTTACTATTTGGTTCATTGTTTAATCTTAAAGTATTTTTAAGTATTCTGAATACATTTTTGAAGTATTTTTAACAAAATTTAAATACTATAAAGAAATTAGTTTTATAAATACCTTATAAAATTAAATAGTAAAATTTTAAATATTAAAAAAAAAATTGGATAACAATTTTGAAAAAAATTGACTTAACCTATAAAAGAACATAATATTTTAACTGTTTTGGCAAAGAAGTATCTCTAAAAAGAGATTATAATTGATTGTACATTTTTTTTATTTTACAATATTAGGTAGGTAGGTACGGTTTAGGTATGTAGATTTAAAAAAATAAAAAAAAATACTTATATTTGTATTCAAATACTTTATGAATATTCGTAATATACATTATTTTAAAAGTAGGTATTTATTATATTTTTTCATGCGAATACTAGAATTAGTATTTTTTATATGATGTATGGAAGATTATTAACAAAAGAAAATCATGTGGATCTTTTTATATTATTCCATCGATTATTCATAAACAATTTTAGAGTAACTAAGGATCTATATTATTATCGTTAAATTACACAACTGCGAGTCTGCGAGTACACCACTGAGATTCGACCGATTCGGGTGCGACAGACACGTTAAATTTTCTTGGATGCTATGTCATTGTACGGCTATTTTTGTAGGCAACCGTGGTAAGGATGTAAGGTATTCTTCAGACAATCAGTATTCTTGTCGGTATTATAATTATATTTATATAATATTAAATAATGTTATTGTTGCAGAGTTCTATAGGTATTGTATATAAAATATGTTATAGATTAGTAGCTCTGCAGATTACAAGACCAATAGAAAAGTATGTCAACGGCCAACGATAACAATTTTGAGTAGGAATTATTATTTATATTGATTTAAAAGTTGCCCAAGGCCATTTAGTCGATATTTTACCGTAACACCGAAGATATAATATGTATAATGTCATTATTTATATCATATTATTTGTGTGAATTTACCACAACTGAGAAACACGTCGAATTGATGACCTATAGTAAGAATACGTAGTTGGTATAGAAAACTGGTAAGTCCGTGTAATAATTAAATTTACAATTAATTAACACCAGTAACATTAGTTAGTCGGTTAATTGTAAATCGTGGTAATTTCGAAGTGAAACCTATTATGTGTACAGAACTACAGACGGTGTGTAGTTTGTTTAAGGCTCAATTACACACAAAAAAAGACACATGAAAACATATTTTGTTTTTAGACTAAAAGACGTACAAAATCGTGCACGACGCAATATTGTCAGACTTGCTTCACGGTTGAGTGAATCGGCTTGGCTTTGTGACTAGTGGCGCTCTCACGCGGCGAAGTTGTAGTTACTATAATGACGCATTGACGCCACGTTCTCAATTACCCAGTACAGTATTCAGTAATAATAATAATACTAAACAAAGCGTTTACAAAAATGTAGGTAACTTGTTTCAATTTCTCATTTTAACCCATTATATAAGTGGACCACTCAAATATATTATATTGGCATACAGACTATTGACATTTGAACAAAAATTATAAAATATAAAATTAAATCGATAAAATTAAAATGTAAATCTCCGTTACGAGTAGTGGTTCCCTGGTAATTGAACCAATACTGTGTATGAAGGTGTTCTATGTGACTCAATACAAATTTCTAAAATGTAATAAAATATTTTTTTTATGAGGAAAAGTTGATAACCTTTCCACTATAAAGTAGGTATGCGACTACCCGGACTACCTACTGCAAAAAGTAATTTAAATGCAATATATGTTAAACGATAAATCATTGCATGTATGAAAAACGATTCTGATCAAACATGGTCCATTAACCCATATTACTTTAAGTATATTATTGTATGATATAATTAATTTGATATCATTGATTTATTTTACTATTAGTTATACTGTAGGTTGAATTGGATTTTGCTAAAAAAACATACATTTGTGATGATTTATTTTAATTATTATAATAATATACCTATATTACTATTATTCGATCTTAAGTTTGGGTCAGTATCGAAAAATCGTAGAACCACGAAGTATGACGTGACAACGCTTGTACAAATTGGTAGTACAAATACCTCGTGCAGGTAGCGCCACTATTCGCCTGAAGGCTGGTTTTTATGTTGTGAAAAGGTAGGTACATTGTTTTCAATGTAAAATACTAAAAATGTAATGCACAAACATAATATTTTTCACTTAACAATTTATCATCATGTGGTATATGTTTGTTCCAAACCTCTGGAGATTGATTATCCTAAAGTAAAATTAAATATTTTTATAACTTTATTGTAATATCTACTTTTATTAATTTTCACTTATATTACTTAATTATTTATTTTTTATACTATTTTACCTATAGACTATGGTGCTTTGTAAATATATTGTGTTTAAAACGAATTTATTTGTTTTTATTTGATAGTGCACAGTGTAAACTTTTTTTGAACATATAATATTGAATTATACAATAAATATACATTTTATTTAAATAAATAAATTTGTATAATATTATGGCTACATATGCCATGTAATATTATTACAATTTTTACATAAAAATTGGTAGGTACATGATTCCAAAACATTGGTTTATTTTAATAATCTATACAATATAACATAAAATATTCAAATATATTATATTGGCATACAGACTATTGACATTTGAACAAAAATTATAAAATATAAAATTAAAATGTAAATCTCCGTTACGACTCGTATAAAAGTCGGCCTTTGTGCGAATGGTTGCGTTCTCTGGTGATAAATTCTAAACTACCAAACTGTATTTTAAGGTGTCACCTTATATTCTCTACATAGTGCGTAGAACGATGTGAATATTATGTTCATGTTAAACATACAGACAATAGCATACAATTAAATTAATTTGTGACATTATATTGTTTAAAAAATATTATAATAATATACGTATAAATTTAAAGTAGATACTCATAAAAAATATTTTTGAATCATAAAAATATGACTAAAATCGTTATTATTTGTTTAAATATTAATATCTATTTAGGTAGGTGTCTAATTTCGTTTAAATTAAAACCTAAAATTGTTTGTAAATTGTAATGACTTATATTTTTTGGTACTAGTATAAAATATTTACGAGGAACCCTAATTTTTCAATTAGGTAATAGCTACAAAAGTCGGACATTTTATACATTTTGAAATACAAAGTGATTTGAAAATTCCAAATGCTTATAAACAAAAATCGTGACTATTGTCGACTGTCATTAATATTTTCATATGGCTACAAGTTCTTAAAAAAATAATACACCTATTTATTAATAAAAAGCATAAATAATATAGATTACAAACTGTATTAACCTTCACCGTAAAGGATTTTTTCTATCATTTGAGCATAAGTCTAAAAATAAATTTCCTATTGGAAATTATAACTGATAAGCTACAATTAATAGACGTGTTATATATAAACGTCAATAAATATTAAATAAATTATTTTATTTGTTGTAATTAAATGGTTTCAAAAATTTTAATAAGTTTCAAGTAAAATCGTTTAAAAACTGGGAGGGCCATGGATAAAACTTGGGGAGCTAAGCCCCCTAAAGCTTCCATAATTGCGCCTATGTTCCTACCTATCTAATTGTGATTATTTACAATTTTGTGTTTACTGGCCCGGTTGAAGATGCATGAAGAATTATTATTGGCTTATTGCTTACCAAAGTAAAAAATCTGGGTGTCACTTCAGTACTTATATCTAACTACATTAATAATATTTTACAGATTTATCAATGCGTTGTTGTCATTATATAGGCCGGGTCACAATATATGTTTAAATGCATTTGATATCTACTGCATAATAAATGTTCCTAGTAAGAACTTAATACTGAAAGTCACTACAGGTAGTTATAATAAAACAATAAATAAATAAATAAATAATACTTAAATATCTAAGTAGTTATGTATAATGTATAAAAGTATTAAAAAGAAAGGTTTAAGATAAAATTGATACAACATGGCACATGCACATTCAAAATCTAAAATATGTAACATAATATTATTATTTAAAATTCAATGTAACTAATTATTTTTTAGTAAGGTAGATAGCCTAGATATTTTATAGTGTTAGTGTATAGGTAAATCTAAACTGTAGATAAACAAATATAAATAGTAGTTAATTAAAAATATTATTTTTATAAAATTAGCTATGATATTGATGAAATATAATAGTAGAAAACTTATTAGACTGCCTGAACAATAAAAATAATACTTCGTCGTTATAAAGCTATGACAAAAATATGGCATATTATCAGTTTTTTTTATAGGCCAAATATTCATTAGCAAACATTTTAGACTGTTTGCTACTTTGCACAAAACTTTGAAAATAAAAAATATCTATACCTATTTTAAATAATTGGAAAAAATATATAAATAATAAAAAAAACATAAATACTTTTAGTTATTGTTAAATATCCAAAAAAATATTTAAAAATTAATTTTTTTTTTTTAATTTAATGAAATTTGTTAAACTATATGCATCTAACATTTTTATTTTTAATATCATTTTATCAAATGTATTTAAAGCTCTCTGAGATTTTTTAAGAATATGACATATTTGCATAATATATCGCTCCATCTTACAAGTCAGGGGCGGCTTTAGTTCTTTCCCTAGGGGGGAATATTTTTTTTACATTAATATTAAAAAAATTATACATAATTAAATCAATTAAAATATTTGACAAAATAAAGAGTAAGATGTCTTGGGGGGGGGGGGAGCAAGGCCCTATGGCCCTTCCCTAAAAGCTGCTATAAAATATGTACAATATGGAAAATTTTATTTTATGAGAACTTATATTGTGCTGTAGATAAACAGGGTTTGCTCTAAGTACCAACAATTTTGTGTTCCTTTTATTTATAGCTTTATTATAGGTACTAAACTTCAATTTTTTTCTATCATTTGCTTAATTTTATTACGTTGTTGCAACCGATGGTGTAGGAGGGTACATTAATGTATTCATTAATGTTTACTAAAATTTAGCGTAGCTCATCTAATCTCTAAATTAAGAGGACTTTGTACCTGCACGTGTTTACCTCATATTATAAATTTATAATATACAAATATTTATGTTCAGCAGTTTCAATTTTGTGTTGTAACCTTAAATACTGAGTATTGACTTTTACTTTTTGTCAACTTTAAAGGTATGAGCATTATCTGTGTTGAATTGGTGGTTTTTTTTATAATACATCAATTTTTAAGCGATATTTTAATAATATCTTAAATAATATTTTAATATTTTACACAGGTAGTTAAAACTTGTTTAATAATTAAAATATCGTATATAACCAACAAGAGAACATAGATGTTAGATAATGTTCTTATATTTAAATATGAATAATATGATAATAGGTTTATATGACAATATACTTGAAATTTAAACTCTAATATTTAAATGTAATTGCTAACAAAATAGAATTGAAACATTAGGAACTGCCGAATATGTATCCTTATTTTGGTATGTAATGCATTAGTAAGATAGACTCAACACTTGCAAGCATGAAGTCCTCATATAAAGTCATCAAATTTGTTGTCTTTATTTTTTTAAGGTTTTAAACTGCGTAGTTGTTACATAAAAATATTTATTCTTATTATTTTTAAGTATGTTTTTTAAAATAAAATAATGAAAATAATATAATAGAAACATTAATAATACAGCGTGATTCTTTTATCAAATGACCCTAATTATTTAAAAAAATATAAACGTTTTTGAAAATATTTTTCTTACATAATTTAAAGTCAATAATAAACAATGTTTTTCTAAAAAAATGTATATTTTACTATTTTGATTATAATTTTTATTAATAGTATTATTAATAATACTATTATTATTATTATTTTATTAATAGTATTTTTATTAATAACATGTAATTTTAATAGCATATTCCTAAATAGGATATTTTTCGGAGTACTTCGATGCATAAAAATTGAAATTTGAACGAGTAGTTTTTAAGTTATAGGCACTTAAAGTTAATATTAGTGGAGTAGTGTACCAGCATTTTGTATAATGTAGGTACCCTTTTGTCATTCATCAACACTCATTTAAACTTCAAATGCTTGTATCTCAAAAACCTAAAAAATGATAATAATAAAAAATAGTAGACTTTAGATTAAGTATAAATAATATTTTCAAAAACGTTTATAGTTTTTGAAATAATGGGTGTTGATTGATAAAAGAATCACTGTATTTTCTTTGAGATTGACATTTCATATATTAATTTTCTTAATACCTACACATATAACACTTTAATAAAACTGAACTAAAACTAAACAAATATGTGGAGTAATGAGATGATTGAACAAATTTAACTAAGTATATAGGTACGTTTTATTCAAACTAAAAAATATCTAATAAATTAAAATGACCAAGTTTTTTAAGCCTTTCAAAAACGAATGCAAAATAATTGTTATGATTATAGAAACCTTTTTAAATTGCTGTAAGAATATTTTACCACATTTTTAAGCTTTAATATTGGGAAAAATCAGTGGCGTCAAAGCATTAAAATATTATGACATTGTACATCATGAGGTTTCCGCCATCATCAAAATTTAAATTATTATTATAATAATTTCTATAATAATTATTTATTAATTTATTTATATGGATTAATTTTTAGATCGACATCTGGGTCTCAGCATAGGGTTCACTAAAAAATCTACTATGATATCTGTCATGGATAAATTATGTGATTGGTGCTATTGTAGGAAAAATACTAAACTAATTCAAAATATTTATATACCTACCTATAAGTAAATTAAAATTAAACATAGGTAGGTATTTAGAAGATTTAATTTTGGATAGAAAATTATAATATATTATGTAGATAATAGTTTAATGTTTTAATTTTCTTTGTATAATAACAGATATTGTTAAAAAATAAATCATTATTATATAACCAAAAAATATCCAATTTTGTTAAAATTCAATTTTCAAATGTTCATAAATATATAATGTCTGTATACACATTTTTTAAAAAATATTTATATGAAAAATATCTTATTAGGGGCATTGTATTAAATTGAAATATATTATGAATTTTTAAATAAGTACCTAGACAAAATAATTTCAATAGTTTTTTTTTCAAGAGAAGCAAGCAAAATGTTAATATTGTATTTAGGTATTTTAAGTTATTAACCCTTCCTTACTACGACAAAATTCCATTTGATTATTGACTATGATTTGTAAGATATATATATAACGCATGAAGGTATAACGTCTTTTTACAAGTATTATAACAAAAAAATTAATTTAAATTTATTATACTAGCATGTGTTTTAATATACAAGTTGTAATAAATTTAATAAATAAACTACTTCACATCATAGTATTATACTACTACCATTAGAGCTCAGAAATTATTGCACTAAAGAAACTTATAAAATTGATTGTATAACTAGGGCTCGGAAGTTGATGCGTTTTTTTTGGAACTTTTTAAACAATGCTCTCCTGGCCACAAATGTGTTTCATTAGCATGTGAATCTGAACAACTAATTTTTATTTTGCATTTTTTGGTGTTTATTAATTTTTAAGTCATTTTTACTGATTTCACATTAATTCATTTCTTATTGTTTCTTGTCGTCCATTATACCTATAACTTACTTAAAATTTTAAAATTACCACAAACTAAGATAAGTACCTATCCAAATGTATCACACAAATTACAACCGTCATTGTTGTGTTGTAGTAAATATTATTATACCTAAATTGTATTATTTTTCATAGTATTTTGGAAATGCCAAAAATTTAAACGCCGGTTAGTGCTTGTTTACATCTACTATATTTGTAATTTTTTTATTTAATTTTTAAGGACATTTTTCGTTATTTTAAGTAATTTGTAAGCTATGATAAATGCATATAGAATTTTATAGTAAAATAGACTATGGAGTAAAATATTTAAAAAATAAATTTTATTAAAGCTACCAATATAAATTTATTACAGCTTAACAGTTACAAGATTTTTATTAATTTAAAATAAATATTTGTAATTTTTTTAGGTCATTTTTGAATGTTTTTAAGGTCATAAACTTCCGAGCCCTAGTTAAAAATACAAAATTTTAACAAAAAAGATTTTTATTGTATTTCGATAAAAATTCAATACAACCTTAACCAATACATTGTAATAACTAATGTTGTAAAAGTTAACATTTAGACATATTCAACAAATTAAAATGTTAGGATGAACTATCTTTTGATCATATTATGACTTCTCAAAAATATTTAAAAATGAAATAATCAACTGAGTAATAGTAGATATAGAAAATGACTGTTGTTGTATTTCCTAATAATTTCAGTATAAACAACCATAGGTTAGGTCAGCGGTTCCCAAATAGTGAGGCATGAGCCGCGTGGTAAATATTGATATTTTTAAATCAACAATACTTTTGTTGAAATGTCATAACTATTCTAAATAAATATTTCACTATTATGTTACTGTTAACTTATATTGTCATAGTAATAAAAATGATTGTATATTTAAATACTATAAATTTGTAATTTAATTTTTTATGAGAGGCGCAATTACTTTTTTTTTAATTTTTAGGGTGGCGTGAATTAAAAAAATTTGGGAACCGCTGGGTTAGGTAATACACATAAATATAGAACGGAGGTATTTTGTGTTATAAGATTTCATTTTATCTTTTTTTTATTTCTATTCTCATTAACGTACACAAATAATAAATTTATAAATATCACTAAAATTGATGTAAACATTTGGAAAGTACAAAAATAATACAGTAAAATTAAGATAAAATTGCAAAATGTTCATAAAAAATCATAAACAAGTTTGTATTAGCATAAAATGGATTTTTGGTTAACAAATTTAATAAAAAAAAAAAAAAAAAAAAATGTAAATGCAATTATTTCCAATTCCTAGTTATCATATAAAACATTTATTATTTCATAAAAGTAAATTATAAATTTAATATAAATAATAATGTTATTAACAATATATATTTTTATAATATAACATTCTGTTGTTTCCTATAAATGTATGAACATTTCAAAGAATAAAATGAATGGAGTTTATATATTTGTCGATAGCCAGGGCACGAAACTTTAAACTTTAAAGAAGCAATGAAATATTTATATATATATGTAAATGTATTAAATTCTGAGTCCAGTTAATAGCTAATATTATAAATAAATTAATACAAACATATATATAATGTAATATGTTAAGATATATGTTAAGTTATTTAATATAAATTATGTTTATAATATAATAGTTTGGCCAATAATCCTATACATGCTACTCAAATATATCTCAAGCTATAAATTTTCATTTAATAAATATAACAAACGTGAAAATTATATAAGAAAACAAGATATAAAACTCATCTAATATATTATATTATTATATTAAGCTGAACGAAAAACGCTAATTAGCTAATATTCATTGGATCCAATGATGATGGCCATTTGTTGTTTAACAATTGCTATTGAGACTTGATATGTATTTTAACAGGCTCATACAAGGTGGTTTAAAATCATCAAAACGACTGTTGCGTACTTGTACAATTTTCTGGGCACGTCGACCACGACTATTCACACCTGAAAATAAATAAAATATAGAAATTATGTATATTCAATTTAATATTTTTTAGCCCTCATTAAGTTGTAGGTTAAGCTTAAATCTTGTTGATATTTGAATTTTAGATTTTTGTTATTTACTTGTGGCATCCAAAGAGTAGTAACGGACAATACTATGCAGCAGCATTCTATTGTAACTTGGCAATGGTGCTGACGTGTAAATGCCTTTCGGTGCAAGCGAGAAATATTGGACAACCTCGGTTTCCAGATGATCTATAGCAGCCTGAAGAACAATAAAAATATGTAAAACGATAAATAATCTAACAATTATCATTAGTCAATGGTATATTTTATAAACATGGCGCACCAAGTATTCAATAAAGTAACCTATTTTTTATTAATATTTATTTAAACAATATAATGAGTTTTTCATGAATTTATTTATGAAACTTAAACGTTTTAAACCCATCAATATTTTATTTTTGACGCACATTTAAAAAAATAGTCTGTTGGAACTGAAATGATTTAATAACTACTAGTGTTTAACATTTGTTTTGATACATCACCACTTTTTGTGGCATCGACTTTAACAGATAAATCAATTTTTATGATATTTAGTAAATACAAATTATATTAATTACATTTACTTTAAAATGAAAAATAAAAACAAAATAAATACAAAAACAAATATCAAAACTTAAAACTTGTATTAAATATTTATTTATATTAATCAATTTTGTAATTAATTATATTAATTTTAATTAATAGAGCTAACTTACAAAAGGCAAACTTTTCTGTTTGAAGAGGGATTTTTGTGATGTAGTCAGATTTTTAAATGCCAAATCTGGGCGAATGCTTCGTTTTGACTTTTTTTCTGCATTACTTTTGGCAGTAGAACCTTTGTTACGTTTTATTCGCATGAAGTCATCAATTTCTTCATTAATTAATTCTTTGAACTAAAATAAATACATAAGGTCAAATTAGTAATGACATAATATATTAAAAGTCAATTTATATTGTGTTTGGATAATGGAAAACTCTGTCTAGTGTATTTCACTTAAATAGTAACATGAAATGTTTTAGATTAAAATGGGATTTTTTTAGGAAGATGAATGATACTAAAATACATATTTTGGGCCAACTTTTAAAAATTGTTTACTCATTTGGTATTTTTAAAAAATATATAACAATATTAAATATATATTATTATTATGTATCAAATTAAAATTATTGATGAATTATCTTTTTCCATGTCAAAACATTAATTTTTAGCACATTAAAGTTTAAACAAGTATAGATTTTTCATAATTTTTCAAAAAAATTAAATTTCTCTAAGTTCTAGCCTATCTTTTAACAAAAAATTGATGTTGTAAGTCAATCAATTTTTGGTGTAAAAAAAAGTTAGGCTTGAAGAATGTAAAGCTATTTAATTTAGTATACTTAGTAAAATTGTTTAAAAAAAATAAGTTTTTTCTATACGTATATACCATATACACACACCAAACAAGTAAATGTTTTAAAAATTGAATCATTATTTGTTTTTAAGTACCCATCTTCTAATAAAAAATAATACATAATTAAAAATGGATACGTATTAAGATGAATTGTACAAGAATATGTAAAATGTGTATTATTGTTTTTGTTATAATAAATAGACATTATACACATATTTTTTTCTATCCATAAAAACTTGACAACTCAACTTTATTTATTAAGATTGTGAGGAAGGATATTTATTTTTAATGAAAGAAACTATTTAAAAGTAGTTGACCACTAGTTGGCTAGCGGATACAGTTAAAACTAACTTAAAAGGTGCTGCTATAACTTGGCTATTTAATTAAAAATAAACACTATAATTTTAAATTATTCTTCATCGTGATTTAAATTGAAGCAGCATGGGATCATACGATACGTACATCAGTCCGAAACGAAAACCTGTTGATTGCTTTGGTGAATCCATTTTTGTTCTCATTAAAAAATATTTCATCTTCAAATTCAGCACCCAAAGATAGAAGATAATTTTCTGAAAAAATACATTAAATTACATTTTAAATTTACCATTATTAGTATCAAAATTCCAAATGGTTTTTTTCTTCAAAAAAGGGAAACTTTTACTGAATTAAATAAATAGTTTAAAGTAAAAAACTTAAAATTAGGGAGAGAATTTAAACAACTGGTTTTTCTTTCCCACTTATAGGTGTGCTTTTGTTCTTAAGTTTTTATAAGGGCATAATTGTTGTAATATACAAGTAAAAAAAAAAATTGTTTAATTAAATTGGAATGCACAAATTAACAAATTTTATTCATACATAGATATTTACAATAATATTTATACTTCACTATTTTTTTTTTGTAAAATCCATACAGTAAGTTTTGTATACATAACAATGTATATTATTAATATTTTAATAATTACTCTAAAATGATTTAACCTATATCCATAATATATGGAATATTTTTTTATTTAGCAAATACAAATTATAAGTATACCATTTTGTGCACGATTTGCTTTCTTGCGTCCCATTTGAGAAATATTTATTTTCTTATGTGATAGTGGTTTATCAGGTTTATAATCAGGTTTATAATCAGCATCTGAGTTATTATATTCATTATTGAAGAGCATCCTTAATTCAGGACTGAGAGTTCTGAGGAATGCTGCAAAATCAATTCTGGTTGCGGGTGGCCTTACCACAATTTCGTGGTCTGATTCATCATTGGTATCAGAGTAAACCGTATTATCAACACTACAATGAAAATATAAAAATTTTATTATAATATACTGTCTATTGATAATACATATGGTTATAAATTTTAATAACTTTTAATACATTGAAAATTTAAAAATCTCCAAAAAAGTATTCATATTAATAATAGTTTATATTATGCATATATTTTGTTAAAATAATTTAAGAATGGAAAAATATTTTATATACTGCACTGATTGAGGAAGTTGTTTTAACATTGTTTAAATACAAGTATTTGTAGGTAATAACTACTAATTAAATCAAATAATGTTAATTGGTTGGGATACGAGTTAAAAATGTATACATTCCAATGTATATTGTATTACCTTCTAACACTTATTAAGCCTGCAATACAGTTTTCAATTACATTTGACTTGTCTTCAACTACAATTTTAATATACTTAAGTAATGTGATAAACCACCTGTAAAAATTAAGGAAATTTTTTGGAAATAAAATAAAAATTACTCTATCATAATAACAATACAATTACATCACTGCTGTGATAGAGTAATTATTATTTTATTCCCAACAAATTTCCTTAATTTTTACAAGTGGTTTATCACATTACTTAAGTATAAAAATAATTGTAGTCGATGATGAAGACAAGTCAAATGTAATGGAAGAATTTATTGCAAGCTTAGTAAACATTAAAAGGTTATGTTTAATAATATATTATGTGGTTTAAAATACTTCTTAGTACCTACTAGTAACATGAACTAAGCACTATTAAAGATTGATAATTAATAGAAAGTGACATTCATTATAGCCACAGTAACATATAGAAGGCTTGAATTTAATCTAACAACAATTTAGTATTGTATTATTAAAATACCTTTGAAAATATATATATTATATTAGTTTAAAACTACAAATGGATTTTAGAATAAAATTACAGTAATTATAGTTAACTACAGTAAACTATAGTTTCGGTATAAGTCTAGTTTACCGGGCACCTTTTTTTTTTTTGAAAAGGGTTGTTTTGACGAGTTAAGAACAATGGTGCAAAAAAAAAAATTGCGGAAATGATTATTTTGGAAGTTATAGCCTTCCAAAGTTAACGATTTTACGTTTATACGCATGCACGCAACATTACTAATGCCGCGCGAGGACCTTGAGTTTGGCGACCAGAGGACTTTTTTAATTGTTTTTATACTTTAACTGTGTAACAATGCCCATATACTACGACATAACTTACCCTGTAACCTACTTAAGGTGGTGTTGCATAGCAAGTCGGGGGATATTTTTGATTTGCGGAGCGGAGCGACGGCGCCGAGGAGCGCAGCGACGAGTGCCGCTAACAAGGCATAACTGCCCATACTATACGACATAACTTACCCTGTGATCTACTTGAGGTTGTGTTGCATAGTAAGTCGAAGAATATTTTTTTTGTTTTTTTTTTTATATATATATATACACTGAAAATCTCGAGGTCCTCCGCGCAGTAATATAGTAGTGTTGCGCGCATGCGTATAAACATAAAATCGTTTACTTTGGGAGGCTATAACTTCCAAAATAATCATTTCCGCAAATTTGTTTTTGCACCATCGTTCTTAACTCGTCAAAACAACCCTTTTCCAAAAAAAAATTTCAAAAAAAAAAGGTGCCCGGTAAACTAGACTTGTTCCATAGTTTCTACTAGTAATAGGTACTTACATTTCATCAATATCGGCTGCATGTATTTCATCACTGCAATCGCTAGTAGGCCTCTTTGTTATACCCATTTTGACAGTTATGATGACAGCAAAACAATTGATTTCACTTATAGCTGAAATTAATACAATTAGGTATAAGAAGGTAAATAATTATGATACTACTAATATAAAAGTACTAAAGTTATGTATTCATATGGTGATCTGGGAAATGGCCAGTCCTATGAATTAAATTAATTCAAAACTAATTTTTAAATAGTTTTTGGGAATTAATTTTACAAGAGAATTCATGAAAAAATATTTTTGATCAGATCTGTAAAATAGTTTGGACACGCCTATAGGAGAAGATACTACAACTAATTATTATACTAATATACTTATGCCAATGCATAGGGCCATACTGATAAGTTATAACAAGACAAATGGGCATGTTCAAAATCAAAAATAAAATATAAGTAATAACAAATATCTAATTTATCTTCATTTTGTGTCAACGTAATTAGTGAGTGAGAATGAGAGGACTAATTTGAGCGGAACAATGAATAATATGGAATATGAATGTAGTATGTATACATAATATATAAATGGCGTACTTACCGTAAATAAAAAGTGGAAATATCGTTTGTAGAACGAATAAAATCAAACTTGAATGTTAGAGGTATTACACTAATTCGGTGTTAAATTATAACAGGTTAATTAAATGTACTATACAGTGAATAGGTGACCAAAAGCTATGTTAAAATAACTTACAATATAATAAGTACAAAAAAAAAAATTAATAATTAATTTGTATTGCGCAATGCGCGACTACACGGTGAACCGAACCACCGAATGAGTAATGACTATATGGTAAATAATGAATATTGAATATTATGAAAGGAAAAGCAGTGGTGATGTTTGTTGACTTTGACGCTATTGGCTGACGCGAAAACAGCCGATGTTATCACACGAGTCGACTTGTATGATAACAGATAAAATGGCTGCGACGGAAACCAGGGCAAGGTGATTTACATTTATCTACAACAGTAAACGATACGTTTCAACCTGGTGGTCGATTCATAAAATATTACATTTTACTATTATATTATTATCATAACACAGTTATAAAAATATTTACAATACAATTGTTCATCGGTATTCAACGCATCAATGATTATTGTTAATAATTATGAATCTAATCGTTCGAGAAAAATTAAGATTTGCAGCGTATTAATTGTAGTGTATTGTGTTTGTACACAGACACTTGAGACACACAGTGTTCAACTATACTCAGGTATTATTCTGGTACCTATACAAGTTAAACGTATAACTGTATAAGCAAAATTAAAATTATTAACATAATAATAATAATACGTTTATGACTTAGATTGCTAACAGTAAAGCAATGTTCGGTCATTTTATCCAAAATCTAGCCTTGAAGTATTACCTATCTCAATATTTTAATTATTAAGTAGTTCACAGTATTATTTTAATACGAGTCATGAATGTAAAATGAAAATTGTTTTATCAATAATATACTCGTATGGCGTATGCAATATCTGATGTGGCTTTTTGGCCTTATTGATTTTGATTTAATGGTAATTTTCGGTTTCATTACAATAATTGCATAATAATATATAATAAGATGTAATATAATATGTTATATTATTATATTCCATCCTACGGCTACGAGAGATTGCAACTCGTCACTCGCTCATCTACCCAAATGAACCAGCGCCATCATCTCATAGTAAATTTTCTCTCACCACACATCGATTAAATCCGAATGCTGGTTTACCCAAAGATATATAAAAATGGTATTTATAATTTATATATCTATGGCCTACCTAGTAGCAAATACTATAGATTAATCTATAGTATTTGCTAGTAGTAGGACTGTAGGAGAGCTCGAAAAATGACGAGTTTTGATCGCCGACTAGTTTCATGGAGTATACTGAGTATAGTATAGTTAGTAATCTACTTTACTGTAGTCTATAACCAAGTATTTATGAATTTTTTTTAAAAATACTATTAAAAATAAAAAGCCATCAGTTGCTGCAATGCCGTGTTTTTGTTCGGAATATGGTAACTGTCTCAAGTAATTGTAAAACAGTTCAAAAATTGAATTTTTTTTTTTTAATAAGTTAAAATTTTTTTTGAGTACCAAGTTATTAATTTATTTTTATTTATTTCAAAACTATTTTATTTATAATACATTGCTAAAATATTTAAATGTATTATAAATTTTAAATCTATTATTATTATATCATGAAATTACTAAATTAAAATACTATTTTATTAATCAAGACAAGAATAATTGAAGAAGAAATAATAGATAAATAATAAAAGCGGGTAAGTGGGTATCGCTCTGCTATATATTAGGGGGTGGGGTGGACCTCAGACTATGGTAGGTTAAATTTGAATGCAATGATAGGTATCATTGTATACGAAAAACGATTCTGAACGAAGATGATTTGTCGGTTTAGGATATATTATATTTAAATAATTTGTTACTATGGTTACTTTATAGTATCTGTTTATTAATAATCAAAAAATCGATTTTGTCGAAAAGTGGTTTTTCGTAAAATTGCCATTTTTCTGTCACTTTTTTTTTGTTTTTCTCGATTTTTTTTTGAAAGCCATTTGAAAATGTTTACTTTTGACCCCCCCAAAGTACCAACTAGATGAATTTTCCTATTCAAAGAGGGGCTGAAGTCAAAAATCGGAGCATTATTATTGCTCCAAATGTTGTCGTCAGACAAAAAAAAAAAAAACTCACATCATAGTAAAATCAATACATTCATCACTTCGTTCAGAATCTAATAATAATAATAATAATAATAATAATAGTAATCATTTAATAATTTATTTCAATTTACATAACATGAATATTTATATTTTCTGATGTATAATAAGAGATTGTTTTATAGGTATACCTATATATTATGTAGTTGATAATAAATGATATAAGTTATAAAATAAAAAATATAATATTACTAAACATCAGTAAGTATTCTAAACTAATTATAATAAACTAATTTATACCAAATAGACTTTAATAAAACACATATCATTATAAATTATATGTATTATTAAGGAATATTTTCAGAATTTTTTATTTTATAACTTATAATATATTATTATATACTACTATATTAGGTATATTAATTCCTTGTCATACACCAGAAATAATTAGTAGCGTTACATATGTAAATTAAAATGAATTGGTAAATAAGTAATTATTGATGTTATGTTATTCGCAAGTATAGATTTTAATTTGTTTTAATAGATGAAAATTCAAAAATTTGAAAATTCAATTTTAATCTATCTTTTAATTTGATACCAAAAAAAATTATACGTATGATATATTTTGCCTTGTATCAATCAATTTATCAATATGGTCTATTAGTATGGGGTAGACTAGGAAATGGCGTTTTAAGACAGTTGCAAGTCAATCAAAATAATATAGTACGAATTTGTTTAAATAAATGTACCCTGGAAGGATCAACTAGACAAAATTACTTAGATTTGGGTGCATAGGCGCCCGCAGAAATTTTTCTAGGAGGGGGCAATGTTAGGATTTGTTATATAATAAATAGTAATTTATCTTAAAACATTCAATTTAAAACATATTTTTGAAAAGCCGGGGGGGGGGCAAATGCCCCAGCTTGCCCCCCTTTCCGGGCGCCTATGTTTGGGCGTACTACCTATTCGATTACTTTATAAAAAAATTGTAATAATGTTCATTTATAAATGTCTAATAAAAAAAAAAGTAACCCTTTTTATAAAGACAAAAGAGAAAATAGAGTCTATAACATTCCTGTTAAATATTCAAAAAAATCTTTTGGTCAATCATTTGTTGACTATCTGGGGCCTACATATTTTAATTTAATGACTTATGAAGCAAAATAAAATATTCACTTACATCAAGGTAATATTAATGTTATAAATATTATTTATAACTGGTTATTTTTAGAATTAGTCTAAACTCTTAATTTGATTTTGTGATTAATGCCTCATGTTAAGTATTAAGTAATAATATTCAAGAAATTGTGTAATGTATAGATGAAAACTTGTTTTGCTTTTTATTACTTATTTTTTGACTGTATCTTTTATGTATTAACTTTTTATGTACATAATCTAAAAATTGTTGTTAAATTCTATTAAAACTGTTTACTCTCAATCCCTAACACAAGCTTAGCTTAAAAGGGATTGATAATCATAAAATAGTATATAACTATATAAGTTAATATCTTTATATTGTTAATTTATGATGATTAAAAAAAAAAAATCTGTTGGTAGACATGTAAAGTACCTACTGTTTAAAATTAAATTGAAAAATAAAAATGTATTATTAATTTTATTGATTTAAAGAAACATAGATATTTTAATCGATGGCATACGAATTTAATTAATCACATAAAGTGACAGGTGACAACTAAACCACGGTAGATAAATAAAAACTCCTCGTATTAAATTAACGTTTATAAACAGCAGAGAAACATGTTACATTTAACGATATTGGTGATGTAGTGGTTAACTGTTAACAATGGTATCGCTGGTATTATAGTCGTGTTGACTTAAGCCTAACCGGGTTCACAGCTACGTTGTCTGTTGTATCTCTGTGTCTCATTCCTATTATATCGTATGTATTCTGATCGGTTGTTGTAATCGTGGTATCATTTACTAACCATGAATGACCGCGAGTTGGGTGGAGCTCAAATTTTGGACAGAACACGATTAATGACATCATAGCCTGCTGTGTACACGACTCTACAGATTTGCATGCAATGCTTTATCCGTAAGTTTAATATCAATGGAAAAATACAGTGAATCGATAAGACAATTAGAAGTGCCAGTGAATAATGATGCTAGATATGCTTTTATTTTACTATATTTTCAGTCTATAAAAGTATAGTACGTTATAACTTAAAGGTAATACATTATTATTTTTAACTTTATAAGTCAATACTGATATTGTATGGAGTATAGACATTCGGTTATATACGCTTATAATAATAATAAATTTATTGCATTTAAGAAAACAATTTTACATACATTATACAAGTAAAAAAATATTTGAATGATTGTCTCCAAAAGCCTAGGCTTGTGGAGGAGACAACAGTTATTATTTTAAGGTGTGTTTACAATTTTAAGACAAATACTAATTTTTATCAAAAATTTTAACTTAAGTTTATATAAATAAATAAGTAATAATTAAACAATAAATTATAAGACAGGCACAATATTTAAGTTCAGCACAAATGGATGTAGGTTTTATAAACAAGTTTTAATTTTATATACTTAATATTATACTTTTTATTTCGTTCATTATAAAATAATAACTGTTTAATAGGTATATCGTATATCGTACTATTCGTACTTTATGCATAAATGTATACCTATTGTATGCATAATGCATATTATATTGTATTATATTATATTAATTACATTTTATTAGTTTTACCTAAGTTTTATTATTTGAGCAAACTTGGTTTTACAATGATGATGTGTATGTGATATTTTAGTGTCTGTTATTGGCTTGTGGAGTGGTAAAAAGTAATAAAATGTTTACATTTTTAAATTTGACGATGGTTTCTTATTAAAAATTGATTAAAGTTGGTATTATATTTTAGGGTAGTTAGAATTAAAAAATGTTTCCAATACTTTTCAAAATTTTCGACTAATTATTATATTTAAGAAAAATTAGTTTGGGAAAATCAATTTTATTTTTGTATACTTACTAAAATAAGCGTAGAGATTTGGAATGCTCACCAAATATTATATTAGAATTTTCTAGACATGATATACCACAAGACAAGAAAACCTTCAACAGGAGAATAAATTTCAAATTTTAAATTTTAGCGTTCATTAAATTTAAAGAAAAACATTTAAGTTTGCAGTGAAAATATTATCTAATGAAAAAAAACTGCCTCGAACGGATTATTTCTATCTCCATTGAAAATATTTTTTCCCTACCTTGTGTACTCAATATCATTTTTAAAATCCTAGTGTATTTAACACATTAAAAAATCACTAAAGCAATAAAATATTTTCTTTACTTTTGAAAAAATAGTTAGTTTTCAAATAATTAATGAGGAACAATAATTTCAATACATTTTAAATCCTATGTGAAGCAATTGATTTTACAATGATGATTAATTTTTGTGTCAGTATATACATATTACTATATTAGTATGTAAGTAAAAGTATGAATACCGGTAAAACTTAAGATTCATCGACTATTGTTGGTTAAAGTTCGAATTTCGAACATTTACTAATTGATTTCGGTAAAACCTATGTTACACAATATAGTTTGGTCAAACCTCAAATTATTTTTGTAATTAAGCTTCAGACTTTAATAAACGAGATTTGTTAAATCTTATTGGATAAACAGCAACCAAGCACCAGCATTGGTAAAAGTCCGACATTTTTTTACCAATTATGTGATATTAAACTTTAAATGTTTCACTATTTCTTAAATTATCAATTTTTATAGATAACGCAATTTTTACTTAGACTTAGTTATAAAAACAAGTAAAATATAAATGTATAAAGTAATGATTTAATCGTTGAATTAATATGTAATGATGGTAACCTGCTCAATGTGAGGCTGGTGCACTCAAATCTTAATATACTCGTACTTTGATCAGAGCGATGTATTTTTTGTATCTGTAAAAACTAATTCTATTTTCTATGAATTGAAAAAATATACACTAAACAACTTTATGAATGTATTAAAATCTCAAAAAAAAAAACAACTGGATATTAAATTCATTAATTCATAATAAAAAATATAAAAATCAAGTGTTAAATATTTTAAATTAAAATTAAAATTAATTAAATACAACGTGATTAGTTTTAAACGATGGAAATAATAAAACATATTTAAAAATGTTAGCAAAAAATGAAAAAATTACGTGATAAAAACAAAATGTCAAATAATGCAAAAAAAAAAATTTTAATTGAATTCGTTAGTACCTACTTAATTTAAACTTTGGTGATAATAAGCTTAGTTTTATAGTAAGCTAAAAAACCGATCTTTTAAAGTGCAATGTTTTAGGAAAAAATTAAATCAACCTATTGTAATAATAATTACTTTAATTTTTTTAATAGCACTACCAAAAAACATATCATGAAAATTTTGATAAAATAATCGGTAAAACAAATATATAGGTAGGTAATTGGAAAAACGGTTTTTGACAAAATAGATTTTATTTTTTTTGGTCGAAAAAAATGATAGAAAATTTAAGTTATGGTTTTTCAAATGTGTTTCATATGCTAATTAAATGATAATACATAATTATAATATTTTTTTTTATAAGCGATTAAAATTAGAATTTTGTAAAATTTCGAAGTTTTCGAAACTTTTCAAATTATTTTGTAGTTGGAAATTTATAAAAAAAATTTTTTATACCTGAAATTTAAAAATTGAGTACAAGATTCTTCTTAAATTTTCTAATCTATATAAAAAAAAAAAAATATATCAGATAGATAAATTATTTTTTTATTAGCATTTGAAGTTAAAATTTTTATAACATTGCATATTCACTCACAAAATAACTATTTCTCTAAAAGCGATTTTTGATATACAGTATATACACACATTGTATATTCAGGCGCGGATCCAGAGGAGGGTGTACTATAGGTTGCCTCTTGGGATGTTGCTTCCTGGAAAGCAAATACTCTACACAATCACAACATGTATTTTACAGTAGGCTGGGCACATTTCTAAACAAAATTGGTACTAAAAATACAATACATACTAAAGCACTGAAGTACATTAATTTTAAGGACTTAAAAAAGTCTTCTTTTCAGAATGGAGTATACAGAATACAAGATTTTAATCTTATAACTTCCTCCATAAAAAACTTAGATCCGCCTCTGGTTCTATTGTGATTAAAAAAATAATGAGCGTAGATACTTGACATTTTCATCAAATATTTATTTGATTATTTTTTATCGGTATCAACATAAATGCGCTTTACTGGTGATACTTATGTTACTCTATAATACATAAATATACGAGCAAATTGTGAACTCTTAAGATTTCGTATAATAGATTGTATAACAATTAATTAAATATTTTTCTATAAATGAATTCTTTTATACTGGCTATAATAATCCTAAATATTGCACACCTATACTAGCTGTTAAGGTTTAGGCATTACACACTCTTGTCCATTATTTCGAGGAATATTTGTATTCAAGGTGCATCTTGGAGGTATTTCACATTTTAATTATTAGGTATACCAAATTTAAAACAAAATGACATTATTATTATTAATTATTATGATGAAAAAAAATTATTATTATTTTTTTAAATGTTTAATATAGGTTGTCATAATATTGTGTTTGATAAAAACAATGTATACAAGTTTTGTTATATCAGTGGCGCAATCATGGAGGTATTGAATCCGGATTCCGCTACCCACAGGTCATATAATATAATTTATTTAATCTAGAATATAATATAAATAATTTAACAACTAAAAACGATTTTGTGATAGCTTAAGTACATTATGATAATCACAATAAGTATAACTATGAAAAAATTTCGCAGCGTTATTTGGTGCATAATTATTAGTATGGATCCTTTCAATGGAGAAATTCTGATTATGCTACTGATGAATTTGGTTATAAAGAATATAAAGTTTACTGAATTTATATAATGTGATGAAAACTACCTAGGTAAATAAACCAAGTGAGGAAATTTTAGGTCAGGGGTGGACAATTATTTGAATGGTACGTGTCAAAAATTACTATTTTTTTGTCGAGAGTGACATGAAAAATATTATATTTTATATTATATAATTTATATTCAATATTGTAAGAAAAAAAATATTGTAATTTTATTGTATAGTTAATGTATTAATATAAAAAAGATAAGTTTAGGTATATAGTAATTTATAATAATGTCAGTTTGTTAATTATTTATCTTCTTAATGTGATTTTTTTTTTTGTTTAATACTTGAGGCCAATTCGTTAGGTTTATAAAAATATTTTGATTTTTCGCATACCACCTCAGGCACGTGTGCTATAAATTTGCCTTCCCTGTTCTAGGTGATAGTAAATTACTATATAATATAAATGTGGAACATACCCCTTATGCTCATATAGATAATATACCTATTATATACTTAATAATTGAAATGACAATAATATAATAAAGATGATATTATGATCGATGTACCTACTTAGCTTTATGGACTAATTCAATCGAGATTGGTTATCTATCTTCTATGAGTTGAGTGAAGTCGATATCTAAATCAAGTACGTTTTTTTCTTCATATATTTTAATTGGTATTTTAAAAACTTTATTGTAGGACTCAATATATATAATTATCATTAAGCATCGAATAAGTATATTTTTGGAAAAAAAAAACTTGTAACCATTCCTAGGCAGCAAGTTTTGTCCTTTCTCGTTCAAAATAACTTTGCACGCATTTGACATGCCAACACTTAATCTGACAAATGTTCTAGATGGATAGATAATTTTAATTATATAATTATAGACAATTTATGATTATTTAAATTTGTACGTATATACATAATGTATTAATGTAATAACCGTAGTGTTGTACTTACTATGTTATCGTATTTATTTCAGGAAGAAATTGGGTTTACGTGCGGGTTTATCTGTAAACTTCATGGAAAGTACGCTTTTTAACGGCACTAAGAGACGGTATTAGGAATTACTCTTATAGTTTTGTTATCTAATTCATCCGAAATGGGCAATTCACTGTAGCGGATTAGATATAGTACTTGGTAAATATTTGAATATACCTACTTCAAACAACTATCTAAACTTTCCTGATATCTCTCAGAATAATTTCTGAAGCTTTCATTGACATCGGTTAGGTTATATTTTTTGAGTCTATAGACTATAAACATATATACAATATATATATATTAGATATTTTCATTAAAAAAATGCCATGGTGGTACATATATTATGGTGAGTCGATGATACTGGTTTTTTTTACAGTTACAATATAACCTTTAACCAACGGAAATCTTATATATTTATATATTAACAAAACATTATTTAATTCTTGTGAGCCATCCTATAACAATATATAGAAGTTGAAAGAACACTATCCGATTCTCGAGGAAACTATTGATTCTATTGACTAACTTTTATTGAAACCGGTTCAGTAGTTTCTGAGGTTAGAGCGATACAAAATCTTCAGTTTTATAATATTATTATAGTATAATATTTATAGATTAGCAAATAGCAATAAGTTTAATAGTTATTTATTTTATAGTATTACTATATTATATAAGGTTGAACTAATATTTATTAAGAATTTTACATATTTGATATATTTATTTATTTATTGAATAAACGGGCGTGAGCCCAGGTTAAAATAATTAGGTGTACAATACAAACATACAATAACATAATATGAATAATATAACAAAGTATAAAATATAAAATTAAACAAAACAATGAATACAAAGTGTAAAACTATGAAAGGAACAACGGATCCTCATTGGCTAATTTCAACATTCTCGTTATAGGTTCATTTTTTAGATAGCTTGTAGTAGTGCAGACACTATCATTATACGAGTATCATATATTTGTTAACATTTGATATGGTTTCCATATGTTTTGGCTTTTTTTGAACGAGTCTTATAAATAGAAATTAATTTTTTATAATATTTTTGATGAAAATTTAACACAAAGTTATTCACAACTTTATTGTTTAGTGATTAATAAATAGAAAATATATAATTATCGTTATTTTATTAGCGCCGTTTAAATAACTTTTATGTTATATTTTGAATTTTATAATAAATTAATAACCATAAAATCTATAAATTATTTTGTAATAGATAAAATTCATAAAACTTTAATTTTGATACTAAATATTATGTAAGATTCCTTGTAAATTTTACGTGAAACCACTTATATCTTTTTATGAGCGTTTAAAGTTTAATTTTTCACGATGTTAGATATTTAAAATAAATATAAAACTATTAGTTATATATTATTCCAATGCGAGTATACATTCGTTACGGATCAGTTTTGTATACACATAACTCCTCGGTGTTGGTTTAAATTTTTACGTCTTTTTCCCCAGTTTTATCGTTGATCTAAAAGTAAAAAATTTTTTATACAAATTTCACTCCTATATAAAGTAATATACACCGAATAACGCTGATAAAAGATTAACACATAACACAGGCAAAATTAAAACTAGTGGAAAACAAATATATAGATGACGCAATAAGATGTCATACACAGTACACACTACACACATAGAAACAAACGAAATGATGCCTTTAGGTGTCATATCTCAGCGAACGTTTCATAACTTTATAAGTAGTAGGTAGATACAATTCATTTATAGACATTAAAAGTTAAAATTCGAATAAAATTGGAAGTTAAAAATAATAATAATTTTTCTTTCTATAATATTTTAGTTATTTTGTTTTAATTCAAAATATTATTGGCATTAAATATACAGTATAGAAACTTGTCATTTTTCGCCATTGCATTCATGTTATTATTTTATATACACAATATAATTTTCATTATTTGTATACAATTATTAAGTTATTTATCTTATTGGCACCATTCTAATAATATACCTATTATATCGGTAGATGTCATATTTTAAGTTATTAGTTTATTATTACTTATTAATAATAATAATATATATTATGTACCTAGTAAATATAATTCATATTCATGAGATATTTTGACAAAACTAATTCAGTATGAAAATTAAGTATTGTAAAATAGCCTATATTCGTATATAAACTCAGATAATTTTTTAAAGTTGGATAATGGATCTATTCACTCGCATATTACAGCTAATACAATGTTTGTTCTGCTAAACGACGATTTTTCATTTTGTGAGTGGGTCAAAAAGTAAAAATAAAATGTAAAGTGTATTAATATCATCTTAATGCAATATTTTCTTAATTCATGGTATCATCCCTTAGTTGTTATTTTTTTTATTTTAGCTAGTAATTTTTCTTTATTGTTTCTTATTTTATATTGTAATTTATTTCATTGTAAATGTGCGAGTGGGGCGATATTTTCTACTACACGGCTACACCCAATCTTGAGACAGTTCTGAGTTATAATGACAATGTATCAATACAATGCGGCATAATAATTTTGTAAAACGTAAAAATAGGCTAAGTTATTAAAGTTAAGCTTAATGGGAATATTCGAGGCTTGGAAAAATATTTAAAAAAGTAGTTAACAGAAATCATCATCATAGGAAAATGGTGTTTGGTAATTTAATACCAAATTAAACTGGTTATCGTATCAGTTTCATTCAATTAAAATTATTCTTTTGATCCCATAAGACTCAATTTTTTTGGTGAGTAATCAAATCTTAGATCAAACTCACTTGATGCCATTCATGTAGTAACTGTGCTATCAACTGAAAAAGTTTTGAAATAAAATAATTGTTGAATGCTTAATCACACATAAGCCTTGAACTGGTGTCATAAAAGACACTTAATCACATTTCAGGTAGACTATATGTTAGATAGCAGTCTTTTTAAAACATAATAATATATATGAGTGTACAATTTTAGCAGTTTTTATCCCTATAGGGAATTTTTTACAATTTTTTTTAATAAATCTTATTTTCTTTCATATATTGCTATAGATTTTGAGCTAAGCGATGAATAAGTAGAGAGAAGTAATGTACTACTTTTCATTGATGTGTATTTTTTTTATAAATGTATAATATGTTACGGGCAAAGTGGAAAATTTGGACAATGTATACAATGCCCGGGCATACACGATAAGTAGTGGAAAAAATGCTTAGATTTACAATTTTGTGGACTCTCTTAAAAATACCCAATATTTTCAAAAATAATAAGTTTGTAGTAATAATAAATTTAAATAAATGTAAAATACTTTTTGTTAAAAAAAATAAAATGAAATATTCACTAAATTTTTTTGTTATTATTCCTTTTCTATACATGGCTTAATCTTTAAAATATTTTCACTTAAATATTTATTGATATTTGAAATTTTTCATTTTTTTATTTTTCATTTTTGCTGAATAAAAATGCTTGAAAGCTTAATTTATTGATTCATCAATTAAAAATATTGAAAATACACACTCGCAATATGTTTTAATAGCGTCCAATTTATTGTTTTTAAGAAACCCGTAAACTCTTCAAAATTTTTAAATTATTTTGTAGTTAGAAATACATAAGCATTTTTCTTTTTATTTTGACATTTTGAAAATACAATGAAAGATTCCTTATAAGCTTTTCCTGCATCGTATAAAGAAGAGGTTTACTGGAAGGTCACACAATCGAATAGTTGTAGTTAAATTTTCATCAAATGTTTATATCATACAATTTTAAAAATTTTTTAAATTTTTTGAGATATTTTTATAGACATTTGAAATATTCAATTATTTTTAGTTTTTATTCTTATAAATATCAATAAAAATGTTTTCATTTGGTAAAAAATGTTGAAAATTGAATACGAGAGTTCTTATAAGTTATTCTTATATTTGTACACAAATATAAATAAATATATATATAGGTTCTACAATTTTTTTTATATGCAAAGTTCATAGTTGTATGAAATTATATATTTTAATGATAAATAACGATGTTAATTATTTTGTTTTAATTTAGAAACATTATTCTATGAGACTTTTACGCTGTATTATAAAAATTACTACGTGTATTGATATTTCCAAAACATTTAGATTAATTTTAAGATATTATAACTATTTTTACTCATAGGTATATTCTATTTTGAAACAAATTCAAACATTTAAGTAAAAATTTCAAGATTCTACGTTTGGTAATTTTTAAAAAAATACAAAATTCGAAAATTATTTATTAGTAAAACGTTATTTTACACGTGTATTTTTGATTTCAAATTAAAATTAAAACTTTAAACACTCGTAAAATTTTTTTAAATTAAATAATCCTCAAACTTTTTTATAATTAGTCTAAGCTTAACTTATGGACAGCATAGTATTAAATTTTAAATTCTTAGCTTTTGATAGTAAAATATTTATAAATTTTTAACTACCAAATAGTGAAAAATATTCATGATTTTGACGAATTTTTGTCAATATTTGAACTTCAAATGCTAATAAAAAAAATTGTGCCTGTGTCTTCTTATAATTTTTTATCGCTATAAAAATAACTTAAGAGGAAATTTGTATTAATTTTTCAAATATTTTGACTCAGCCAAAAAAATTTTATCGACACTTCAAAGGAAAATTAAAAATTTCAGTTGTCTATAAATAGCTCAAAAAAAGTCAAAATATTTTGAAAATAAAATCACGTAAAGAAGATGGCAATTTAAATAACTGGTCAAGTATTTACGACATAGATTATTTGAATAACAACAAATATCAAAAATCGTTTGAGGCTAAACCGTTATTTAACGCGGTTTTGTAAAAATTTAAATTTCAAACACTCCTAAAATTTTTTTGTCTTACTCCGGTAGAGTTTTTTTGCAGATATTTGAAGAAAAATTTATGGAGAACCTTGTACCAAAACTTAGTTGTAAAAGAAAACATTTTTACGATTTTTCAACTACAAGATTACTTGCAAATTTTCGCAAATTTGACATATTTCGTATAAATTCGAACATAAGCACTTATAAAAAAAATTGTGACTAACGATTTCGGATTTTTTATTATCACTTTAAGAACAACTTATAAGAAACCTTGTATTAAATTTTCAAGATTTTCTGGTCGGCCAAAAAATTGTTATCGTTATTTAAAAAAAAAATACTTAGACAAATTGAATATTTCAATTGTCTATAAATAACTCAAAAAAAGTCAAAATTCTTTGAAAATTTAACTGTGTATGGAGAACGCTAATATAAACATTTGGTGAAAATTTCAAGTATTTACATCGATTAGTTTTTGAGTTATAGCAAAATAAATAATTAGATTTTGACGTAAACTGGTTTTGCGTAAAAAATCCCGTTTTCCCTCATTTTTTTAGGGTTTTTCCCGACTCATTTAAAAAATATTGAAAATTTTTAACTTTTGACCCCTTTAAAGTACCAACTAGGTTTAATTTCCTTTTCAAAGAGGGGCTGAAGTCAAAAATCGAAGCATTTTTACTGCTCCAAATGTTGTCGTCAGACACAAAAAAAAAAAAAATAATAATAAAAAAAAACACATCATTGTAAAATCAATACATTCATCACTCAGCACCGTTCAGAATCTAAAAAAACACACATCATTGTAAAATCAATACATTCATCACTCCGTTCAGAATCTAAAACATAATATCATGAAATATACCTAGAGCGATATAGGCTGATGAACCGTTTCCAATTAGAACCATTTTTCGTATACTTACAATTATACATCATTCAATTCAAATTAATCACATTTACTACAGGGATTTACTCAAAATATACTATATAGCAGAGTTGTGTCCAGTTTTAAATTATATTTGTTTTCAACAATTTGCTATTCTTTAATACGTATGTTGTTATAATATATTATTCAATAGGTATTGAATAAAGTTGAATTTGTGAAGCAGACTTGAAAAATACTTGTTCTTATTCAATATTTTGTTTCATTGAAGAAATCATTTTCTTGTTATTATTATTATTATTCAATTTATTAAGTTAGGTGTGCTATTAGAATATTTTGAGGTAGTGGGAAGGCGCTTATTTGATATAATGGTGTTCCTATGTATATATTTTATCATGATGATATTTTTATACACATGTATTTCTATAAAATATTCTACTCATATTAATTGAAATTCAAAATTAAAATACATTAATAAACTCAGTAGGTAGTTAATATTATATTAATATTATTAGAAAATAGTAATTCGTATAATAGGTTTATGTATAAATTGTGATAAATAATACTTGGAAATACTTCTTTATTAACTTGCTCTATTATTTGAGTTATGATTGACTAATTACATTATATTGATTAAAATGTATAAACTTGTCTTATTTATATCAATATTATATAGGTTAAAGTATTTATAAATATTTATTATATTTTTTTCTTTAGTAAGTAATACTGTATTATAGACTATAGTCATACAAATTTAAATAATATTTTAGGATAATTGATCATATTTTATTTTAAATAAATAAACAGTTTTCACGACGCAGTTAAAAATAAAATTTGTAAATTAAATACTAGTAAAATTAAAAATTATTATTTTGTTTTTGATTAAATTTTAAATTCTGAGCAGAGTGATGAGTGTATTGGCGATAGAAAGATGAAATTACGGTCTTACATTTTTTTTTATGTTTGTCATCGCATTTTTAAGTAGAAAAATATACTTCAACCTTAAACTTTTAGGGTAAATTCTGGTAGGAAATTGGATCTCGGTACTTAAGTAAAAATATACATTAATAAATAAAATAAATAAGAAACACTTAAAAATAAAAAATACGGTTAAATTGGAATATTTACACAATACCTACAGTTTTCGACAAAATCGATTTTATTAATTTGTTGTAATTTAAAAATAAGTGATCTTTGATACTTGAATTTTTCATCAAATATTTATATTAAAATTTTTTAGACATAATATTTTGTTTTTTTTTTAAACAATTAATAGACATTTAAAATTTAGTAGCATGAGATTTACCATATATATGTTTGTTTTTAAATGATTTTTATCTAGTAATTGTCGAGATATTATGATATAGGTACTTGTTAAAATCTCATTAAATAAATAATAAAAAAAGGACATTTAGAATACATATTTATAAATAGCTTTTTCAATTTTACGTGGTAACATTATTTTTCAAAGTTATAAAGCTCGAAATTATAATATAAGGTTCTTCATAAGTTGTTCACTCAGAAAATTGAAAATTAAAAAAAAATATATTGAAAATACATTGTCATAATTTTAAAAATTTTTTAATTTCAATTTTTAAAAATCATGTTAGTTTGCAATTATTTTGATGTAGTTGTAAATTCATTACATTTTAATTTTAATAGGTATCTATGGTCTGAATATTTAGTATTAGGTTCCTCGTCAGTTATTTTTAAAGTAATAAAAAAAAATATTGAAAATGCATATGTTCAATTATTTATTTTTATTTTTATAATCATTGTGTTTAATATTTAACAAAATAGGATATTTTAACGAAAATTAACAAACTGTTTTTCAAGGATTTTAGTTATTTTGTTGTAATCCAAAAATTATTTATCGTATGTACATGAAATTTATTTTCATTACTTATTATACCAAAGAATATTTTGATTTTTTATACACAATGTATTTTTAATTGCTATTTATATCGTATATGTATGTGAACCTATTTACATGATAATTATACTTACTCATCGTCCATCGGTATTGACTTAGGTAAGTTAATAGAGTTAATTAGAATAACAATTAGATTATAATAAGTAATAACTATTAATATTATAGGTACCTATACTAGGTGTTTTTGGTAAATGTTAGTTTAAATCAATGTATTTTAATAGAAAAATAAAATTTGTAAGTTTAAGTGATAGTAGGTACTATGGTAATATAAATAAATTATAAAATATAACCACCTACATTCTGAATTACATTTCGAATGTTTAAATGATTAATCATTGAATTCAAATTTAACACACCAAAGCGATGCTTCTTTGTTCTTTTTTTACTCACGTGTCGTGTATGTGATTGATGATAACAATGAATTTTGATTCATATTTTTTGATTAGTTTTTTTATATACGTTTTATAAAAACAAAAACGCTTTTTACAATAAAAAAGGGTTGTAAATGTGAAAAACAATTAATTTCAATTAATTTTTAAGTCTATCAGTATTGATTAAGCGTATGACCTCTAGGACAAAATGATTAAATAGTATACATATAGTTTAAATTATAAAGTGCCTCTTTCTGGAATAGATACGGTATAGAATTACGGTGGTAATATTATTTATTATGCAGTTTTACGCCTCAAAAATATTTCACTTCTCTGCATGCAAATATGCAATCACGGCAGCTTATGTATACAGCTTACTTACCTACTAATAATTATAATTTCTTCCATCATTACATTAACGCAGAAATTGGTCTCCCTCAAAAAAAACTATCTGTGTTATATTATTATTATAATATACTGCAAGGCTAAGAACTTGATGCCTTAAAAATCCTTAAAATATACATGCATCTGTGTCCTAAAAAATAAAAAAATATGCATAATTTCTTATATATAACATAAAAATTTATATTAACATGTATTTATTAAAAAAATAATAAGACGAATTATGGCTAGGGTCTAGGGACTTAAATAACAAATAACAAATAAATAATACTGAGAAAACTGAATTATGTTTATTAAAAAGAGGTTAGGTTACTTTCATTTTTTTATTTTAAGTTACCTAATGTTTTTAAAAATTAAAACCAACGGCTACTACAATATAATTACCATACCAATGAACAGATAAGACGAAAATCTATACGAATAGACAGACAAAATCGACCGATTTAAGTATCACGTATTTACAATTAAAGTCGGTGTATAGATATAATTTTAGTTGACGTTTATTAAACTCAACTAATATAATTGAGAAAAACATATAACTTATATTTTATCCAATAACATTTTTTTAAACACAAATAACGTGTAAATTATTTTATTTTCGTTTATCAATTTAAAGAAAAATGTAATTCTAATTTTAAAATGTATGTGATATTGTGGAATATGATAATATGTACGTGAAAAAATAGGCCAAATATGCATAAAAACTCCTAATATCATGGAATAAATTTATATAATTTTATTATTTAACTATTACCCCTTTATGTACACACACACACACACGACATATGTTCATGTAGACCGATAAATGAGCTACGAATAACGTTTATTAATAATAGTTCCTTCAGTTTCCATGAAGAATATTTTACCGTCCCTATTTCCCGCGGTGCAGATTATATGGATATACGACGTCGCGGTAATAACCGCGATCATATCCTTAACGCCGTCGCGCACAATGCTATATACTGAGAACACACTATCACATCCATACACCCACTCGCCACTCTCCATCTACCCACTATCGTTGTCTGTAGAGGGATGGGTTTTTTTTTGTTTTGTTTTTAGGCGGAGGAGTTTAATATGATGACGAGAGACTAGGGGTGGTATCGATTGTCGGCGGTGGCGGTCAGACGGTCAGGCGCGCGCGCGGCATGCCGTGTAATGCGGCGAAGGCGGCGATGTAGACGACTTCGGCGGCGGAACGGCTTCGGGTGGCGCGGAGCGGGCGCGACTCGGAGACCGCGCGCGCTGCCGCTTGACGCCGCCGCCGCCAGTACCAAAGGGTAGGTTTTGACGGTTGTCTTGGCACGCTGACGGCGCAGACCGATCGCCGCCGAACGCCTCCGCTGCCGACGAACCCGCCGACCAGTACCGAACTCGGTCGACGTCATTCACGCCGCGCCCCCGCTGCCGCGCGTGTGTGTTTGTTAGGGGTGTGTACGCTCGTGTGTACGATCGGTCGTTCGGGGTATACGCGCCCGTCCGTCGTTCTTTCGACACTTGATCGCCACCGACCGTAACGATAACGATAACGGTCACTCTGACTACTACCAAAACGCATTTACAGTAATTATTATTATTATCGTCGGTATATGTAATTATACTTACTGGCTGATTGTTGCTCTGTAAAACTACTTTAATTTCAAGTGTGTTATATATAACTATCGTCTCACATATTCCTTCGTGATTTGCCATTAAACTTGTCTTCACGCGTTACGTCACCACAGCTATCTTAATACATTATAAAAGCCACTTCATCATCACCAGTGCATCGGCTTGCAGTGCTCGCGTACCACACGCAACCGTAACGACGAACGACCACGACGAGGTACGAACTCGTGAGCGCACGGCGGTGGCACCGCCATTGCGGTCGTAACCGCCACGTTGTACGAAATAGTCATTGCCACTGCCACCGCAGCACTCGGCAAAAATGTTCAACTTTGCTAGTAAGATGATTAATAGCCTGATGGCGGCAGGCGATGACATGGTCACGGGCACCGATCCGCAGCAGCAGCCGCAGAACGCGGTCCATCGTCAGCAACAGCACCAGCAGCAGCAATTCCAACAGCAGCAAGACTATGGTGGTGGACGACCCGGAGGAGGTGCATCCACCGCGGCTAGGCAGTATGGCATGAATCAGCAGTCATCGCAACAACAGCGTAGTATGGCCGGTGGCGGATATCCGCAGCAGTCACTGCAGCAACAGCAACTACCAAGACAACCGTTGCAGCAGCAGCCACCGAATAGGCTACAGCAACAGTCGCAATCACAGCCGTCCTTTTACCGACAACAGCCACCGGCACCTTTGTACAACAGTGGCAATACAAGCGGTGGAAGGCCATTGTCCCATTCGTCGCCCCATCAACAGCAGCAGCAACAACAACAACAACAACAACAACAACAACAACAACAACATCAACAGCAGCACCAACAACAGTTACAGCAACGGCAAAGGCAACAGCAACCGCAACAGCAGCAGCAGCATCAACAACGTCCCGGTAATGTCGGCATGGGCATGCCAGCACTATCATCAAGTAAGTGCAACTTTTTTTTATATTATACTATAATCATAAGGGTATTTAAGTGTTCAAATTTTAGGAGTGACGGATTCCCTCTTCTTAAAAAAAATATTTTAGCGCGTCCTCTAAATAATATATCTTTATTAATATAAGGCATTCAAATCTTGAGGTAAACAAATTTTTTTTTACATTTTTGTGCCATCCTTCTAATTTTTTCCCGGTTCAAACCTTGAATATAAACATATAAACATTCTGTTTTTTTTTTTTTATAACAATTATAGTGCTACATATTATTATTTTTATTATTATATGTTTACACGGTCGCCGCCGCAGTCATCGAGCAAACGTACTATATACTAAGTAAATTCGTGATCGGGGCGGATCGGGGTGGGGTCGGCATGCTAAACATGTTTTCGCGGTCGCCGCTACGTCTAGCATGTCGACAAGGATAGGGTGGGGGTGTGGGTCTACTTGCTTACATATTACGTAACAACGTCGTGGGTGTGTGCATGCGTGGCGTCAAGGGGGTGAGAGATGATTTCGCCATCGTATATGTGTGGTACCGTCAAACTTACTCACCTATACATATACAGTTCTGGCACGCGAAAGTTGGATGTGGGACTTAGATGTTGGTTCGTGCACGCGTTATTCCATGCCCCACCAAGCTGTGGTTATACGACCGTTCGCGTCTATTGCACATGGTTTGGCACTTTGCAACGAACGCCCACACACGCTCTTTCTCCAACCCATCTTCCTCTGTTCACCGCCTCCCCACAATTAATCCATTACATCACGCGAACCATGATGATAATAATATATATATACGTAGGTATTATACAGGATATGTCATAACAGACGGATGAATTTAGATCAGGCGTTACTCGTTGAGGTTGTTGGGGTATAGGAATAGAATAGACCTAGAGGGTGACTGTTTTGTTGGTAGACCAATGTAGTTTCAGTTGTCATCATGTATTGGTCCAATGGTACTGTAACAGTAAATTTTTTTCAAACAGTAATCAGTCATTATGACGTTCCACATGAGATGATTTGCGCACAAGATTTTGAAAATTTCAGAAAAGGTCTTACCAAGTGTATCTGTGGAAATGACCATCATTACGTATGATAAATGATGTTGTGTTCTATACAGAATAAACTGTGTTTGTTTAAGAATCTAGTAAATACAATTTATAACAATTCAATTCAATACATTTTTAAAATTATTTTTGCTTTTTAAAATCCATCCATTTTTTTGAGGCGCACTCTGTATAATACACACACACACAAATATATATATGTATAAATATTGTTTGTTCTTTTTGTGGTTTTTACCGCGAGTTACACGGTACAATTCACTTACCAACCTAGATTATACTAAACAACGATGTAATACATTTCGTATATTATCGATGATAAAATCACGACGTCACTCCACGCAGAGCTTTTGCACGCAATGGTACGTAATATTATTATTGTACGGCATTGCGCGTCTGATTTTATATTCGGAGCGGTGCAACACGTTGTTCATTGCGACGACGACGCGGACACCCATTATATAATAATATTATACTACAATTAACTCTATAGTTAATATTAAGGTCATAGCACACTGTAGATACATGGAACATAGAATTGTATGCCCGAACAGATGAATGAAAAAAATGTATAGTTATTGCCTTATTGAAAAAATATTTTTATGGGTTCAGAAGCGTTATTTGTATACTTATACAACATGCATACTTAGAGAATACAGTGTTATGCGAAAATAATTTTCGTCTTATTGAATTATTATAAAAACATTATAACTAATTTGTATTTTACTTTAAAATAAAAATTGTTAAAACGTTACAATGCAAACTGTATATAACGTATATATATTACATAAAAATTACCTAGATAAACGAAATCGTCCTAATAAATACATTTATCTACAACAGTTCTAATTCTGAATTTTAATACAACTGTGAATCATTCCGATAAAGATTTAATAAAATCAGTTTCAAAGTTCCAAAAGTTCCGATAGAAAAATATCGATTCTGTCTCGTTCCAAAACTGCAGTGTGCCAGTGTGCGATAACTAACACATTCGGGATGTTTTGACTGGAAACGTCATACTACTTTACACTTGTCTGGGGGTCATGAGTGGCGCATTTAGAGATATATTTTTTCGTATGATATGAAAATGTTAATCCAATGACTTTCGATCCATATTTGTTTTAAAATTATACCGTAGCACTTCAGTTTTTGTGTCACCGAATATAATAACATTTTTAGTTTAAAATTATTGTCAGTAATCATTAGATCACATGTGACCATTGGCTATCATCGCGTTGTGGCCAAAAGTTGCAGCCGATACGTATACACTACACATTTTTACCTACGTTATAGTAACTGTAACATAATATATTTGTACTTTTTCATGGTATCATAATTTGACATCTCTTGTAACAGAAACCAAAAATGGCGGTCCATTTTGTTTGACTGTATACAGTATGTAATTACGAGTTACTACGATTATTACCATATTATTGATCACCTAATCTGGTGGTCGTTATATTACAGTTGATTATACTATTATAGCATAACTATAAATTAAATTATTATTTTACAACTCGCGATTTATACAATAATAGTTCGTTTAACTCGCAAATAGTGTATTATTTTTTTTTTCTAACCACCAAATTCGAAGTAAACGTATAGACAAGCTCGCTTTTGGTGTGGTGCGGGTAAAAGCAGCCGTAACTGCAGTAGCAGTTGTCGCTGCTGTTGTGACTTTTTTCATTATAATATGTACTTGAGAATAACGACGTGTTATGATATTGTTATTGTTTTTAATAATCGAGTGTGTGTTTCTAGACAAAATATATTGTATGGTTGCGGATGTGCGGTTAGTCGAAGTTTTATAGAAAGTGTATTTTACATTTTTGGCAACGAACGCAAACATGTTACGTGGTCCATTATTATGCTATACGTATATATTAATAAAATAAATTATAATGTAACACGGTCTGCAACAGGGCTGTCTCCCCTAAATCTGCGATTGTAAAAATAACTAGACATTATATTTACTCGGTATGTTTTGCTTATTTTAAAACATATTTGTTATTAAACATACATCGGTCTTGTCCATAAATTAAATTAACGCCATGTGTAATTTTAATATACTACATACATTCAAACACAACCATGTGTGTACACATATGTTTATAAAAAATAATTCAGTGTTTAACTTTTTTAATGTCTATAATCTTAAATAAAAAATAAAAATAAGCCTTTTAAATACTTTAATAGAATATATTGTTATTGTTTCTATAATAATTTATGATATGTAGTTGAAACTTGAAATAACGCATTATTAAAAGTTTAAAAATATTAGTTAAAAAATATACATACTTTAATTGCTATTCATGAAAATAATCAATTTTTTAATTATTTGAACTAAAACAATTTTTATGGGTCTAAAAACCAACTGGATTCGATGATATAAAATATACATCAGATAATGGCACCGAACTGAGCTACTAATAATTAATTCAGGCCAAATGAAAATACAATGACCCCAAGTTTCTGATAACATGTAGCTATGCAAAAGTCTACATTTTTATTTCATAAAGAAATGGTTTTTTTGAAAGTTAATATGTTTTACTTCCAAAAAATACCATGTAATTAAATTTATATGCAATTCGTTAATATTTATTACACGTAATTAATTTGAGTAATGAATAGAATACTTATTGAACTTTGTATAAATATATATTAGTAATTACTAATTATTCATACATATTATATTGAGTCTAAATTATAATACAAATAAGTATTAATTTATCCCTTATTTTCATGAAATAATCATACATATTCTGGTATGAAATGCAAATCATTTATATCTATTATCCCTCTGAAATTTTTTTGAAAAAGTTGTTGGGCTATGGCTTGGCCTAAACATAGTGTTCGCCGCATGGCGAAATTGATTATAGGTGTTATTATAGTAGACATACATATATTATTGTAATTTATAATATTTAATATTTTGTTTTAAATGAACACAACTAAAATTTCCTTGTATTTTTATTAATTTTTATTAAACGGATGTGATGTCTGATTTTGTCATCCGATTAAATATTGACATACCTATACATTAATCTTGCATTGGATATATAGTGCTTGGGTTATTGCTGATATCGCAACAAATATAAAGTACATTGCACATCATAATATAATGTATTACAAACTGAAGTTATGGGCAGAAAAGGGTAGAATAAAATAGCAATTGAAGACGTTCGGAGAAACCCCTTGGAGCATTATGCGATAACAACCATCATCCCTTAAAGAGAAACGATATCGGTGGTGGTAGGTATAGGGGATAGTTATATATAAATATATACTACTCTGAGCCATGAAAGTGTCAAAATGTCAACGTTAACGTCGTCGTGTTTAAATTGAAGTAACTGCAAAATAATACGACGATATAATAATATTATATACTTATAAGGCTATAATGTTTGTACATAAGCGGTGGTATATTAATACATCACTAGAAATATAAAGGTAATGGGTATATAGTAACCTCAAATTTTATTACCTCAAAGTCTTAAGCAAAGAGAGAGGGAAAAGTAAACTAAATAAATCCATCAAGGAGATGATGATTATATTTGAACACTGCTGAGATTTTATTTTATAGGTACCTGTTTCAAAAGTTTTCTTTTTTGCGATAAAAAACTATCAAAAATAAAATTCTATCAATCAATCGGCTTAGTACTGCAAGGATGGTTATTTATAAGTAAATTTGACATTGATTTTTCTTTTCAAAAAAAAAAAAAAAAATATTCCCTCTAATAAGTAGTTTAAAATAACTGTCAAGATAATATACGTATGATTATTCCTAATATTGTTTTTAATTCATTATAGTGGTAAAATCGTAAATTAAGATATGTTAAAATATATTTGCATGTATACGGTGAATAAATTTTGTCGTTTATTTTTTTGCTATCAAACATCAAAGGATATTTTTTTACATTAATATTTTAATATATCTACCACTAGATGTACATAAGAACAAAATATGGGGTTTAGTAATTTCCCACACGAAACATAGTAAGTAAGCGGGTACATATGTAAGTTCCCTCACGAAAAAAAATACACCCGTACGTAAGTTCCCACACGGAAAAAATTACACCTGTACGTTAATTCCCGTTAAAAAAATTATACCAAACACAAACTTTATTGAGACTTAGGAATGACAACTTAAACGAAATTGGCGTGGTTAAAATTTGTTAATATCTAATATTAAATTATTTAACTAAATTCAAATTTTTATCATTATCATCCTAATATATTCAAAATAATAGAAGTTTCAAAAATGTTTCAAACAAATACATATATAAAGATAGGAACATCAGATTTAAATATACCTTAAAAACAAGTATTTGTTTATTTATTTAAACTTTACAATGTGTCAACATATTACATGTTCTTACAAGGTATTAATTATAATAATGATACGGTTAAAAGAAAGTAATAGTAATAATAATATAAAAATTTTAGATTAACAATATATAGTCGGTTGGTCGTTGAATAGTTTCTATTAAAATTTAAGATAAAATTAATGAGGATAGGTCTGGGAAAAGATAAGATTATGTAAAAACAAGTGAAAAACAGAAGAAAAACAAAACTATATAAATAATAAAATTTTAGATTATAACTTAAAAAAAATTACACAGTATGATTACGTGAAGTGTTTGAGCTTTCGCAATAAACCAAATAAAATTTCATTTTTTCTATTATTATTTTTATTTTATACATATATAAATGTTATACACATTAAATTATTAATTTTTATTATATATTATACGGACTAGATTCAATTAAAAATTGAATTGGACTTTTTTTTATGCAATACAAAAATAAAACAAATTTTAACTACACCAACTGCGTTTTAGTTGTCACTCCTAAGTCTGAATAAAGTGGGAAGGAAGTTTGTGTTTGGCAAGGCTGATCATTAACGAATTAAAAGTTAAAATTATAAACAATTTATATAAACATTTTTATGTGTCTGAAATTTTTTATTTTGAAAATTAGAAAATTTTAACTTTAAATTAAGTTAAGTTACTTTTCTTTGTACAGCCTTGGTGTTTGGTATAATTTTTTTTCGTGTGGGAACTTACGTACAAGTTTAATTTTTTTCGTGTGGGAACTTACATTCGCCCTAAAATATATATCAATTCTTATACCTTCTTTTCGTTTAATTGCTTACAATAGTTTTACATCGTATGTTATAACTACCTACTACACAGTATCAATTTATAAAAATGCCGTCTTAATGTAACAATTTTTTTTTTATACAGAACATTTTCCGATTGTGTTTTGATTTTTTCAAACTTATATTAAGTAGGTACATTCGATATTAACTTTGTTATATAAAAAATTGTGAAATGTGTATTCTTGATTTTTCTAATATACTCAAATATGCATTTATATGCAGTAATGCAAAAATATGTAAAATACAATTTTTAATATAGTTTTTTAGGGTTATAAAATATATTTATAGACTACTAAAATTATTATGACCTTTCTAGTTAAATAAAAAAACTAGCCGTCATCGACGTATTACTATCCCTACTTTAAAAAGTTTAGTTTTGATTATCTGCAGTGTTTATTGCACATTATTATACAAAGGAAATTTCATATTGTATGTGACGATTGGTATGAATCAAAGATGGGTTGAGTCACCTATGGGTTAGCAGGGTTACAGATATAAAATAATATGACAGATGTGATGGTGATGGATATAGTGAGAGTCGGATGGATCTATAAACTTACATGCATTTAGGTCAGTGTCGTCATTGCATCACGGCGAGTTTAAAATAATTTAATTATACTGCGGCAAAATAACGTCAATCGACAAAGGAACGATATAATAGACAATAGTTGTTGTATAATATAAATTATGATGTTGTTTGCTGCACCACTGTCGAACGGATTTCTGCGAACAGCGAAATTCAATTATCCAAAACTTCAAACGGTCGGCTGCCGTACACTTTTCATGGTGTGGGTGGGAAGCGGCGTGGTTAGTGTAGCCCTGGGTAATAATAATCAGCAACAGCTACAACAAGCTCCCACCATTATAATATATAATATACCTATAATATACAGGATGATTCACCAATAATGCTCACCCCATTCACTCCTATAATAATGAATTTATTTGAATTCTGATTTTGGAAATATTCGAGTATGGTTACGAACCATATTTTAAAATACTTGCATTTATTTATTTCATTTATAAGTGTCCTGCGCGGCTATAGAAACGTTTTTATTTTCAAACGATTCCAACCTTTTTACTGTAATTCATTAATCAGATGATTGACATTGATGTATATGAATACAAATTAAAAAAAGTGATTTTTGATTTATTAAATTGTATTTACTTAGAACAATAGTTCTTAAAAATGTAAATAATATTTCAGAATTTAATATTTATAATATATTAAATATTGAAAGATTAATTACTATAATTTTTAAATCATCACACCTATATCTTTCAAACCTATTATAATGGACTTAAGTAAATACAATTTAAATAAATCAGATTTACTAGTTCAAATTGAGATTTAAATATTTACATCAATATTTAAAAAAACAACGATTCTTATTTGGAAATATAAGAAGTCTATATTACCACGAGACACTCCTCATGTGGTATAAAAAAATCTAACTATTTGAAAACATGGCCTTTTAATTAAAGGTATATTTAAAAGTTTCGAAATTAGAATAATTAAAATCAATTAATTATTAATGAAAATTGCGGATGTGAGCATGTTTGTGAGAATCGCCCTATACATACGAGTATACACTATACCGTAACATTTGTAGTTGACGTCGTAGTTAGATATCCGTCGATGCTGGTAGTGGTTTCTTGAATTCAATTAAATTATACATGTTATAAATACGGAGAGGAAAGACTATTTAGCAATTTATTTTGACGGACGCTTTTATTTATAATGCTATAAGGATTGATTGAATATATACAGGCGAGAACTTTTGTATCAGCCATGAGCCAACCATCGTAATATTATATTTTGACGCTCTATCGATTTGTCGAATTTAACTTCAATTTTCTTGAAATAAATGTCATCAGTCGTTATATTTTTTTAATTATTTTTATTTGGGAAATATTATGAATTGATATGCGTTGTATTAAAAACTACATGCAGTGGTAGTGGTGTAGCGTTGATAACGTCAATATACATATAATTGCAATAGTTTAGTTAAGAGACAAAAGAGCCATGTCCCAATCCCTGATTAGACGTGCGTGAAGCTAGTCACCTCATACGAGTCGCGACCAACCAATTTATTAGAAAATTGTACCTACTCATTTCATAAATTGGTTTTTAGAATTGGCAAATAATTTCCTAGACCTCTATACAATTAATATACGATCAAGAAAAAAACCAACTTTATGCAGCTCTCCTTTTTAAGTTGCTGGCTATATATAAAGGAAACTACGTGAAAATTTTATTGTACCAGACTGGAAAAAAAATTTCAAAGAAATTTGTGATGACGAGTGGTAAGGGAGGAAACTTAAAGCACGTTCCGATTGGCTTAACTTTTTAAATTTTTCTTGATATTTTAATATCAATTAACTACATAATATTATGATAATATAATGTGTAATTAATACATACACATGGCCACGGATAAATTATATATTTGTTTCTGACTGTATGGGTGGGCTTGAAGTAATATAGGTAATTATTAAAATAAACTACGATAGAAATGCTTGAAATTGGGACTTTTTATTGCTCCCCCTTTTTAAAATTCTATAGTGTATTGGTGTTATATTGTATAGCTTCCTTCACCACAAACCTTTATTAACAATTTTGATTCACAATCAATCAAATTCATTTTTAATCCGGATCAACAATAATATCCTTTTAAACGGCGGCGCGTCATATATAAGTTGTGTTTGGAGAAACACCATTATCATCCAGTAAATGTGTACCACCCAATCACTCATGTCACTTTATTTTGGAATAACTTTTATTTTTTCTATTTTTATCGTTGTAACTGTCACAAATCTAAATTAAAATCATTTAACATGATTTTATAGTGGATGGTTTTACTAAATCTAATTTTTAAAGGTGGTTAATCTTCTGTCAGTCTGGCGAATTTGTAAAATTGTAATATATTTTACCTTGAGTTAAAAATAACATGATTTCAGTGGAATATAGGTTTTCCTATGACTTCGGGAAAATAAATAAAAAGGTAAAAGAAATAAAAATAATAAAATTTGAAAATTGTTTATATTTTTTTCTAAATATTTCTATTTTTTTTTTACAGTTATTTAACATTTTTTAGTTTCAGTATTTCATAATAGTATTATTTTAATATATTTTAGTAAATTTTCATTTTAAATTTTATTCATACCACTCACTTATTATGCTGTAATATGTTAAATAGATTTTAAATTTGCTGTTGAAGTATCAAAACATTAGATATTTTGTATAAATATAATTGTTACTATAAGGTTATAATACAATATATTAACATTGTGTAATATGAAATATTTGAAAATAAGATAATAACTAGATGCCTGAAATGATTTTCATTTTTTTTTTATATCAGTAGCTTTTAACTGGTATGATGTAAACATATCTATGATGTGTTATGAGCGTGAAACTGTTGTGTATTTTTTTTTTAAATCCGGAAGCTGCCGAAAACGTTTAATCATGTATGTTTAACTTTGAACTAGTATTGTAGCGCGCCGTGATTTCAAGAAAACCTTCATTAGATACCAACTAAATTCGCAACTAAACCGACTATTAATTATAATATTGCAGTCTTTTAGGCATATATTGTGTAGTATTTATTAGTATTATGTATAGGTTATTGACAGTCTGTGGAAATTGTATTATAAGACTATAGGTACTGTATCCGTAATACGTATAACCAAACGTTGTACGTCGATAGAACTTGGAGTTCCGTAATAATTTTATGAAACATGAAATGTGCTGGTTTTTCAAATTGGATGAAAAATAACCACTAATCCATATAAATATTTAATGAAAAGCGATTATTTATTTTTTATTTAATATTAAATTTTAAGATTTTTACATTAACATTTGTATTTATAATTAATTTTTGCTAGGTATACTAATCGTATATAGATACAGTGATTTATATAACAGCAACTTCTTATGACGTTTTATTATCAAACATAAATTAATAAAAACAATAAATAAATTTTTCTAGTAATCAAGTTTAGCATATACAATGCTAATTTATTTAAGTTTTAGTTAGGTATAATTAATAAATTTAATAAAATAATTTATTGAACTATACATTTATCGGATGAAATTAACAGCTGAACTCAATATAATATGAATAGATTTTCATTTGAATGTCTGTCTATAAATTCAATAATGAAAACAAAATTACACAATGCGATTGGTTGTTATCTATTTCATGAATTAAATAAATAAGGTACACATTATATAGGTATTAACCACACATGCGATATAATTGAAATTCACGAAACTATAATATCTATTTAGTTACCGGATTTTGAACGTAGATCTGATATAGGTTCATCATATTATAATACCGATATACTTCTACACACATATAATGTTATTGTGTTATCTCGAAGACTGATGTTGAATCATCATTGTTTTATGAATATAGAATACAATATAATGCACTATAATAGGTATTTTGTATAATTGTATATGTTTACCAATTCCTGTCTCCTAGATACTATATGTTTCACAATACCTGTCAGTTAGTGGCTGTCTATCTGGTCGAATCACTTAAATGTTACAGAGGACCAAAAACCTAAAAAAAAACTAAAAACTTTCATTGCCATGTCATTTATATTGCAGGGTAGCTAACTATGCATGCTAGTGTGTAGGACGGACGACTGCGTGGCACGACATAATTCATTTATTTTCGACATGGCTACTTGCTGTTAGTTGTTGTTGTTACCGATATATAACATAAAAATATTATACATTTATTCTTTACGTGTACGTAGTCAAACCTTGTTAACATAATAACAAAACCTATAATATGTACATACCTACACTATCTAGCCGAACACAACGCAATAGTGCAATACTCAATTACATCTAGGTATTACCCGTAAGCGGAAATCGTTTAATAATATCGGAATAATAGTTATTTGGTGGTTGAAGGCTAACTACTTATAAAATTCAGTAAAAACGATTTTATTACGTTGTTCGAGATTCAAATTTAGAAAACTCACAAATTTTTCCGTTTTAAAAACTTTATACCTGTCATACGATTTGAAAATGTAATAAAATATTTTTTCGAAGTATTTCTTATATAGCAATTTAAAAATATAAAAAAGACAGCACAATTTTATTTAAAAAGCGTTTTAAATTCAAATTTTTGGTATCTTTTGCTCAGAATTGATTTTTTATACATACAGAGATTTATTGTATTTATTGAGTTCAAAACATTTACTATTCAGTAAAACAAGGTTTTTTTGGATGTCCGTGAAGTTGACTGGCCAACATTATCTTACCAATTTCATATTTGGTCATCTATTAGTAAGTCATAATTTGTAAGTATTTGTAAGCACACAATCAGAATTAATAAGTACACTCTACACTGATCATGTATACTGACTAATACTGAGAAAATATTCTGTATACATACATAATATTATACTAGTATTTTTTTATTGATCTTTTGGACAATGATTATAAAAGCAAATAATATTGCAATTATTTTTTTATTTGTTTTTAGTAGGCTTTATTTTTAAGTGGAATTAGTCCCCTCCCTCTAATTTCCGCCAATAAGTATATCCCTGTACATTTTGTTACCGATTGTTACTTGGTAAATTTGATCATTAGCCTCAATAGTTTTGTTACACGCCATCTTGTTTAAATGATGGCTTAGAGCCGGCCATACAAGAGTTTGTTCTATCGAAAAAGTATTAAATATTTAACAAATAATAAAAGTATTTATGTTAGTGTCATGTTTTTGTAAGACAATTTTACCTTTGTCAACGTTCATACAGCTTATACATTTATAACATTATACAAATTATTAGGTAATTATTAATTAATACACTTATTTAATTAGATTTTTTTTCAATTTTTAATTAAATATTACAAATCGTAAATAGTACACATTTTATAAATTAAAAGTTGAATTTATACGGTTAGCCGAGACTAATTTGTTTTGTTAATATTGATCGGTTTTCATTGTATTTACTTTACTGTCTTCCAGCTAACCAGAATTTGATCGATAGCATCAGAACTAACCATGACAGAATGTCATCGAAACATTTTTTATCTCTATTTATATTTTCTTTTCACATTTATCATAGTTATATATTCGTGTTTTTTTCGAGTAAAGGAATCTAATTTATCAAATGAATTGTTATGGAAAATATTATGCAACTCTCTTTGCAAATATTTTAAATATTTACTTTAAACATATTTTAAATTTACTAGCAATTAATTGATTAAAATATATTTAAATAATTAGCTCGAAAATAAAAACGTTGAAAAAAATCCTAGACATTAGATATTATTATTATTCGTTATCTATAGTTACTACAGTGTAGTAATTGTTTTCTTTTTTTCTATTCTTTTAAAACAATCAAAACTATAGTTAATATAAATAATAAATATAAATGAGAAATGCAAATAATGGCTCAGTATTACAGTATATAAATACATTCTACATAATAAATAAATGTATTAGGGTCTACCTACTACTTATACAATCAGAAGAACTCAGTAGCCAAATATAGTTTATTTTTAAAAGCCAAGAAACTCTAATTAAAGATCCCTAGTTATATAAATGGATAAATATAAGTTCCTACACATCATAAAAGAAAGCCGTTAGGGTACAGAGTAAATAAAAACTTTTTTTTTTATTTTAATTATTTCTTTAAGAATGATGTAATGTATCTTGCTGAATACGAGTTTATATCACAATAAAATACCAAAACATATTGATATAATACATAAGAAATACTCCAAACTATCCGTTTGCTTTTGATGAATGGTCGAATACGTCTTTGTTCCGGGCATAATACCCATACTTATATACTATATATAGTAATAGGGTAGTTTCATTTGAGGTAGTGACACATGATACCATTAAAAAATGTTTTCATTTTAACCATTTTAAATAAATATAAAAATATGTAAGATAATTTATTCGTTTTACTATAAACATTACACTATAGCTATAGGATTCATAGAAAAATCTATTTTAATATAATATACACAAATAATATATTTAATAATAGTTACACGTTAGTATATCATGATTTATTTAAATAATTGTACAAAAATGTGTTTATGTTGATCATATTTGTATAAAAATACAATTATTATGAAAAATAATATTAAACGAAGATTAGTCTAAAGATTTTGAGGAGGATGTTAGGTGTTTAGAAGGGTTAGTAGCCATAGATTGATATTCACCTATATCTCACGGACAACAGCTATATAAATATATATAATAATAATAATAATAATAATACGTATTTTATTAAATTTACAGTTTTTAAAAAGTGTTTGCAATAAATATTAGTGTCTCGAATGAAATAATTTCAATACTATAATAGCATTTCAAATATTTTAAAAAATATTTTGTTTTAGTAAAAATGATACTTGTCTTCGGGAATATTTGAAATTATAGACAATGTTAAAATATACTGAGTTGTCATACTATAACTGTGATAATTTATGATTTACAACATAACATAAATATTAAACAAAAAATTTAATTTTAATAGTATAAAATAAACAATTAATTATAAAGATATTCTAAATAAAGCATTCGAAAAACTTTCAATATTACTCAGAATACAGCATTAATACTTTTGGGAAAACAATAAAACAAAATTATTCCAAGTACTGTATATATATTTTCGGAATACTAACCAAGTCTGTAAATTTCTAACTTATAAATAGGTTCTTACAATGCTAAATACTGATGTATTTTTAACTGATAAAATATTATACACTTATAAATTATAAGCATATTACCTATATATAATCGTTATTATTTAGAAATAAAAACTACAAGTCATAAGTTAGTGTAATTTATTTTAATTTACGATTGCATTGGGAGTTTTTAAATAAGAATAACTTTTGTAAATATTTTAAGTTTAACAACACATCATATTACGTGTATATTTTATAACGGCATGTCAGCATAGCAATTTTCACAAAACGTGTTAACATATTCATTCAATGTCTTGTTTATTTATCGAATTCGGTGACCCACGTTTGTATTTTCTTCGACTGATTTTTTTTTTACGCTCCGTCGAAAACGTATAACAACAAAGTCACAAGTATAACAATAATAATACTACAACTACTATTACTAATAATAATAGGCAATAATTGGTCGTAGGCGGTAAGGTAGGTAGTAAAGGAGAAATCGATGACGACGACTGCGCTGAGGCGAAGTGCTGTTGTACTAGTCCCTTGCCGCCCAAACGCCCAAGGCCTGCAGAGAGTACAGGACGAATAGAATGGTTATTGTGGTCGGAAAATAATACGCTGTGGGTTATAATATATAATATAATATAATAATATAATATAAAGTTATATTAACAACAATTGTGTATTCAGCCATATATGTCTGGAAATATTGAATTAATTTTAAATTAAGGATTTAATTCGGGGCCAAATCAAAGTGGTTATTAGTTGACTATTTTTTCAAATACAATTTTCTTGTAGCCTGAACTATAATAATAGGTTTATTTAATAACAATTGCACACACATAATTAACTTATTTACTCGTACGAATAAAATATTAAATACGTCGTATAATAATATATTATTTATATACTTTTTAATTTATTTCAATTCAAACCAGGTGCGTCACATGGATGAATTGATAAATTATTATTTTAATACAATAAGGAAATATCATTAAACGAAATAGTTCTACACCAAATACATTTCTAATACATATGATAAAATATTTTTATTTATGCAAAATATTTTTTTCTAAGATTCTGCAATTGTTCAAACACTTTTCCACGGTTATTTAGCAGTGTAAAGCAAAGCAGTAAAATAAATATAATATTATGTACAAACTTAAAACCTGTAAACGCTACTTATTGATTATTAATTAATTGAACGTTATTTATTGCAAAATAAAAATTGTATGTATAATGACAACTGTTAAGAACTAAATTAAAAAGACTGTACTAATTTTATGGATTTTTTTATTTCATTCGTTTTGATGAATAAACAATATAAAATTATATTATATTTTAACTACACAACGGATTTACCTTAGGGACTCGATAAAAGTGAAAATGGATTTAAAAAAAGAAACATTTCAATTACATACCTCGTGGTTCATGTGTTTTTTTAAATTGAGTAATATTAAGTAATATTAAGTCCATAAAAATTTTGGATAAAAATGTGGGATGTAATTTTTTTAAATTATTTTTTTCTTGATCATTAATTCAATTAGAATTAATTAATTAGAAATAATATCGGATATTAAAAACAATCTCTAAAACAATTCGAAACAATTCGAGGTGCATTAATTCCTGCAGTACCCACTGCATCCCTGTGTTGAATCCGATATTGTGAGTATACACTATACAGTGGGTTTTCGGCTAAACTAAACCTATAAAGTATGAACTATGAAATAATTATTGATTGATACGCTACTTCCAATCACCTTAAAACTTAAAATTTCCAATCAAATATTCATCACTAAATTGATTGCTAATTATAAATATTATGACAACAGTATAATTCATTTTTTTTTTGTTTGGCCCGTGAACTTTTTTTGAATTTGTAAATATGGCCTGACTGCCTGAGAGTCCAAAAAGGTTGGTGACCACTGATATTGATATAATATATTCGAATCGTATCATTACTTTTCCCTTATTTTGTACAAAAACAAATAACAATATTAATTAATAATAATATAAAGTATATTATCATTAGAAATTGTCTAATATATTTATTCTTTATTGAATATTTGAATATTATGTATGTGAATATGTTACACAAATGATAGATATTTAATAATGTATAAAATATTTTAGATAGTTGTACATTGTATTGTGTATTTAATATAGCGACAACAGACGACTGTTGTTACTTAAAAAAAATGTAATACCGTATACGAGTAGTGTTTTCAAGCAAGTATACGATACAGTGACATGTTTACACTTTTCATTTTACGCGTTATACGCGTAAACAGTCCGCTGAATACGGATATAATATTACGGTTTAAGCATTATTATGTGTGTGACTATGAAGACGTTATCCGTCAAAATAACAACTTTCTTGAGTAGTTGAATGTGTTTTTCTGCGGTGGATTATTACTCATGTGCCACGACAAAGTAAAAATGAAAATGAAAAAAAAAAGGTCGGTATCAAATTCTACCACTTTTAACAGTTTATTTCTTATTTATAATATTAATTTTTTCAGTATAATATTATAATTGTCCATTTGCAGTCATTTTTGAAATGTTAACAGCGATAATATTTATCGTATTTCTCTCGAATATCGATAATTCAAATCTTTGATAATTTGGAGCTTTCGGTAATTCGAAATAAATGCTCGTTCTCTTTTGAAAACCATACGGTAATTAGAATAAAAACAATTCATTTAAGTACATTCGATACTTCGAAATTACATTTTGGGAAAATTGACCACTATCACATGACATGACAATTTGAAGTTACATCCGTTCAACGTTCGGAAATTCGCAGCATATTCACCAAATGTATTTTTTATAATCATTTCGTTAATGAAAACATAAATATAAATTGAATAAAAACTTATTAATAATTGATTTCTTCAAAAAACAATTATCTTTTATAATAATAATTTAATATACATAGGTACCTAATTAATTTAATATATTTAATAATAATAATTTTATAATTACATTTTAAAAACAAAAAGCTACAAATTTAGGTGCTAGATTGTAAAGCTAGGTGTAATGCCGCTTAAATTACTGAAATATTTAATTATAATAATAATAAAAAAAAATTATTTTTTTCAAACTGTCAGTAATTTGAGTAATTTGTTTTGCTCTCGATATTTCGAGCTACTCAGAAATTTGAACTCTCATCGATAATTCGGAATTTTACATAAGTCTTACAACTTCAAATTATGGTGAGTCGACTGTACATGTTGATTTTACTAATTTAATGACTTGAGTATAATTGTTAAAATTTGACCAAAATTAGTATTGTGGATATTATGAATGTATAATTTTCTTGTAATAAAGTAAATCATAATAAAATACTAGAACAATCGCACTGCTATTTTTAAATATTAATAAACAGTCTTAGAAATTTATGAAAACTTCCTTGTAAGTTTTAACAATTTGGGTGACTTATAAAGTAATTTATCTAAATAAAATATTTGTAATACCTGCGTTGTTAAAAAAGTTGATTATTATTAAATATAACTTTAATAGAACCTTTAGTTTAATATGATTAATACTATAATTATGTACAAATGCTATAATTCTTTGAGTATACACTGCAGTTTACATATAAAATTTTTATCTACTTACACTGTTGTTTTTGAGTTCTAAATAAAACTGAATTTTGATATTTATACCAGTATCTTGGTATTAATTTATAAATATTTTTTTTGTGAATAATTTGCAAACAATGAAACTTTTCAATTCTTAATACTTTTCAAACAATAAAATATGTTGTTATATTATTCAATAATCATGCTAACGGTATATTAAAGTACAACGTCATTATTTTCTAGTAATAAAGTATACATTTTTCTTTATATACCATACGCGCACAACTTTTCAGTTTTCACAAATTCCGATCAACAATAAAAATCTTTATAAATACTGCTGGTCAATAGTCATATATTATGCCTTCTACTAACCTTTTTTTCTTTTTCGTTTCCAATATTTATTGTTATTTTCTCAGATAAGCACACTAAAATGGAACTATACAATGCTTCAATACAATGATATTATTTTACATCTTTATCGAAAACAAAATGTATTTCTTCTATAAGTGTCTATATTAGTTATTGTATTTTGATATTTTTATCTCTATTAACGTTTGTATTAATGTGTGTTCAAAGTGTTTGATCCACATAAGTTAGCAAGTCTCATTCCAATACTGCAGGCCATAGGCGGACATTTTGTTGAAATTTTAGGGGGTCTATAATAATCCAATGTAAAATGATCCACAGGGGCTTTTTAGCAAATTAAGTTTCGATTTTGAGGGCTATTAAAATATTTAGAGGGGCTAAGCAACCCCCCCTCCCCCGATGCCCGCCTATGACTGCAGGCACATTTCTTTTTCGGAAATAGATTTTCTCAATAAGTTGTCATTAATTTATTATAACTATTTAAAATTATTAAAGCTATTAAAATCAAGAGAATTTGCACATTTTTTTACAATATTAAAAAATGTATAAATCGTCCAATTTTTATGGCTGAAAATTGAATATCTACAAAGTTCTTTATATTAGTAGATCATATTAAAATCATACTTAAAAGCGAAGTTAAAATTTGAACGAAAATAGATATTTAAACGAAGAATAACGATTCAGTTAGTAATTAGGTGATTCAAAATTATTATTGTTGGAACTTGAAACTTGTATGTGTATTATTACATTATAACATGTATACACAATGACATTTTCAAAACTTTTAGATTAATTGTATATTAGGTACTGTAATAATTAAATAAAATAATTTAATAAACGAATGTTTTCGGCAAAAATACGGTTTATAAAACTGTTAAATTTGAACTTTTTGATACCTTTAAAACAAATAATAATTTGTAAGATTTATATAAATAGGTACATTGCATAAAGATATGCATTTAAGATTCATTCATTAAATAATATTTTTTTACATAATTTTTCTAAAAATAAAAAAGCGGGTAAGTGAGTATCGCTCTGCTGTACATTAGGTGGTAGGATGGACCTCGGACTAGGGAAGGTTAAATTTGAATGCAATGATAGGTATCATTGTATACGAAAAACGATTCTGAACGGAGATGATTTGTCAGTCTAGGATATATTATGAAAAAATCGAAAAAAATTTATTAGTTAAACGTTATTTTACACGTGTATTTTTGATTTCAAATTAAAATTTAAACTTTAAACACACGTAACATTTTTTAAATTGAACAATCCTCAAACTTTTTTATAATTATTCTAAGCTTAACTTATGGACAGCATAGTATTAAATTTTCAATTCTTAGCTTTTGATAGAAAAATATTTATAAATTTTTAACTACCAAATAGTGAAAAATATTCATGATTTTGACGAATTTTTGTCAATATTTGAACTTCAAATGCTAATAAAAAAAAATTGTGCCTATGTATTTTTATAATTTTTGCATGAGAGTTAGAACAAGTTATGTGGACCCTTCTATTAAATTTTCAAGTAATTTGTCCCAGCTACATTTTTTTTATCAACATTTATAAAAAAAAAATAAAAAAAAATTGAAAATTTCAATTGTCTATAAATAGCTCAAAAAAAGTCAAAATATTTTGAAAATCAAATCATGTAAAGAAAATGGCAATCTAAATAACTGGTAAAATTTTCAAGTGTTTATGACTTATACTGTTTGAATAACAACAAATATCAAATATCGTTTGAGGCTAAACCGTTATTTAACGCGGTTTTGTAAAAATTTAAATTTCAAACACTCATAAAAATTTTTTGTCTGAATCCGGTCGAGTTTTTTTTACAGATAATTGAAAAAAAATTTATGGAGAACCTTGTACCAAATTTTCAAAACTTAGTTATAAAAGGAAAAATTTTTACGATTTTTTAACCACAAAATTACTTACAACTTTTCGCAATTTTGACATATTTCGTATAAATTCGAACTTTTAGCACTTATAAAAAAAAATTGTGACTAACGATTTCGGATTTTTTTTTATCACTTTAAGAACAACTAATAAGAAACCTTGTATTAAATTTTCAAGATTTTCTGGCCGTCCAAAAAAATTTTATCGTTATTTTAAAAAAAAATACTAAAAAAAATTAAAAATTTCAATTGTCTATAAATAGCTCAAAAAAAGTCAAAATTCTTTGAAAATTTAACTGTGTATGGAGAACGCTAATGTTAACATTTGATAAAAATTTCAAGTGTTTACATCGATTAGTTTTTGAGTTATAGCAAAATAAAAAATTCGATTTTGTCGAAAACCGGTTATGCGTAAAAATTCCCGTTTTTCTGTCATTTTTTAGATTCTGAACGGAGTGATGAATGTATTGATTTTACAATGATGTGTGTTTTTTTTTTTTTTTTTTTTTTTTTTTTTTTTTTTTTGTTTTTTTTTTGTTTTTTTTTTTGTTTTTGTGTCTGTGTACAGCATAACTAGTCGAAATAATGCTTCAATTTCAAACTTTGGGGGTGGTTTCCGATGGCAAAGTGGATATCCTTGGTGCATTATAGAGGTGAAAAGTAAACATTTTCCAACAGTTTTCAAAAAAATCGAGAAAAACAAAAAAAAAATGACAGAAAAACGGGAATTTTTACGCAAAAACAGTTTTCGAAAAATCGAAATTTTTATTTTACTATAACTCAAAAACTAATCGATGTAAACACTTGAAATTTTCACCAAATGTTTATATTAGTGTTATCTATATACAGTTAAATTTTCAAAGAATTTTGACTTTTTTTGAGCTATTTATAGACAATTGAAATTTTTAATTTTTTTTAGTATTTTTTTTTAAAATAACGATAAAATTTTTTTGGCCGGCCAGAAAATCTTGAAAATTTAATACAAGGTTTCTTATAAGTTGTTCTTAAAGTTATAAAAAAAAATCCGAAATCGTTAGTCACAATTTTTTTTTATAAGTGCTTAAAGTTCGAATTTATACGAAATATGTCAAAATTGCGAAAATTGGCAAGTAATTTTGTGGTTAAAAAATCGTAAAAATTTTTCCTTTTATAACTAAGATTTGAAAATTTGGTACAAGGTTCTGCATAAAATTTTCTTCTACTATCTGCAAAAAAAACTCTACCGGACTAAAACAAAAAATTTTTATGAGTGATTGAAATTTAAATTTTTACAAAACCGCGTTAAATAACGGTTTAGCCTCAAACGATTTTTGATATTTGTTGTTATTCAAACAGTATAAGTCGTAAATACTTGAAAATTTTACCAGTTATTTAGATTGCTATTTTCTTTACGTGATTTGATTTTCAAAACATTTTGACTTTTTTTGAGCTATTAATAGACAATTGAAATTTTCAATTTTTTTTTATTTTTTTTTTATAAATGTTGATAAAAAAAATTTAGCTGGGAAAAATTACTTGAAAATTTAATTGAAGGGTCTACATAACTTGTTCTAACTCTCATTCAAAAATTATAAAAATACATAGGCACAATTTTTTTTTATTAGCATTTGAAGTTCAAATAATGACAAAAATTCGTCAAAATCATGAATATTTTTCACTATTTGGTAGTTAAAAATTTATAAATATTTTTCTATCAAAAGCTAAGAATTGAAAATTTAATACTATGCTGTCCATAAGTTAAGCTTAGAATAATTATAAAAAAGTTTGAGGATTGTTCAATTTAAAAAAATTTACGAGTGTTTAAAGTTTTAATTTTAATTTGAAATCAAAAATACACGACGTGTAAAATCACGTTTTACTAATAAATAATTTTCGATTTTTGTTATTTTTAATAAATTACTAAACGTAAGATCTTGAAACTTTTACTTAAATGTTTGAATTAGTTTCAAAATAGAATATATGATAATATTTAAATATAATATATCCTGGACTGACAAATCATCTCCGTTCAGAATCGTTTTTCGTATACAATGATACCTATCATTGCATTCAAATTTAACCTACCATAGTCCGAGGTCCACCCCACCCCCTAATGTACAGCAGAGCGATACTCACTTACCCGCTTTTTTTATGTTTTTCTCGATTTTTTTGAAAACTGTTGGAAAATGTTTACTTTTCACCTCTATAATGCACCAAGGATATCCACTTTGCCATCAGAAACCACCCCCAAAGTTTGAAATTGAATCATTATTTCGACTAGTTATGCTGTACACAGACACAAAAACAAAAAAAAAAAAACAAAAAAAAAAAAAAACACACATCATTGTAAAATCAATACATTCATCACTCTGTTCAGAATCTAAAAATTATAAATTTGTAGGTATATTCATTATTTACATAAAGTATTTAATTTTAATTATCTTTGAAAATAAACATTTTTACTAAAGATTCGGAGTGCAAAATACTTAGAAAGGTTTCAGTTTAAATTTACATTTAAATTTTTTGTTCAGAATTGGCGTTACATAATTTATAACGTAGGTAGGCACACTGAAAAACGAGTCAAAGCAGTGAGATTATTAAATATTTTAAAATATTTTATGTAGTACAGTATAAATGTACGTATACAATATAGCCAGTATAGGTACATAATTATAGTTTTAGATTCTGAACGGAGTGATGAATGTATTGATTTTACAATGATGTGTGTTTTTTTTTTTTTGTGTCTGTGTACAGCATAACTAGTCGAAGTAATGCTTCAATTTCAAACTTTGGGGGTGGTTTCCGATGGCAAAGTGGATATTCTTGGTGCATTATAGAGGTGAAAAGTAAACATTTTCCAACAGTTTTCAAAAAAATCGAGAAAAACAAAAAAAAAATGACAGAAAAACGGGAATTTTTACGCTAAACCAGTTTTCGACAAAATCGAATTATTTATTTTGCTATAATTCAAAAACTAATCGATGTAAACACTTGAAATTTTCACCAAATGTTTATATTAAGGTATTCCATACACAGTTAAATTTTCAAAGAATTTTGACTATTTTTGAGCTATTTATAGACAATTTAAATTTTTAATTTTTTTTAGTATTTTTTTTTAAAATAACGATAAAATTTTTTTGGCCGGCCAGAAAATCTTGAAAATTTAATACAAGGTTTCTTATAAGTTGTTCTTAAAGTGATAAAAAAAAATCCGAAATCGTTAGTCACAATTTTTTTTTATAAGTGCTTAAAGTTCGAATTTATACAAAATATGTCAAAATTGCAAAAATTGGCAAGTAATTTTGTGGTTAAAAAATCGTAAAATTTTTTTCTTTTATAACTAAGTTTTGAAAATTTGGTACAAGGTTCTCCATAAAATTTTCTTCAACTATCTGCAAAAAAAACTCTACCGGGCTAAGACAAAAAAATTTTATGAGTGATTGAAATTTAAATTTTTACAAAACCTCGTTAAATAACGGTTTAGCCTCAAAAGATTTTTAATATTTGTTGTTATTTAAATAGTATAAGTCGTAAATACTTGAAAATTTTACCAGTTATTTAGATCGCCATTTTCTTTACGTGATTTGATTTTCAAAATATTTTGACTTTTTTTGAGCTATTTATAGGCATTTTAAATAATCAATTTTTTATTATTTTGTTTTTATAAATGTTGATAAAAAAAATTTAGCTGGGACAAATTACTTGAAAATTTAATTGAAGGGTCCACATAACTTGTTCTAACTCTCATTCAAAAATTATAAAAATACATAGGCACAATTTTTTTTTATTAGCATTTGAAGTTCAAATATTGACACAAATTCGTCAAAATCATGAATATTTTTCACTATTTGGTAGTAAAAAATTTATAAATATTTTACTATCAATAGCTAAGAATTGAAAATTTAATACTATGCTGTCCATAAGTTAAGCTTAGAATAATTATGAAAAAGTTTGAGGATTATTAAATTTAAATAATTTTACTAGTGTTTAAAGTTTTAATTTTAATTTGAAATCAAAAATACACGTGTAAAATAACGTTTTACTAATAAATAATTTTCGATTTTTGTTATTTTAAAAAAATTATCAAACGTATGATCTTAAAACTTTTACTTAAATGTTTGAATTTGTTTCAAAATAGAATATATGAAAATTTTTTAATATAATATATTAACATATCCTAGACTGACAAATCATCTCCGTTCAGAATCGTTTTTCGTATACAATGATACCTATCATTGCATTCAAATTTAACCTACCCTAGTCCGAGGTCCACCCCACCCCCTAATGTACAGCAGAGCAATACTCACTTACCCGCTTTTTTTACTTTATAATTTAAGTAATTTAACATTATGATAAATTTTCTTTTTAATTTTTGGAAATTTAGTGAATTTAAGTTGAAAATAAACAATTTTTGTCGAATCCTATTTAAAATGTCTAATACAATATTTTTATGAAATACCTTCTGCGCCGGATGAAATACTTCTAAGTGCTGTTTGTATTTTGATATTTATTTTTAGTAACACAGTAAAGTACTTTTTTTTATAATACTTATAAATGTTAATTTAAATTATATTATGTTACATGGGTTAATTTTGGTTAGTTAATTAAAAAAATAAAACCACCCTGATATTACTCCTTAAAATAAGTTATATTATTATTTAAAAAAAAAATTTTTTACATGGTTAGTTCTTACAATGTGTTTAAACGATTAGTGGATTAAATTTAATTGTTAAATTACCAAGTAGGTATTAAAATGTTTTCAACGTAATGGGTTGTTGTGCCTACAACTTTATTTTATAGAGGTTTAGAATCAAAACTTTAAACTCACTGAGTAAATAAAATAAAAAATAAACCTTTTTATATTTTACTAGGTATTATAATAATTAGTTAAATGATTATTTAGCCATACTGAAGATTGTCTTCATTTAAATATGAGAATCAACTATTAATTATTATTTCATTTGTTTCTCCATGTAGAATGTAGAATTTTTAAAATTGTTATTTTACTTGTATGGGAGTTGGATAGTTAGATGTTTGGATGTAGGTACGTGTACTCGTATTTACTTAAAATCGCGTGGGCCACGTGATTGCGTGATGAGCAATTTGAGAACTTCATGTCAGGCAGTTGTTTTATTTAGACAGATAAATTCCACAACCCAAAATAAGCACGATTATATAATCATACTTCGAATTAATTTATATTTTGTATTTATAACCTTAATTTCCTGTAAATTTATCGTTTATCGTATTTATTATTTATATTAAACGAGCGATAAACAAATACATATAGTTCAGTGGCGTACTCACGGGGGGGTTCATGGGGTTTGAACCCCCCCATTGGCCGTATTTTTTATATTTCATATGGGTATCACAATACAATATTTTTTTACCAACAATATCATGGTATTCTAGTAAATTTTCAGAGCCCCCCCCCCATTGAAAATTCCTGAGAACGCCACTGATATAGTTTAAACTTTTCAATACAATTCGTTATAAATTAAATTTATTTTGCTTATAAATACTTATTAAGTTCATAATGAAAGTACAAAATAGTTTAATAACTATAGAAAGTGTTTAATTGGTGATGCATACAATTATCAATCGTATAGAATACTTTAAAACATAAAATATCTTTTATTAACAATAGATATATGCTTTTAATGGACAATTACGAATATGGTTTATTTTTAATATCTATACACACAGATATATGGCTACAAGAAAGAAAAATAATATAAACTTATTATATTTTATTTAACTTAACATTCTTGTGTTACACGATTCAGTAAAAATCTATGCTAAAATATACTAGGTATACAAATCAAGTTCAAATGACCCATGGTTATTTTAAGGTAAAAAGGGTATCCGCGCGTGATCAAAATGGACTATAAAAGTGAGCTCAAATGACCTATAGTATTTTTAGGGTGAAAAAGGTACTCGTGCGATGCCCATTTATATGATACATATATTAAATAACAATTTAATCATTTATATTTTATACTTTTTGCGTCTAATATAGGATTTACAAATACCCGGTTAAACGGCGAATATACGCGGGTATTATAAGGGTACAAATTGAAAAATGTAAGCACTTAAATTAAATAATCGTTTATCATATTCTCATATTGGTTTTCATTATCTTGACCTTTGATAAATTGTATGTTATTCTATACAAAGTTTCATGAAAATTAATAATTAAAAATAACTTGAATTTAAGTGTTCAAATATATTTAGATTTATATCGCTTCGATGCATGTACTTGTTTTACGATATCTATTCTAATCTTATACCTCAAAAAATGCATTAATTTCAAATTTCTGATGGTTTCTACTATCAAATTTAATCTAGTTAGTTCTAATTACACATGCTAAAAAAAATTAAGTTTGGATTTTCAGTTTATTAAATATAATATACAGTACTAATAAGTAACGGTGTGTAAATACACGCATATAAATATACGTATTATGAATTTGAATGAACATTTTAACCAAGCAAAATGTATATGAAAAAATAATTATCTATAAAATTAATTTTTTTTTTGTTAATCGGAATTCAAATTATTCAGAATATGTTATTAAAATTTAGACCTGTATTTTATATTTTGATTAAAACCATCCAAAAATGTGTTGTTTACAATTAATGGAGTTTAATACAGGTTAAATTCACTGGCATTATTTTGTTTGTCTTGGATAAACATTACTATAATATATTATAGACGTCTAATTATGAACTTATAGGTATAAAATAGGACAATATAGATACTTGTACCAATAAGTAATACAACGGCATATAAGTTTATTTTATCGAATGTTTTTGAATACATTTCTTATAGACTAAACGACTATGAATAAAATAAACGATGATAATCAAATGTTCAATAACGGTTGAACAGTTGTTAGAAATAATTATAAATACGTAACGCTGTTACCTAGTGTAGTTAGTAATTGTTTATGCAACCTGAAATTAGGATCATGTCGAAATCGGTATTTCTTTTTTTTTTATTAAACAGATTCTCAACGAATTGATTTAAAATAATTACTATATTAAAAGACTTTCATATTCTAGTTGAAAAATTTAAATTTGATTTTTCACTTAAAAATGATTTATGACTTTTTTGTGTTTCTTTGACCACATTTCATATAATTTGTATGAACGTATTCAAATAAATTCATTGTGGTTTAAATTTTAGATAATTAATAAAATAAATAGTTTTAGTTTGTGTATTTATATAAGCGATAATCTTTTTAAAATACCTTCCGTATATACCCACTTTTTAATTTATAGAGTGAATTTATAAAACGTTTGAAGCGGTTTTTGTGTTGTATAAAGTGTTAAAAAAAAAATTACATACACCATTGGCTTCCTGCTTACTCTGTGCAGAATTTCTATAAGAGAGATCATCCTTTTGTTTTTTATCTATAAATATGTTTATATGCTTTATTTATTTATAATACAAATACGTACATTATTCCAACAACAATAATAAACTGTGTCGCTCGTATGACAGCAGCGACCCTAAGGGGTTTGCACGCATGGGGGCGCACGCCTTGTGTGCGTAAAACTGGGTTAAAAAATATCGATTTTTACTATGCTGTACGGTTGTGCTTTCTCAGGGGAATTTGAAACACTTTGAACTTTCTCGTATAGTGTATAGGAAGAGTGCTAAGAATAAGATGGTATTTATAGCAATGAATGTCGTGTGTGATTTTTTTTAACTATCATTATATTTTTAAGTGCATAGACGGCAAACTTATAACTGAATTATTTGTATTTAACTACAACATTAATACGAAGGGACTACTATTATATAGGTATACGATATATGTTTTTTATATAGGTACTGTTTTATGTAGTATAGATCACATTAAAACTTAATTAAAGCTTGAGGTTTGTTACCCATGGATACAAAAGTAATTTATATTTCAAGATAGAGGAAGAGAATCAAAGAGATGGAGAAGTTACTTCTATTGACTAATTATTATACATTGAACTAGGACTTGAGGGGTTTGTTGGTTAGGTTAGATAGAATGCAAAATTGATTAATAAGACCGTGGATTTTTACGCAAATACGTCATAATTTTATTGAATGCCGATAGATTCTTGATTTTTATTAGAAATAAGCTCGTTTCATAATAATTAACAACTCGAATGAGATAAAATGAGTTTTTTTTCTTACATATTTTCACATATTTTGAAGTAAATATATAGTTTTTAAAATATTTTTTTATGAATACTCAATATTTCGTATTTTTATATTTGCTTATTTACAAACATCATATTGCCAAAAATCATTTATTCTGTGGAAAATATGTTCAATCAATCGTAAATTGTAAAATAGAATAACATAATAAATAATATAATATTAAATAACTAATGTGTAGGTAACGAAAATTGATATGGCTTTATTTTTTTATACAGTCAAATATAAATACTTGAAAACTAAATCGTTCTTAACACCGTTAGTTATCGCAATAATAATAAAAAAAGGAACTAATATTGAAATTAATTGAATATAAATAAACTAATTTTAAAATTTGATAATCCACGGGTTGAAAATTATATTTTTTTCCCCCAGTAAACTTGCTTTAAAATTTCAACCTCAATATGTTTTCTAGTAAGAAAGTAAAGAATACAATTAATATTATTAAGAATTAAAAGTATTAAAATGATTTCACACTTACATTTAAAATTATTTTTGCTCGTAATATAAAATGTCATTACAATTTTGCTTTCAACGTTGTATTTGTTTGCGTTAAATGTTATAAATTTATATAAGATACTTATATTTATCATACTAAGATTTGTAATTTATCATTAATATTTTATTTATCAAATTTTCCGTATTACTTTCGATTAAAATGTTAATTTTTTTTTCATATGATAACGACTTAACTTCTAACGTAGGTAGTGTTTTAAAATTTTTATTCTTATGTACTTACTAATAAAAATTTAAACTATATCATATACTTCCGGCACCAGAAATGTAATTATGCCAGTCCTAATTTATAAAATATAAAATTGAATTGAATTTAAAGTATGAAAGGGCAAATACTTAAGTCTTAAAGTCTCTACGTTTAATTGTAGGTATACTATCAGCGTTATCATATAGTACTCGTATGTAACTAGTTTTTTAAAAGTTGGAGAAATTATAGTTTTTAAACTAAAAAACCAAAGTTTAATATTATATAACAGTATTTTAGATTTCAAGCGGAGCAGTATAAACCAAAATTCTTGGGTTATAAATTGGATCTGGTTTCTATCAAGGAGAGGGAGCCAAAAGTAAATAATTTCAAATAATTTTCTTAACAATTTCGGAAAAAAAAGAATTTTTACTTCAATTCAACTTTCGATAAAATTGATGTTATTATTTTAATTTTATAATTTAATAAATGATAACCATAGATACTTGACATTTTTACCAATTTTATAGCATTTTTTATACATATACCTATGTAGAAAGTCTAAAATATTTTGATTTTTTATTTAGTTTAGTTTTATTTTAGTTTTTTTTTTGTAAAAATGTTGACAAAAAACATTATTCAAGGTCGAAAAGATTGAGTAAAAATATTTTCATAAAATGTTTATACTTGAAAAAAAAATTGAGTGCAATTCTAATAATTTTTATCTTTGTTTCAAATTAATATGTTGTTGAAATTCATAGAAATTGCAAATTATTTTGTAGTGGAGAATTCATCAGTTATTAAAAATTGAAAATTGAATTAAATTTTCAACATAACCATTTCTTACAAGAGTTATACAAATTAATAATGCGCCATTCTACAAATATTGTATACAAGCGTCCTAAGTATGTTAATGAAATTGGACATTCCTGTGTAATATAACGATATTATATTCTCGTCATTTATTTGTTTTCGAAAATTATAAGATTTTATTGTTATTTAATGAATTATTTATTATACCTAGCTACTTAATTTGAAATTTCGAAATTTTTTTTAATGTAAAAATAAAAAAAGTATATGGCTTTAATCAAAAATCTTGAAAATTGAATATACAAGAACCCACATAATATTGTATTTTTCCTATTTCGATTTAAATATATTAAAAATATATTTGTAAGATTTTTATATATGTTTGAAGTTTAAACTTAGAAAAAAATTGTCAAATTCACGAAAAATTATAAATTATTATTTATTTAAAAATATATAAAATATTCTATTTTATAGCTAAGGCATGCAATTCAATACAGGTTCCTCATACATTCTTACCAACAACTTATTGTTTAAAAAATATTGTACCAACATTTTTTCTATACACATTTGAAGGTAAAGTTTCGATGAAATTTGATATTTAAATTAAGAATATTGAATAACGATTTTAGTTATTCTGTTGTAACTTAAAAATATTTAAGTTGACTGATAATAACTAGTATTGTGACATTATAATTTATTAATTCAAAACATAACAGAATAATAGTATATTTAAGTAAGTGATATATTATAATCATTATACATACAAATTGATATGTGATGGGAATTATATATGTCGGTCATTGGTTCAAAAAATAAAAATAAAATAAAACTATCTATCTATCAGTTATAGCGACAGGCGATAATACATAAATACCAGCCCATCTTAGTTTAATTATTGATATCCGCTCCTATAGCAATTGGCAATTTCGCTCACCGAAAAGAATATAATATTTTAGCTTCTGAGTGGAACGATGGATGTATTGATTTTACAATACCTAATATGTGGTTTTGTTTTGTGGACGAGAGTTGTCAATAAATTGTTTCGATTTTCGAAAATAGGGGTAATTTATATAGAATATAAAATTGGATCTAGTTTTTACTTTAATGAGGTCAAACTTAAAAATTCCCAGTACTTATTTTTATAATCGTGAAAAACAAACAAAAAATTAAAGAAAAACAGGAAATTTCGACAAAATTTATTATTTTTTTTATGTAACTTGAAAACGAATAATCGTAGAAACTTGAAATTCTCACCAAATATTTATATTATTGTTTTATTTTCATCATAAAATTTAAAAAATATTTCGATAATTTTTGAGCTATTTATAATCATAAGAAATTTTTTTTTTAATGTCGATTTAAAATTATTTGACTTGTAGAAATCCTTGAAAATTTAATACAAGGTTTTATATTAGTTTTTGAATGAATCTATATATTAAAAACAAAATTTATCAGAAATCTAAATTAATTTTTTATGAGTATTTCGAGTTTAAATGTTTACGAAAATATTTTGACATTCATCCATAAAATAATTATTTCTCCTCAATAAATTTTTCATATATTATTGTATTTAATAAGAAGAATAAGAAAAAATAGTTTCTACCCATTTACCTACCTTTTTGTTAAATTTATTATGTTTTTTTTTCATTATGTTTAAAATTAAATTAATATATTTTTAGCTTGATAAAATTTTGTCAAAAAATGTTATAAATATATATTTAAGCCTTATGTTTATCTTGTTTCTTTTACATATTATAGTTTATATCATTTAGTTGTATAAAGTGTATTTACATCAATCATGTTGTTACACGACACGCTCTAAAGAAGTATTTATTTTGTATCCTTTCATTGATGAAGATACTATATTATGATTTATGACATAGATATAGGTATATTAGTATATAAGTAAATGTATATGATATACGGATATATTATTTTTATTATTATTCTATTAACTACCTGTGACCAGTATACCTACTTTAAGCTTCTATGCTATATGCTGTTCCCTGTAGATGATGGCTTGGAGCTTAATATATGGGGTTAAATATAACATCATAGTATTTTATTGAAGAATATTAAATTTTAAAATTTGAAGTCAATATAAATAAAAACATTATACTTATTAATGAACCTTGACAAGGTTCAACCTAACCTAACACGGTGGAATAAATTCAGCGCGAGACTATATATTATGTATAATTACTATAAACACGCGTATTGCATATTAATATTATATACCATGGTATAATATACTTATATAGGTACTCTTATCATAACTAACTCGCGTGTTTATCCGCGTGAAAAATTATTACCATAATATTAGCGGTGCATTGGTCTTATATTACTATTTACTAATTATTATTATTACATCTACCTACTGAATATATACTGTAATATATTAACAAAGTTATTATACCCTAATAAGCAAACTTTTAAAGTATTCAAGTAAAAGTATTTTAGTGATTTTACAGTATATTTAGAATACTTTTTAAATGAATTTATCAAAATATTCGACATATTATTTAATACCTACGTTTTTTAAATTCAAATACTTTGGCGTCTCTGTTTGAGTTATTAATATTATATTTTTTATACTCAGAAACAAAATTATTGGAAATTTTTCATCTTATATTTGTTACACCTTATCCCTAGTTAAAAAAATATAATTGATTAAATTAATGGTTCACTAAAATTTAATGGACCGATTGTGTGCTACTAAATCAAGTTTATAAGGCCATTAATTTATTAATGATTCATTAAATCTTTAGTGATTGTTTATGCAACCCAGCACTAGGCTCTTAAAATAAACTTAAACACTATTGTTAATTATTTTACGTGTGAATATTGTGTATAATGTATATAACATATTCTAAGAAAGGAGTATTTAAATAAATTAACGCGAACATAATTCTTCACTATTTTTCATAATTATTCACTCAGTAAAAATCTTAAAAATTTAATACAAGGTTTCTCACAAGTTTTTATTAAAGCTATTTAAAAATAATAATGATACATGGACATGATTTTTTTTAATAACTATTTCAAGTTAGTAACATTTGCAAATTATTTTTTAGTTAAGAATTTATTGAATGTTCAATTTTTATAATATCTAAAACGTGATGTATAATTATGTATAATTATTAATTACCTAAATTAAAAAAAATATAACCTATGAATTATACTGAAGTAGGTTCATAATCCGTCTCCACTTAGAACCACTTTTCGTATTTAATGGTCTATATGATTGAACTTAAATTTAATTTAAATAAAAAATAAATTAAATTAAAATTAAATTAAATTAAATAAATTAAATTAATTAAAAAAATAAAAAAAAAAAAAAAAAAAAAATTAAAAAACTTAAATTTAATTTAAATTTAATTTTTAACTTAAATTTAATTTAAATAAAAAATAAATTAAATTAATTAATTAAATTTAATTAAATTAAATTATTTTAATTTAAATTTAATTTATCTATATTTTTATATTTTATTATTATTATGTAAATTAAATAATAATAATACAGGAAAACGTTAATATCAAAATTATTGAAAATATCAAACAAAACTAGAATATTGACATCATAAATGTATCAAGATATCAAAAATATCAAAATATCGATTTTTACCGAAATAATATTAGCTCTTAAAACATCGGTTTAACGATATTAGCAGTTTACTAACTCATATCGGTATAAATATCATAACGAAATATGGATATAAAGAAAATACCCCTTATGCACCTATATTTATACAATATGCTGTACGCTACTGCAGCAGCTATAATAAAATTATATAGTTCGAGGCTTACAGTATATTTTTAATGAGTCTGCTTTGAGTTAAAACATCAAAGAAAAAAATAATTTGTATTAATAATAAACTGAAAAAAAGCGGGTAAGTGAGTATCGCTCTGCTGTACATAAGGGGGTGGGGTGGACCTCGGATTAAGGTAGGTTAAATTTGAATGCAATGATAGGTATCATTGTATACGAAAAACGATTCTGAACGGAGATGATTTGTCAGTCTAGGATATATTATAAAAAAATCGAAAATTATTTATTAGTAAAACGTTATTTTACACGTGTATTTTTGATTTCAAATTAAAATTAAAACTTTAAACACTCGTAAAATTTTTTTAAATTAAATAATCCTCAAACTTTTTTATAATTAGTCTAAGCTTAACTTATGGAGAGCATAGTATTAAATTTTAAATTCTTAGCTTTTGATAGTAAAATATTTATAAATTTTTAACTACCAAATAGTGAAAAATATTCATGATTTTGACGAATTTTTGTCAATATTTGAACTTCAAATGCTAATAAAAAAAATTGTGCCTATGTCTTCTTATAATTTTTTATCGTTATAAAAATAACTTATGAGGAAATTTGTATTAATTTTTCAAATATTTTGACTCAGCCAAAAAAATTTTATCGACACTTCAAAGGAAAATTGAAAATTTCAGTTGTCTATAAATAGCTCAAAAAAAGTCAAAATATTTTGAAAATAAAATCACGTAAAGAAGATGGCAATTTAAATAACTGGTCAAGTATTTACGACATAGACTATTTGAATAACAACAAATATCAAAAATCGTTTGAGGCTAAACCGTTATTTAACGTGGTTTTGTAAAAATTTAAATTTCAAACACTCCTAAAATTTTTTGTCTTAGTCCGGTAGAGTTTTTTTGTAGATATTTGAAGAAAAATTTATGGAGAACCTTGTACCAAAACTTAGTTGTAAAAGAAAACATTTTTACGATTTTTCAACTACAAGATTACTTGCAAATTTTCGCAAATTTGACATATTTCGTATAAATTCGAACATAAGCACTTATAAAAATAATTGTGACTAACGATTTCGGATTTTTTATTATCACTTTAAGAACAACTTATAAGAAACCTTGTATTAAATTTTCAAGATTTTCTGGTCGGCCAAAAATTTTTTATCGTTATTTAAAAAAAAAATACTTAGACAAATTGAAAATTTCAATTGTCTATAAATAACTCAAAAAAAGTCAAAATTCTTTGAAAATAAATTTAACTGTGTATAGAAAACGCTAATATAAACATTTGGTGAAAATTTCAAGTGTTTACATCGATTAGTTTTTGAGTTATAGCAAAATAAAAAATTCGATTTTGACGAAAACTGGTTTTGCGTAAAAAATCCCGTTTTTCCCTTATTTTTTTAGGGTTTTTCCCGACTCATTTAAAAAATATTGAAAAATTTTAACTTTTGACCCCCCAAAGTACCAACTAGATTCAATTTCCTTTTCAAATTCAAAGAGGGGCTGAAGTCAAAAATCGAAGCATTTTTACTGCTCCAAATATTGTCGACAGACACAAAAAAAAAAAAAAAACACACATCATTGTAAAATCAATACATTCATCACTCCGTTCATAATCTAAAAGTATATTTGAATAGTATTTGTATTACCATAAATACTTACAAAGTATATTTTGTATTCGTTCTTTGTACTCTTGTCAATAATTATTTAACATATTGGCACAAATATTTAAAGTAATCTTTAAGTACTTTTTGAGTTTATGCATTTGTATTTGTATTTAAATACAAATGAAAAGTATCTTTTTACAAGATTCGCATTAATAACCAGTAGTTATCTTCTTGTGTCTCTGTCATGTCTTTAACATCATTATACTTGTGTTGTTTAATTATCATGATATTTATTATACGTGTTTTACAGATCTAATGGAACCCGCAGCGGCCGACCCAGATCCGTTAAGCCTAGATTTGAGCCACTTGAGTGCCGAAGAGCGTGCATTGATCCAGAACGTTATGGCCAAGGCGAAGAACATGGACGCTACCGAACCTACACCGGTGGCGTCGACACATTCGACGATGACCAGGTAACAAAAATTATAGGTTTACTTTGGGCGTACATTTTCTTTTTTTTTTAGTATAAAACGAGGTGGTTTAATAATATGTGTATGTAAGTGACCAACCTAATAATGCAGTCTTTACAAAAATATCGACTTTAAGTGTGGAATTCATTTGATACTTATTGTTTGGGTACCACTATTCTTATTGTAGTTGTTTGCTATCTATTACAGTAAATTATGAGAAACACTATTCAAACGAATCATCCCAAATTTGTTTTTATTGACATACTGATACTTTATACCTAGGTTTTCCTTATAATAACTAATAAGTAACACTTCGCTATAGAATTATAGAATTTATTTAAATTTCAGAAATTACACACGTACACCAAAATATCTGTTAAAAATGTTAAATACAAAATACTCCTGAATTTAAGATCATGTAGATATTATTTTGTTTTGTAAAATACTAAAATGTATTACATTTTTGATCCAGGTAATTTAATATGAATTCATATTTTAGTTAAATGTACATTATATTTTGTATTTTGTTGTATTTTTTTGTTTTCCTGTTGTATTTAATAATTTCTATGGCAACAAAAAAAAGAAAATGGAAAAAAGATAGTGATGACTGATGAGTATTGAATTCTAAAAGCCATTTTTGATTAAAAATGTGATGGGTTGAAATTGTAGGAGGAATGGCCATCGGAGCGAATATGAATCGAATCCTATTATTATTGTACTGTATACCATGCAGTTGTTCTTATAAACATTAAATACGTAGGTTCGTTTTATTTTTACTTATTTCATTTTACAAAATAGATTATTGATTATTTGTAGCCATGTAGTTAAGTATTAAAATTAGTTATAAATGCCTATTATCATTTAATTTAATTGAAGACTTGTACACAAGTTGTTTGAAGTGTTTTATCCTTATAGGAGCTATAAGACATGAATTATATTTGAAATATTTAAATTTATTGTGATATAAAGTGTAAGAACACTATGTTTTTCCCATTAGTGTTATGGAATATAAAATACAAAGAAGTCCATTGTGTACTTATTAGTTATTACTATATTATTTATATTTTTAATTAAAAGGAAGAATCATACCAAAATATTTCTTGTATTCGAGTAGATATATTGTGTCAATAAATGTGTGAAAATAGGGCATATTATGGTAAATTTTACATAGATCAAATTTGGAATGGGTGGGACTGGAGAAATGTACGTTACATAATTAATCGAAATAACACCAATTATGTCCAAGATTGTTGGCCAGTTAATTTTTATTAACTGCTTAAATTTTGGTAATAACATTAATAATACACACATCTGCTTAAATATATATATATATATATATATATATACAATATAATACACATACAATCCCAAAGACTTCATATCAATAATTTATAAGTAGGTAATATAAATCTAAAGCCTGCAGAATAGCAATACACTCATATTATTATTATGTTAAAAGTTATTATCGTGGAAAAATGTTTGAAAATAGGGCATTTTTGCTGGAGCCATCATTATTGTTTTTAGAAAACAATCAGTCGCCTTTTTAATAATGTTATCTTAGAATGGTTTCCCACTTAACCCGATATACATATTATTATTATTCGTATCTAGACTGCTTACTTTTAACCGCTGACACCGTCGTGCATACCAACTCATTGTTGAAATATTGTATACTATATTATTTTAATGTTTACGATCGCGCACACTGCAGTCATGCACAAATGAGACATAGGTAGTATTTTTTTATCGGCAGTGTTCGAGAAATGGCGACTGCAAATCGTGCGACAGAATTAATTGCATTGTCGCAGCCACCGCGTTTTGAAAACGAATTACGACTAAAACACTTATAATTGTTGTTTTACGACAGCTTCGAGTGGCTGCTAATTTTTTGCCGAATAGGTAGTAATATTTGTTTGTGCGTTTGTTTATTTAAACGTTTCGTAGAAAACGAAATTAAGCGCTACAATAGAACCGCCTGCTGACAGTTTAATCAATAATAAACAGCATTTAAAGTAATACAGTATAGCGATAAACAATATATAAAAAAAAAAAACACAACTATATTTTATGTGTTTTATTCGATTACCTACACATTACCTTAAGGGGTGTGCCTTTATACACATACAAGTGGTATTGCTTTACGATCGTCAAGTGCGTGCAGATATAATGAAAGCTTTGCATCTGAATCGTATTTTACTCTGGGTAAACGTTGTTGGATGTACTTAGTTGTTCAAAAAATGGAGTAAATAATTTAGAACATACGTTTGGCTGTACATAACTGTATTATTGTATACTGATTCGGGTTAATATAGGTTAAAAAGATTAAATTATATACCTATAGCTATGAAAGACGTTTCTTAGAATATTATTTAATTTCATAAAATTATATTGTATATTTATAGACGATACTACTGCTAATTGTTAAAATGTGTTGAAAACGAGAAGTATTTTATAATTAAAATACCAATAATTATTATTAAAAAACTTAGTAACTACTAAATCAAGCTATATTTTTAATATATACAAAATTACATATCACATGCTATTCGTAAAGTAAAAATAGTCGGGTTTCAGCCATTTCGGGTTAACGAGTATGATTTATTCTATAATAATCAAACTAATAATAATAATAATAATAATAATAATAATAATGATAATAAGTGTTCGAAATGATTGTGGGAGGCGCATAATGGAACGAAGATTATCTAAGATTTTAGATTTTGAGCAGAGCAATACGTATATGTATAGATTTTTCAATAATGTGTATACTGTATATTATTTTTGTGTGTTTATACAGTAGTCAAAAAATGCTTAGATTTTCTACATTCAGGATAGTTTCTGATAAAAAATAGTATTTAGTTTGTACTTTAAAGTAGTATTAATAATAACTTAAAATAAATTATTGAACATAATTTGCAATATAAAAAACATTACATGAAATATAGTTGGTGATATAGATTGATTAACCGTCTCCTCTCAGTATCTTTTTTCCTGTATAATGATATATTATTGAATTCAAATTTAACACATCCATCACAATGACCCACTCGATACCTACTGTATAGCAGTGTGGTACTTACTTGCCTATATTTTTTATTTTTTTTCTATGTAACTATTTTAGATTTTGAGTGGAGTGATGAATTTATAGATTTTACAATGATGTATGTGGTTTTTTGTGCATACTTAATCGTTTTTATATACAGTAGGAGTTGAGTGAACCTCGTCATCTTGTAAGCACTGTAATGGATGTGTTAAATTTTAATTCAATGATGTATTATTGTATACTATGAAAATACGATACTGAGCGAAGACGGTCATCGTGAATACAATAAATAAAAATAAAAACGCACTTCAATCACCATCGAAATACGAATATAAAACTTGTATAGACTAGTCAAACTGACTTGTGTGGCTATGGAATTTTTCGAAATAAAAATAAATAATATTTATTTATTATTTGTTTTTTAAATGAACAGAAAAAACCAATATATCTATGTTTTAATGTTTATAGAATAAAGGCTTAAAAACTAATCGGTTGATTTTGACGAAAGTTTCAGAGATTGTTTTTGGAAATATCAGAATAGTTATTGCAGTTTGAATAGTGTTAAAATAATATATAATAGTGTAATCAATGAATTATCCAATATCCATCCCGGTTCAATTAGATTACAAAGTAATAAATGGATTTGTGTATGAATTGTGTTATACTAAAACTAAACTACAGAAAAGATAACAGTATAACACCGTATTTAAATTTTTATTTTTATTTTTTCTTGGATGAATTTAGGTTTCTATAATTATTATTAATGTGTAATAAAATATATTTAGTAATGTATGTTGATAAACTATCTTCGTTCAGAAACAGTTTGATTTACCATTGAATTAAACTTACCAAATTTATTACAGCGACTTACTCGTTGACGAGGTACATTCAACACTTACTATATATAGGTGCTATGCTATAGTAGATAGGTACCTACTAATTTTTTTCCCTTTTTTTAATGGGGAATAGTATGTATATATATATATTTATATATATAATAAATAATATGTAATAGTCATTTTACATTTTTGCCAATGGTAACTAAATTGTTACTGTCAATAAATTAGTTGAAAAAATAACGTAATAAATTTCACAATTTTTAGTATTTTTATTTAGTTTATTTAGTAACACGTCTGCACGGCTTTACTCTATCCATCCAACGATCTTCAACTCGCAATGAATGCAAATAATTCTATCATAAGTTTTGTATTGCTTACGTTAACAGTTTTATTTAATATTATTTCTTAAAAAGGTTCTTAAAATTTTTGATATTAAGCTAAGTCTATGAAATGTATTTGGTGAAATTAAATTAATTTAAAACCACATTCATTAACATGCGTGGTTATATTTTTAAACCATACAAGTATGTAATATAAATATAGTGATTAGAAAAATGATGTGTAATGCCTCCCCGCAGGTCTGAGTTAACCTTCTTAAATTGTACTGATTGAAGCACAAATTATTGATATTTAGCTGAAATTATTTTGAGTTTAGGTTTTAACCATTATTGTCGTATGTTGTACAGAACGACACCGATAACGTCGTCGTCTCGCAGTGAAGTCGTCATTAACGGAGGTTATGCGTCGTCTAGCAGTCAAGACTCCGGGGCCACGTACTATAACGTTACCGACGGTAAAAGTGGCGTGCAACAGCAACAAAACCCGTCGTATCAAGACCGTAACATCTATCAACAACAGCACAGAGATGTCAGTAGTGGTTCGTCGTACTTACAACAGCAGCAACATGCCACTACTTCAGCGTACCAGCCATCCGCCAGCAGTTCGTACCAGCAGCACAGCGGTTACAATTCGGCAGCGGCGGCGGCAGCCAGACGGCATATCCAGCAACGTGGTTTTGACGACTACCATCAGTTGTCGCCTGAGGAACAATTGTCACCGGTTTCGCCGGAAAACGAGGTGTCCATGCCGTATGGAAGCGGCACTAGTGGAAACTCACAGCAATACCACCATCAGCAACAGTTGTTGCAGCAACAACAACAGTTACTACAGCAACAGCAGCAGCAACAGCAACAGCAGCAGCCAGGAGAGCGTTCTGGGTCAGATTCCAGCGACGACGTAAGCTTGGCCGAGTGTCTGGCCGGCGGAGGCGTCGAGTTGATGAACTTGCGCCCGATGCCTATGTTGGATGAGAATGGTCAAGTATTATTAGACGATGTCGATACAGCCAGGATGCAGCAACAGCAACAGCAGCAGCAGCAACAGCAGCAGCAGCAACAACAGCAGCAGCAACGGCGCGAAGAGCAGTATTGCAGCGAGCAACAAGTGTACTACGGGGGCAATGCGACGACCGCCAATGCCTCGGACGTTTATACCATACCCGAGGACGAGGACGAGCTAAGCAGTCCAACCGGCGCGGACGGTGTGACAAGCCTCCGAAAGCGGCAGATGGCTAACACGTTGACCGGTAAGTTTATTATATTTGAATGATTGATGATGTATATCTATGTTATTATGCAAGGTCTTTTAAATTTCATGCGATACAATTGGTGACTGTTACGTAAAAACCAATATAATCCCTATTCCCTACCATTTTTGTCACTTGCAATTTGGAAGATCGATAAATGACTTGCTTATAAAACCTTAATAAAATAATAGTAAAAAAAAGGATACTCTCTCTTCCACCACTTTTGCTACTATGCTACATTTTTTTGCTGAGGAGGAGGGAACGAAATTTGATTGTCTTTGCTGTTAGTTTTAATTGTTTATCATCAAATGTATTTCATATATTATTATGTATTTGTTTTGATAGGATACCATATTAATACATAAAATAGGAAATTAAAATACATCTAAAATAATAAACAATTTATTTATTCACTATTTATAAGCAAAGTTTGTGTACAAGACAAAGATGAGTTACTAACTTATAATAGTTATACTTTACAATTAATTAATATATAGTATATAATTATACAATGACAAGACAAGTTTGTTTCATTTGATTAAATTTCAGATATATTGATATTGCTAGATATACTTATTAACATATCTTATTAACATCTATATTATTATTTATTCATTAATATTTCTTAAAACTATTGTTTAGAATATGTATTTAAGAGGACGCTATACTCACATGTGTTGTCTTTGTCTTATACACGCGTAACATAGTTCAAAACTGTTTTGCGCGGAACAATTTTACTCCCTCGATATTTATATCAAAATTCAATAATTTTAAATCGTATTAAGAATAACTTTACCTGTGTCGTACCGTTTTAATTTTTTTGATAACATGAATGCAATTAAAGTTAACGGTTTGAGAATTTTAGGTTTTTTTTATTTAATTATTAAAAATTATTGGTTACCACTATCAAAAAAATTAAAACACTACAACACAAGTAAAGTTCTTCTTAATGCAATTTAAAATTTTGTTAATTTTGATATAGCTTAGTAATGTTAAAATAATTTGTTTTTTTAGTCCAATAGTGAAAATAATTTTGATCGTTTTGCATTCTCCTTTTTTTTTTTTTTCAGCTATTTCTGGATTGAACAGTAGTAGTTCAGCGGCGATTAATTTGCATCATCAGATTGTCGATAATGAGCGGTTTATGATGAAATACGCTGCTGCGAATTCGGGTAGCTCGGACTCGCATCAAAAATCTAAGTTGTCAAACGAAGATTCTTCAACAACGGCCGGTTATTCCGAGCAAATCCGATCGAAAAAAGTCAATCAGTCGTCTACAATACAATCCGGTATGACTATTATAGTTACAACATGTGTATTTGTATTTTATAATACACATGTATCATTATTTTATAACAATATAATAATGTTAATAAAAATATATTTATACATTTTAAATTAACGTACCCTCGATAATAATTATGAATAATTAGTACTTTAAAAATTCTATACTTTATCATATAAGTGTACCTACACTTATTTCGAAATACTTATTGAATATAAATATTTAGTTTTATATTTTATTTTGTTTGTTTCACTGAGTATTTTAATTTAATAATTTTAATCTGGATAGGAATGTAACGAATAATGGTATATCTCGAAACCTCATTTCAGAAATATTAATAAATACAACAACTAATAAGTAATAACAGCAGGAAGTTAATCATTTTATTTATTGGTTAGGATAAAACTGTTTTTAGGTAATTTTATTAAAATATGTAATTGGGTTCAATTTCTTTAAATATTTTACATATCAGAAAATTTGTGTTTGCGTATCTATTAGTATTTTTATTAATATACTATTACTTATTGGGGTAATTTAAAATATACATCCAATATAATTGGTAATATACATATTACCAATATTAGTATAAATATTTTAGTAAAGATACATTTGATCTTTTGTAAATTTTTTATTCCAAATGTCATCTTTTCTTATACATTTTATAAAATAAATGTATTATTTTAAATAGATAAAGGAATAAACTGTGCTCTAATTCTGGCCTGGATAAGCTATATTAAATAATAATGTTAAATATGAGTACATATATTTTAGTTTAAGATAAAAAATTGGGATAGACAATGTGATAATTATTATCAATTTATAGTATATATAATTAACAATCAACATTATTAAAAAGTGATTCAAGGCAATAACATTAAGCAGCTATATTGAATCATAAAAAGATCATATTTTATTTGTAATTCTAATTTAGGTATATAATAATACTAAAAACTGTATAGTTTGTCTATGTATAATGTAAAATATAAATTATTTGATCTCCAGACACCGGAAGAAACCATGATCACGATGCTTTATTAATAGCGTAGCTGCCTCTTCGACGTGAGAGATATATATTTTGTAGCCGTTTAGTTGTGTTTGTACATAAACCATTTATGTCAAACCCTGTCACAACATGATTTAAGTCACTTTGTGATTTAGCATAATCCACCTGATTACAAATTTAGTTATATAATTTTAAGTCGTCAGTAAACATTTTGAGTCTTCAAACATCTTATCTAAAATCTAAATTCTCAATTATATGCAAATAAAAAACAAAATAATAAAATAACATTACACATAAATGAAATCTTTGATGTACTCTAAATACATTTGATAAGAAATAAATTAATTTCTAGTGTATACTGTATTTTGGATAGAAAATAAAACAAACCAATTTAATAAAGAGTATAGTAAATTAATAGCTAAAACTTAATATTTGACTAATAATATATTTAAAATCATGGTATTAATTTTTTTTTCAAATCCGTATAAACAGCATTGATTTGAATAGTTTTAACGTAGACAGCTTTTGAACATGAAACCTATAACACAGTTAAGTATCAATAACTTAACATATTATCCTAACATATCTATAAAAAGAAAATAACTATAATCGATTCATTGTCATTTAACAGTTTCCATTTATTTCACCAGTATAAAGATACATAATAAATGTCCAAATCGATATGACGCGTAAATTATATAATTTATTCCAACAATTTCTATATGATTTATAGGAATCTGTAAAGTGTTCCATGGAATTGATTATCACTAAATGTTTGTGTAATTATTATATTATTAAATTCCATTGCAATGGGCTCATCAGGCATGGATCCAGAGTAAAGATCTGGGGGGCCTCTACAATTTTTTCTATGTACTTTATTCATAATTTAAAAATTTTGTCATAATAGTAGGTACGTATAAGACATAGGTAATCAATTTAATAAATAAATTAATGATTATTTAATTTATAAACGTTATATACTATAAATTATAAAATCTGCACGTTTTTTACATTGTCGCTTTTTCCAAATCTGTCAATTATTTGGTCAATATTTATTATAACTACCCTATGAACACATAGTAAACACAAAGAAGTAAGGCGATTCTCCTGCATTCTAGAGCGTTGCCAGGTTTTTACCCTTCTCAGAGTAGAGAAAATTTAATTCATGGTATGTATTGTGTATATATATATATGTATATATATCCACCTTGTTTAATATATTATATATTAGTTATATTCTTATATTATCAGATATGTATATTATATATGATTTGAAAAATAGTAATATCATGATGTGCCTGTGCCCTTAGGCCCCCCTGGATCCGTCCCTGGGGTTCATACAGAATTTATGTGTGTTATTTACTTTACTATAATATTTTAGGTGTCTTACAAAATAACAAATTCCGGGCTGGCAGTGGAGAAACCGTTGTTCAACCAGTAGTTGTTACTTATGCCCAAAACTCCCCTTCGTACTACAACGGCAGTAACAGCAGTAGTAGCAGTAGCAGTAACAGCAGCAGGTATATAATACATGACAATATTATGCAGCTGATTATTAGGGTCTTAGAGTTTCTACAATGTGCACAATTATACACCGGTTACGATGAGGGCTGTGTAATATTTTACGAAGACATGAATGATAACACTTAGAGTTATTGCGGTTATTCAAATGTTGTCTGCATTTTAGATTTGCGTCGGTTGACGGTGATCACAATAACATATCGTCCGCGTATGAAACTACGGCGGGAAATTGCGTATTCCAAGACGACGTGAGTACCTATTGCTAAATAATTTTATGATAACATTTTCTCATAATTAATCTTAAATAATATATTTATTATAATTATTATATAAGCAATGATGAACTTGTGTTCGGAATTTTAGGGTAATGTTAATTAATAGGTTAGGTTAAAAGTTAATAGAGAGTTTATTTTGTTAATAACACTCAAACTTTTTTATAATTATTCTAAGCTTAACTTATGGAGAGCATAGTATTAAATTTTAAATTCTTAGCTTTTGATAGTAAAATATTTATACATTTTTAACTACCAAATAGTGGAAAAATATTCATGATTTTGACGAATATTTGTCAAAATTTGAACTTCAAATGCTAATAAAAAAAAATTGTGCCTATGTCTTCTTATAACTTTTTTATCGCCATAAAAATAACTTATGATGAACTTTGTATTAATTTTTTAAGTATTTTGACTCAGCCAAAAAATTTTTATCGACACTTCAAAGGAAAATTGAAAATTTCAGTTGTCTATAAATAGCTCAAAAAAAGTCAAAATATTTTGAAAATCAAATCACGTAAAGAAAATGGTAATCTAAATAACTGGTAAAATTTTCAAATATTTACGACAGACTATTTGAATAACAACAAATATCAAAAATCGTTTGAGGCTAAACCGTTATTTAACGCGGTTTTGTAAAAATTTAAATTTCAATCACTCATAAAATTTTTTCGTCTTAGTCCGGTAGAGTTTTTTTTGCAGATAGTTGAAGAAAAATTTATGGAGATACTTGTACCAAATTTTCAAATCTTAAAATAAAAAATTTTTATGATTTTTCAACCACAAAATTACTTGCAAATTTTCGCAATTTTGACATATTTCGTATAAATTCGAACTTTAAGCATTTATAAAAAAAAATTGTGACTAATGATCTTGGATTTTTTTTTTATCACTTTAAGAAAAACTTAAATGAAACCTTGTATTAAATTTTCAAGATTTTCTGGCCGGCCAAAAAATTTTTATCGTTGTTTAAAAAAAAAAAATACTTAGAAAAATTGAAAATTTCAAAAAAAAGTCAAAATTCTTTAAAAATTTAACTGTGTATGGAGAACGGTAATATAAACATTTGGTAAAAATTTCAAGTATTTACATCTATTAGTTTTTGAGTTATAGCAAAATAAAAAATTCGATTTTGTTGAAAACTGGTTTTGCGTAAAAATCCTGTTTTTCCCTTATTTTTTTAGGGTTTTTCCGGGCGCATTTAACTTTTGACCCCCCAAAGTACCAACTAGATTCAATTTTCTTTTCAAAGAAGGGCTGAAGTAAAAAATCGAAGCATTATTACTACTCAAAAAAGTGATAACAGACATAAAAAAAAAATAAAAAAAAAAAAACACACATCATTGTAAAATCAATACATTCATCACTTCGTTCAGAATCTAAAAACCATCGCAGTAAATTAAATGATTTAATGAAAGATATATAAAAATCAAATACAGAAAAATTAAATTTATTTAGCCATAAATTTATAATACAAATAAAATAAAATACATTTTGTACGTAAAAAATATTGTTAGTTTATAATATCACGAAAAAAAATATTTCCTATATAGTTACTTAGTAATAATATAAATTATATTATATATTATCTCTATTTATAATATTTAATATTATAAATAATATTTTTTTCCATAGGTATAGATGATAATTATTTATGTTAATAAAAAATATAGTAATTATCAAATAGACCGGTTAACGTAAACACTGGAAATTTTTATTATTAAAAAATTTGTATTACGTATTTATTTATCTGTTTTTGTAATATAAAAATAATAGAGTAAACTTAAATAGATTCATTTCTAATTGGAAAGTTAAAATACCCTGTTTTTAGTATTTATATATGCTCATATAATATATAGTAATATATATTTATTAGTATGCTTGATTATAAATAAATATATTATTCTTTTCAATCAATAATCGGATCGACTATTTGTTAAAATCAAATTAGTTTATCATTAATTAATATGTTTTCAAAACTCGATTGTTTTTTACTATCGAAATTTAGAAGTTTAATTAAAATTTAAAATAATATTACTAATTCTCATATACATTAGGTTTTTTTTACGTATATAATAATAATATTATATTGATCTTAACATGCCTAACTACTATACATCTAAATTTACTCCTATTTGATGTTAGGTAAGTAATTAGAGTTTTAAAATAAATAAACAGTTTTAGTTTGGTTAGAATATTAATTTCATTGTTTTATATTTTGTTTTCGATTAAATAAATCTTAAATATTCATAAGCTATATTATATGTACCTATCTAGTTTATTTAATATTTAACAAACACGGAGATAGAATAAGGAAAGTCGGAAGGGTTCTAAGGCTGTCTTAAAAGATTATTTCATGGGATGTTAAAACTATTTACCACCTCTGCAGGACGAAAACCCCTAAAATAATTGACAACGGTGACAAAATTGTTCAGATAATAATGTGCGTAGGTTTTCTATTTGTTTTAAATTAATATAAAACAAATAGAAAGTTCGTGAAAACAAATAAACACATGCGCGGCTTATACTATACTAACCTGTAACTTCCTTATTATAATAATGAAAAACACAACACACTTTTTGTGTACAGTGTACTGTACAAACAAAAATAAGCAAATATTATGTTTGCGTAATAAACAAAACACAATTGAAATTTCATTGACGTAGGCAAAATCATATTCTCTAATTATTCGCGATTTTCAATATTCCTAGATATCTAGCTATTACTTGATATTGTAGGTATATGCTGATTATTGAGAAATATTTTTAAAATCAAGAACTTAAATACCGATAAAAATACTCGATATATTACAAAAAGATATTGTTTTTAATTCGTTATTCGTTTGTAATATTTAAAGTATGTAAACATTGTAATGAAATATTCCTTCCTATGAGACTATAAATATGTGTGTGTATTAGACACTAGTATTTAATATTACAATATTACGTTTATCTTATCGTAAAATATAAAAATACGTTTTTTAATGTCAGATAATTCTATTTCGTCTTGTAAATGTTGCGTGTAATGTTATACGACTTATACGTCCGAACAAATTTTGCGAAAAAATATGGTTATAGAGAAATAGAGAATAATAGGTATAAAGATTTCGACTAAAGTGAGAAAATTTTTTTTTGATTTAATTACAATGTCTTTGTTGTATAACTATATTATCACCATTATTGTAAAAAAAGGGTAGTGTAATATAACTACTTAAACAATATCATCAGTTGCGGACTGTGCAATGCACGTGTATTCATATTTTATTGTTGTTGTTGTTGTTGTTGTTGTTGTTGTACCTACAACAATTTCGCTCTTGAATATAGTTGGAAAAAACTCCCGAATACGATCGAATATGCAAACTGTTGAATCAGCCGATTCGTGCGGTCGTGGCGGGTGGTCATTCCGATTCGAAGACCGGAAAAACTGAACAGCAACGGCTGCAGAAGCAAACCAATCGGCACCAGCAGCATCAGCAGCAACAGCACATACAGCGGCAACTTAAGCAATTGCAGCACAAGACCCAGCAGCAACAACAACAACAGTACAACAGTATGCTGGGCCGCGCGCTGTCGTCTTCTCAGCAAAATCGGCAGGCGGGCGCGAATAACAGCAATAATACGTTTGGAAACGTTCAAACCGCGAACCGTAATCGGACGAATTTTCGTGTAAGGGTCTTTCATAACGACCGTCGTCGTCGTCGTCGTCGTCGCTATTATTATTAGTGTGTTAGTTGAGTAGACGACCATGGTGGTGGTAGTGGCGCCGATAAAAGTACATTTTTAAGTAGTGTCGGGCTTTATTGTAAGGGTTTCTTTCAACCGCACAAATAGAATTTACGTTATAGTAACTCGAGAGGGTTTGCAATGCAACCTCTGTTAATCCTATACCCGAAAATGTATATTCTATTTTAAACTAAAAAAAAAAAAGAAAAAAACCCATTTACAACTTAGAGTGAAATTTTATAAAGTATCTATGCACTATTGTAAATTATTTAGATACTCTATTTTTATTTTCAAGTTATAAGTATAGGTTTTAGATAAAATGGGTAAGTTATACCATTAGTTAAATAACCCTACAGATATACGACGCTAATGCAATCATGTATCGTTCATTATTTTAATTTGGGTTCGATTTACTATAGTAGCATAGGAGAGTATAGAAGACGATTAGATATTTATTCTCTAAATAGCGAGCTGTATATTGTATATTTAATATATGTTTTTACCTACTATAAATATACTAAAAATATATTGAACGTGGTGCAACCATCAGACAACTCCAAGTAGTTATATCAAGTTTAGAAATTGTCAAGTAATTTCAGTGGTTGTAAACATAATCAAGGTTTTACCGTTATTTAAACCATTTATAAAAATTAATTTTTTTTAACAGATTGGTTATTATTTTATTAGTATTATATATTACTAGAATAGTAAGGTAATTTCTTATTTTATATTTTTATCAAGTGTAAATATATTGGTTAAGTTAACTGTACATTTAAATTTCTTACCACATATTTATAAGTGACCTACTGAACCTTACAATAAAGCCTAAAGTAGTATAATAATATGTATAATGTATATCAGGAGTGGCCAAACTTTTTTTGGCCGCGATCTACTAACATTATACTTGACCTTTGAGGATCGACTTCCATAAAAAATCTAACCACCATGATTTCGTGTGCGTAGCCTAAAAATAAATTCTAACACAATCGAGTTCAAAATCGTTTGCGATCGACCGTTTGACCGCCCCTGATGTATATTGTACATTATATATAGTGTTTGTGGTCCGTACCACTACCGAGTAGTGAAGTCCGCTGTGTCGTGTAATAATATATATCACCCGAGGGCAGATCTTAAAACGCTACGCTTTATTATACCCATATTTTATCCTTCACGAAAACAAAAATAAATATTTTTTCATCGTTTTTATACCCCTTAAAATGTTACATCCCATTTAATTGTATTCGCTTTCCACTTGTTTTAAAAGAAACCTATTTGAGTGGTGAACTAAATTGTGTTTTTCATTCAATCAGGCTAGGCTATTCTTGCATTGGGTCAGTTATAATATTTATTCTACTGACCAGAGTGTACTAAAATAATAACTTAGGTTAAGTGTCTTCATTTTTTTTCAAGTATTAGTAATAAGAACATGTTAATGTAAAATTCAGTTTTTACTATCATTAAATACTCATGAATTATTTGTATTCGTGTATTATTATTACAACATATAGTTTTAAATTCAAATTACAAATTATTCATTTATTTTAACGGGATATTAGATATTATTTTTCCTTATCTAATTTTTCTGTTTGGTTGTATATTTTGAAATGATGCAGAAATTCTCATTAAGTTGTTTTCGATTGAGCGTTCCACGTTTTCGATAGCGGTAACGTCTTATATGGTCGTTTGTATTTGATCAAAACATAAAAAATACACACTATAATTTCAAACGCCAAAAGTATGTATATATTATATAATTATGCATATTTATCAGTGATTAGTTTAAAATAGGTAACTACAAAAATTTTGTTTGGATTCACCTTAAAAAAAATTTGTTGCTCTTAAATAGTGTTTGCTATACGCGGAAATTTCCCACTTTACTTCTTCTCTTTTACAAAGGTACTGTATGGAATTTTGTATAAGACGCAGCGGCGATATTAAACTTATCTACGACGACGACGGGGATGATGATGGACACTGTTAGACTATACTAAAATTATTTTTATAAATAGTATAATATATATAGTTGAATGTTGTTATTGGTGCACAGATTATTTTATAATATAGTGCCGTAAATATACGTCCCATAATAGTTAATACTTATATTATAATAATGTAGCACAGGCGCAAATAGGGTCGTATTTTTTTTGGTGATTAGGGGAAGGAAGATATTCTTGGATTGTATTTCAGTTGTAATTATTATTTTCATATTTTTATCACTATTTATAGTCCATAACTGGATCAGTGGTGTTCACTAATTATTGAATGTGTAGAAAAATATCTTTAACTAAAATGTAATTGATTTAAATTAAATTTAAAGTTAATGCTCTGCAAGTATTCTTTGATTGAATTCCCTATTTGCGTCTATGATAGGTACCTATCTATTATAGAGTAGTATTGCTTGAGCGTAAAACCATTATTATTGTAATATCATAATGTACCTAATAACAGTTTTATTATTATTATTTACCTTATAAACGAGTTCGCGCATTAGTGGCGGTTATTTCATGGTCGAGGTATATCCTTTGTGTATTATGGGCGCTACATTAAATGTAAATAATTTATGTTACACGGACACGTGATATGCTAAGCTCCTCTCATATACTCGTATGCCGCTAATTTAATTAAAATTCATTAAATTAAATTATTATTATAGATATATATTGCTATTAACTTATAATAGCAAACTAATATTGCTATAATATTGCTTAACAATTATAATAATTTAAGAGTAACTAAGATTAAGTTTTTGATTTATTTGTTCATATTAATTATCCCTCCACCTAGTTAAAAATATCTCTTTTAGTGTACGAGAATTATAGAAAGTTTATTAAGCTTTCCATTTTTCATATTTTACATGTTATTTTACAAACCAGTTATCTTTTAACCAACGCCTTAAAGATAATCATATATATGATATAGAATGTTCTAAAGAAATTAGAACTGTAGTAGTATAAAAATAAATAACACAAATATATTTTATCACTAAAAAGCAGAAATTAGAATACTAAAAGCGCTTCTGTTCTTAAATAATAATACCTAATATTTTTCAAGTGAGTTAATATAAATATGACACATTTTATTCAAATAAAAATTCAAACCACTCCAAACCACTTTATATTTGTATTGACAAGTGGTTTGTATAATAAATTATTTTGGAAAAATGGGAGCGCTTACATGAAATCTGCGGGTGCGGTGGTTTACCTATTTGCGTTTATAATTTTCTGATATACTTTACAATTCAATTGATAAATTAAAATATAATATTATTATTTCATATGACGAATGAATAAAACAAAAAGGATTTGGTTTTTCATTGCAACTGACGTAAGCAACAGATACCTGCAATTAGCACAAGGTATATGAATGAAATTTGATCATTTCTTAATAAACCTCTTGATATTTTAAACCGCCACTAAGTCCGTGAACTTGTTTATATATCGGCACATTAACGCCTTAAACCATATAAAAATAGTTAATAGATTATACAGGACTTGTGTTTTATAAATACTGTAGATATTAATTAGATATTATGTTATTCTTATTTATTATAATTTATATAGTTGCCGCAAACGTAGTAGGTAGGTGAATAACTCATATTATATCGTGTGTGCAAGTGATGTTTATACTGCAGTATTATTATATAAGTCATTATTTATTACCTAAAGTGATATGGTATTGTTTACATGATATTAAATTGATATAATGATATATTATGATGTTATATTATGGCGTATAATAGTACTCATATATTAGTATGCCGTATATACGCATACTATATATAATATATAGTAAGTAGGTAGTTTACCGAACACTTGGCATATTATATTATTGTTTACATACCTAGTATATAAAACATAATATACCAATATATTGTTATCACCGTGGCTCGCCAATAAGGTGTATATATGTGTACGTATTATTGATAAGGCGATCGATTTAGAAAGTCTAACATAATATATTATACATATCTTACGTAGGTAGTAGGTACATACATGATGTTCTGTTGATTCGATGTAACACACGTAGACATAATATATTAGTGTAACTGTTCACTGCGAGTGTAACTATATAGAGGGTTGGACATTGGGCTTCAAAATTTAAAAATATGATAAATTATCATCATCATCATCATCATCATCATCATCATAATCGTGTGTACGCATGCGATATTTCAACATTTAAAAAAAAATATAACCCATCAGGTTTGGGGTCGCTAAAGCTATTTATTTCATACCTACCACCCAAGTATCTTATATATAGTTGCATCGTTACTGTACACGGACATGTAGACTTTTATACGTGGTGTAGCCTTATGCGTGTATACATAATTTATATAATATATTTGTAGATATAGGGTATTGATGATCATCTAAATTTTATTCAAAATTATTAATGTATTTATTATTTAAATAAAAGACGACCTAAAGGATTTTTACGATACGCTTATATAAATATAATATTTAATAAACGTATGTCTATAAAATCATGTGTAGTGTGTACTTACTGTATCTATACAAGCACTTAAATAAGGTAAATTTAATCATAACAAATATCTTCAATAATAATAATAATACAAATGTTTTAAAAAATGTAAATGTTTTCTTTAAAATATAAAGTTTAAAAATATGATCTGAAACGTGTACAAAAATCACAAAAATAACGTTAAAAAATGCATTAATGGCTAAAAATGCAAAATAAAATAAATATATTTTAAATCAATGAAATTCTTAGATTAGTTTGTAAACGATTAAGAGAAAAAAAATGCAAAAGTCATCAACATCTTATCTCTACATATTAGTAAAGACTAGAACTTAGCAGTGGTATGATAAATATTATTATTATGATCGAGTCGGCAATATTACCTATTTTTATATTTATATAATTGTAATTTATACCTTTGTTTTTGTATAGAACGTAAAGTGTACGTATTTGGAAACGAACATAGTTGTGGCGACGTATATACCTATAAATAGCACCCCGCTCTTGCTCCCCCGCTTCACCAGTATATAATTATTAATTATTTTGATATATTATATTCTTTATTAATATTTTATCATCCCATATTATATATATTAAACCTAGGTAGGTGTTGTATTTAATTTTGATATTTGTAATTACTAATAATTACACTTAACCAAGGGCACGCGCGTGCTCGTATGATGGTGTTTTTACCAGTAATAATATAATACAACGGACGCTTTTAAAACTATGATAATATAGATGCGATTATTCACGATTAAGTATTTAACGAAACAGATTTCGTTAACTATGTATAATATTACTATGATATATTAATATATTATATTATTTTTATCGTTGACAAGCCTGCTTGCAATCATGAACAATATTATGTATCATATAATTATGCGCCGTAGTAAGATATGGTATTTAATTTTAATGTTATTTAGACAGTGGAAAACCAAAATTTGTAGATTTTAAGTAGATATTTTTTCATGTGTGGTATTTAAATGATTCGTAGGTGGTATTGACATATTTTATACTTTGTTCCCGATCAAATGCGCTTTTGTATTTTTTTTTCACTTTTGTCTATTTTCGACAGTATGACGACGAGGACGACGAGGAAGAATTGTTGGAGCAGCAGCAACTTCAGCAACAGACACAGCGACATAATTATGCAATGCAACCAGCTGCAACGACGTCGACAGTGGTATCAGACAACGATAGCAGCGGCACAATTAGCGGAATGTTGGCTGACTTTAGCCGATCCATTGGTAATAGCGAACGTTTAATATTCATTACTGGTATTTTTAAACAAAAATAATATGCGTGATTAATGAGTACATCCGTCGGTTACGTTGACACTCGTGATGAATTAAAATACACCATTTTGTGTTGATTATGCGTTTTCGTTAAATAATTATTATCGATTTCCATTAATGCTTTAAAACAAATTAGGCAGCATTTTAGTTAAAAAAAATGCTTTTGTATATTGATTATTTAGCTATTAGGTAAAAGTTCAATATTAATGTATCACGGGCAGGGTTCATAACAAATGTTTCAAAATCGATCGGGTAATATTTTGTGTTGTGGGAATTAAATCGATATATAAATATTTTTAATTTTAATTTTCAATACAAGTTTTTATAATTTAAATTTAAAAATAATAAGTTTATATTCTAATTTTATTATTTATAATATTGGCTATTGCACAATATCAATAAATTTCATTGTGTTCTGATATTATTATTATTTTTTTTTTTAAATAAGTGTTGTATTAAGATTAAATACCTATTTAAAGTTTTCACGATTTTATCAAATTGTTGTATTATTTTCAATTTTGGCTAGCGTTAATTAATCGATAGTTATTTAATCATTTATATTGCTTTTAAATTAAAAAAAAATAATAATTTACTACCTAGTGATGAGCCGTATTACAAATCTTTTGGATATTGTTGAGTTTTAACTTTCAATTATTATTTTTTTAAATTTAAAATAAGTTTGTGCACAAAAATTATGAAACTATCATTATTATTATTTTATTATTTTACAGTAGAACCTCGATTATCCGAACTAATTGGGACCGCACCTAGTTCGGATATGCAAAAGTTCGGATATTGGAAATTAAAAAAAAAATCTTTTTAAAATAGTTAAATATTTTATAATATTATGTAGGTACATACATATCTATTATTATTAATATTTTATTAGAATTACATATATTACATTATTTGAAATACATTACATACATATAACTATATAAGATAACGTTTGTTATATTTTTTTGACAAAATTATCGATTTTTATTTGATGATGAGCTGCAACGCGCTTTTCTGCAGCCAAGTCGCGGACACGAGTTTTAATGTTCGGATACGCTAATTGCAGTTTGGATAATAGAGGATTCGTATAACGGAGGTTCGGAAAATCGAGATTCTACTGTATAATTAATATTATTTATATACTTTGAATATCATTAACAAACATTTTGTACTTTAATATTACTTTTAATTTTTGTAAAAGGTATTTAACAATTTTTTTAATATTTTAAGACGGTTTCAAGCCCTAATAATGTAATAATATTAATAGGTTCGATATTTAAATTAGTATAAAGTTTATCTCATGTAATTTTAAATATTTTCTACTATCATAGAATCAAAAATGTGAATTTTTATACATTTATTTATTTATTATTATTAACAATTGATCTTGGTAGAGTTAGCTTTCTAAATACTTTATATTATCGAGTCTTGCCTAAATTGTGGGTCATTATTTAACTCGTATTAACTAATTAATAGTTTTAATGAAAATAATTTAATAAAATATCATTTAATAGTGACTTATATTTCAAATTTTTTTACAAAAAAATATTTTAATAAGTAGGATAACTGCTAGCAAAAGTCTGAGGTATAATTTGCTACTTTTTTTAAGGCTAAATTGCTTCCTATCATGTGAAAAGTATGGTACCTAATTTAGCAAAGAAATTCAATTATAAATAAAATAATTCAATAAATTAAAATACAATACACCAATGAATAATTATATTTATTCCAATCAAATAGTTCTACCATATAATAAAGAACTTTATATAGGTCATATATTTCTATACCACAAACTCACGAGTATACAGCAGTCAAGTGGATTGGGTACGACACGAGCACTGAATGGCTGACTTACCAACCCCAGGTTTAACTCCACTTGACATTCTTGTAAAATCAGTAGTTTTAATTAATGTATTATTACATGAAAAACATTATGTTAAAAATATAATATAAACGAAGAGTATTACAAAATAAATATATATTTAGAGACATTGTTCTTCGACACACCAATGTACCGATATTGCATATTCATTACGCCGTACTGAATATTTAAAATTAAAATGTTAACCTAACCTGGACTTATGTGGCTTACTTTGACGCTGGTACATTTGAGAACTATTAAAAAATTCTTAATTATTTGAAAAAAATTATAAACCAAATTCATATCATTAAATTGCAAACAGAAAAAGAAAATTTAATATTAAATGTTTATAGAAAATTACTTTATATCTATACGATTTATACGTACTAAAAGGACGTTTTACCCGCATGTGCTATTTTAGTTTTATTAACGTACTAACGTAGACCATAAGTTATTTGAGTTAAGATGAATTTTTGCCGTTCATTTTAATAGTACAGAAAATGTATTTACTATTCTTCCTTAAAGGTAAAATTATTATTTAGAACATCATATAAGTTTTCATTGAAATTCACAGCATAAAATAGATTCTACTGAACGCAAATATTCTATATTTTATGTTAGTAACACAGAGACAATACATGTGGATTCGATATCCTTTTAAATCAAACAATCGTTGATAATTAACATTTTAATATTACTATTTCTTAATTTAAAAAAAAAACAACAATAAAACTTATTGTGTATTATATTATTATATACGATGAAAATCGATGATGAGAAAATATTGTCTAACTTAACCACAAGGATACCAAATAGTTATTTTAACAATAATATTAATATTTTATAGAACAATCATTTTATATTTTCCTAATTGTTTAAAAACGTACAAAGGCTTTTCAATTTTGACTAACTGCCTAAAAGTATTAACTAGATTATATAATTTGCTTTAAGAAAAATTCATCAAATTTGATAATTAGAACATTTTTTCTACTAGAAAAAGTTTCCATGGACACAAACAAAAATTAAAATTAAAATACAGATCATTGTAATATATTCACTGCTATACTCATAATCTAAAATTGGTGTAGACCCGCTAACTAAATCAACATGCCTTACTATAAGATTTTTTTTAAAAATAATATTTAAATTTTTGTTTGTTATTAAAATATATAATGAAAAACCTAACCTAACCTTTATGCGTTTAACATATAGACTTAAAACCTGATTTACAAAAGTTTCAGAGATTATTCTTAGAGATGAACAGAACATATAGTTTAAAGAGTAGTTTGAACTTCGTTAGAAAATAAATATCATGTGTTATATCAACCATTGGCGGATTTCCCATCTCGATGGAATTGTTTTAGGTATACACTAGAATCGAGATAACTGATTAGTGCAGCATTTTTTATTCGTTTGCTCTTCGATTAAGGTCGATTAAACAACTAATAACGGACAATAATGTAATGATCTGTATCTTCAAATTTCAACTTTAATTAAAAATTACAAAATACGGATAGTTTGTATATTTTCCTTTACACTAAATTATAATTTTTTTTTATAGCCAACATGAACGGTAGTGGACCGACAACGACGACTCAGTTGTTTAACGGTAGTGAAAAATTCGGCGAAAACAACAACAAATACGATTCGCTGTCTGGTGAAAACGCCCAAAAACAACAGTATCAACAACAAACGCAACAGCAACAGCAGCAGAATCAGTATCAACAGCATGGGTTTACGACATCTTCTGGTACTACGACGCAATTGCGTCGCACCCAATCGATCATCAGTCAAAACTTACGCGACCAACAGTATCAGCTGTATTGTACTGGTACGTCACCGCCTCTCCAGCAGCAACAACCGGTACAGCAACAGCAGTATAACGATACAGCCGTCGCTCAACTGCAGCAAACCACCAATACCGCTTACGGGTCAGCAAATAATGGTTCGTTATATGGAAGCGGTGGCGTTGGAAGCGGACCGACGGGCATCGTCGCGAGACAGGCTCAGCAACAGCAACAAACCATCGCACCTGCTTCGCAACTGCGACAGCAACAATACTCGGCTACCGGAATAGCCACTGCCAATAGTTTACAGTCCGAAACGAATTATTCATCGTCGCCGAGTGTTCCCGGAAACGCGGCCGCGCTACAACAACAATTGTTCTTTAACAAACGAGAAGATGGTAACGGTGGCGCGTTGTTTAACTGCCAACAACAGACATATCAACAACAGCAAGAAGTCTTGTATCAGCCTTATCAACCGGAATACGGCACATATCAGCAACAGAATCAGCAGCAGCAACAGCAAAATCAGCAGCTGCAACAGCAACAACTCTCGTACAATCAACTGCAACAACAGCAACATACGCATCAACAGCAGCCGTACAATCAGCAACAACAATCTCAAAACCAGTATCAACAGCAACAGAATCAGCAATATCAGTCAAGTCAGTTACAGCAATATCAAAGGTTTCCGAATCAAGATCAACAACAGTTACCGACGACTGTCAATGATAATCCAAATCAATATGTCATTGAACAACAACAACAACAACAACAACAACAAAGGGTCGACAACAGCTTTGTACAGAATCCATCTGCTTTAACACTTGGTGGAGTACCGATTACTTCGGGTGGTATAAAATACGATACGACGTCGGCGGAGCTTAATTCCACTTCGTTTAGACCATTGCAGCAACCACAGGGTCAAGTGAGTAATTAAAGCCAATGTATATGGATCCTATGATAGTATTACAAACCTCTTTCTTACATAATTATGTCTTGAAAAAGATGTATATTCTAGTCATCGCATCAGGTTTAAAAACTCAATTCTTTACCTCTTTTAGAGTCAAATTTATTGTTAAAAAAATATTGTTTATAAATAAATTGCTATCAGTCCATTGATATATTATTTGAATAATAATTATTAATATTAAAATACAAGAATATTTTTCTTCAGTCGTTATAGTATCAGATAGATAATATCAATATTTCACTATTCAGCAACCTTGAATTCACATAGTTTTCCAAAAATATATACTTTAACAATATTGTTATAGCAATGGAATATGCTAAAAAGTAAATATAATAATAGTCCTTAATTAAAATAAAGACTACTTAGTACACGTGACTAAGTTATCATGTTTACGTATACATTTATTTTATTAATATTGATAAGTACAATTAATTATCATTTGTTACATTACAGCATTGCGACAATCCGACGAATATTGCATTGCAACAGCAACAACACTATATTAATGGCAATAACTATCAGCAACAGCAGCAACCCCAACAACAACAACAGTCACAAAATCAGCAGCAGTTACAGCAGCAACAGCTGCAGCAGCAGCAGCAACAGCAACCGAACAGTACTTCAGCTCCAACCAGTGGTACAAGTTCGGCCAGAATACCGGTATTACTCAATTCGTCTTCAGCTACAGTGGATCAACAGCAACAGATCGGTGTTAAAGCTTTGTCTGGGTCAGCTGGCCTTAAATATCAATCAGTCACACAGCAACAAACTGCGTCACAGACATCGACTTTGCATCGTAAGTAGTGCCGATCGAGTCGTTAACCACAACGATAAACAGTTCTTAAACAGCCTCCCCTCCCCCAAATATATCTATAATTACATTATATTATTATCAAACAATGATTAATCTGTATTTTTTGTTTACTGAATTGATCGCAATCAGTTATTTAAAAAAGCGGGTAAGTGAGTATCGCTCTGCTGAACATTAGGGGGTTGGGTGGACTTCGGACTAGGGTAGGTTAAATTTGAATGCAATGATAGGTATCATTGTATACGAAAAACGATTCTGAACGGAGATGATTTGTCAGTCTAGGATATATTATATTTAAATATTATCATATATTCTTTTTTGAAACAAATTCAAACATTTAAGTATAAAAGTTTCAAGATCTTACGTCAAGTAATTTTTTAAAAATAACAAAAATCGAAAATTATTTATTAGTAAAACGTTATTTTACACGTGTATTTTTGATTTCAAATTAAAATTAAAACTTTAAACACTCGTAAAATTGATTAAATTGAATAATCCTTAAACTTTTTTATAATTATTCTAAGCTTAACTTATGGACAGCATAGTATTAAATTTTAAATTCTTAGCTTTTGATAGTAAAATATTTATAAATATTTAACTACCAAATAGTGAAAAATATTCATGATTTTGACGAATTTTTGTCAAAATTTCAACTTCAAATGCTAATAAAAAAAAATTGTGCCTATGTATTTTTATAATTTTTGTATGAGAGTTAGAACAAGTTATGTGGACTCTTCTACTAAATTTTCAAGTAATTTGTCCCACCTAAATTTTTTTATCAACATTTATAAAAAAAAAAATAAAAAAAAATTGAAAATTTCAATTGTCTATAAATAGCTCAAAAAAAGTCAAAATATTTTGAAAATAAAATCACGTAAAGAAAATGGCAATCTAAATAATTGGTAAAATTTTCAAGTATTTACGACGTATAGTGTTTGAACAACAACAAATATAAAAAATCGTTTGAGGCTAAACCGTTATTTAACGCGGTTTTGTAAAAATTTAAATTTCAAACACTTATAAAAATGTTTTGTCTGAATCTGGTAGAGTTTTTTTTACAGATATTTGAAGAAAAATTTATGGAGAACCTTGTACTAAATTTTCAAAACTTAGTTATAAAAGAAAACTATTTTACGATTTTTCAACCACATAATTACTTCAAATTTTCGCAATTTTGACATATTTCGTATAAATTCGAACTTTAAGCACTTACAAAAAAAAATTGTGACTAACGATTTCGGATTTTTTTTTATCATTTTAAGAACAACTTATATGAAACTTTGTATTAAATTTTCAAGATTTTCTGGCCGGCCAAAAAGTTTAAATCGTTATTTAAAAAAAAAATTACTTAGAAAAATTGAAAATTTCAATTGTCTATAAATAGTTTTAAAAAAGTCAAAATTCTTAGAAAATTTAACTGTGTATAGAAAACGCTAATATAAACATTTGGTGAAAATTTTAAGTATTTACATCAATTAGTTTTTAAGTTATAACAAAATAAAAAATTCGTTTTTGTCGAAAACTGGTTTTGCGTAAAAAATCCCGTTTTTCCCTCATTTTTTTAGGGTTTTTCCCGACTCATTTAAAAAATATTGAAAATTTTTAACTTTTGACCCCCCCAAAGTACCAACTAGATTCGATTTCCTTTTCAAAGATGGGCTGAAGTCAAAAATCGAACGACTTTTACTGCCCCAAATGTTGTCGCCAGACACAAAAAAAAAAAAAAACCACACATCATTGTAAAATCAATACATTCATCACTCCGTTCAGAATCTAAAATGTAAAAATTAAATTAAAGTCGCATTAAAATATCTTATAATATAATATTCTATTATACTATACAAAATAATGTATTCTTAAAATAAGATCGTATGATAATATTATTATTTTAAAACATTAAAACTTTTAAACAAAATTTGTAATAACAATCTACACTTATAATCCACTTAACTTAAACTTTAATAAATGAGTAAGTTCATGAGTCATATCTTTGATTTTATGTAATTTATAAGATGAGAAACAAAGTTTCATAAAATAACGAAAACATAAAGTAAACGATAAACCGACCGAAAAATCGTGAAAAGGAATATTTATGGAATGAAAACTTAAAAATAAAATTACTTAATTATGTATAAGCAAACATTTAATAGCATTATTGAATCGCTTAATTTATCCGGTTGATAAATTAACATAATTTTACATTTTTTCACAGCAAATCGAATTGTAATACTTTAAAACACTTTAAAATTATATAACTAGGTAATGGTTATAATATTATTTAGTTATTGTTAATTTATTAATTTATAAAATTTTTACATGTGTTTCCGCAGCCACACCACCACAACAAAACACGCCAGTCGGCACACCCAGGAGCGCCCTGCTGATTAGTGGCGGTGGACTTGGGCTCAGAGATTTGACTGCTTCGCCGTCGGACACGCTTAGTGAACCGGACTCTATGCGCTCGTCGTCGTTGCGGGGTAGCACCGGACGAGACGGCCGACGGAGGCTGCCCGATTTACCGCCACCTGACTTAGAGATAGCTGGTGTACAGTGGCCAGCGGCTGCGAATGCTAAGCGCCGCGAGCGAATGATGCGAGCTATGATGGATAAGTTTAAGTAAGTTTGGTGTCGTATTACAGTCACTAATATTCGAATGATATTAATTGTCTTTATGCTCTTCATGTGACATGCCCCATATCCAATTATATCTGTTAAAAGACGAAAGTAAAATAATTCATCTTAATCATATTACAGATTAATTCACTAACTATGCTTACACTCATTTTTCTTTAATAATGTAGTTATTCAAAATCTGATTTGGAATATTTAACTATATAAATTACCTATAGAAGCCATTATTTTTAAATTCTTTTGAGTTTTGTACTGCTTATTAAGTATTCTGTAGGAATGAAAATTTCCGTTATTTTTAAAATTAAAATATCCCATTCCTACAGTAAATTATTTAAAAAATAATTTTTCTGAAAGTATTGATGCATCAAAATCAAAATTCGATTAAGAAGTAGTTTTTGAGTTATTCAACTTTGTGAACTAAATATAATATGGGTAAATTAGAATTGGAAAATATGAAGCTAAGGTATTTGAATAATTTAGTAATTAATATAAATCTATCAACTTTTAACATAGATTTAATATCTATTTTATATTTTTAAAGTACTATTATTCTTTGTGTAAATATTTCAATAACTCAAAACATCTATTTTGATTTATAATTACATACTTTAAAATTTTAATAAAAACTATTGAATAAATTATGGATTTTTATTTAAAAAATAAAATTTAGTGTTGCCACAGAATACTCGTTAAGTAGAAAAGTAATACAAAGTAATTTCAAGAATTTTAATATATAGATTTTCTGTATATTTAATAAATTCAAAAATTAGAATATGAATAGAAGGAAAAAATGAAAGTGAACAGCCTTGGCAATTCTATTTAGTTATAATAAACCGAAAGACAATGATAACGTGATTATTTGATTAAGGTTAGGTAACTAGATATTTTTTTTACCACGAAGAATAAAAATAAGGAGACCAAACTAAATTTATATGAAAAATGTCCCGAGAAAATCAAATTTCGTATAATATGCCTATATTGAGCCAAAGTTAGTCCACCATTAATTGTACCTGTTGTCATACTCGGCCTGTAATATGCCAATACTAAAATAACTACTAATGATAATTTGGTCAATTTTAACTCAAAATCTATTTGCCGTTCAATGTATGCAAGTATTGAGTCAACACATAATTGCTAGTAAAGTACCTACCACGGTTATCTACACCGTGGAGATAACCGTGGTACCTACAATTATAGTAGGAAAACAAGTTTTACTTGACATTATGAAATGACTAATGACTTATAAAGTTATAAAAAGTTATAAATTAATATTAGTACAACACTTGATTTGAAAATTATTTTAATATAAGTATCTAAATATCCAACCAACATATTATTTTAGCTGTAGATTATAAAGGTAATTTAATTTTAAACATACCATTCCCTTTTCAACCAAATTTAAAAAAGGTTTATTCTTTTTTCGGCCAAAACAAAAATGTATAGGTATAATATATATTATGTAAAAAAATAAAATAATTGGTATGTAACTTTTATAAAATTATGGCAATAATAAAATTATATATTTTTGAAAATGACTAAAAGTATAAGTTTCATTAAATGTAGAAAATTATAAAAAAATATATTCTTAAAGTATTAATTTTTATTAATTAGGGAACTGAAATTAAAGCATATGACTTGTTCTTCCGAGCTCTAAAATATTTTATTTTAATCAAATAATTAATTTCATACATCAGAGTATAAAAATTATACTTTGAAATTGTAATTGTTTTTTTTTATGTTCATAAATAATATTTTATTAACAACTAATAATGAATGACTAGGGACTTCTGGACTTAAAATAAAATAATAAAAATATGCACCAAATAATATCAAAATATAATTCTTATGTGTGAACATATTTTAAAATTAAAAAATATATAGAAAACTTGAATTTACTTATAGATGTAATAACAATACGTAGATGCTTAAAGTTTTGACTAAATATGTATATTTACATATTCTAGACTAATAAATTTAAAAAATGTTTAGAACATTTTTAAATTATATAATATAAACGTTTGATATTGTTTACATTTATTAGTTTTTTGAATTTATATATTCATATATTTTTTTTTAAGAGCTTAAAAATATAAAACATGATTCTCCTTAAGTTGTTCTTATAAGCAATAAACAATTATCGTCAATAATTTGTCACAAATTTTATAAAAGAAATCTGGAAATTATTACATTTTGTAAATTATTAAGTCAAATTTTTATAAACATTTTAATTTTATATATTGTTTATTTTACTTTTCAATTTATATTTGATGCAAGATCCATTATAAATTGTTTTTATTGGAATTAAAAATAAAAGTTTAACGTTAAGCTACACGATTTTTAGACTTTTGATTGAATAAAAACAAAAAGTAAAATTGGCATTATTTATTAGATTTATGTGAATTATAATAGACAAAATTAACGGATATAACAAATTTATGTGTGTTTTTTGGTAATGAGCTGTTAACTGTGTAACTCATTAATTTAGGGCTCGGAAGTTATAGGAGTTAAAAAAGGCAAAATATGCATGCAAATATGCACAAAAAAATTGTAAAATATGCATGAAAATATGTTAAATATGCAAAATAAAATTTATTAAATATGCAAACAAATTTACTACGTATATACAAAAAAATTTATTTTTTTTGTTTGGCTTAATGTTTTGGCTTGTATTTTGTGTTTGATGGATTGTAATTTTTTCAATCTAAAAATATATATAGAATAAAATTTATTTGAAGAATTATATTAATTTTTTTTTAATTCATTAAACATATAGATTATTGTAACCGTATATATAATTCAGTCATACACCTATAAATACACTATTATATAGAACAAATCGCTATTAGATTAACGATAACGTCGATAGCATAGACGTTAGTGTAATAAAGATAAATACGCTCCGTTGATACGTCGTAACTGTTAATTTAATCGAAAATAAAATAAATAAAATAATTATTAGGAAAAACATCAATTTGTTTAGAAAATATTAAATGAGCATAAAAATCCAATGAAAATTGAAAAATATGCATAAAAAGCATATGAAAATTGAGAAATATGCATAAAAAGCATATGAAAATTGAGAAATTTGCACTTTTTTCTAAAATTGACAAAATATGCATAAATATGCACTTTTAATTTTTTTATTTAATCTTGTCATTGTATAAAATGGATTTCTAGCTTGGTCTGCTATAAATTAAGGGCATACAGAAAAATATGCAACTCCTATAACTTCCGAGCCCTACTCATTATACATGTTATCACAAATTTCTGCACACAGGCCATTCTCTTCATCACGGAACGTAGCGAACGTCGATGCTTTGACCACAGTTTATGGCTATGGTGGCAGTGTTGGCAACAAGTTTACAATTAATCGGCCTGGCAGTATGAGTGAAACCAATTTACTGAAGTATCGTCCTCAGAAAGATGGTGGTCCGACGTCCACGGTCAGGCCAGAATCAGCGCTGGGTCTTTTGCAAGGTGCGTTTTACGTAGTGTTGTAGTTGTTTTAGAACTTAAATATACATGGAAAAAAAAATATCCACCGATGCTTGAAAAAATAGAAAAAAGTTTACATATGGTAATGTAGCGTACTGTATTGTGCATTTGTGCCGATAGAAATAAGGAGAGATAAGTGTCGTTATTGTTTAGCATATTATAATGATGACGTATTTATTTGAAAAGTCTACATATTATATTCCATAAGGTTATTTAACTAGGTATTCCACTATTAAAATAAAAATAAATTAAACCCTACTTTTTTTTTTTTTTTTTTTTTCCTGTTTTAACCGACGACGCCGCGGGATCTGCTTTCGCAAATTAAACCCTACTTATAAATTAATTGTTCTACCTATTATAATTAATGGAAAATGATACGTATTTATAATTAAAATGTAAAATGATTCAAAATGATAAAATATTACCATGTATGATATATGTATACTATTACTAATAGTATATTTATTTTTATTATTATATATTTTTAAACAATAGTGGTAAAATGAGTTTTAAAATGCATTAAGTTGTTTTAAAAAGTACCTAAGTACCTACCTAATTGATATTTTCAAGTTTGGAAACAATGAAAAATTATTTCATCTGGAAAACGGTTAAAAGCTTGTAATTAACTATTAACTGTTTTTTCTTAATTGTTGCTTTAAATAATTGCCATCATACAGCCTACATTTTAAAGTAGAATCTTAAATCCCTTCAAAAACCTGATCTAGTTAAATACAATTATTTAATTAATTAATTAGATCCATTTATATTCAAATTAAACTTTTAGTATATAAAATTTATAGACTGATCTTAAAATTTTCAATCAGAAAAAATACATTAATGTATTATAATTATAATAAGGCTTATTTTTATTAAAATAAATATTTCATAAGCATCAATAAGTACTCTAAAGGACTTTTTTTTTAAATTTTTAGAAAAATTATAACGCTTATTATAGCATAGATAAATTAGTGTTTAATTAAATCAAAACATTCTAAACTATTTATACAACATATATTATGAGCTGGCTTGATATTATATTCGTTGTTTTAAAAATAAAAAACCATATTAGGTCAATAAATGATATATTTTTATACACGAAAATTAGACTTTTTGCTGAGACTTTGACATCAATGTCTTTTATTATCATGTAATATCATAGTAAACTGTAAACCAAAATAAAAAATAAAAATGCAAAAATTTCATCAGTTTTAGATGAGGTTATTTTTAAAGTCCTTAATATCGAGTGATTTAAAATTTCTTAATTTAATAACGTTCAAAAAAGATTTCAAGTTTTACAGTATTATCATTACTATTATTATTTTGCTTCCTTGTTAATAAAAAATATAAAGCAACGTATAATTTGGAAATTTAATTTTTCTGTATTTAAAAATTTTTTTAAAATATTTACGATATGTCGTTACAGATCATATGATATATATAACATATTATATACATAACCAACTTATCTATCTTATTTACTTAGTATTCTGTGGTATTTACGAATGATTTTGATCAAACAATATCATTTTTATATAATATATACAAGACGAAAATGATATAATTTTCCTGAGTTTAATTTAATTAAACACCGTTAAAACGGTAGCAGGAATTGTTAGAGTTCGGGGAAAATCAACTATATACTTAATTAGCTATATGCGTTAGTGTATACGTTCAGAAGTCGGTTGTGGAATCTGTACCAGGTCTGGGGTGGTAAACCTTTATCGAGTTAAACCCGATTCTCACCACTACTATTCACGTAATATACCCACGATTCGAGGTGAGCCACGTGACTTTAAAGTTTAAAGGATATATTATACATTATAATAATGTACTCGTATGTTTAATATGTAATAATATAAGTACGCGTATGTTACGCGATGGAGTATAAGTAGTTTATATATTATGTAGTTTAATTAATATTACTTAAAATATGCATTATTTAAAAAGCGCTGACGTTTTTTAATTTATTTGATAAACACAATTTTAAGCTCTTATAAATCAACATTTTTGGAAAAATGTTATATTTATCGTTATTATTTTTAAGTGTTTTCTCTTTGAACTGCCAATAATATACATTTTCAATTTTATATCCCAATGCAGAACATTACTGCTGAGTATTTCGAAATGAATTTTTAGACGATAAGTAGGTAGCTTGTTAGTTATTAATAATAAGCAATTAAAGTACAAAAGATCTGAGTACTCCTCCAACAAATATCGTGCTTTGAAACGGTGAACTAGAAATGCATCATATTGCCGTTGAAAAAAGTAAAAATCTTATATTTCTCGACGTCTTCGAATATTTTCAAAAAAACGTCAATAGCGGTTTTTGGAACAACGATAGCGTTTCACGTGAATCGGATCACCCGGTATATACATGCGTGTGCGCGTGGTGCGAGCCACGAGGTATATGACGACGACAAAGATTTACAACAACTCGCGCGCGCGGTCGCGGTGTGCACGCCGAACGTGCTCGCGGGTGGCGGTGGCGCCGTGACCGTGGAGGTCAAACTGCGACGACGAAGACGCGGTGGCGGCATCGAGGCGACGGGTCAAAAGGTCCCGCGGCGGTGGCGGTGGTATTGATCATCGTGGCGCGGGAACCGCGGAGGACGCGAACGGCGGCGGCGGTATCATCACTGTCGTCGTCGTCGTCGTCGTCGTCGTCGCCGCCTCCGTCGCAAAGCTATCACGCGGACCACCAAGACCTGGTGCTATATACATATCATTGTATATATTATATACAATATCGTACAATATTATGTGTTACACACACACGTACGACGCTACGCACGGCGGATAGAGCGTTAAACGGGCGGCGTGTGGGTGTGGGCGAGCGGGTTGGCGCGGCGTATGCTATATAGGCAACACGCAAGCGCGAGCGATAGTCGTTCCGTGTAGTATACCTATGCACGAGAGCGCATATAATAATATAATATAATGTTATAACCGCCCCGCGGGATATTTGCGAATAACAAAATCGTTAGCCGCGCGCATCGCTCTCGTCCGCGTGAACTAGTGACCGCCGCCGCCGCCGCCGCGCCGTGACTGTAGTAGTAGTACCGTCGCTCACGTCGCCCCGAGACCGCGTCGTGTTCGCGTGTCGCTGCGGCCGCCTCGTTGTCGTCGACGTCACGCACCGCACGATCACGCCGCGATCGCAATAACAACACTGTCGGGTGTACATCGTCGCTGCCGACTGGCGTTTTTCGCGCGGTCGCAAGTCGCAGGTCGCGCGCCGTATCTCGTCTGCTCATAATCTTCCTCTGCGCCCGTCGGGAAACGTTTCGCGCGCGCGTGTCTCATCATACCGCCGCCACAGTCGCCAACTCACATCCGACACCACATGCCCGCGGTCGCGTCGGGCGGCGGCTGTACCGCCGCCGGCGAACCGGCGTCGCGCGAGCCGTCCAATCGCTGCGGCGTCCGCGGGGCTGCTGGCCGAGTGGCCGTGCCGACGACGTCGCACACGCTCGCGCGGCGCAATTGTTGCGGCGGCCGACGTCGCGGCCCACGGCCCCGTCTCGGTTGAGCGGCCGGCGCGCGACCGTCTCCCTCGGCGGTTGGCGTCGCGGCGACCACGATGATGCATTACGCCGACAGGTCCGCGCCGCCGCCGCACTATTCCGCGGCCGCCGCGAAGCTGCACCAGCTGCAGAACCAGAACCATCGGCACGGCGGGCAGCCGGCCAGTTTTGGATTGTACGGTACGTAGCAGCACGCGGGGTCTCTGCTGAAACGCCGCCGACGTCGTCGCGTCCCGGACGCCGCGCCGCACCATATCCTAAATCGGGCCCAAATATTCTAATAGGGTGCATTATACTTGTAAACATTACGATCGAATGACTGGTGTGGGTTGTTGTGTAAAACACTAACACGATTCTACGAAATCGTCACTTCCTGCGTATAACCTCCACCTTGAGACAATACAACCGCACAGGGACGTCTAAAGGGGAGACAAACGTTATGACTATTTAAAAAAATGTTTAGTTTTTTATAAATGAACTGTTTCTGATTATTTAATTGTATTGCTCCAATCAAACAATTAGAGGAACCTATATTACTTACGTGAATATTCTATACATGTTTAAGAAAAACAGTTTTAATTTCCCTTTCAAAAGAGATCCAAATACATTTTTTTTAACTACGTTTGATGCAGTATATGGAATATATATATATTATATTGCATTATAGAAATTAAATTAACTAAATATCTATATGGTTAAACAAACAAATTTTTAAATAAATGAAAGCTACTAAAATTATTTAAATGAATTACCTATAAGCTGTTTATATAATTGAGTACCTCTGTAGTAAATCGTACCCAACATTAATATTAGTAACCGGAATAAGATTAAATGTATTGTATAAAACTTACAGTATAGTAGGATATAACCTTGGCATATCAAGAATTAACCTCAATAAAATATTCAAAGTAGTAATCAGAATAGCGGATGTATTTTGATTACCTACATGCAACATTAGTACACTTGTAAATAAATGATTAATATAGATATTACCACGCAAATAAGCATTTTCGGGACCTTAAATAATTTTTTTAAGTTTAAATTTAATAACGGATCAAGTTACTTTAATGTTAAAAATAACATAATAAAATGGATTATTTTGAACGAACGATTTGCTATGTTAAACTTTAATATGATACAAACCAGTGGCGTATTTACGGGGGGGGGGGTATGGGGGATAGATCCCCCCATTGGTTCTTTTTATACTTGATAGGTTTAATAATATACTATACATATATTGATATATTACAGAAATACAGAATAAAATTATTGAAAACGCTACATTTTATTATAATATTGAAATTTTAAGAATTTGAAAATATTATGGTTGATGGCCGTAGTCAATACACGACACTGCTAAATATGTATATGATTGAAAACAATTCGTGTTGTAAATCGTTAAATTCCGTCAATTATTGTCATTAATGATCCAGCTATTATTATGCTTTTAATAATAAGCGTTTGGTTGCTATTTCAAAACATATTGCAAGGCGAATGCCGAATGTATATTGTATATATAAATAGGCATTATAAATAATAAGTTCTAATAATTTAATGGTATACAAACAATAAAAAAACTTAAACACTAAATACGAGTTATTAATTATTTTTATAATATTTATTATTGCATCAGTTCATTTTTAATCCAGCATAATAATACACTATTCGTTATAATCGAACACTCGCGTTAGGGCCAGTGCCGAACTTCAACCTAGACGAACTAGGCAGCTGCCTAGCGGTCTTTAGTTCTTTACTTTCTAAGAGTCCAGGCCTCCGGCCAAGTACCAAAAAAGGGCCCTTCCTTAGTAGCTGTATTGAGACCCTGAGACCCTTAAGTTCGGAGCACTGGCTGGTGCATTATTTTTTACTGTTTTAATTTTTCGTCCTACACATATAAATAAATTTGTATATTTATCAATAAGCACTAAATACTAATGTAGTCTTATGGTTTTATCCATTTTATGAATAATGACAATGAATAATAAAGCTTCAAAACAAGTCTTACATATTTATGTGTAGGTTTATTGATAATAAGTATATAAATTTTAAAATATGTTTGCCAACGTATATCCCCCCCTTAGACAAAATCCTAAATACGCCACTGATACAAACAACATATGCATGTATAAACTATAAACTATAGAATGCACATACTAAGTCTATTTCTAAATTTTCACCCTTTTCTTCGCAAAAAATGAGTTAGTGGACGCACTGTAAATTACAATCTCCACCTCCATATAGATATTTACAACAAAGGCGGTGTTTTTAGGAAAGCAATATTTATATTCTGGGTGTTGCTACGCGTCAAAATATCGAGATGATCTTAGTATATTTAATATTTTAAACCAAGCAGTTCATACCTACCAAAGAAAATTAATTTTATCGGAGACCTATAACCATTTTTATTCAATCGAGTTTCAATCACACAAGTGTAGGATACAGGTACAATGGTATATTATATCAGTATATCTTTTACCTAAACTACCTATAGCCATTTATTGTCTTGATATTGTTAACTGGCTACGTACTAGTTGTGGATAAATTTTTCAGGCTAATATTATAATATTAAAATATTGCGGAAATAAGTTTTTGTTATCCAAATACTAATTACAAGTATCAAATTAATAAAATCCATGTGATTTGCGGACACAAGTGTTTCCCTTTTCTACTTTTCAGGACTCAGGACGAGATATCAAAGAAAATTGATACGTGTAGTTAAAAATATTCGTGTCTTGCAAAAGAACAATCACAATTGTTATTTTTAAAAACATATTATCATGGATTTTGAAGCTATTTTTTTTTTATTGAAACAGTCTGTTAATCTATTAATTTCACCACTAGAATATTGCAAAATTTGGTTGTTAAAAGGCCTTTTTGGCATTTTTTTTTTTGCTTTCTTTAAATTCCGTATAGTTGAACAATTTAAAAATTGCAAAACCTCTACAATCGTTATATTATAAACAATGATTGAAAACTTGTATCCTATACTCACATGGTTTTAATTACTCTTTCCGCAATTAGGAAACACCGGGTTAATTACCACCCGTAGTAGGATTTACATAATAATATTACGTTTCCGTGGAGCATATTTCCAAAACTCGTTTCCTTATAACCACTAGCCAACGATTATGCGATAAAAGAATGGTAAAGCAACGTCGTGGAAACGATTGTGCAACGACAATGACAGGATTCGAGTTTAAAAAGTAAGAGTGTGCAAATATGGATTTTTAAACAACGATGTGTTTGTGTCATGCATATGACGTTGTGTTGTCGTCATTGTTTTGTTGTAGTAGTTGTTGTCATCGTCGTCATACCGTTATAATTAAGTGGTTTTTTTCGGTTAGACTATGCATAGTCTAACATAGTTATATATATGATAATATATAGACCATGGTTTATCACGTTTGACCGATCTATACACTTTATGCCTGTATTGCAAAATGTACATCCTTACACACATAAAGTACTGAAAATGAGGTTTCATAAAAAAAAAATTCAACTAAATTGAAATGATGTAGTTCTTCAAAATTATTATAGATTTCTCACATATATGTTTTGTGTATTTATTTATTCCCATTTGGAATATGACGTTGTGATTCAGAATCTATTACTCACATCTTGTTATAACATCATATTCGCCAGCTCGACAGCGCGTGCAGCGTAAAATTTTAAAAATATGTGTCTTTGACCCTGCAAGAAGAGTACCCACCAATCCGGTATCAAACTGTTAAATTTATATGTGATAAGTTATAGAAGAGGCTAACTTAGTATTCAAATCTATTAGTTAAGGACAATTTTACGTTTCATAGTACAAATTTATGAAAATTCTCTACACTTCCTTTACCAGCGTGCGCTATAAACTACTCGTATTCAACTACATATTATGTACGTATTTATCATTCTGAGCATGATGAAAGACCCATATTTTTAATTAAATTTTATCTTTTATTAATTGTCATCTGTATTGTTGTGTAATGTTATTTTGTTTATCTGTACGTAAACTATGTCGTGTGTTTTAAAATGTATACAAAATAAGGTTCATCTCGTCAATTTATCATAAATAAACGATATTGTTACCGACATAATACAGTGGTGCATTGCAATATACCGTCGAATATTCTATTACATGTTATGATGATATTATTCGACGACTGCCGTGCATGTTTCATCGATTGCATTGCGGTTGCAGGTTCCAGCCTGGTGAGCAGCACCGGAGAACAGACACCGTCAATGGCCAGGCAATACGGCGGCTTGACGCGGAAATACGGGTCAGACGGCGGCGACGAGCTGGCCGCCTGTCTGCCACCCGACTTGCGGCATCTGTTGTCCGCCACTACGGCGGCGACACCGCAATCGCACCACCGGCAGACGACAACGCAACGGCTGCAACAACACGGACTGCTGCAGAGGAGTTCCGCGGCGACGGCCGCCGCCAATTCACTGGTAAGTCTTTTGCGGTTTATTGCATCTCGTGCGAGTCGACGACGACCATCACAACTGCAGTCGTGGTTTTGTAAATAATGCTTTTTTAAAGTATTTTCAAGTACATAGTGTAGTGTTGTATGCAAAAACGGCTCTGATAGGCGACGATAGTCCAAACGTTATCTAAATAATAAGATAATAAGATCTAACGGATAATTCATTGAAATTTTAACTAGATATCATTAGCCATTTATATGGACAGAGAAAATGATCAATGCATCACCTTATCTCAATTTTATATGCATTTAAATTTTAAATATTTTAATTCATACATATATATATACATATACATATAATTCATACCGACTATTTTTAATATTTTCATATTTTAGTTGCATTAATTATATAGATTATAGAACATTTTACACACATGTTACATTTGGCGTAATTATAAATTATTCATCTTTTTTCTTTGTATAAGTTATTTTAAATTTTAGTCTAGTCACTCAGAAAAAAAAATGCGAAAAACTCGTACCTCGTTACAAAACGCCCATAGAACGGGGACTATGTAGAAAAGTAATTTAAATTTTTAGAACACTTTTTCATTTTATATTTTTATAATGTATGTTTTACTTATTTCCTATAGTATTTATTCTATTTTTCGGTGGTTGATTTTGAGGTAGTGCTCATAATATAATAAATTATTATAAAAATATACGATTGTATTAGTATATTCTCAAACCTACACATATAGGACATAAGTATGCACTGTGCGTACGCGATAATCTGAAAATAATTATTTTTTAAATTATACAATTTCATTTTATGTATTTAATTATCATTCTTATTTCTTATACATCTATAGTTGACTGTAAGAGTGATTATATTGAACAGGATACTAAACTCACTATGTAAAACTACACTCATTCACATGGCCTGACAATTTTTTTTAAAAAAATATTGAGGGTAACTACAAGCTACTATTTGCAATAATTCATACCACAATATATATTATTATTTAATAATATAAGGTACAAATAAATGACTGTACATGTGATGAAAAATTAACTATAATAAGACAAAAGTATTATTTTACAATTTTATTAAAATTAAAATAAAACATCTGGAAAATGTGTGATGATTATTTTATTAATTACTTTAATATAATAATTTTTATAAAGATTATATTTTTTAAATGGAATGTAAATGTTGATTCCTCAACATTTTTTTTTGTCATGGTTCGAGTAAATAAAAAAAAAAATAGAAAAAATATTTGATTTTTTTGAATACAGTTACTGAAATAAATGATACTATTGTATACTATTTTCAAAAGTATTTTCATTATACATACATAAATACATTATATTATATTATATATTTAAGTACTTAAATACGTCATATTTGTATAAATAATACTTGTAATCGAGTACTGTACAATACTGTAGTAGTATCGTATATCTTATGTCCGCATTATGATTGAACTATCGATGCTGTAACTTTAAAAAATTATGATTACAGAACAACACAGCCGCGATGAGCTTGTACGGCGTTGGCGGAACCAGGAAACCGTGGTCATCGTCGTCATCATGGTCTTATCACGACGACACCGGTATTGGTTATTCGTCAGCCATAGACCGTCGCGTCGGCGGCACCGGCAGGCAGGCAGCCGCTCTGTTTGGCGGAGGCAGCGGCGTCGCGGGTCTCGGAGGCCTGGACACGCACCACTACCGCAGCAGTGGCGGGGGTAGGACGATAAGTGCCGCGAGATCGCTGGGTGGCGTCTATGACGGTAACAGTCTGCTATACCGCTGTTCGACCAGTAATGTGTAAGTGTGGCACAAAATATATTACACAATGCACGTGATTTATAAGAATTTGATACAAATTCCATAAAACCGAGTGTTATATAATCAAGTTTTATAAAATTGTTTTTGTTAAACCTATTAAATAAATTCTTTTAAAAAGAGTTCTGTAAAATATTAAAATTATAATTTGTAATCTACGTATAAGAGTTGAGTAAATGATAAAAAACGTACGATAATAAATAAAAACAATTAAAGAGCTACAACAACAGTTAAACTAGACCAGTGATGGGCAAATTACGGCCCGCGGGCCAATTCCGGCCCGCGAAAGTATTTAATTCGGCCCGCCGAGGGTCCATCGACATGGATAGTATATGGCCTGTATAGTATAAAAGTGTCATGTTTTTATAATATTATATGATTCAAAGCTTTAACCCAAAATGCATTTTTTCTATAATTATGGCCCTCCTCTAGAATTTCTTAAACTTTGTGGCCCCCTATTAAAAAAGTTTGCCCACCACTGAACTAGACATTTTGAAATGTTTTAATAATTTATAATTTTAATAATTAGAAAATAATTGCATTTATTTTTAATGTTTTATAAATTATTTTAATAGTGTATTTTATGATATTGATGTAATTTTATAAAATTCGTAAAAATAATAATAGAATCTATTAAAATAAATTAAAGTAGTTATATAAAATTCAAATATAAGCCTCAGTTTTATATTATTCAGTAAGTATATAATAGATTTCTAACAAATTTTATTAATATTTTTTAGTACAATTTTATAGCACTCGATTTTTGAAAACTTAGTTTAATATAATTCTGTGTGTTACCGATTTAATAATTAATTCAATCAAAAAGAAAAGACTGAGTTTAAGCAAAGCAATATTATATTTAGTGGTTTGAGTTCGTATTTAGGTTTGAAAGTGTGTTTAACAAATCAATCGTCATTATGTTCACCTCCTCCCCATTCCTAAAATGCACTACTTATTTTTTTTTCAAAACTATGTAATAAATATCATTCATAAGTACTGGTTGAAATATTTATTGTTAAGACCATAGTATCATTCGTTTTATTTAAAATACTTTCCCACTATTTTTATTTTACAAACATATTATTAAATGAGATACCTATAAGTTAGAATTTAAAAAGAATTAGAAAGCCACATTGTCAGTTAAAATGTATTTATTAGTTCGATCGTTCCAATATACGATGAACTATAGATAAATATAGTACGTATTGTGTAAACTGTAGATGTAGGGTGTACCACCTCGTTATTGAGTGGGTTACTACTTACTACCTATAATGTATTTCTTAAATTTGAATTTAATAATAAATTATTGAAAAAATGAAGGTTGAATACATTTTTGCCGGACTTATTGCATTTATTACATTATTAATAATTTATTATTTATATTTATATCATTGTTATTAACCTTAAAGTCAATACCGCCTATGAAGGTCCATGGCATGACGTAAGAATAATGAATATTTAATAAAAAATTACGTTATAAATTATATTTTAAATATTTTTAAATTTCTATAAGAATCAACTAACGTGTAATATCTTATAATACATTTTCAAATTCTTGAATAAATATAGCTTTTTTTTATCTACATATTCTATAAAAATATGTAGATAATTTAATTTTAAATTTAAAATATCATACTTTTCAACTAACAAAATTGAAATGAAATTAGATAGTGCTTACTACTATGGAAAATTGAGTTAAGTTAAAGTAATATAAAAATAATAAGATAAAAGATATTGAAAATTTAACTTTGAAAAACATATTAATCTAAAATAAAAAAAAATACATAACATAATTAGTTCTATAAATATTAAATATTTGATATGAGTATAGAACATAAATTTATTTACTTAATTAGGTAAAAATTAAATAGGTACTTCAGTAAGCACTTTAATATAAAGTATAAACACTAAACTTATATAGTTATAGATATTAAAATATTTTTTAATAAAAATTTTCTAACAATATATGATGATATATTAAAAAATGTTTATCTCTATAAGGAACATTTTAGCTAAATACAAAATATCTTGGAACTATTTCCATTGTCTTGTATACAACTAAACAATTATTAAAGTATGTATATTTATTCTTGTCTTTCTGATCGTGTTATTTTGCATAAAAAAATCAATGTAAAACCATTATGCATATACATTTGCAATTAATCTAAAATATTGTAAAAAATAAACGATAAATTATTTTATTTTTCTTTACAAAATGTGTATATAATGTTTTCAGAGTGAGTAATTTAAAAATAATGTATATTGGTTTTATAATACTTTGTTGTTTTTTTGCGTCTGTCTCTAACTACACATTTTATGGCAAAAAACGCAACTCAATTTTCTACGTCAATGAGGATTTCTAATGGATAATTTGATCTAGTTTGTATTAATAGGATAGTTAAGAGTAGAAAAAACAGTAAGTTCTTTAATTGGGTAAACGAATAAAAATCGATTTTATTTTTTTTTTTTGTTACTCAGAAAAAAAGTTGATAAGTGGGTATCGCTTTACTGTGTGGTTGGTGTCGAATGGGTTAATGAAAACTTTGTATTGTCTTTCGTTTGATTTACATAGCATAATTTCACTCCAGAAATAATTTTAAAGGAAAAAAGAATGTAACCGTTTTTTGGGAAGGATAATGGACAATGAATGATAATGGTATCTTATTTTTAGATGAAAATATGAAAAGCGTTAAATTGTAATACAATGGTATACATTATAAATTGTATATGGAAAACGATTCTGAGTGAAGATGGTCAGTCAATAACAATTCTAAATTTCAACGCATATTAAAAAAATATTGTGATTTTATAATTTTAAAATTTTTAATTGGTAAATAAAAAACTTATGAGGAATCTCGCATTAAGTTTTTTCAAACATTTTTACTCAGTGGTTGTTTTTTTTTTTAATCGAAATTTATGTTTCATTAAATAAAAGGTTAGTTTACTAAGGGTTTTAACCAAATATTAAATTAATCTAAAATTCATTGATACTTATTGTTTTTATTTTTTTTTTGCTTATAAATATTTTAGTTAAATATTTAATAAATACAAAATAACGATTTAATATTATGTTTTTATCTCATAACATTTTAATTCTAGAAACTCGAAACACTCCTTATTACTTTGGTAGTTACTTTTGGAATAGATGCTGATGATCTGTCTTCTTCGTTCAGAATTGTTTTCCATATAGGTACAATGGTATTCAATTGAGCTTAAATTGAACATATCCATTATTGTGACCTTAATTCAATGACAAGATAGATTTGACACCTATGACAGAGTTGGTATCCTTGATTCTTTTTTTTTTTAATTTTAAAATGGAAAATGTCTGAGTATGTGGTAAATAGATTGATGAATATTCAAAAATCCTTGACTTTTAAATGTAAATGGCAATTTGAAAATTGTAGTTGTGTAAGAATTCGATCATCTTTCCAGTATCTGTTATAAACATATTGTCATTCAATATATTGTTATTTGTTATTTATTACTCACTCTGTGACATGCCATTAGGTTATTAATAATACATCCACATTATTATATGTCATAATAATGAGATTAAAAATGTATTGAATAATATTTATGAAATAGAATTCACCTCCCTACAATTCAATAACTATACATGATAGCTTTATGATTAATGGTGATCAAACTTTTTCTAAGACAATTGACAGACAACAGTTATATTTTCTTATCATTATATTGAATTGAAAATAATTTTCTTTTGATGCATATGCAAGTTATTATTAAATAATAACGAATTGAACGAAATAAAATATGAGTATGCCAATATTTTATATGTAGAATGTAGAAATACTTGTAAATGAAAGTTTTATTGTTTTTTTTTTTGTCTTCTACATACCTACTCAAAACTACTCGACAATTTTAAATAAAAATTATATCAATAAGTTTTTTAAAACTCACTTGGAGAGTGTTTATAACTATTTTTATATCTATAGGAGATACAGAATGGTTCATATGTGAATTGAGTTTTTTCTTATACGAATTGAATTTTTTTTTTATAATTAAATGACTACCTATCATCGGTTAGGTCAAAATATTTTACGAATATACCTTTTTATAAAAAAATAAATAAACAGAACGAATCTTATAATCAAACAAGTATCTATAAACAAAATAACAAAGATTACTTTTATAATTTGCAATCATAATTTAATTTTTTTAATTCTGTATTTTTTTTATGTAAAAACATAAATATGTGTACACATCTTAAGAATATTAAATTTACGTTTGATTTTAATATTAGTTGAATATTTGTTTATGGACTCTTTGTGTTTACATAAAAACTATGTCCTGAATAATTAAGAAACTGAAAATCATAAATTAACTATTGTAATGTTGCTTTTGTGTTACGTATATATTTCGACTGAAGAAAAATATAGAAAACCACATATATTAAACCGAATTTACTTTTGAGTTATGAGTCATAACTTATGATTGATTTGATTAATAGTCAACACAATCAACGGTTGTGCCGATTGTGGTATTATGGCAGTATTATCAATTATATTTTATGTATTTTATACTCACTCGTTTTGTATATACAGGCCTGACCACTTGGAAAGAAGGTGGTACCAGAACCAGCATCAACGACAAACCGGCAGCAGCGGTGGACGACTGATTAGAGGGCTGGGTGGAACCAAACACTTGTCGGACGTGTACGACGACGATGACCTGCTGCGACTACAGCAGCATGACGATGCCACGGTTGCCGCACTGTTACTGGACGATGTCGTGTTGGGCGGAGGTTACAGCGGCAGAAACTCTGTAAGTATATTATATCATAAAGCGACCACGCGCAGGGCAGCCTCTAACCATGGATGGATGTGGCAATTGCCGTCTGGACCGATGTCAATTGGGTCCAGTTTTATTTTGTTTAATATAATAGTATAATACTATATGAACATATTATTTTGAAAATAATTGTAAACATTCTTAAATGTAAATTGTTTACATAATATATCGTATTCAAAACATTGAAATACAAATTTAACCAATTCCAAGAATTATAGTTATATTTATATTAATGTAACCTTATGTATTTTATATTTAATAAAAATTGTTAGATGACCTGTAACTAGATAATTAATTTCAGTCAACCCCATGACCACAGTTATTACTATTAACATCAACGAATACACATATCATATTATTTAATACGATATGTGTTTGTGACAGGACTTTATGCCGTCTAGACCGAGGTCTCGATCATATGGTGGTGGCGAAGATCCGTCGTCCTCGACGTCTTGGCGACACTGGCCCGACACCAGTGGTGGATCCGGTTATCTGGGCGGCGCTTTGCGCGAGACCGCCATCGGTTCATCGGCAGCAATTTACGACCACAATGGCCACCGTCGCGCTACGAATACTGCGATAAATTCCGCTACAGCCGATCAAAAAAGGTAAGCTGTAGTTCACACCCACCTTTGGACAATTAATTACCTATACGTGATCTTTAAAGAACCCTGTGATAATGATTCCTATGGTTGTTAAGTATATTTTTTTATTTTTTCATGATGTTTAACGTATTCACATATTATGCACTGAATCCAAAGCTGTATTATGTATATGCCTTGCTCTATAATATATTTTTCATAGATATCAATACATAGGTTTCCATCAATTTTTCCATACTCTCTCCAAAAAATTCATTTTTAGCACCGGTACTTTGTTCAAAGACATTTGAAACGGGTTCTATAAAAAGCATAGAAAAATGTAATAAATTATATATATTATATGATATACAATCGAGTAGTTGTAACTCGATATTTTTCTTGTCCCTTGAAGTATTTACAATTTGTGTTTGATATATGTATAACTAAAAAAATACATTTGTAAAATGTATTATTATTTTTCTTGAAATTCGATTCATCCAGACTTTACTATAATATAAATTGAATATTAAAAACAATCTATGTATTTTCGATGACGTAATAACTGGAGTCGGTGACAATTCGACGATTGTCCACGAAATAGGGTTTACGATTTTCTTTTGTATTATAGTATAATATACTAGCCGATTCTGGGTTTTCCTTTGTATTAAACTTTGTTAAATATTAACTAAACAGATTTGAAATACAGTATTTTTTTAATTTATATACTAAACATAAAATTCAGATCTAAAATTATATCACATCATATACACTATTTTATTTTCTGTAATAATTTATACCCAATAAAAACAAATAAATATTCGTCTTTCTATAAAAGTCTTTCTTAGTGCGTCTATTCGTAATAGTAAAAGTAGTACCTACACGCACTTGAAATTTTAAATTAAATCGGTTTGGCGGTTTTTGTTGTAAGTCGATCATAAATCAGTCACTCAAGACTTGTCCTCTTAAATGTGTAGGTATATACAAATGTATTATGTTTTACATCTTCCGCAGATGGGACGTTCGGCGGCACAACCGCCGACAGCGGCGGTACAGCGACGGTGGCGGCGATTCGGACCCGCGACGGTCGTACGATTACCACCAACACCTGCAGACGGCGGCCATGATGAAGTACGGCACCGCCGGCCGGCGGTCGCGTTCGTGGGACCCGTCGCCGTCGCCGACACCGACCGCTTACCTGAGCGGCGGCGACGACGGCGGCGGTTACGGCGGCTACGGCGGCTACTGCGACTACATGGACGACTACGGCGGCGGTGGCGACTACGAATCGTTGGCCGCGCTGGCCGCCGAGGAGGAACACGACGAAGAGCTGCAGCGCGAGGAGAAAAAGGCCAGAATCAAGGCGGAGATCGCCCGGCGCAGGCGGCAGATCGAGGACAACGTCCGGCTGCACGAGGAGCTGCTGCGCCTGGCCCGGATCCGTGAGAACGCCGAACACGAGTATTCGTCGTCCATGCTGCCATCGCTGTCCGCTGCAGGTATATATGAATCGTTAAATAAAATATAATACCGGCAATATAATAATACAGTATAATATTACACCTGTCGTGGTATGATGACCACGTCATTTTAACATTTTCGACGATAATAATAATATATTATAATATATATTTTATGAAAAATAGTGATGGTAATTTTAAATTTAATCTCTAATTAAATGTTACATTTTTTTTTTTTTATTGACAGATGGTAGGAATAATTATCGTTTTGATTAATACATTTAATACGAACTCAATAGTATTATTATTATTAATTATATCAGTCAATAAACAACGACGGATATTGCTATTATAAACGATTTTATTTTAGTTTACGTTTGTAATAGTATTATGTAACACGTTCACCAGTAAGTGACTAAAATATTATTAAAATTATGTTATTATGCTCATGAAATTAATTTAAATGTGGGATCATTTAATATTTCGATGAACGATAAAAAAAATATCCATAAAATTTATTTACGTAAATTTACCAAGCTCTCCCATCTCTAAATTGATATACAATTAATATTATACGCGTAACGGAACGGATAGTATCATTCATTCATCAATACAAATATTATATTATTGCCGAGTACATAATTTTAGTAAATATTATTTAGATAATCTAGGGTTGGGCAAGTAGCTGTGTATTATATTGTTCGTAAATTAAAATAATATTATCTATTTACGATACGCCTTACTTAGGCAGTGACGTTATTTGTGTTCATCGATATCAAACTTATGGATGCCACGGCATTGTATAAAAATCTGTAAGCCAACACAACTGATATCATTGTTAACCTTTGCAACATCGTTACATCTGCTCTCTACCTTATTTAAATTTAGTTTCATTATGGCTCGGAAGCTTTTGAGCAAGTGACAACAAACTTTTCCCTCTCCGTTGTGTTGGCCTAAAAGTGTATGTTTAGCGAATATAGGAATTCCGTATTAATTTGTTTGATATTAATGTTTTGTGTTACTATAAAAGTACGGTATACCTATATTGTGTTATGATATATTATATGTTGTACACGATAAACGTCGGGCGATAAATCGCTTAAAAGTGGGCATGACCTCCATAATTCTTAGTGCGAAAAGTGTTTGCACTCGTTTCGGAGACGACATCTTCTTTAAAACTGTTACGTATTATTACGGCCATTATTTATATGATTTCTATTACGGTTGCAGGAAAAAAGGCATAAACCATGATACTCGTATTGATCGTCGCCTCCTAAATGAGCATATATACATTTTCCCCGGAGATCGTCTCACTTTATTTATAGATTGAAGTGGACTTATTTACGATACTTTTCATGATAAATTGGAGAATGAAAATTTCCTACCATATAAAATACCTTATATATAAGTACAATACATGCATACATACACGATACACGTAACTGCAACATCAGTCGCTTTATACCTAGGTATATATTATGTAGGTATAGTTTGTGTATATTGAAATAAAATCTTTAATAAAATTGTTCAATAAAAAATATAACATACAATGCCAGAACTGCAGATAAATACGTATTTAATTAAGCCATTCATAACGTATGACGTTTATTCCGTGGGTTCAACTCGGTACGAGTTTCAATCATAAACTAGCGGTGGATATGTGATAGTTATAATACCAATAATATAAAAGAAGGAACGCGTGGTCTGTCATGATGATAAGATAAGCCATAATATATAAACTACGTAATATATACTCATACTATAGGTATATGATAATAATATGTTTTCCTTTTACAATAGAAATACTGTTTCAAAATTTTGGCTCGTTTGTGTTACCATTATGGAAATATGTACAGTTTTACAAAATATTTATTACACGAAATATCGAGAAAAGACATTACAATTTATTAATATTTTACACAATTATATTTTCAGTGTAACTGCTTTGTGTTTTTTACATAATTTTTGAGTAGTTAATAATGATAGATTAAAACTGACGATAGTGTAGGTACTTAAATTGTGCATAAATTGTTTCACTAGAATACTAGATATAGGTACAATAGGTACATTCTTAAACAATTTTTTGTTTTTGAAATTTTACTAAACAGTTTTATTAAAATGGTGATATGTTTTACAAATTTTCTGTGTATACCATGTGGTATTTTATTAATAGGAAATCAATGAGTCACAACAATTTTCACTGATGATAATGTCCGTTAAAATAAATATAATATAATATACATATATTATTCCGAATATCTGTCGTCGTACATACTTGTAGTAAAATAGTTAAATTTGTTTAACTGAGTTTACATATTTTCAAATATATTTTAGGTTATATTTAAATATTTTATTTATGATCAATATAATATGTTGTAAAAACATATATTTAAAACAGAATACTAGTCTGCCAAATTTTATTGATGTGCATACATATGTGTTAGGTTAAAAGGTAACATATTATTATAACGATATAACTATAGTATGGAAAATAATAATAATATAGCTACTCGATTTTGGTTAAGTGTAGATAGTAATATGTTGAAAAGTTATATAGTATAATATTATTATATTAGTATACAAAATATATCAAGCGTTTTCGAAGTTTCCATTCAAAATGTTTGTACGATGGCCAATGGTCATACATAATAATAATATAATACACTCGTATATTTTTACAAATTACTTGGATTTTAAGAACATCCAGCGTAGATAAAATAAATTGGTATATAATTATGTAAGTAAAATAAATTTAAAGCAATGACTTCCAAATTATGTCATAATATATAGGTACACTGTAGTAGAGGTGTGTTGTGTGTGTGTGCGTGTGTTACACAACTATACCTTTATATTATTATGTATAGGTAGGTATTTATACTTAGTATATTATGTTATATGTATTTAAATTGCATGAATGTATAATATATATACAGTAGAAATGTCAATTACGAGTGTAATAAAAATATTAAAATCATATAATTATATTAAAAACGTAAATGAAAATGCACACTTATTATCCTTATTAAAAATAAATATATTATTAGTTTCTTTTGAAATTTCTTTAATTAAATAATTTAATTTAATCTGATTTATTTACTTACCGCAGACTACCTACTTATTCATTTTCAATTTTTGCATTATAAAATCGACTCTCGATGAAAAACTTCGAATAACTAAGTGTTTGAATCGCTAAAATACAAAATGATCAAATATCAAAAGGCCGAAAAAATATATTTAAATCATAAAGTTATGTGTACATTTGTATGTCTGCAAATAGGTACATACATGATTGTTTCAACTTGTTAACCAATAGCAAAGCTGCCAATACACTAATTTTATAGGTAACTGTTTACTTTTAAAAATTATTTTCAAAACTTCTAGGCGGTAAAAATTCTTATAATTCTGAATTATACTTTGATTGAATGATTGGTCCTTATATTGTAAGGGAGAAGTTTAGTTCAGTATTAATTAAGGGGGGCCATTGTGAACTTGATACCTAATAGTAAAAAAAAGAAAAGAATTTTGTAGTTCTGCTTTTTTATACCCATATCCAGTAAAACTTTACTAGTAGTTTTATCATTAAATAACTGCAGTGTAATCCTCCATACTTTTTTGCTTCGGTTATAGAAAAATAATATAATATGCCTTTAAATCACCTGGGCTTTGTATCTTCTCTTACGAGGAGTGGTGTCAAGTTTTCAGAGCAATCCGTATTCACAGCAAGAAAAAGCGTTACGATTTTCTGTCATTACTACTTCAAAATTCAAATTAACAAAAGTTACGAGTTTTCGAAGGTTCATTGAAAGTCGACTGAATTTTACTAATTAATATCATCTACTGCAGAGCTGTAATTTTTACCCATCACACGCTGACATATCTTACGACGGGAGACCACAAAATTGACGGTGTCGTTATAATGTATTCTCGAATTCTACTGTGTATATATGTATATATTTATACAATATATAACTTACCTATAAGTGGAACCGATATGGGAAAGCGTGACGGGGGCGTTTTGTGCATATATCGTACACAGGTGGCTGCTACGCGGGACGGCGGCCGATGACCGAGGATGAGTGTCAAGTGTTTGCACGCGCGGCCGAAAAGATAGCCGAAGAACGGTCAATGGAGCGGATCGCCTCCACGTTCCGGACCGCTGCTGCGGCGGCCGCTGAGGATTACGTGCGCCGCGGTGGCATCTACGGCGAGTACGGCACGGCGGTCGGCTGCGGGGTCGGTGATTACACACCCCCGCACGCTATGCCACTGTTGCCGGACATGCCGACTAGGAGCAGGAGGCTACTGGAGAACCTGGGAAGTTCACCGATCACAGATTCCGTGTTATTGGACGGCGAACAGAAAGCCATGCAGAAAAAAGTCAACTTTCTCAATGTCCTATAATTAGAAAAAAAAAAAAACACACACACACGCGACGTCGTTTATAATAAATGATAATGTTATACGTACCTACTAGTTTACCCATAATTAGCTGTTATGTTATGTAGATATGATACGGGCAATTTCGTCCAGGAGAAATTTGAATCGTGAGTAGGTAGGTACAACAGCAACTAATTTTTTGTTCGTGTGATATTTTCTAATAAATGTATTATTAATAGTATTTCTAATATTAACAAAGTATAATTTATTACTAATTATAACTGTATTATATTTTAATTAGGTTCAAATAATAATAATAATATAATGGTAATAACTATTTGAATTTACCTAATGTCGATCAATGATCAATGCATTTGTATGCAGCTTATCAAAGTAAATAAATACAAGTGTAGGAAAGCAGTAGACAAACTGCGATTCAAAGTTACATTCTAGTAAATTATGTATACAATATATTAACTTATTCATTTTAAAAGACCATCGTGCTATCAATATTAGGTATAATTACTATTATTATTATAATTGTTTTATAATGTTTATAATATAATAAATTATTATAATTATAAATTAATTATTTATTTTGTTTATGATCAATATTGATAGTAATAATAAATTTAATGAGTATATCCCATAGAAATATATTCACGATTCAAATTAACCACACAGGACCAAATTGTCAGGTATTCTACATCGCTCGTAATGTATTGTAATTAATTGTACCTATTGTTACCTACCTCACTTGACTATAAAATGCGTTTCGCCCACGTACACATGACTTTTGAAGGGCGGAACGATCGACACGCACAATAATCACTTATTATTAAACGTACAAACTCGACGGGTTTCAAACCCCTTTCGAAAATACGTACTGTATTTAAATGCATAATATATTTATGCTTATAGTATTTATGCTTAGTGCCCTATTTATTCTCCTGTTCTAATATCAAAAACTATAATGATTTTAATTAATCGCGTGGTTATAAATCAAATTCATTAAATTTAAAAAATTAGATACGTCCATTAAGTTTAAAAAAATAATTTGACATTTTTTATTTTAATTTTTAGAAATCTTTCTTATTCTTTGATTTATGAAACATAATCATGTAATTTCAAATAAAATATATTGAAATGTTTTCCCCGTCCTTAAAAATGTGTACTATGAGCAATAATCGGATCGCCCCATCCCCCCATGAATATGTCACCAATTATACTAAACAACATACACCTTAATACATTATTATAAGTAGGTATACAACTAACTATTATACTTACACGTACAACTGTACAACGAATCTATTATAATATCTACGATCTAAATTTTAAATATTACATATTATAGGCATACATCTACCTAATAATTATTACGTTCGTATTGTATTTTGTATAGTGTATGAACGCCGTCCAATTTTTTCGACCGTTTTCCCAATACGCACAGCCTATAATATAATATAGTCTATATATAGTCTGTGCTGCGTGGTTATTTTCTTGAGTGGTGCTTTATGCTTATTATTATGATTCACGATATTAGTGATATATTTTAAACGTTTAAATTTTTATTATAAATCCATAACTAAGCCAAGTGCTTTCGTACCATTCGGATGAAAATCGCTAATCAGCCAGGAAACATTATAGTATGTAATTTCGTTTTATATTATAGGAATATAGGATTATGGGATTTTATCACAGTGGTTTCTGTAATCGATCAATTTATGTCGTGGTCTCGATCAATCACCTCTTCAATGTACCTATTTCGATTTTCGTTTTTGTTCGTTTCCCCCACGTACACATGCCAGATTTAAACCATACACAAATCTGTTGTTAACAATATTCGTCTTTTGAGACTTAATATATGAGATATATAGTTTAATATATAATTAATGAAATAATTCTATACTCCAATAACTTCTAATAGCTATTATCGTTTAGTAACGTCAATGATGGTGAAAATTATTAATATTAGGTAAAACACTATTCTAAGGGCTTCCTCGTGGTTTAAAATCATATCGAAACGGTATAATCTAAGTACCTATGTACCTAATTTTTTTAAGCCATCACTCAACTCTAGTGTTCTCGAAATGTTCGCGATCATGTAAATGTTCAATAAAACGTTTTTAAATTTGATACCGTTGATGTCTTGGGTTATTAAAAAGTTGTTAAGAATCTCAAGATTTATACGTTCGTTTATATTAGGTACACTATAAAAGATTACATTAATATCATTAATACCTATTTAAACAATGTAAATTTTCAATTATTGCCTATATATGGTTAGAATTCATATATAATTGAAAATAATTTATAAGTCGGTAAATTTCGATAAATATACATTAATAAATAGAGTTAAACGCATGCGCTGATTACTGGCTTATATATAGTCTTGAAAACAAATTGAACTAATTTTTTTGGACAATATATTTACGCACAATACTAAGTAATAATAATGATGATTCATATAAAAATTATATTATTTAACGAACTATATATTATAGTCACAAACATAAATGGATATACCGTACAATTATATCATAGTTTCAATGTAGGTACGTATTTATTGTTATAAATCTACTAAACAAATAATGTATAAATATGTTTAAAAAAAAAAATAGATAGATTTGATTTGTATTTTCAATAAAAAATAATCGCACACTTTTTATTACCGCAAGCTCAATTGGCAAAATTAATGGAAGAAAAGTAAATGAAAAAATATTGTTAACCTTAATGGATATGGACGTTTTTTAATCAAATTAATATCAATAGGTTGTCATTCATATATCAAATTTTACCTCAGTAATACACTTGGTTGTACTTACATTATTTCATATTATAATAATTTATAACTATAATACAATACTTCAGATTATTACACAAACCATCTCATTACGAACGACGTAAAATAATAAACTATTTTTTATTGTATACTGGTGTAGTTTGTACTAAATATTATATAGTCGTATCTTAACTTTAGATATTTTCGTTGGATAAAATAATGCCATAATACCTATCTAATTATTATCGAATTTTAAGGAGATACACATTGCCGAAGGTTTCGTTATCGTTTATGTTAATCGTTAATCTTGTGTTCATATAAAAATGATTTATTTATTAATTATAAGTTATTGTAATAATTATTGGTGTTCAATGGTATGTTCAAAACTAGAGATTTACAATTCCTTATATTATATAAAATCCATTATAGTTACTTTAATAATTAAATTGTCACTTTAAGCAAAAATTACGTAATGGACAACCCGGTGACATAAACTACTAGATTTTAAATAATTCCGGGTAGACATTCGATATTTTAATAGCGATAATTAATAATCGAACTCAATTCCTGCGCACATGGGCCAGACCATACCATAAATTTAAATCCGGATTAAACGAAATGATAGGATATATCATAATAAAATATCGCCACTATTTATATACTGCGGTATTGTTGTGCTCAAAATAAAAAATATGTATGATGTATCACTAACATTATATTATATAATATGTGGTATAGGATTAAAGTTGTATACAAGTACAATGTATAGATTACCATTCTATATTATGCCCCTCTATGTGAGATAACACACAAGATTTGAATTAAAGAAAAATGGAAAAGGGATGTAAAAGAGTGAAAAAATGTGCGTACTTGAGTCTTAAATATTTAAATGTCTTATTGATTATGAAATAATAATATTAGATAAAGTACGCAATAAATATTTTTTTTTAACAGTAGAGGGACTCTGTTCCCTCGCAACCTACTCAATTCAAGCACTATTATCATAATTTAATAATAATTCCATAATGTTATAATTATTATTAAGCCTTATGCCCTTATAGTTGTATTTGTATAATTGTATCGTTTGAATAATATCGAATTAAAACAAATACATATAATATGTATATATATAATGTATTTGTACTTATTGCGATTTGATGCGGTAGAAAAAATAATAATGTTGAAGATAATAATAATTGATGTCTATGATGTTTTCGTAAGATTTGTTTTAGTTATTTAAGAATATATTTTTACTATAATATACTCGTACTTAGAGAATACTACTTCGAATATATGAGACGGCTATTTTCCAAACGCACATATATGTTCGTCGAATAACTATATTCTGTTATAAAATTTCTCAATCCGACTGTTAAATTCGGAAAGTTAATTTTCTCAAAACTCGAGTAATTTAATAAGACTTTTTAATTTTAAGACCTTTATTGTGTATCATTACTTTAATTAACTATATATATTATATTAATCTACACCACAGTGTGTTTGTTGGTGTAAAAATTACGTTATATATTATATCATAATATGGTATAAATGAAACGTTGTACAGGGTGATTCACTACACATATTGGTAGATAAAAGTCCGTTGATTTTTGACAGGACAACGTACCTCTTATTATAATATTATATCTATTTAACCCGCCCGAAATTAGTGAGAATGCCAAAAGAATCACGCTGTTACATCACATTAGAATATATAATATTAAAATCATATTAATTAGTTATGGATATAAAATATAATTTAATAGATAACTTGAATTAATTTGGTATTTCACAAACAACGTACTGTGTGTAATTTGTTCGAGTAAAATTCCATATAACACTAATAAATAACAAAAATAATATAAAATAAAAATCAGAAAACATAATATAAAAACTTAAAGTAATTATATTTAATGTCAGAATTAGTTTTAAATATAACTTACTACATACGATAAATAAATTATTTTAAATAAAATCGTACATAATTCTCAAAAACTATAACTATATACTACATAGGTACTTTCTCAACAGACCTGTGCAAATACATTAAGCGAATCCCGCCAAAACAGTATTCTAATTGTATTCCACTGTAACGTTTAATCATATACATCTTTAGCGCTGTAATCGATGAAAAATTTTCATTTTTGGTGTTTTAATCAAATTATCAAGTTTAAAATTAGTATTATTTTCACGCATATTTGACGATGCGTTTGTTTTGTGTGTTTTTTCATTAAATGTTGACGTATTTATCGCGTAAAATAAATAAATATATAAGAGTGATTGAAATAATAATAATAATTTACTTATACTCATTACTGTACTTACTACCTACTACATATCCATCCAATACCTTGTTTTAATCTTCTGAATTTGTTATTATTATTTTTTTTAATTATATATATTTACGGTTATTGTTACCATATATTGTTAACGTATGCGTTATTCGATTTGATGATATCTTGACAAATTCAAACGCAGTTAGAAATATATTATATATAAATACTGACCTACGTTACGTGTTACTGTTGTAATAAAATATGTTACTAGGTATAATATGTGTTAAAATATAAATTGTTGAATAATATATAATATAATGATTTAGCAATTTATGAATAATATTGTGTATAATTATTGATATTATATTATGATTACTCTCGATAGGAGTGGATTGTGTAACTACCTATATAGTTAATTGTTATCGTTTAGAAACACTTGGAACACAATTTAATATCGTAGCATGTATAATAAATAATAATGTATATTAAAACTTAACAGTAGACAATTTTATATTGTTACTTGGTGGAAATATTGTTTTAATGGAATTAAGACTAAATATAATAAATCAAAATACAATTGAAAAACAAACAATTTTGCTTTCAGGAAGATAGAAGAATAACATAACAAATTTGGACCACAAATGTCGACGCGATCAAAGTACTACCAGAAAATTCTAAGAAAAATCCGGTTTGGGAGCTTATCATAATAGGAAATTGTTGAGGTCAAAAGACTGAGATTTATTACGCGTTTAAATTGTCAGTATTCGATATGGGTACAATTTTTGGTATCAAAATTAAATTTCAAAATATTTTTTACCAGTTTTTGTTCCATAGGTACCTTATTGTGCTTGTAGGTATTAGATGTAGAGATTTGTCGGCCACTAATATAATGTTTTCTTTGATATTATTTTACTATCTACAAATCATTTTTAAATATAATATCACCGCTTGTATAACTGTTACCTATATAATTTTCAATTGTTACTGTTACCTATTATCTTTCGAAAATTTAATTTATTTACTCTTTTATGTAAGCAATAATAGACATATTGTACATACTTATGCGATGAGAAAAATACCTATATATAATTAATATAGATGATCATCCTATTCGTTTTTCACACTGTTATCTTCCATTTACGTATGTATACCTAATAGAAAAAAAAAGTAATTTAATTTACACGTAGTTGAAACCAAAAAGTGTGCGATCGTTTTTTTCTTTCATTATTTTAATATACAACTATATTATATTGCTATTATTATTGTAATAATGTATAATAAATATTCGAATACTACACATTGTCTCAACGCGTTAAAAAATAGCTATCACAAACATAAACGATTTTATGCATCCGAGTATTTCGTGCACTTTTTGGGATTATTTTTTTTTAACTTTTTTTTAGCTTATATTCGGTTTAAATAATATTAATGTGTACTTATTGTTACAACGATAATATTAAAGTTCTGTTGTATTTTATATAATAATAATATTCCACGATGTCATATATACCTATCGGCTATCGGTTCAGTATTAAGTATATGTACAAATATAACAAATATATTTATATGTGCCCACACACGCTTTAAATAAATATATATTATATTACCGATATAACATGACTATTAAAAAATTTAATTAAATGAATATTTTTCCATTTTATTGGCTAATAAAGATTAACATACTGATGCAAACAAAATATAGATGTCTAATGTATATATTTGCTCGTATATATGTACATGTACACACATGCCCATGGCAAATGAGCATGACACAACATTTTATATTATGTCGGACTTACACTATAGAACCTATAATTATCTACTTATCGAAATTATGAAACCCAAATATCAGTAATGAGTTCTTTTTGTATAATAATAATATTAATTTCCGAGAATAATTTAATACTGTTTATAATAATATTAAAAAAATAAATCAATAGGAATAGGATATTTAACCTACACAAGTACACTTATTTATTGATATTCACTTGGAAAAAAAATTAATCTATACAATATATAATCTATTTATATTAATACTTATTATCATTGTATCGGACGAGTACATTTTACTAATTTTCCACCAAGTAATAATATATACAATTATCTTGAGTTATGCATTTTTTTTTTTTATTGATTGTACTTGATTAAAAAACAATAATAATTATAGTTATACTTTTGTTGGATATTATATTATTACTATATTATAACGATTATTACAAGTATTATTACTACCTATACAGTATACATTATTTGCTATAATAGTTGTGTAATTTTTGTCGTGTATGAAATTTTAAACTTTTTTATCTTGTTATTCCCTAATTGTTGTTAACTATTTAAAATTCGTCCGATTAAATTAAATCTAATTCGTTTTCATTTTCAATATATCATAGACAAATAATGTAATGTTTATTTATTGTTATTTTAATTTTTTTGTTTGTTGATATACACTTCATTGTTAGTTAATAAATAAATGAAATTAAATGTGTTTATCAGTATTTTACTATAAGCGTCTATTATGTTCTATGAGTGTTCTTTTTTTTTACTGTTAAATAATACATTTTTTTTTATAATTTTATCATCATTATAATAATTATAAACCGTTACAGACTATGTAACTATTATGGATTCTTATATATTATGTATTAACCTTTACCTCTGTTTAATTTTTTCGGAACAAATCATTTATACTGCTATAAACTATAAATATTATAACAGTTCTATCTTTTGAATGGAAAAAAAAGATTTTACTATTTCGTATTTACAAAAATTAACGACAATGTGATTCAAAGAATAAAATATTAATGTTGAAATGTTGTGAAAATAAAAACGAGATATCTTTGAATGTAAAATAAATATTACGTGTTGTATTATTTTTAGGCATGTTTAGTTGAAACTTCTTATTTATGTTTATTTAAAATTATTAAAATTTACAATTTATAAAAATCTGCAGATATTATGATAGACGGTTTCTAGAAAATATATTACTAAATAATGCAATATACTATAGGTATTATGCATGGCGTTGCTAATAAACTGTATAATATAGACAATATAGTATCAACTAATTGATGTTCGAAAAATATTTTATTTATTTTCTTCAATACTCTTAGCTGTGTCTAGTGTAATTAAATTACATTTTCCATAAATACCACGCAATCTCGTAGTTTTCGGCGTAATTGCAGTGTTGTTTTAGTGGGTATACATCAGAGATTATGGCCTATGGTCGCTATTACATATTTTATAATATTTTAAAAGTGAATACACGGTTATTTTATTTTATTTTTATAAATTTTACTATCATTTTAAAGTTTTTCTAACATTAAATCATCTAAACTTAGGTATATTAAATTTCAATTTTTAAGTTTTCATTTAAGTTTAAGTTTTAAGTTTTTAATTTTCAATTTATAAGTCTGATAAGTAATAATATTGATTATGTATTCAGTAAGAATTGTACTGTAAGATGATTGGGTTTTAAATTTAACAGAGCACAATTATATAATATTACATTAAACACTTATACTACATAACAATATTAAAATTAAATTAAATTTTGTAATATTATAGGTAAAGTATATGAGCTAATTTAAAAGTGTATAATTTCGAACAAACAATGAAGCATTTGAAATCACACGGAGAACTTTGAATTGTTGGACTTGTATTTTATTTATGCGAGTTCTAGCATATTGACTCCTGACTGGGAAAACATATAATGGTAAAAGGCGAATAATTTTTTTTATGTAACAATTATAAACACTTTCAGCTCAGCTAAGTTTGACGACTAATTAATGGATATAATATTGGATATATATCTTGGTATCATTGCTGTAATTTGGAAGACATGTGATGAAGGTTCCGAGTAAGTATTTTTTATCTAATAATATTACTTAAAGGTATTTAATATTATAAAACCATCATGCTATATTATATCCATTGAATGCTGAAGCTCCTCTATCTTTTTTTATAATGTTATCTTGAGGTTATGGATACCTGTTACTATTTTATTAAAATCTAAATTAACATGAAACAATATTTGCTGGTACTAATTTCAAAATTGGGGGTGCTAAGCACGCCCAAGCTTCCCCCCCCCAAATTGCGCCTATGGTTTACGGTCGTATATAGTACCACGCGTATACGGATAATCATATATTTGAAAATATATATTGTTCACAAAATATTTAAATAGTAAGTAGGTACCTTTAATAATATTATCATTTATTTTCCTGAAACTTAGTACATACAAGTAGTGCCTAGTTTGAGAACTTGGTTGTTGATTAACTACCGATGAGTGACGACCTGTACAACTTAACAAAAAATCCAAAATCAAAACGATAAATGTGTAACCATGTGGGTCTATCCCCTTTTCCTTTAACAGCTGAAAATGAATTACAAGGTTTTAAACGTGATTTTGTAAAATAATAATGTGATATTATCAATAAATATACTTTTATTGTTACTAGGTACTATGTAGAATTTTATAATTTAATGTAAATAGAAATATTTAGTAAATACATGTTATATATTTTAATAACGAATATGGGTAAATATAATTGTACCGACAATTGATGATAGAACACTGAAATAATCACACAAAAGCTGATAATGCGACATCGAGAAAACAGCTCTTCTTCGACCTCAGACTATAAGATCGAAAAGAAAAGAAATGCAGTAAATGGAAAATACTGTAAACATTTGTATTGGGTATATAACATATTTTATTTTGATAAACTAAAACACTAAATTTCAACATTTCTAATTAAGTAATAGTTTTTTTCAGAGTCGTAATTATTTGTAATTAACTAGAAGTAAATGGCAACCGATGAGGCACATAGCCTATACATCACATATGGTTAATAATTTACCGTTAAAACTATATACAGCTGAGCGTAAAGTAATTTATTATAGTTTAATACAAACGCTCGAAATGGCTCGAAAAGTCTGATTCTTATCGACATCTATCGACTGTACAGAAAAATGATTACCTACACATTTTTTTCTCGGAAATTACTTATAATAAATGCTCATAACTTGCTTAAAAATAAAATTAATGTTTTTGAACTTTCCATTTTCTATTTTATGCATAAACGGATTTATCGTGGAATGGTGATATAGACATAATATGTACTATATGTAGGTAATATGTTCTCTTGAAATGCAGTAGATACAACACAGGAATAATTTATATTCAATATTCATGATAAAATATTTGTAGTTGCCAGGTTGTAAGTTGCAAAAATAAAAATTGCCTACCTAATTTTGTTTTAATTTTTGCGTAAACGAGTATATCCATACTTATAATACTACCATAAGTGAGTTCATCGAACACTTTCTCGGGAGCACTTTACAGACAACACAAGGAGTTAACAAATGACCAGTTAAGTTAAAAAAAATAATAATAATAAACAGTAAAGTGTTTTAGTAAGTAGATTAAAAATAGCCAGTAAGCACTATGTAATCGTTTTTATAGCAACTTGCTCGATGCGTTTAATATAACGTTCATCAAGAGTGCGCGACCAGACTGTTGATAAAATAAAAAGCTGTAAAGTGCTAAAATAGACAATCACACCATTAATACATTCTGTTGGTTTTTAAAAATGTGAAATCGAACAGTGGTATTATACCATGTTAGGTGGCGTTTCTTTCAGTTTCAAAATAAATGTTCGCGTTTGTGATCGTATTGGTGTTGCATTGTGTGAGGTGTATCCACCAAACCAAACCTACTCAATCAACAAGGTTTTCCCCAAGGTCAATTCATCAAATAAGCGTGTTAAAAAATTCTAACGCTAACCGATGAGGTAAGTAAAACATTCATATTAATTGCTATCCACTTATATGATCAACCCACTGGACCTCGCCTCGAGTTAGTACTATCGTCTAACTGCTAAAATTATTGTCCGTGGAAAATTTTTTTCGTTTTGATTACGATTTGTATTTCAATTTTTTTTTTTTTGTCTTTTACCGACTATCCATTTGTAACAATGTATTTCTGATGATTTCACTCTAAAAATATGCCACGTATCATCACAGTTACAAAAACATCCTACGTTAAAAATATACCCGTTTTACAAATGTCTCAAATAATATTATTTCTTATTTCATATTTTTATTATTGTATTTGTTTACATCTATTAGTTTTTGAGTTATAACAAAATAAAAAATTCGATTTTGTCGAAAACTGGTTTTGCGTAAAAAATCCCATTTTTCCGTCATTTTTTTTAGGGTTTTTCCCGACTGATTTAAAAAATATTGAAAATTTTTAACTTTTGACCCCCCAAAGTACCAACTAGATTCAATTTCCTTTTCAAAGAGGGGCTGAAGTCAAAAATCGAACCATTTTTACTGCTCCAAATGTTGTCGACAGACACACAAAAAAAAACACACATCATTGTAAAATCAATACATTCATTACTCCGTTTATAATCTAAAAAGTCACTCGGTTATTATAAAATAATACTGGTTACTGCCCATTAGGTGACTAATAAATTACACTGTGCGACAATTATTATACTTCTATATCAATTTTGTGGAGAATCGCAAAGGTGTTCTTCAAATTGTTATGTATATATTTATAATTAAATTACTTTAACAGCACAACACAAATACATATTTATACACATGACCTTTCATAATTATATTGTTTTAATTCGTAATGATGTATTTATTCAGGTAACCCTCTGTTTAATTTAAATTTTGAAATGTTATGAAATGTCAAAGTCAACAGCTACATATTACCTATTTATACCCTACTGATGTGGAATGTACATATTAAATTATTTTTATAATAATAATTTCTACGAACTATAAAAGTGGAAAGTAGGCACGCTATACAACTTCTACTATAAGTATCAAAAATAAATATCATTGTGTCATGAAGAGTTTCATAAACAGCTTAAAATCAAAATCAATTACTATATTGCTTAAAAATTTTAGTTTTTATAAATTTCCAACATATTTTGACATGAAAATAATTTTTTGATAGATTAAATAATTTATAGGCTTATTTGAATATTATATAAAAACATAAAATAACCACAATATAAAATATTCTATTTTGTAAAAATTTGGTTTTTATTTATTTTTTTTAAATAAGTAATAATACTTAAATTTATTTTCATGGATGTATTGATTACAAAATCTAAATACATTCTTAAAATTAAATAAGTATAGGATGTAATGACTGACTTAATAAATACTAGTCATATTATTGATGATTCTTTGAAAATATAATATTTAAGAATTTGATCTATAATACCTAGTTGTTTCAATACGAATAAAAAAATTTGATAATTATTAATGCAATCTCAACAGTATTTTTTTAGGAACAACCAACTAAATTACAATCATTCAATGTAACCAGTGGCACCGAATTCATATGCTATGTGTTTTACTTCTTAAATGGGTGGGTGGGTGGATGTTTATAGGTAAGTATAGGGGTTAATGAGTTAATAAAAATAAATAAGGTGTTATATATATTTTAATTAATGCGTAAAACATAGAAATTAGAAGTCATATAAATAAAAATTTAAAATTTTGCTTTACAAAAAAAGTTTGAGTTTGGCGTTACTGAAATACTAAACATAACATTTTGAATATCGAGAAAAAATATACATATTATATTGAGTTATACTTTTTTAGAATCTTCTAATATAAAAACTGATAACGAGTATTATAAAAAAAACATTATATATATAAGTAATATTATTATATACAATAGATATTTTATTTTTGTTATTAATATCATTTAGTTTTATTTATTTTTTTTTTTTTTGTAGAATCTATCAAAATTCAGAGTATTTAATTATATATAATTCAGATTAAGTATTTCAGAATTCAATGTCAGATAAAGTTATAATAAAATAAAATAAACATAATATTAGCACATGAAAAAAGACATTTACATTTATATAAAATACTTTAAAATCATTTTTTTTTTTTAATATCATATTGTAGGTATTTTATATGTTTATTGTAAATATTGACAAGTGTAAAATTATTAAAAAATCTAAACAGGTATAGAATTTTATATGGAAAACATAAATACAAAATAATATAAAAGAGTTTAAACTTTAAGTATATTTTCAAGCCTTTACATCGTACATTCGTGCTCCACTGTATATTATCCTGTATATAAATTATATTTTGATGCTTACAAATTCCTTATTTATTATTTGTGTGTTTTTATTTCGAGATAAACATGTTTGAAAACATTTTATGAATACACTAAACATTATTTATTTGTAATTAATAAGTTTATATGAACAAAAATTAAAATTAAAATGTTATTTATTTGAAATTTTTATAATTTATTGTTATGAACATCACAAAAAAATGATAATAATTAATTCAAAATTTAACGAAAAAATATTTTTAGTAAATACAAGAATTTAGCTGTCGATTCTATTATATTCTATGTTAATAACTTTTTAATTATATGTTAAATATTTTCCAATGAGTGATAATATATGAATAAATAATGATATTTGTTAATGTTTTTACGATCGTTTTATTCGAGTGTCATCATAATTTATTCATTACCTACTATCAAAGGACTATTATTTATACTTTAGTTTCAGTTCTAGTGACAAACTTCATCAAAATGGCGGCTGTTTTTCACAAAATCTTAAAACCTATTTTAATTTTGTCTAAGTGTATAGGTTTAATTAATATTTCGTATACTGCCGAATCGACTGGATTATTGGTTCAGAATACAAACTCAACGTTTCATGGAATATTAGAAATGACACGGATGATTGTGTTATTGTTATGCACTTATATATATTTTCATCAGTTTGATCTAGAATTCCATATACTTCAAATTTTAAATATTATTAAACTTTGGATTATCATTATCGCTACCAGACTATCAACACCATGGATTATCAAGTATTTATTTGTTATGTTTTATACTTGCATAGATTATTTTAAATTAACTTTTCAGTGTTTTAATTCGAAATAGTTCAAAATACATTAAATGTAATACAATCATTTACAAATTCATTATTCATACTCAATCAAAAAAATTTAAATTAAAAAATAACTAAGTTAAAAGTAATTTTTACATTATCAAAAAATAATGTTGAGGTACTTTAAGCTTGAATAGAACTTAACACTATTTATTTAGATTTATTTATTTTTGTAGATGAATAGACGATAATTTGTCGACAAAATGCTTTAGTTTTAAAAAATGGGAGTATTTTCTGGCCGAAAATTGGATCTAAGGTATCATGTCTTTACGCCGACTAGTATCTACGCCAACGGAAAAAATGCCGACGAGTACCTACGCCGATGGTATGTTTTTTTATAAAACAAATGTATTTCTATGGGACTAATATAAGAATAAAAATTAACTAATATGAAACTGAAAATTATGGAAAATTAATTATGTTATTAAATAATTTTTTTTTTTTTATTAGAAAAGATAAAAATATACAATCTGTAATTTATATATACAATAGGTAATTTTGATATTTATATTTGTACAAGGCTTGATAGCGTGATAGAAGAGGGTGTCCAGTGACACTACTTCAAACTTGATATGACTGGTGGATTTTTAGTTTAACGATTTTTTTTTTTTTTTAATTACAAACTGTGTTTGAATTGTTTTGTTATTTAGTATTATTGGTTGACTGTTTTTCAGACCAAGAGTAAATGTAATGAACGTTGATTTGTTTTCGTTTATTTTTATTCTCCATTTCTGGAACCAGTGTTACAGCATTACTAGAATAGATGCTCGTGGAATTAAATAATTAAAAATAAAATATCTAATTCGTTGTTGCCTAGTTTTTTTTAATAATAAATATTTTTTGGCTCTAAAAAGAGCCTTTTTATACCCTAAAAAGGACATTTTTTAAAACGACGAGTGCCCCCTAAACTTGGCCATTTAGCAAGATTGGAATTGAAAATTATGAGCAATTTCCTGCTAATAATCGGAGGTGTCGCGATTCCCATAGTTTTCAACGATTTCTTTAATTCGTAATGCTGTGTCTCGATAACACCGTCGTCCCTGTGCTGGTGGTAATCCAGAAATGTACTGGTTGATTTGGAATTCATTTAGGCTCGGCTGATTTTGCAGACCCTCAATGAATTTCCAAATAGATGGATGATTTGCTTCTAAAAGAGAGATGAATCCTCGATGCCAGCCTTCAAAGACGTTGTTAGTTTTGGGTAGGCCATTCAACGATGCCTCGTAATAATTCCAGAGGCTCAGCTTAAATTTAGGAAGCATTCTTCCAAGGCCGGTTCGTCGGAGCTTTCCAATCCACGTGGACTCAAAATAATCTACCAAATCTGACATCAAGTCTTCGTTATCCGTATAAAATTTTGTACACATCTGGGACATGGTTATGCTTGTCATTTTCGTAAATGACAATGTTTTAACCTGTCCACACTCGCCCCAGACACTTGTGTCTATTATGTCTATAATGAACACATTTCCAAATGTGTTTGTCTTCTTTGATTTTGTCCGTGGTATACACACTAACCAGTACATTGCTGGATTACCACCAGCACAGTGACGACGGTGTTATCGAGACACAGCATTACGAATTAAAGAAATCGTTGAAGACTACGGGAATCGCGACATCTCCGATTATTTGCAGGGAATTGCTCATAATTTTCGATTCCAATCTTGCTAAATGGCCAAGTTTAGGGGGCACTCGTCGTTTTAAAAAATGTCCTTTTATTATTATTATTATTATTATTATTAAAAAAAACTAGGCAACAACGAGTTAGATATTTTATTTTTAATTATTTAATAACATAAAATTTTCCATCATTTTCAGTTTCATATTAGTTAATTTTTATTCTTATATTAGTCCCATAGAAATACATTCGTTTTGTAAAAAAACATACCATCGGCGTATTTACTATCGGCGTAGGTACTCATCGACATTTTTTCCGTCGGACTAGATACCGTCGGCGTAAAAACATGGAACCGGATCTAATTGGTACTATAGGATTTCAAAAGTAAAAAAAAAACTTAATACGATAAAATATCAAAAATTGTTTGTAGAGAAATAATTATTTTATGGGTGAATATCGAATGTTGTAAACATTTATTTGAAATGATCATAAACAATTCATTTGGATTTCTGGTAGAATTTTTTTTTTTTATATATATAAGTTGAAAAATGAATAATGAATGTTATATTAAATTTTTAAATCTTTGGTGTAAAACAAAATTTTTTATAAATCTTTAGCTAAAATATAATTTACTAGTTTTCGCGATTTTTATATGCATTTTTTTGTCAAAATTCTAACTATGGACGCTTATAAAAAAATATAGCGAATTTAGTTTTTCAATATTTTTAATTGAAAAATTAATAACTTATGAGGAGCTTTTTATTAAATGTTCAAGCATTTTTTTCTCAGCAAATAATTTTTAATTGACACTTATAAAAAAAATAAAAATAACTATGAATATTAATTCTTGTGCATAAGAAATACTCAAAAATAGTCGAGTTATTTTATTTTTTTTTTTTCGATTATAAAATTTACTTTTAGGAATTTTTTACTTTGATCCTCCAAAGTACTAACTAGATCTAATTTTTTACGAGAAAACACGTCATTTTTAAAAATTAAAACATTTTTACAACCCCAAAATGACAAAAGAAAAACATACATTATTATAAAATCAATATATTTATTACAGTGTTTAGAATCTAAAATAATAACCTTACGTTGTTGACACGCAACTAAACCAGATAATATATTAAGTACATACCTATGTAATATTAAAATATACAAATGTACATATATTAGTATATTACTTCTATACATTTTAATATTACAATTGTTTACACTAGAATTTATTTTATTGTAATATAATGACTATTCAACTCGAGTGACAGTTTGTCATTTTGACGCATTAAATATACCATCCACCTTACAAATTAATGTACCTAGTCTACCGATACAATTATATTGACATGATAGAACTATAACCTTCTAATACAAGGGTCTTTGACTTTTTTATGCAGTGGGCCATATATTATTTTCTATAAATCTCACGGGCCGCATTTGTAGTAAAAACTTGAGTGCTAGATCACGCCTCGTATGCGTACGTTACCATAGGTCTTAAATACGTACAGAATAGACGTTCTTTAGTACGTCTGGACAGTAACTTGGAGGAAAACATTTCTTTCACTGTGAAGTTACGTCTGTTTGCCGCATTAAATCTCATTTTAATTTCATTGTGCATATTGTTCTTTTCTTTTATGTTAATTTCTAAGTACTTATTTCGATACATAGAACTGTCCTTGACAGTTATATTTCTAGTCATCAACCATACACTTAATCTTGTTTTCATTTATTACTAGTATCATATTTCAGCTAGATTAAATTAGTTTTCTTGCTATCTACTCAACGTTGTTTCTTGATTCTTCTAGTAAAATAATATTATCTGCATAGGCGAGCAAGATATAAGGATCTATTATTACCATTACTTTGAGGTCTGATCTGAGGCCCTCACCACCTTTTCTAGAACTAACATTTAGTTACTAAGTTAAAAAGCACTGGGCACATTGCATCACTCTATCTCAGACTTTTCTTGCATTTAAATAAGTCTCCTAGGAAACGTGATCTACAACAGATTTATTCGCTACACATAGTTTCACTAATTTATCGGGTATGCTAAAGTTTCTTAGGGTTGTCCACAGTAGTTCACAATTGATGCTATCGTATGCCTGTTTGAAGTCCACAAACATCATATGAAAGTCCTTATTATACACGTAATAGTTTTCTATAAATTGTCTTAGTGTATGAATGTGATCTGTCATAAACTTTCCTTTTTTAAAGACCCACTGGTACTCTCCAACTGTATCTACTGCATATATTTCAAGGCTCTTCAAGATAATTGTTGAAACACTTTGTACGTGATGTCTAATAACGAGATTCCGCGGTAATTTGTTACCTTCATGATACCTCCTTTTTTGAAGATTGGACATATAATTCCTAAATCCAATGCTTAGGCATACATCATTTGTTCTATATATCTTTTACTAGGAGATATATTTCTGTTACAAGATCTTTTCCGGCCAGTTTAAGTAATTATGGATTAGTTTCATTCTCTCCTGGAGCTTAAAAGTCTTTTAAAGCCTTACTGATAAACTCTATTTCTTCCAACTTTGGTTCAGTAATTTCACGTTCTACAGTTTGATAAGTCATTCTCTCATATTTTGCAATGCTCCCATTGGTACTATTGTTATTGCCCTTTCAGACCCTATTTCCTCTTTAAGAGACATGGCAAAATATTATTTATTACAATAAATTACTATGATGATGCATTTACGTGAATTGTAAAATGAGTTTGTAGGAAAAATACCATAGAATCCAAAATGATGATGGTAATATATCAGAATTAGATTTTTCGGACAAAGAAACGGAAGATCAGTTCGACAATGAAGAACTGTAACAAATATTAAATGATTTTGAACAACGGGAAGACCAAGACGAGCTGAATGAAACAGAAAATGAGATAATTTCCAACCAGACTAGTATTAGTTTTAATGTAACTGAAAAAAAATATAAAGTGGGATAGAGTTCCTTTTTGTCCACCTGAATTAAAATTAAGAGATTTAGAAGAAAGAAATTATCCACCAGAAATGCCTTCTATAACTGATTATTTTTATGAATATTTGAATGATGATATATTTGAAAAAATTGTGTATTATACTAATTTATATGCCATTCAAAATTCCCAAACTAGATATAAACCCACCAATTGTAATGAAATAAAAAAGTTCATTGGGATTCATTTGATAATGGGCTGTCTGAAGTATTCGCGTGTTCGTTTATATTGGGAAAATGCTACTGCTGTGAATATTATTATTGAAAATATGTCCAGAGATCGATTTTTCACATTACGTAGAAATTTTCATTTAATCGATAATACAGAAATTCCAAAAAATAATACAGATAAATTTATAAAATTTCATACGATGCAATTAATAAAAAATGTAATAGTTTGCCGGTTGAAAGAAGGTTAAGTGTCGATGAACAAATGGTTCCCTATAAAGGACATTTGCAAATGAAGCAATATGTAAAAGGTAAACTCTGTCCGTGGGGTATAAAAGCATTTTTGTTATGTGGTGAAAGTGGTATGGTTTACAACATACTACTTTATCAAGGGGCTACCACTGAACTAGATACAAGTACACAAAAACAATTTGGTCTAGGCGCTAGTGTAGTATTACATTTAACAAAACATCTAGAAAAAAATAGGCATTTCCTTTTTTTTGATAATTTTTTTTCAACGTTTAATTTATTTGAGCAGTTGCAAGCTAACCAAATATACTCTGTTGGTATTATTCGTACTAATAGATTCGCAAATCCACCCTTATTAACCGATAAACAATTAGCCAAAATGGGAAGAGGTACAGCCTTTGAAATTTCAACTAATATGGAGAATTGTAATTTATGTATGGTGAAATGGTATGATACAAGGTCTGTTACCTTAGTTTCCAATTGTATAGGGTCCGGACAGTTGGACATTGTAAGACGTTGGGATAAAAAATTAAAAATGTAGGTCAATATTGAAAGGCCAGAAATAATAACAGCATACAACACATCAATGGGTGGTGTCGATAAGGTAGAACAACTTATCAGTTATTATCGAACATTTATATACGTTCAAAAAAATAGACACTACGGATGATTGTTCATGCTTTCGATCTAATAGTTGTTAACTGTTGGATACAATATAAAAAAGACGCTGACCATTATAACATAAATAAAAATAAAATAAAAGATCTGCTACATTTTCGAATGGCACTTGCGGAAAATCTCATAAAAGTAGGCCAAAATGTACCAATAAAACGTAAAGGAAGACCTCGTGCAGATACAGGAGATAGTAATGAAGTTTCAACGATACCCAAAGTACGAAAATTCGATTCTAGTCAGCCAACAGATGATGTTATCTTTTTGCACATCATTTTCCTGAGTTTGATACAAAAAGTTACACTTCGAGATGCAAAAATCCTGGATGTAAAAGAAAAACGCACATATTTTGCATAAAATGTAATATCCATTTATGTCTAGATGGTACAAGTAATTGTTTTTATAATTTTCATCAGTAAAATGTTAACAAAAGTTTCTTTTTTTATATATATATATGGGTAATATATAGAATGTTATTTATTTTTTATCACAGGTAATACACACAAAGATTTGTTTTTTTTTCTATTTAAAGTTGTTTTTATAAGTATAAATGTATTTTTTTTATTATATTTTATAGCGTATTATACTTATTGATAATTGTTATGCAAAAAAAAAAATTATTGTAGTAGAAGTTAACTTGGGTCTGAAAGGATTTTAACAACTCGTCGAAATGTATACGGAATTGTTCGATTATTTTTGTTGGATCCGTCAGCAGATCATCATTGTCCTTTTTTACAATAGAAGTATGAAGTTTATAGTCTTTTCTTAATGTATTGAATTTTTTAAAAATTGTTTGGGTAATCTTCTTCAAGATTTTCCAACATTTCTTTTTCAGCCCGTCTATTTTCCCTTCTAATCGTTTTGTTTACTATTGTCTTTCTGAGCCTATATTCATCCATGGTTTCTCGGGTAGTATTTTGTAACATTATTTTTCTTGCGTCATTATGCTTCATTATTGCCCTTTGACATTCGTCATTAAACCAATGTTTCTTTTTTATATACCTACATCATTTATTCTTAGGTTTTTTGCGGCTACTTCAATTATATCTTTTATGTTTTTCATCTAGTTTTCTGACCGTCAACAATTTACTGTGTTATATGATTGGTTATTCACCATTCTGTCCTCAGATAAGATTCTTCTATACTTATAATTTTGTATTGGATCCTTAGTTTTTTATATTTAGAAGCTTGAGTTTATTTTTATTTTTTCTCACCCTCCAGTCGATTGAAAACTTTTTGTAAAGGTAGATATCACTGGGTAATGGTCTGTATCACCATCCACCCCCCTGAAACTAGAAATGTTTTTTTTCCATGGTCGGTGTTCTTTATTAATCATTATGTGGTTAATCTGATTAAAAGTCCTTCTATCAGGTGATACCTATGTTTGGTCAGCTTATATATATCATTTATCGAGGAATAAGTACTACTTATAACAATATCTCTAGATGCTGCAAAGTTTACTAGTCTTGTTCCGTTATAGTTTGATTTACTGTGCAAGCTTTCTCTATTAGTTTTTGGCCTATAACCTTCTTCTTTCCCTAATTTTGCATTCAGGTTATCAACAACAACTTTTACACTGTAGTTATGAAGTGTATCATATAATCACTCGAAAGTTTTATAGACTACATTTTTAACTTCTTACTTTTTTTCCTTCGTCGGTGCATGGCAATATTTGATTATTATAAGATCATAGTTTAGCATTGAATATCGTATGAAGCATAGTCGTTCATTAATCGTTTCGAACCTGATGACATCTGGTAGTAATGACTCATTGATCAGGAATCTCACGCCTAATTCGTGTCTGGAATTTGTCTCTTTACTGTAGATATGGTCGCAATGTCGCATCATCGCTGCCATTTCTCGGCCATCTTATTTCTTGCAGCGCTACTAACGACATTTTATATCTTTTAATCTCGTCAATTATTATTTTAGTTGCGTCTGCCTTAAAAGGAGTTCTAATATTTCAAGTGCCAATCCTTAATTCTACAAGTTTTCTGTTTCCAATACCTTTACGTAAGTCCGTTTTGTTCAGTGTCCGAAGCATGTTTAGAATATTCACAACAATAATGATTTTGACGGTGGCAGGACGTTAGCCCATCGACCAACACCCTACTGAAGGACCAGTTCACTCCTCTAGCCACCTAGTAAAGGCTATTTCAGAACAATATTAGTGTCCTGGGCGATGATTACGCTACCTTCCCTACGTCAATAACTAGAGTCCGCAGAAATTTCACGCTCGTAACCAATCAAGGTTTCCCAAACGGACTAAAAACATTGTATTATTGCTAAAATGTATAATATTAATTATTTTTCATTATTTTTGTTTTCAGATTTATTAATGGTATTATAGAGTTTGATCGAAAAATTGTACCATTATCAACAAATTTGTTGATTCCACAGCGTTCCTGGGGAAAAAAACAATGGGATATGATTTTTATTTCGTTATTTGTATACTTTATTGGATTTAAATCCTTATATTTTTATTTTTTACCAATTAAGATAGAAAACATTGTATCATTGTTGATATACTATTTATTGTTCATTCTACCATTTGTTATTGATTATGTAGTTACGATATCTTCTTGTTTTTTTCTTCAAAGCTTATATGTCAGATTTCAAACATTAAATGAATTTTGGAAATGTCTTCCTACCGACTTAGTTGACGTTTCCCGCCAATGGACACATACCGAAATAGTGGATTTTATGGAAAATACGCGGTTGTTACACTTAGAACTTTGCGGATTGTTGAAAACGTTTACTCAAGGCTACGGTTCACTGCTTTTGGGTTTCTTCGCATCCAGCTTTATTAATTTGCTTCTCAGTATTTATTTTATTGTTAACAATGGAACATTATCAGCTTCACATTCATCGGCTAATGTCTGGGAACAGATAATACCACTCATAATCCACGTACAGATGGTCACGTTTTTGATGTTTATTATCGTTTTTGTTTCATTCATAAACAAGAAGGTAACTCAAATAATTAATCAGACAGCTTGCTCTCATATTTTCGTAAATTATAATTTTATTCATTAACTGATTTTAATTTTTTACATTATAGATTGAATTTAAAAAAAAAATTGATTTCAAATTGGTTGTCATTTTCATAACTATGATTGGAGGGGGGTTGTCCAAATACCCAAAACACCCTTCTTGGTCGCACTATTATTCATTTACATATAAATTCCGAAAATAAAAATTGATATAAATACATACCTAAACGATAATATTATAAGGGTGAACATGTAAAAAAAAAACTATTAAATAACAAAAATGAGATTTTAACTATAAATTAAATCTCAATCCGATTTCATTAATTATATAAAAGTAAAGATAAGTGTTTCGTGTTTCAAAACTAAACATTAAAAAAAATATATCTATTCATTATTTTTACAGAAAATGGAAATGATATCATATCTACGATTATACCGAATTTCAAATTTACACTTGGACATAAAACGACAAGTATAATATATATTTTGTATTTTGCATTATAAGAGTTTTTAATTTTTCTATAGTACAGTGGTGCCTAATTTGTATGAAGCTACTGACTAAGCTAAAACTAAATTGGTCCAAGTACACTATTTTGTAAACACTTACTTTTCAATCACTTGTTTAAATATTTATTTTAATTTTACATATCTTATTGTAATAAAATAAACATAAAACACAGATTTCCTCAAAAAATAATATTAAGAAAAATAGATAAATATATTACATAATGAGATTTATTTGATTTAACACTTTACATCCGAAATTATAATAATTTCTTTTTACAATTTAATTATAAGTTACTTAAATATAGTTATATTATAGTTATATAGATATAGCTATTGCATTGATTTTCGAACTTTACAATTTATATGATGTGTGAAACATTCCGTTTTTGTTTATAATTTTTTTTAAGTTCAGCTGTATACTTGATATTCTCACTCTGAAATTAGCTTCAATATTCAGTATATTACGATAATAATTGTTTTTCAAGTAACAGTAACAGTAGGTAGAAAAATCTTGTTCACATCTATACGTTGTGTAAAAGTTGATAAATTTATCTTCCTTGGCCAGTTGCTTTTGATCATATTAATCGAAAATCAATTAGTTTTTGTTATCGAAATTTTTTCACCGTTTCGTTATTTATCTGATCAATTAATTTATCTTGCTTCTAGTTCAATGAGATTACCAATGTTTTTGATATCACTAGAAAATTAATATTTTATCCACATAATATTATTTTGGTCAGGTTGATGAAAATATTTTCGTAATATTTTGGTTATGGTCAACAAGTGTTCAAGTATTTCACTCTATACCTTCTGTGATAGACGTTGACACAAAAATTCTCGAATAACTTGTAATATTGGAAAGTTGCAGAAAAGGTTGATTTACTTTATATGAAACTAAAATGGCATTTTTATTCAAAATAACTAATTATTTACTTGAACTTCAATTATATCATTAATAGTATTATCTTCTTCTATATCACTTCTAGGGTTTTAAATGAACCAGATTTTGGCAACTGACACATTATGCCATTATGGCTATAGTTTACGATTTACTTTCTAAGTATAATTTATAAAAATGGATACACTATACTAATCGCTGACCATTTATGACTAAGACTAATAGGTGTTCGAAAATATTTAGGTATCATGAAAGTGTTCTCAAACATTCTTGAGCACACAAATAAAAATGATCTATTTAAAATAATTAAATATAAACAGTGATTTTTGATGTAAGAGAACACAAGTTGCCTTATTGGCTATTGCTGATTTTTCAGAACACGAGAAGTTTTTAATTTTAGAACGTATTCATCTTTTGTTAACCGTAGGTATACGTTGTATTATACGAGCGATCAATCACTTTATAACCGCGGAACCCCTAACCGGCCTAACCTAACATCAAAATGTAGAACTTTTGGAGTTCACGGAATGCTAATTAGGAATCAGTACTATAGAAAAATACAATATATATGATTTTTATTTTTTATTTCGTAATTATTGATGTTTTGTTTTTTATTTTTTATTTTTTATTTCACTATTAAGATCAAAATGTTTATGAACCAAATCTCAGCATGTGATTCAAATCAAATTTCGGCATATGGATTTTTCGATACCAATTTAAATCTTGTTACAACAGTGAGTAATCATCGTTAACCAATTATGTTATATTAGTATATTTCATTATCATTTGAAATCCAATGGTTTGGTCGCTTATGGATTTTTAGTCTAGTAATAATTTACTTGGTTTCTAATATTTTTATTTGTTAACAGATACTTGTATTATTGATTACTGGAATAATCACGATAATACAAATGAAAAATCAACCGATAATATTGAAATTAAATAATGACACTAAATCCTTCTTGGAGAAATTATAAATTGCAAAATAAAAAAATTGAAGATTATATAATATAAATTACTCGCAATTATTAAAATATCGTTGTACACAAATTTATTGTATTACTTCATAGTTAAAAAATGTTACAGTATAAAATAGTTAATATTTTTCTATCTTAATCATTATTTCACACTAAGGAGAGCGAAATACTTAAAAATATTACAATGGATGATTATTGATTATATTATATTTTCTGTTTATGAAATAAATCGTTCAGCATTAGTTTAATTTTATTGTAACACGTCAAAATGTACATGTTTTATAATTATAAAATATTTTTCTTACTATAATATTTATAATTATTAATTACGAATTAATATTGTTTATGGTGTCACAAATCATCATATTAATCATCAAGTGGCACGCGAAACGTTCAATTCATAATATGAATAGACATAAAAAAAAAAAAGCGGGTAAGTAAGTATCGCTCTGCTGTACATTAGGGGGTGGGGTGGACCTCGGACTAGGGTAGGTTAAATTTGAATGCAATGATAGGTATCATTGTATACGAAAAACGATTCTGAACGGAGATGATTTGTCAGTCTAGAATATATTATATTTGAATATTTTCATGTATTCTATTTTGAAACAAATAGTATAGTTACTATATTATGTTACTATAGTTACTTTATAATATCTGTTTATTAATAAAAAAATTATTTGGCAACATACGCATAATGAGAGTATGAAATTTAATTTAAATTTTGACATATTTCGTATAAATTTGAACTTTAAGCCCTTATAAAAAAAAATTGTGACTAACGATTTCAGATTTTTTTTTATCACTTTAAGAACAACTTATAAGAAACTTTGTATTAAATTTTCAAGATTTTCTGGCCACCCAAAAAAATTTTATCGGCATTTGAAGAAAAAAAACTTAGAAAAGTCGAAAATTTCAATTGTCTATAAGTAGCTTAAAAATGGTCAAAATATTTTGAAAATTTAACTGTAAAGAGATAACCATAATATAAACATTTGGTGAAAATTTCAAGTATTTACAATGATTTGTTTTTGAGTTACAGCAAAATCAAAAAATCGATTTTGTCGAAAAGTGGTTTTTGGTAAAATTGCCGTTTTTCTGTCACTTTTTTTTTGTTTTTCTCGATTTTTTTAAAAAATATTGGAAATTTTACTTTTGACCCCCCCCCCCCCCAAAGTACCAACTAGATTCAATTTCCTATTCAAAGAGGGGCTGAAGTTTAAAATCGGAGCATTATTACTGCTCCAAATGTTGTCGTCAGACACAAAAAAAAAAAAAAAAAAACACACATCATTGTAAAAGCAATACATTCATCACCCCGTTCAGAATCTAACAGTATTTAGGCTCATTATGAAATATTTCATTTGCAGCTGAATATCTATGTTGAATTTCAAGTCAATCAGTCGGGTAGTTTTCGAGATCATAAGGACATTAGAAACCGCCACTTACTTTTATATATATAGATAATAAAATAAAGTGACTTATTTGAAAAAATAAATATTTGGTTTTGGAAAAATATTAATCTATTTGGAAATATGGTTTTATACTCATAATAGGCAATAGCCATTAATAGTATAAAATAGTGGTTTTTTAGATTGTCGGAAATACTAGATAATGAGCCTAAATACTGTTATTTTATGTTTATTCATATTATGAATTGAACGTTTCGCGTGCCACTTGATGATTGATATGATGATTTGTGACTGTGACACCATAAACAATATTAATTCGTAAATACATTTTTAAATCCATAGCAATGTCAGTGTACCACCACATATCATATCATATTTTAGTCTTGTATTTAATTGTTATTATCACTTCGAATGAAAAGCAAAATTACGGTTTTTGATTTTCCATTCGGTAATTTTGTGTTAACTGGAAACAGCCAATTCTCAATTTATTGATTATATATTCAACAGATAACATTTTTTAAATCAAACAATGTAGTTTTTTGAATTATGACTATTTTGACATAATTTATTCTGTGATGTTAGATTCATGTCGCTGGCACCCCCCATTTTAAATGTTGGGTCCAAACCCGTGGCAATCGTCTGTATTTCGTTAGTGCACATTAATGCTTTTTATCCTTTCGTTAGTGCATTATCCCTTCCGAAGTTATTCGCATTTCATGCAGGAGGCTGCTGAAGACATGCCAGCACCCCATTTCGAATTTCGTGTCCAAACAAACTTTAATCGTTTGTGCTTCGTTAGTGCACGTTAGTGTTTTTTATCCCGTCGTTTCGAAATTTAAAATGGGGGGGTGCAGCGACATGGATCTTGTGATTTTAATCCTACTTCAAAGATTTTGTATTTATTCCCATTAAATATTATTATACATATTTTGTTTATTAAAAAATGTTAATTATGTTAAAATAATTGTATTGTGGAGTCAAGAAAACTGTAACGCTTTTGGTAAACCTAAAATGACAATAAAAAATCTTCTAAATTAGAATATATTGTTCCTATAAAAGTATGAAATGTAATTATCATAGGTGAAAAATCAAATAAGTATAGATTTTATCTTTATGACATGAGACCCATTTAACAAATGTTTTATGTTCCTGAAGATTTGAATTTATTCTAAAATACACACAGTAATATACAAGTGCATAGAGAATTAGTGCATCGTATGGATTTAACGTTTCATTCGACTGCTACTCGTCAAAAATATATAAGGAATAATACTACAATAATATAAATTAAGGTTAAATGAAAACCTCTCAAGCTGCTGCAGTAAGTAAAATCTCAAGACACCTTTTCCACGATCGTGATGGTACGATATATATTTACCATTAAAATAAGTACTAGCTGCTCTAAGTCCATACAATATATAGTTCAAGAGAAAATAATGAAATATCTAAAACTGTATTATACTTAAGTGAATATAAGTGAATTTAATTGAATTACTTAAAAATAAATTAATGAACACTTAGAAATTCGGATTAATTTTTGAGACTCTAGTAAAAACTTATTTTATTTATTTATTAAAAATAATTATTTTTTTATTTAATAAAAATAATAAAAAAAAATTTGATAAAAATTTTTTTTATTATTATTTTATTTTTTATTTAATATTTATTAAATAAAAAATATTGTTACTCTATTTTTTCAGTTTTAATAATATTAATAATAATTTATATTATGATACCTTATATTAGTAGCACACTCATAATAATAATCAAACTGAGGTATGGAATAAGTATATGAATCTAAAAAAAAAAAAAAACAATATATTTTTATAATTTAATTAATATAATTAAATACGTTGTTCTTTTGTTGAATACACAAATAAACTTATAATTAAAAAAAAAAAATTTAATGTTGAAATTTCCTTTAAGGCAGTGAAGGGTATTGCATCAAAATTTAATCAAATTCATGAAATCAAAAAACCGCAACAATCTACTCAGTGTTTTACATTAAGTAATGGTATATTATATTTTATTAAATTCTTCTATGCATATAGTGCTTAAGTTATGTAATTCTGAACAATTGTATTTCATAATGAATTCCATTATTAAATATCCCACCATAATAAACGAAAATATCGATTTTGAGTGTTAAGCATTGTTTGATAAATGTTATAGGTGAGTGGAGGACCAATTTTAGTATAATAAACATTCTAAATTTATTTACAAATATTTATTACTTTAAACTTATACAAATAGTTAAATTGCATTAAGAACTGCATGCAAATACTTATTTATTGTAAACATGACGTTTTTAAGTTTCTTAATTACTTACATTGTTTTAATTCGTTAAAATACTTTCATAATGCATTTAATTTCTGATTTAACTGATTGCATTTAAAAACCGCACATTTTTTATTTTGACCCCAAATATGGTAAATAGACAAAAACCACACACACAATAACTTTCAATTAAATTAAATGTTTTATAATAAGAAAATATTATATGAATAAGTAATAATGTTTGTTATTGGTTTTTACGGTCATTAAATTCGATTGACTTCATAATTGCATAGCTAAGAATTTCTAACATATAAAAACAATTCCTTATATTTTAATTTCAGTTTAGGTAATACATTTTATCGAGATGGCAACTGTTTTTCAAATAACCTCAAGACCTATTATAATTTTATCCAAGTGTATAGGTTTAATTAATATTTCATATACCATGGAGCCGAGTGGATTATTAGTTCATAATATAAATTCAACGTTTAGTGTACTTCTAGAAATAACACGAATGATAGTATTGGTCGTAATCACTTATTTATACTTTCAATATTTTGATGGAGATGTTCACATATTTCAAATTATCAATACTACTAAATTTTGGTTCATCATTATCGCAGCCAGGCTATCGACAAAATGGATCATCAAGTACCTATTAATTATTTTTATACGTGAATTATACAAGGGTGTAATATTTTTTGTTTGTTCGTTTTAATTGTGCATGATTTACAAAATTAGTTTTTTTCAAGCCTAGATAGTGGACAAATTTAAATCAAAAATTAAAATTCAATTAATATTAGCTTTTTAAAATTTAATTTAAATTAACTTAAATGATTTTTAACGAAATGGTATAAAATGGCATGACAAGTTATTACTGTTTTCAAATAAAAACCAATCTTGGATTATGCTCATGTTTATTTAAACAGCTAATATTAAAATATTTATAAACAGTCAATTTTTAATGAAGTAGGTATAAAGTCGATGGACACCAATACCAAAACAATAAATTTCTATTTCTCTGCCTTGAAAACCAATTATTTCACTAACTAGGCAATAAATAAACACTGATTAATTAAAAACCTTAACTTCTTTAATTTATAGTACAGTAGAAATTCGACTAGTATCTAGCGATTGTAAGCATAAAATTCTGTTAAGGGCAAAGAACCTTATTGCTTAGGTTGGTAGTTAGATTACATTAGACGTAAGTTAACGACCGAGAGCCACGATGTTTGGACCTAGTATCCAGTTATACTTAAATCACTGTATTTTATTAATTATTATGTAGTTAATATTCAGAAGTGGGATACTAATGATATAAAAGTGATCATCGTAATCACAGACGACGAATTATTATAACCCAAATATGACAAACGATGAAGTAAGCCTGCAAGAATCATGTGGTGTAGACGACGAATATTGCGCCAGTCGATGAACATAACCTCCAGAACCTAAATTACACAGTAATATTGATCATGATTATACGTAAAAAAAAATAATCGAAGCACAGCACCTAACCCGTCTTTCACAACTAGCAGTTTAGACCCGATAGTGAAAGCACTATTAGAGCAAAATCAAACATTGATAAACAGTTTGTTTACTAACACGGGACGCCGAGAACGAAATGTTACGCCGCCTGACAATCAGTGACGTATTTAGGGGGGGGGCTAGAGGGGGCGATCGCCCCGGGCGGCATTGGATTTTTACATAACCCATCTTCTGTTAATGAAAATGAAAATGAAAAATAATATAAATTAGTTTTTTTTTTTTTATCAATAATATAATAATTAAAAAATTAAAATTTTTATCAATAATATAAGTAAGTAAAAATAAGTAAAAAATAATCAATAAGTAAAAAAAGATTTTTGGTGGGGGGGAGGGCGGAAATCCATTGGCACCCAATGGAGAATACGTCTCTGCTGACAATGCTGATGACTTGGTTATGCCAAACTTTCTCGATACGTTACCCGAATTCAATTAATGTGGAAACACCCTAGCTGCAGAAGATTAGTTAGCTGAGATCGAAGGCATTGCTAAGCTACACCGGTGGCCCGACGCGTTTCGAGTTGAAACCGTGCGTTCACGAATTACCGATCTCTGGTTTACAACTGGTTTAACGGAAGACAGTTTAGGACCTGTGCAAATTTGTCTGTCAATTCAAACACACGTTTGTAGGCATGTAGCTTTATATATTCGAATGCATGAAGTGCATGTTTAGTAGGGCACAAGTCAAATCCGAAGCAATAGCTGACTATTTCTACCATAAAGCCAAATTATGCTGAGAGCTGAAACTGCCATTTAATGAGGTTAAAAAACAGTTTGTTGCTGGTTTAAGGTCACGAGAAATATGCCATTACTTATTGGCACTACACTATACTGACGATAAAATTCTGTGTTACGATACAACGACGTTTGCTCAGATTAATTCCCAATATTTCAAAAAGAGATTATGACATTAATAAGAAGTTATAACATTAAAGTATCAATAAAGTTAATCATGCTAAATCCAGCACAGTAAATTCACCGACAGCTACTACTTCAAAAAATACTGATAACAAAAGGTTTATTAAACTACCGTCGCGTATCTAACAGTTTACATAGTTGCAGATGAGACACTGTCCACACTGCTTATAGTAGGCCGGCCATTTCAGAACAGTCACATATTGTTCTGACGATACTGTGCGTATCTATGAAGACAAGAAAGAAGGTAATGATATATTTGGTATTTGATATCCCAGAGCTATCACCTAGAGTATTAAGTTAGTGGGCCAAGCAAACAGAAGTGATCTTCTCAAAACGTGTTGGTGTAATTGAAGTACAATCTGATAATAAATTACTAAATCTATTTGTTAACACATAAACTAGGAAAGATTTATGTTTTTCCAGTTGTGTTAGAACTTTGGAAAACCAAGGTAAAGTACGGTTACCCATTATAAACTATTCATCGATGGATGTCCCGATTAAAGAAGATGAAAAAATAAGTAGAGTTATAATATTTACGAAAATAGTTATGATAACACAGAAGGAAGGACCACACTTTAAGGTAATATCCATTAAGCGTCATGGGAACCAATTATTGACTAAAGAAAAACTGGCACTGCAAACTTTATTGAAAAAGCATCGAAGCTGTTTCGCCACTCAAATGAGCGAACTCGGTGAAGTCGAAAAATCCGGAATGTGAAATAATTACAATTACGGATGAACCTGTTAATTCACAGACTAAGTGAGTCTGAATGAAAAACTGTGAAGGAAACAGTTAAGGACTTTGCATAATTACAGATTTAAAATCTCCATATGCATCTCCAATTTCCCTTGTGAAAAAGAAAGATAGTGGAAGGAGATTTTGTGTGTACTACAGGGACTTTAATAAGTTAACAGTGAAATTTCAAAGGGAATTATTGCATCAAGTGCACGTAAAATTGAGGTGGTAATAAACTTTCAAAGAAACTTGTTATGGACGTCTCCACATCTAATTACTCGTATAATAATTAATGCATGGTTTTAAATTATCACTATACTTTATTATAATAATTAAATCAATAGACAACTTAAGTTTAACAGAATTAGACAGATTTAAGTAACAGAGACTCTTCCTGATGCTCTGATAGTACTACACAGACAGACAGACAGTGAGACACGGTAGAGTCTCACTCAGACTTAAAACTGTCCGCTCAGCGGATTACTTCAGACCATGTGACCGTGTGTCTCTACCCGTTCACATTAACAAATGCTTACTTTACTAACTAATGCGGAAAGGGGTTCATAACACCCCCCCCTAGACTACATGAGACATGGGATTCCAATTATCACCATTCATCTAATCCATACATTTCTGATATTCTGAAAATCTTATGGAATTTGTAGGGAATGTGAAGGTGGACACACTCTTCTACATTCTGGGATTCTGCTATTTCAGGTCTATAAAGTGGAGATAATTTACATTTATACTTAATTAACATGTATAGAATTATAGCTAGTATTAAGATTACAATAATATAATAAACTACAATAAAATGTAGATCTGGATTTACAAAGATTTTAGTATCGTTGTACAATTTTGAACTTTCCATCAAATTTTTGGCATCCTGAGTCAGCTGATTGAAACTTTTAATATATTTCTTGTCACGCCTGCACCGAAAGTTTGGTTTTCGACCACGGTTGAAGCGTTTGAAAGCGTCCTTTTTCCGTCCAGCGGGCGGTAAAGTGGAAATCCCCAAAGTGCCGGGCGGAAAAGAGGAAATCCCCAAAAGTGCCGGGTGGAAAAGAAGAAATCCCCAAAAGTGCTGGCCGCCGGGCGCGTATCCCCTGCACAACCAGAAACTAAAATGTATACCTACCACGGTTCTTACAAAACATAAACTTTTGGTTACATCTTAAATGTATAGTATAACCTCCTTGCATGACGCATAAACATTTAAACATATTTAATTTGCACTGTTCCTAGATAAGTGCGTCGAACGATGCGTTAGTAAGTTTGTAGAATAGTCTATAATTGTTGCATAGATCCCTGCATAACCTTTTCCATGAACGCAGGGGCGTGACAAAAAATAGTATGTGTGGCTCGCGCGAGAAGGCCATTTCAGTCTTGGGCGAAATGGCTCACTTCCCGCCCTTGCCACACAATATACTATTCCAGTACTTATTTGTTCCGGAATACGATTGTTAGTTATTTCGGATAATTTTAATGTAGTGTTCAGACTAGGATTTTCTCAAAAAAATCTCTTTCTGTATATAACACACAGTTATCGGAAATTTGAATTTTTCCCGTACAGGTAAGTAGAATCCTACTAGATTTTTTGTGCACAATTCACTGTTACTGCTTGCGAAATGCAATAATACAGCCAATCATTTTGTAAATAAAATGTATGCCAGATCGTCATATTTAAGTTCAGATATTTAAAATAAAATGTTTCCGCATTTAGACAAGGGGTATTGTAGAAAGATACCTAACAATTTTCCTGATGTGTTAACTTACTAATGGTCTCAGGATTTACTCATAATTTAAAATAAAACAATGTTGTGCATCTTTCATATTGATTTTCCGTTAGACTAAAATCATATTCATTAGTACCACTTTTGCCAGATACTGAGTGTGTGGTTCAATGATTAATATATTACCTTTGCCGGTAGGCATCGGAAGTGGAACATTATGAAAAAGGTTAAACCGAAGGTTTGACAATAAGGGTATATGAGTCACTCATACAAGATTCTGCTGAATGTACACTACGCTTAACTTGAAGGTTCGAAATAATTCAGGAATAGATAAGTGAGATACAGTTATAGAAAGCTCTAGTGTAGTCAGTAATGTTAGTTGTATTTGTTTAAGTTCATGAATTTATTATATCAGATGGAGGGTAAACGTTTGTGTGCATTCAATGCTGAATTCACGATTGACTAGAGGTTTTGAGTTTCCCAAGCGAATTGGTTCAGAAGAACGATCAATATTGCTGTGTACTCCAGGAAGGTAGTTTGTAGTTCCAACACGTTGATTTTTACTGCAAAACGTCTGGACTGCTCTTCTATTTCGTTTATGATCTCTTGCAACTTCTGAGTGTCTGTTAATAATTCGTGCTTATGTAGAATTAACATTATTTTGCGACCGAAAAAACTATTCGTACTTGTTCCTGTGATAAATGCACAGAACCAGCAAGGTTTTTAATGTTTTTTTAAAAGAATTCAGCATCTTTATCAGAACAAACTCCTAAAAGTATGTTCGCTATCCTTCCTATAGCATTTATTAATCCACAAGGCTGATGATTCAAATGTCCAGAGGTTCTGTATTTTGAACCAAAAATTCATAGTACGAAGTTGAAATTTGATTCAATCTCCTGTATGAATGGAATCGTGGATTTCATGAAATCTGTACTAAAAGTGCAATAATATGAATGTTATTTGCCTTTTAACATTAAAACATGTGTCATTCTACTCATCCCTAAAATGAAAAAATAAAAAAAATTACAAATACATAATTAAATTAAAAATTATTTTTACATTACAAAAGACTCATTGTAACATAAGAAAGTTTTTTAATAATTTCACTAATTTTAGATAATATTCATATTCATTAACACTCTTTTTTATTAAAGATTTTATATAGCCTTAGATAAACTACAGTAGAACCTCGATTATCTGTGACTCGATTATCCGTGTTCGCAATTAACTGTGCTCACTTTTCCGAAAATTTAAAAATAAATATGGACTATAGATGTATAACATTATTGTATATATTTATAATTATAATTAAATAAAAAATTCAAGATTGCTTTATTATAAAATTGTATATGCGTATGTATTTATAATTATAATTAAATAAAAATTTACAAAATTTCATTATTATAACATTTTACCTATGTATTTTTAATTATAATTAAATAAAAAATTACATTTTTATAAATAGTCTCGATTAACCATGGTTTTCATTTATCCGTGTGACCCCCTCCCCACCATTAATCCGAATAATCGAGGTTCCACTGTATATCATTTCTAAAGGTTGTGAAAAATAATCACAAATTTAAAAGATAATTTGGAGTAGTATTCGAAAAAAGGTATAATTTAATAATTGTACAGTACATTTGGAAATTCCTTAAATTTCCATTCATTTTGGTAAAAACTATGAATGGCAAAAACGATGAAGTATGGTGTCTTATGATTTCCAAATCTATTTCAGTTCGATCTTTAAAAACTAATTAGAATGGAACTAAAATTTGTTTCGATAGTATAAATCTAAGTCGACAATAGGTGAAAAGGAAATAACCGGACCACCAAAAAAAATTGTCAAACATTGTCGCACATTATAGATAAGTGATCTATTTTATGATGTGTTTGGAGATTAATATGTCGTTCATCGTTTAGCGTTGTTTATAATAATAGTAACGATAACACAATTATTTTAAAAAAGGGTGGGCGCCAGCCAAGTGGGTATCGCTCTGCTGTATAGTAGTGGTAAAGAGTACTGAAGAGGTCCTATAATGGATATGTTAAATTAGCTGCAATGACAGGTATCATTGTATACGAAAAACGATTCTGAACGGAGATGACTTGTCAGTCTAGGATACATACATTGTATTATAACTTATATTTAAATTGTAATCTTTTTTCTTAATTTCTAAAGAAAGTTTCAAGTTTCTACGATTTATACTTTTTGAATAACAACAAATATTTTTATTCCTTTTAGAATATATCGCTATTTTACGCGATTCCGTAAAAAATTAAATTTCATGCGTTCATAATTTTTTTCTATATTAACGCTGGAATTTTTTTTTACAGTTATGGAGAACCTTATAAAAAAATATAAATTTTATGAATTTTCAACTGATAAAATTTTCGTGATATTGACATATTTTGTAAACATTTGAGCTTTTATGCTTATTAACAAAAACTACGACAAACGATTTTTAATTTTTTTTTTTTACTGCGATAAGTACAACTGCAGATAATAAACCTTCTATTAAATTTTTAAGATTTTTTAGAATAGTAATTTTTATGGACATTTAAAAAAAAAAATTAGAAAAATTGAAAATTTCAATTGTCTATAAATAGCTTAAAAAAAGTCAAAATATTTTGAAAATTTAATCGTAAACAGATAACGGTAATATAAACATTTTGGTGAAAATTTCAAGTATTTACAATGATTTGTTTTTGAGTTACAGCAAAATAAAATAATCGATCAACAAGAGTCTACAGTCTCTAACGGAATTTCTGGTTACTTTTTTATTATCATTCATAGGTGTGAAACAAAAATATTTTTTTACAATTCATAATATGAGTTTTAATTCATAAGAAGTTTTATACTTTAATATTACCATATAAGTGGAATATCATACATTAATCAACATTCAGTAGTATTAATAATATGTATATCAATACATTTAGTTGAATAAATACTTTTTTACGAGAAAGGTTTTAATTTTTATTGTTTTGTTTTACAGATTTATAAATGGAATTATAGAGTTTGATCGAAAAATTACAACACTCTCGAGAAATATGTTGATCCCACAACGTTCATGGACAAAAAGACATTGGAATACGATTTTTATTTCATTATCATTATACTTTATTGGATTTAAATGCATATATTTATATTTACGGCACACAAAAGTAGATAACATTCTATTAGCATTATATCATGTATTATTCCTTCCCCCATTTTTTATGGATTATGTAATTACGATTACTACATGTTTTTTTCTTCAAAACATATTTGTCAGATTCCAGACGTTAAACGACGTTTGGAAATGTCTCCCTGCCGACTTAGATGGTGTTTCCAACCAATGGACTCACAACAAAATAGTGGGTGTAATGGAAAACACGCGGCTGTTACACTCCAAATTATGCGAGTTATTAAAATTGTTCACTCTTGGTTACGGTTCATTGCTTTTGAGTTTCTTCACATCCAGCTTTATCAGTATGCTTACCAGCATTCATATTATTGTCAACGTTTCAGGAATATACAACAAAAGTTTGTTGGACAAATTAATACCACTGATGATTCACGTACAAATTGTCACGTTTTTGATGTGTATTATCATTTCCGTTTCAATAATAAACGAGAAGGTAATTAAAAGTCTTATTCGACCAGCTCACCATAATACTTTTGTTAAATATATTTTTATTAATTTTTGTTATCATAAGTATCGTTAAATAAATAATTTTTTTTATATTTTAAAATTCTAATACTTTTTATAGCATTTTAACGCATGTTTTAAAAATTAATATCCAATTTTCACTATAGTCAGAATGACTTCTTGCCATCTATTTAAGTTTTAAAGGATCTGCCAATTTTTGGTGCTTTTTAATCTTTCTTAATTTATTGAATGGCGAGACAAAAACCTAATTACATTGTCATACCATGTTTATATTTTGATTTATGAATGTTTTAATGTCATTTATCGGTATTTCAATAATTAATATATTTTAGTTTATTAGTTTAACCTAACCTGGTCGCTAGAACTACTGATCTATCACTGATAAGCTATCAGCAATCTCGTTACTGGTAATACCTTTATGTTATAGTACCCACATAAATTCTATAATTTTTTTTTGTTAAAAATAATTTGGTATTCTAGAATATTTCATTAGTCAGAATGTGGGTTTTGAGTGCCAGGAGACCGCTAAATGAGTCTCTTAGTAATAATATGGTGTTAATTTAAGTGGTCATATTAATTAATTTAATTGCTTCTAAGCTGGCGTGAAATTCTGCTGAAGTAATACCGCTTTCAGGAGAAACTTTGAGTAGGATTTTAGTTTCTTCTTTGATAATTGCAAAGCCAGTTCCGTGAAAAGATTTGGAACATCGGTATAATTTGAAAGAAGTTAGAGAATATTTTTTCGTCCATTTCTTTGAAGTAAAACGTCATAATATTCAAATTTATTTCATGTTTATTGAACTTTATGAATTTAGTTTGGTATCTCAAAACCGAGAGGAAATTTAAAATATTATTTTACTACTGTCAAATATAGAGTATATCTTTTTCTCTGATAAGTTTTATAAATAATGCCCCGGTATAGCATAAGATAATATATCGATGCGGTTGATTCTAAATACTCTTATTAATATACAAATTCTCTCACTATAGATAGGATCACATATTTTTAGTAGATTTTCTCTCACTTTGTTGTAGTTAATTGTTTCATAATTTATTTGTGGAAGTATTAAGGATTTATATTTGCTTAAAAGGTTGTATCAGCACCCAATATGTGATGAGAAAGTGTTTTAATTATGTTGATTATTATTTCACATTTAAATCTTTTAAGATGTGAAGTCAATTTTATAATTTGTTATCTAAGGTCATTCCTAATATGCAAATGGATATTCAAAAAGATATTTCAGAATTTTTGAAGAATAATTTTTAATTCCTTATCGAAGAATTGTGAGAACTTATGCATTGAGTTTTCCCTGGGGAGAAGTTGAAACTAGCTTTTTAAATTAATTATTATAATACGTATTACACAACCAAATTATATGCGATCAGATGGCAAATATTATATTATAAGAACGACGCACAACGGTTGTCGAATATTGAAATATTGATTATTGTATAATATACAATATAATTATATTACTATGTATAGGTACCTAAACAACGTGCCATTTATATATTCTATATTGCTTTTATCTTAATTAAGACCGATAAAACTTACGTAATGCGGCAACGTAATTGTTACTTTCCTTATAGATGTATAAGTATAACTGTATAGCTAAATAGTATGACAATATTACTTGTTCTATATAATCTACAGGGTGATAAATAGATTAAAGTGAATTGAACGGGGATTTTAACAGGACGGGAAAATGTTCGACGGGGAAACAGTGACGAGGATGTAATCTGCCAAATTTTTTTGGAAAATTGGAACGTTTTACCATTCATAATAGTATTAAATTATTTTAAAAGCGCTATTCCACCATACCATAATATTATATGCTTTTCTAGGGCTAATAATGTTGTTTTTGATTTTTTGCGTTATTTACATCCGTGTATAAGGAAGAAAGAGTTAGTAGATTTTAAAAAATTTGCCAAAATTAATATTGTGCATTTTTCAGAATGTTTTATACTGTTTTGGTCTGAATACCAAATGAAGCGTTTATTTATTATTATTCCCATTCTATTCCTAGTATACTAATGAGTGAAAATTGTCTATAGTTAACAATGTCATATTTGTTCTTATTCAGTTTTGAGATAAGTATAATGATAACGTTTCACCAGAGATCTGAGGATATAGATTTTTGGAAAATTATATTAAAGATTTGAAGAAAAATTTCATGCCCCAGCATTGATAGATTTTGAATAAATGAATTTTATATCCTTTCTCGTCCTGGGCCTTTTGCTTTTTTGAGTAACAGAAGATTTCGGTATTGTACTTTGTAGATCATCTGACCATTTAAATAATAGAATCCACAATTAAATATTTAATAAATTATATAATGCTTGTATAATTTTTACACGTGTGTATATTTTATTTAAACATACTTTGATTTGGATTGTACATTTTTGAAGAGGTTGAAAGGCAGATTTGAATATTTTGTTAGTCGTGTTTTACTGTTTTAAGTGATCCGTCATTTGTTTTTAGGTCAATGTGTAAATATGCATTGCTTTATTTTTTTTGTGGCGTTCTCATTTATTTTATGGTTGTAGTAGTAGTAGGTAGTAACAAGTTGTTTGGGAAGTTCAGAGATTTTGAGAACGACGAGTCGTTGATATTTTATATCCATCGTTTCGTGTAGAAGTCAGTGTTTTCTCAAGATAATTATTTGTTAGACGAAAACGCTTGGTCTCTTCGATTCAATCAATTATCATGTTATATAATATCTAGCATAGTACTTGTAGGAGGGAGAGTATTTTCTATTATTTCAGTAAAATCTTCAGTGTTATTGACTATCTTATTTATTTGGTTTGTGTTGGGTAGGGGGTTTTTTCCCAATTTGTTTTTGATATTAATTTCCAAATTCTTTGTCGTGTGTCCAAATGGCTTTGCATAAGAAACAAATTATTTTATCGTTGGTGAAAAAAAAATTCAAAACTGTTTTTAATTTAGCGTAATTACTCAATAATTAGGAAGTTTCGAGTTTTGTGTTTGAGGAATATTCGCCGGTGGAAACTCATTATTTGTTCGTAACATTTTCTTGATTGATGCTAGGCTTGAGGTAGTTAATTTGTGGTACGGGAATTATATCTATATTTGGGGGGGGCGGTTGCAATTGCTTGATAAATAGAAACTCATTTGATATTAAGATTTTTTAGTCGGTTTTAATAATCTACATATTTTATTCATATAGTTTGCTAGTTAATATTGATTGTCCAAGTTGTTTGAATTCAGTTATCGATTATTTATATTCTGGGCAAAAAAATACGAAAAACGGTTGTTCGATATACTAAAAATTAAAGTTATATTTTTAAATAAAACAATTTTTTCTATACTTAAAATATACTTTTTTAAGCTTCTTTATTATTTTTAATAGCTAAAATTAAAAGCATTTATGATATCTAATTCCATATTTCTAAAAGTCATAAGTTGCTCAAGAGACTCAAATTTTTTTTTAAATTGTATTATGCAAAAATATTTTAACATAAGTAATTAGCAGAAATTTCAATTTATTGTTTTTTATTTTTTTTAATAACTTTCACTTTTGACCCAAAATTATACCAATGAGATCTAATAAAAAAAAATAATATTTTAAATTATTTTTACAGAGATTGGAAATTATATCATATTTAAGATCATATCGAATATCAAATTTACACTTGGATAAAAAAAGACAAGTAATATATATTTACTTTTTGTATTAATAGTTTCTATTTTTAAAATATAAACAAGTGATATTAAGATTATTGCATTCTATAATTTATTATTATTCAGATCAATATGTTTATGAATCAAGTATCAGCTTGCAAATCAGACCAAATTACGGCAATTGGATTTTTCGATATCAATTTAAATCTCGTTACAACCGTATGTATTCAATTGGTTTATTGTTAACCAATCATATCAGAACTAGATATTTCTTTTTTTTTTAAACTATCGTGTTGTTTGGTTTGTGTTTATTCTATTATTTCATAACAATTTTTAAATTTTCTTCATTTTTTCTATAATAGTACGTTATGTATTTTGACGGAATGTTACAAAAAAAAAATATTGTTTATATATAAGGTAGATATACTTAGTACAAAATTCAGTGCTGGATTTAGACTTAATGAGGCTCTAAGCTATTTAATATATGACACTTTTTAAAATAAGTGAAAATATTATATGCATAGACGGAAATAGGGGGTTTTGGGAGGGGCTACCCCCAATAAAAAATTATTCGAAGCCTCCTAGATTTTTATACATTATATAAGGTTTATACCATTAGAGGGGCTAAATCAAACAAATAAATATTTCAGGCCCCTTTTCAAAAATTGAATTTTAACTCAGCCTATGTTTATAATATGTCAGTACCAGATATGATTTTCAGGATAATACAAAAGGATAGACTAAAATACAGTTAAGAAATATATTATAGATAATTGAAAGAATAATATTTAACTCAATATTATTTTTATTTATAACAAACTTAAAAATAGTTATTACCTCATAATAATAATATTCAATACACGAAATATTTCTCTATAGGTATTGATCTATTTCATGTGAACATTTATTTTTTTGTGTTGGCCGGGGACCCCATATATAACAATATTATGTATGGAATATAACAAATGCTTATTTGAACAACTTTTGGGGGGTCCTAAGCTATAGCTTGTGTAGTTTATACGTAAATCCGGCACTGACAAAATTATAGGTCACCTATAGTCTTTGCACACCTATGAATTACGGTTTTTTTTACAATATTTCTAAAGTTATTAACTTTACGATAAAAATAGCTTATATAAAAATTGAAGATAGTAAAATTTTTGACAAGAAAAGTTCTATACATTTTTAGCGTAAGAGTAATAGATAAGCGACAAAGTCCATCCGTCCGTCATAGAATGTGGCACCGTGCGTTGGCTACCAAATTCACGAAATCAGCAAATTTTGATTGCAGATTTCGTGAATTAGACAGATTTTTTTCTACCGATTGCATGAATTCGGTAACATATTATTATGACATGGATAATCCTTATGACCTTATGGATTATAAATGAACAATAATTGCATCCGTGCTAATTGGCATTACCACGCCGTAATCTTTATTATCTATGATGATAGACGCTATGATACGTACAAGCATTTTATCTTGGTTATTGAGGTATTTTTATTGATTTGAAAAAATAATGTAGTAACTACAAACATTACCTATATGTTTGCTTGAGAGGTTGAAGGGTGGGCTAAGCCCAACCAAGCCCTCTTATTTACGACTATGCATTATACCTATGAAATAACTGGAAGCAAATTACCGTCCAATATTCATGTATTTAAAACTTTATTTTTGAATCTGCATTCTACACGTTGTAAAATTTAATGTAAAAGATAGTGCAAAGTTTGTAATTAAAGAAGTGTTCATATTTTGAGAGGAAGCACGAATATCAACTAAAACGGATACAATTTGTATTAATGAAGTAAACTTGGTATACAATGAATGGAGAGAATTACTAAGACATGCAGGTTATTCTGCATACCAGCATATCTGCAATTTATGATACATTATTAAATAGGAATATTCAAAAATCTATAAAAGCATTAAGTTTCGGATACAATTAAGGTACCTAATTATTGGTCGACTAAATGATAAATGCATATCATTGAAATGATTTTTGGAAAAAAATGTACTATATTTATTTCACTGTGAATTTAAATTAACCAATACAGAAGAGAAAGAGCTATGTAACATTTCAATATTTTTGTTCCTTGTGTATGTTATGGGCAAAAGTCGAAATCGGGCAAACCTCAGAAATTCCCGAGCAAAACGCGAATTGCCCACAATTCTTGGGCAAAATGTCATATTTCGGCTTTTGACCGGACAAACCTAGTTATGACCAACCTCATTTGGGCAAAACCAAAACCGTATATTGACTTTTATCGTAAGGACAAAACCGTAGAGTTTTAAATACGTTCGCAAGTATTATATACAAATTTAATAATTATAAAATAAGTATTATCTATTGTACAAATAAAATTGAATCAACTTAAGGGGATTGGAAACGTTGATTTTCTGTCTTTGCCTTACACACGTGGAATATAGGAAAAATAGCAATACTCGCCTGGCAAAAATTAAGGTACTTCTAGTTGTTCGATTTAAAATATGAAAAGATGATTGAATTGGTATATAAGTTTACTTTGCATCGGTTGAAGTATATTTTTAATATATATTTAATAAAAAAAATTGACAAATTTATTAAATTTAAAATATTTATTCTCATCAAAATATTTATTTTAAACAATAAAACAATCGAAAAAGTGCTTCGACCGATGCAAAGTAAACATGTATACCAATTCAATCATCTTTACATATTTTAAATCGAACAACTAGAAGTACCTTAATTTTTGTCAGGCGCGTATTTTTCCTATATTCCACGTGTGTAAGACAAAGATAGAAAATCAACACTTCCAATCCCCTTAAACAATAAAAAAAAATAAACATAATATTATAAGAGTACCTAATATTATTATATGTTTATTTTTATACAAGTACTTAATATCATTAAATTTTTATTATTATTTAAGTGTATTCAATTATATTTGTACAATACTTTATTTATGATTATGATTTATTTGTATTTAATATTAGTGGTTATTTAAAACGCTACAGTTTGGCTCAAGTGAGATTTAAATGTTTTAATTAAGTTTATTCAATTATATTTGAATAATAATATTTATTTTATAATTATTTGTATATAATATTAGCGAACATCTTTAAAACTCTACGGTTATGCTCTAACGATAAAAGTCAGTACCTATACGGTTTTGGTGGTTTTGCCCAAATGAGGTTGGTCATAACTAAGTTTGCCCGGTCAGAAGCCAAAATATGACATTTTGCCCAAGGATGTGGGCAGTTCGCGTTTTGCCCGGGCATTTCTGAGGTTTGCCCGATTTCGGCTCGTAACATCTCGTGCACTTCTAACAGCTCAGTATATTGATATACAATACTAGGGAATCAAATCGCATAAACTTCTTAATGACCCGGGAATCAACCGACTCACTGTGTACGCTGGTCCGTGGACTGTGATAATGATAACATAAGTCGCGTTTCGCATGACAATTTACGATGAAATATTTGATACTTACCTATAACCTAATCGAATATTATAAGTTATATTGATATTTATATTTTTGACTTGTATATGTAACACGTCGATGTGAATAAGTTAGTAGAGTTGGCTGCTCTTTGTTCGCCATTGACAATATATTTTATGACTTTATGAACGTGACAATTTCATTTTTCATGTATAAAACAAATGTAAAAACAGAACTTATTGATAATTTCTACATATATTATATTTAACATATTATTATCAAATCAAATGTTCATTAAAAAACTACCGACTTGTAAAAGAGATCTTGTTGACTTGTTCTGTATTTAATTAAATTATTTAAACCCAACATAGAGATAAAAATTTATGTAATTTAAGATTAAATGCCTAATTACAATCAGTTTTAAAAATATATTTATTTTATATTCTGGGCAGAGCTATTAATGTTAACAGGATGTTGCGATATGATTTATGTTTTTATTAATAATTGATGGACCGTTTCTGTTTAAAATTATTTTATGTATACTATTTACAACAGTGACCTCGATGAGATTCAATCGGATTGAGTTCAATGCAATAGACCGACATCAGTTTTATTTTATTATAATACTATATACATCTATACAGCCGGTATCATCGACATAATAAGTAAAACGATATCAATTTAAGTCTCTGATAAAATTTCCTTTATTTTGATGTTTAAAATGACTGATTATAATGACACTAAACATAACAATAATATCGATGTATTAATAAGACTTAAAAATTCTGTCATTAAACTTGTAGTTATGCAATATACATATTTGAACCTAATACTTCAAATTCATAATGTTATCGTATAATCATTAAGACTTTAATGGTAATTAGTACCATGGATTATGGAAATATCACTGAGTTTTTATAGATGATGTGTACCTAATTGTTACAGCTATAGTTAAAATAATTTGTATTAATAATAAAGATTTTTGGGTAATATGTATTATTATAATAATAATAATATATATTATATATAATATAATAATATATTATAATACAATATGTATATTAAAATTAATTAATCGACTATGTCAAAAAATAATAATAAATTTGTGTATAACGACGTATTTATCGGTCTCATGACCGTTCGTTATAGATGATACCAGTTGTTGAGTTATATTATACAGTCATATAATGTATCACGTAAGGATTTAACCATTGCAATATCTCATGAAATAATGGAGATATTATAATTATGTTTTTCTTTTAAACACTAGTAGGCACTCATACGGTATTAAATAATTCGGAATTTTTCTTGAACCTATAAAAAAATATTAAAAATCATGATGTTAATGAAAATAAAATTTTGAAAGGTCAAATATTTCAGAAAAATCAATTCTGCAAAATAGCGATGTAACTAAAATCTAATTAAGATTTTTAATAATACATTATATTATATTGAAGCAGGGTTTGATGCGATATTAGCTTCGACCGCATCTAATAATGATCTTAATTTTACTATAAAAACTTTATAAATATAAAATAATTTATGAAAGTATATGAAGAATTTCATTTAATAAATTTAAAAATCATTTATGGTATTTAAGTCTTACTTATCATATTTTTGATAGGTATATATTATAATGGCAAATTACAGTTTTTTATCATAATATTTATAACATTCATTAAATCTGACTCCAACAATGAAATAAAGGATCCAATGAACATTTTACATATAAATATTTTGTTAGGAAATATAATTTTGTATAATTTTTATTTAAATATTTTTTTTATAACTCTATTTGTCCAACAAAGATATTTGAATAACTAAAAATTATAAATTTGGTCAAAAAAATTTAAAATATTGCTCTTTATTATTTTAATTGGAAATAATAGACTTACAATAAATAATATTCTTACGTTTTTTATTGAAACTTTTACGTTCTACAATTGAAGTTCTATACATTTTTTCGCAAAGTATCATATTTATTTAGTTACGTAAAAAAAATAATAAAACTACCCTTTTTGGCTATTTTTCAACCCTCCAAGGGCACAGGAAAGAAGTGAGTAGTCACGACCAAAATTATTTTCTTATCACAATAAAAAAGTGAGGGGTTTCCTACATCAACAATTTTAAAGTTAAAAAATAAGGACCACCCTAGACTATATACGTATATACAGTATACACACACGTCATTTAGCGCCCGGCACCACATTCTATGACGGGTGGATGGACTTTGCGTTTATCTATTAGTTATTACTCTTACGCTAAAAATGTATAGAATCTTTCTCGTCAAAAATTTTACGATCTTTAATTTTTTTAAGCTATTTTTATCGTAAATTTAATAATTTTAGAAATATTGTAAAAAAAACCCGTACAAAAGTAAAAATGTTCCCCTAAAATTCAAGATGGCGGACGGTTGCGAACTTCGGAGGGATGGCGCATTTTTTTTTTTGATTAATTAGGGCCCCAAAACGAAACTTAGGTATTTTTTGCAAGGCAACGCCTTTTTTGGAGCCATATTGACTGGACTATTATGACCTTTGCACATAGTGGTGTGACATGAAACACAAGTTAAGAGTCACTAATCTAATCATTAAATTTCAAAATATTGTATAAAAATAAAAGTTAAAATATTATTTTGTAAGTATTTGTTTTAAGTTTTAGGTTTTCGGTCTATTAAACTTATTATCTATTGAGTTTGTTTGTTTTGCAGATAATTGTATTATTTTTTAGTGGAATGATCACATTAATACAGATGAAAAATCATTCAATGATATCGAAATTTAACAATGACACAAAAATCTATTTCGATAAACTATTTAACTCAAAATAAAGTGAATATTAAATACTTGCTAATACTTGTGACTTTGTTTGCATTATTTATTATATTAACAATTTATTTTTACCTAGCATCGCCCTTGTGAATTTTTTTTTTTGAGTTAGACCATATCTATTTAATTCAACTAATTTTTTAATTAAATATTTCTTTTTAAAGTTTTTTTATTTACCTAATTGAAAAATCTATTTATATACAATGTTAAGTGTATGATTTTTTTTTTTTTTTGCTAAAACAACAAAGGTACAAAATGTAGCCATACATATTCATGCCACATATAATTATATAAGTTACGTACTAATTTTGCAAATAATACAAATACTAACTAATTGAAAACTGTTGTAATTCATTATGAATATTAAATTTGAACACATATTTATAAACTACGCTTTTTTTTATTCCATCTATCAGTAAATCATAAAAATTTAACGTGCTCAATATTCGTGAGCAAGCCACATAAAGTTGCACATCGAAAAAACAGATTTTTTTCTAAATGTGCACCTGCTAGTTTAAGAGTCTGTCCTTGAGCTTTATTTATTGACATTGTAAATGCTGCTCTTAGGGGAAACTGTTCTCTTTTAAACTAAAATTACGAATTGATCCTAACTTATGGGGGGGGGGAGTGAGCCCATGCCACGAGCGCTAATCATAAAGGAACGCAAATTTCAAATTTTAAACTTATCGTTTTTATTACATTTTAATTTTTATTTTAAACAAATTGAATCTTTTGTTTTGAATTACACAAGTATTTAAAATTAAATAGTTTTAATTCAATATAGTCACACTGGTAATGATTAAGAAAATATATTCGTCATATTATACTTTCGATTTCATGATATTGCTGAAAATAGACAAAAACACAACCGGGGCAATTTTAAAAGGTCTGATATATTTTATTGAGACATTTAGGGAAGAAGGTATTGAAGAAACACTTGAATCAAAACAATAATCAACTGATTGAATCGATTCGAACTAAAAAAAAAACAAAAAAGTACCTGATGAATTAACGGAGGACGAATCATCAACATTATTCGAAGAAAATAATTTTTAAATTTTAATGAAAAACACAATCTTGAACGGTTTAAAAGAAAGATTTGACTCCGTTGATAAAGCTGCAAAATATTTTTCTTTTTTAAATAGAAAGTTTTTTTTAAGTATGCCAACAATTCAATTAAAAAAAAAGGGTAAGTGAGTATCGCTCTGCTGTACATTAGGGGGTGGGATGGACCTCGGACTAGGGTAGGTTAAATTTGAATGCAATGATAGGTATCATTGTATACGAAAAACGATTCTGAACGAAGATGATTTGTCAGTCTAGGATATATTATACTTAAATATTGTCATATATTCTATTTTGAAACAAATTCAAACATTTAAGTAAAAGTTTCAAGATCCTACGTTTGGTAATTTTTTAAAAATAATAAAAATCGAAAATTATTTATTAGTAAAACGTTATTTTACACGTGTATTTTTGATTTCAAACACTCGTAAAAATTTTTAAATGGAATAATTCTCAAACTTTTTTATAATTATTCTAAGCTTAACTTATGGACAGCAAAGTATTAAATTTTCAATTCATAGCTTTTGATAGTAAAATATTCATGATTTTGACGAATTTTTGTCAATATTTGAACTTCAAATGCTAATTTAAAAAAAAATGTGCCTATGTATTTTTATAATTTTTGAATGAGAGTTAGAACAAGTTATGTGGACCCTTCTATTAAATTTTCAAGTAATTTGTCCCAGCTAAATTTTTTTTATCAACATTTATAAAAAAAAAAAAAATTGATTATTTCAAATACCTACAAATAGCTCAGAAAAAGTCAAAATATTTTGAAAATCAAATCACGTAAAGAAAATGGTAATCTAAATAATTGGTAAAATTTTCAAGTATTTACGACTTATGCTATTTGAATAACAACAAACATCAAAAATCGTTTGAGGCTAAACCGTTATTTAACGCGGTTTTGTAAAAATTTAAATTTCAAACACTCCTAAAAATTGTTTGTCTTAGTCCGGTAGAGTTTTTTTACAGATATTTAAAAAAAAATTTATGGAGAACCTTGTACCAAATTTTAAAAACTTAGTTATAAAAGAAAAAAATTTTACGATTTTTCAACCACAAAATTACTTGCCAATTTTCGCAATTTTGACATATTTCGTATAAATTCGAACTTTAAGCACTTATAAAAAAAAATTGTGACTAACGATTTCGGATTTTTTTTTTATCACTTTAAGAACAACTTATAAGAAACCTTGTATTAAATTTTCAAGATTTTCTGGCCGGCCAAAAATTTTTTATCGTTATTTAAAAAAAAAATACTAAAAAAAATTAAAAATTTCAATTGCCTATAAATAGCTCAAAAAAAGTTAAAATTCTTTGAAAATTTAACTGTGTATGGAGAACGCTAATATAAACATTTGGTAAAAATTTCAAGTATTTACATCGATTAGTTTTTGAGTTATAGCAAAATAAAAATTTGATTTTGACTAAAACTGGTTTTGCGTAAAAAATCCCGTTTTTCCGTCATTTTTTTTAAGGTTTTTCCCGACTCACTTAAAAAATATTGAAAATTTTTAACTTTTGACCTCCCAAAGTACCAACTTGATTCGATTTCCTTTTCAAAGAGGGGCTGAAGTAAAAAATCGAAACATTTTTACTGCCCCAAATGTAGTCGACAGACCACAAAAAAAAAAAAACACTCTGTTCAGAATCTAAAATTATTAGTTATTAATTCTTAAATTATCGGCAAATACTTATTAAGCACATAAAGATATTTCTTTCCATCCGTATTACCAATTATTAGTTATTAATAGTTAATACTATCTAGGAAATTAGCATTTTAGTTAATATTTTATGTAGTATAACAGTACAAAAGCGGGACAGAAATGCAAAGCTGATGTTTCGGAAACATCATATATACACAAAATCAGAAAACCAAAAATATTATTTATCCATAGTCCAAACACGTTACACTAAATGTTAGCGTTAGGTAACCAAATTTAACATGGATACATTTTATATGGACGACAACGTGCACGGGGATAACTAGTAAAATATAAATATCAGTTAAAAATAAAAGTGGTAATTACAAACATCCACCGACCAATTTGCACACACATTCACCGGTGCCTAGTCTCACACGCATAGATTTTCGCTATATTTGGATATTTTATTTTTCTATTGTAATTATTATGTCGTTGTGAATTATATAATAATTTAAATATAATATAATAAGTACTAAGTAGGTAAATTGTGTGGGTGGTCGTCGTTTGGTCGAAAGTAATAACTAATAATTTTGACCAAAAAAAAATTATCTGTTTGGGCGACTATCATTTGTACCGTCTGGACGAATGAAATTATTTGTACTTATGCTATGTAAAAACCTGGTGACAGATACGGATGATATCGTTGCTAATCATTATTATTGAGAACAAGATTATAATTCAGACATGATTTTGCTTAATTAGTTGTTGAGTGTATATTATAAGCATTTTTAGACTTATTCGCCCAAACGGTATTTTTAGATGAATAAACCCTTGCCCAAACAGATCATATTTTGGGCCGATTCGCCCATACGGTCTACGCCCAATTACAATATATCGACGCGTTATCGGCCATCCCGATATATATTTTTTTTTTTTAGTCTTATTAAGAAATTCGGCTCGACCGTTGACACAACAGTGCCAATGCGTTCCGATAAATTATACTATTTTATTTTACTCAGATAGCAAAATTATAATTTTTTTATAATTTTGAGCAGTAAATGCTTATTACTATATTAATTAACTATTAATATAATTATATTTTTGGCTTAAATGAATCCACGTATAAACCTGGAATTTATAAACCTGGACCGTATAAACCCAGACTCTACATACCAGGAACGTATAAAATAAATGTGGATCATACATAAACATTTGTTACGGATAATTTCGATATTATTGCATTAACCATGTATTTTAACTATGTATAATTCATCGTTTATAAATATGAAATAGGTATCAATACTATCCGGATAATTTTAACATTGGTCAATAGTGGCTGTATAATAACTCATTATTTCGGTTAGTATTATAACTTAGTAACAACTAATTATTTTTTCTCTCTGCTGTTACGAGCCATATATGACGAACATGTATAAAATTCCTATAACGAATATTGTATGGTGTGGCGATACGTTTTTCCGTTTAATTAATAACACAAGCATTTTGAGGTCAGGACGAATATCGTGAATATTGTATTATTTAATTTAATGTGTTTGTCCGTCTCCTATAATACTCCTATATGAGGTGGTATATATATATCAAAATCATCAAGGAAATTTTTGAGTCAAATGTCAGATGATGCGATGGTCAATTGCTTCTAATATTTTATGCCCTTCAAAATGTCACGGAAGCATGTCATGCAATAATTAATGATAGGGTTTTAATGGTAATTCTATATTTAAAATAATATTACAAAAAATAATTTATATAACCTATAGAATACACAAATTTTAAACTATAGATACTGAATTTCTTATGTTTATATGGTATACGTAGTTAATAAGGCGGTGACAACACATATTATGTGTACGACGGTCTCTTAATAAGCCAGGATCTACATTGACAATCAATATTAGACGCGCCTTAAAAGTTTATTATAAACGTATATAACCATACCTGCTTAGTTGGTAGTGACATGCGATACATAGCAGGGAGCAGTGGAAAGAAGTGGAACTATAAAACAGATTAGAGAAGACGGATGAATCGATGGTATTGTTTAATAACCTATAGCAAAAAATATAATACCAACGATACGATGACGCTCAACTATAAGGAAGACAAACCAAGGTAGGTAGGTAAGTTGCCAACGGTGTGTAATTCTGAGGCACACAAGGAATTTTTTAGTAGAAAGCTATCAAAGCGTAAGAATCCACGTTGAAAACGCTCAAGCTGCTTTTATTACAGCATCATACTCCAAAA